>OX336383.1:2979049-3613664 GCA_946902895.1 Fragum fragum | reverse complement strand
GTGGTTAACACTTAAGCGTTGATATTGATACATTTTGAAATTGTCAGATTTAAGACTTCACTTTTCAAAACCAACCTTTACACTTCAAGGTCAATATATGTATCAAGTTTGGAGTGTCATGTTTGAAATTATGAAGTCACTACCGGTCTTTCGTCCTTGCAAATCACGTAATTCATTTTGCCGATCGTCAAGAGAGGCATTGACCCAGCTTCTATATATAGAGCTCAAAGTGATGGCCCTGATCAGACTGTGCGGGTGTATTGATTGATTTGAGACTCTTGTTGGTGCATATTTGTAATCGTTTTACATATCAAAGACTCAATTAGTTGTCGACGACCGTCTCTGTTAGTTCAGAGATATATTAAAACGTGGCCGAACTGGGGTCATTGTAATAGGTCATTCTTGATGGGCTATAATCTATTTGGTAGTCATTCATGTTCAATTATGAAAACGGTTAATCTTGTAATAAGCGACCACACCAGGGACTACCAAAAAGCGGTCTCATAAGAAAATGGTCGCTAAAAGCACTTTTTTGTGAAATATATTGAATGACTAATTCGGTTGCATGCATAACGTATTACAGAATTCTTGCTAAATCCTATGTTGCAGGGATCCATTGGAATCGTTTCACTGAGACGATTTTAATTACTTCCAAAACACTGGATTTAGGTATAAAATGTTTTTATTAAATCTAGCTATTTCTTTAAAACAGCTTTTTATTTGAAAAAAGAGGATTTCGGTTGTTGTCACTGAGCAGATGTGGTTGCTTTATAGAGATGGTTGCTCGAGCAATATCGACTGTAAAATAATAATATACCTTTATACTCGTTTCAGCATGGATAATCGTTGCACAAGTTACCACCCTTGTTCAGTTTATTGGATTTATTACCGCCCTTGTGACCCAACTTCTTAACTGCTTGGAGATAACCAAAAGAAACATGCTGAGATTTCTGACAATTGTCTTGTTAGGAACTTCATGTAAGATTAATTTCTTACTTCGTTTATTACATGGCATAAGTACTTTGAATACAGATCTACTACAGCGTTTTTGTAGTTTACATGAAAACGATTTTTTAACATTTGATTTCTAAAACTTGTTCTAATACACGATTTTAATACCTTCTGGTGATTTATCGATTTTTTTCCGGTGGGTTATTTCTAGACGAGACATTGAGAAACCAGGGAAATTATCAAATGATAAGCTCACTCTCTGTCTCTCTCTATATATAAATATATCTGATTTCACTGAAAGATTGATTTGCGTTCAATCTTTTCAATTAAATCAAGTTTTTTAAATGGCTGTTCTTGTTTGCTTGAATTTGGTCTAACACAGTATTCAGTCATATCGCGGCGGCTAGAGAGCCCAGCCCAACCATGGATTCCTGGTATTTCTCACACTAGTAACAATATTTCTGAGCCTCCAGCTATTCAACCCCCCCTAGGTTTATTAATTAGGTCCATATGTCACAGTGGTAAAGGAGTTGGAATATCTAGAAGGTCATGGGTCATGTTTGTAGCCAACACCTCTGATAAAAGGTTACGTTTAGGCAACAAAGCCTAGACAAGCGGGGAAAGAAACCAAAGGGGTAAGATGAATTCCCATTAGTGATTTTAGCTAACAAAGCGTCAGCTTTGATAGCTTTAGATATGAGACATATTTTGAGATCTTCTCAGGGTTCAACAAGTGCAAACTGCCACTGGAGGCTTAACCAATACATCCATTGAATGCCTAGGCCATAAAAAGTAGTTCTCATATATTTCAGGAACATTACAATTCTGCTTGTACCTCAAGAAAACAAGCTTTGAAAAAAATGTGGCCAATGAAGAAATTGCTTGTAACAAGCAATTTCTTAAATGTCCTCAATGCTTTCTTCTAATTTGAACCAGTCTGAGATTTCGTCAGGTTGTAATGGGTTAACTCATTGGCTACTTTGTTTATTATGTTATCAGCTTTGACGAAGAAGAGTACCTAACAAAACTATGCTTTGCTAGCTTACAAGGCTTTCAGTACTTTGATATTTTATCTGTTGATTTACAGGTTTGTCTGCACACCTTCACACGTTCATATTGATCAGTATCTACGGGAGACTTACAAGAGCCTACTACGAACACAGACCACTTCCGGTGAACTACGCATATTTTCTTACACTTCCGGTTGGACTAAATGCCATTTCCGGTATCATGTCACTGGGACCATTTCTTGCATTAGCTGTTGTACACACCAAAGAGAAGAACGTCTTACAGGAATCGCCTGTCAAAGGGAAAGCTGTTCAACGAAACAATTCAAAAACCGACAAAGTGACAACTGTTTAGAATTAACCTGGAGAATAAAACTTGCATTCATGATGGATAATATAACACACAAGGGTCAGAATGTGTGCACAGATTTATTGTCTGAATCATTCATCTATAATTAAATATTTAGTTTTACTTATCAAAACGGGCGTTCTGGTTGGTCGAAAAAATATTCATACCTCAATGAACATCATTTTGAGTACGCAGCCATTTTAATATGTTTCCGCACAAAATAGTTCAATACAAAAGTAACACAATTCGTCAAGTTTTTGCTTTTGTCGCTTGATGCTATTAAATTTAAAGAAATGAAAAAAAAAAAAAAGCTGATTCACACATAAGTGTGATTAGGTTTTTCAGTTCGCGTATTCATACAGTCTGGTTAATTTTTTCGGTTTAAAACTCCACGAAAACAAAAATTTATTTTTTTCATCTCTTGAATCTTATACTATAGATGTGAGAGTTACTTTTTAGTTTGCTTACCTAGCATGCTTTTTTCTGCAAGTAATTTGATAATACGCTGTAACAAATCAATTGGTGCTTCATCGATTCGTGGATTTGGCATTCTGACCCTTAGAAGCCTTGATGTCAACATTCAAACCATGGATTGCCTTAATCATCTGTGTATTGTAATAAACTCTTTTTAGACAGAGAAAATATGTTCATCACAAATATTTATTGCATACCCTTTCAATTTTTTTTAACAAATAGCGTTTTCTTGTGTGTTAGTGTGGTAAGCAAACTTCGAATATACAGCATAAATTAGGTGTAGATATAAGATATTTCGTAGTCCAACGATTTTTTAAAAATAATTCTATCCTTGCTTTAAGTATAGTTTCTAGCCACAAAGTATTACGACACGATAGAAATAGGGTTAAGTGAGCCAAAGGTTCAATGAACTATAGCTATAATTATTCGGTAATATGAAAATCGAAAAGTGGCTAAATTACCCCCAGCTTCTCCTAGTAAATATGATATATACTAGATATGATACATGAAGTCACCGTATGCATCTGCGTTATTTAGTCTGAACTGATGAAAGATTAACTTCTTTATTAATTTCTAACAAGATTCGAAAGTATAGAACTTTGTCTTTGAATTTCAGTTTTCTATTTGATTTTTTGGAAAGAAGTATTTTCCTCAAATACAAATTACGATAAGCGCCAATGCAAGAAGCATTTAACCTATTCCCACTCAGTGACGGCTTTTGACGCCTCTCATGAAAAATAATTGGGAAAACATCGTGTAAAAGGAAAAAATTGCTTGAACCAAGCGATTTCTTCATTTTCCACAATGGTTTCTACCTAGAGATATAAAAAATCGGAAATTTCAATAAACTTTAAATTGTCGCCTGCAACCTCTTTGAATTTGGACCAGTCTAAGATTTTGTCGTCAGGTAGTGGGTTAAAATACAAGAAGTCGAAAAGTGTCGCGAGTACTTCTTCAACATAAAAAAACTCCTCTCAACACACCTCTATCTTCATAATCTTACCGTGTTGCATTTTGATTTCCAGCCTGACTTTCTGTTCTTTCTGTTCTTGTATTCATCTCTATCTGTTTTACTCCATACATTCTCGCATCTCTCAACGATTTTTTCCCTTTTGCTAAACATCTCACAAACAAGAGAAAGAGAGAGAGAGAGAGAGAGAGAGAGAGAGAGAGAGAGAGAGAGAGAGACAGACAGACAGACAGACAGACAGACAGACAGACAGACAGACAGACAGACAGACAGACAGACAGACAGACAGACAGAGACAGAGAGAGACAGAGACAGAGACAGAGAGAGAGAGAGGTTCACACAGGCCATGGACAAAGAGACAGAGAATGTGAGGGGTGGGGCAGATAAACCAAAAAGATTAATGACGGATTAAAAAAGAGAGATAGGGCTACAGAAGGCCGGACAGACAGACAATATGAAAGACAGAGAAAGAAAGAGATAAATAATTAGATAGAGAGATAGAAGATAGATAGATAGTTAGATAAATAGATAGATATATGGAAAGATGGATAGATAGAGAGATAGATAGATAGAAAGAAAGAAAGAAAGATTGATAGATAGATAGATAGATAGATAGATAGATAGATAGATAGATAGATAGATAGATAGATAGATAGATAGATAGATAGATAGATAGATAGATAGATAGATAATAGACAGAGAGGGGGAGGTAAAAATTAATGTAACATTTGAAAAACCTCCACGTTTAATTATTTTGTTGGTTGTTGCACCTACGGGTGTTATTTACATTGTATATCAAAGAAATAAAATCTATGAGTGTGTGTGTTTGCTTCTAGGAGGACGATTTCACTCATTAAGTTGATAAGTCACCTATCGTCTTCTATGAAGATAATTAAAGATCAGTTCGTTCTATTGAGTGTGAATATTTCTTTCTGTTTTAATTGCACTATCATTGTATTTCGTGACAAATTCTTAGTAGATGTTAATATAGGGTAGAAGAGAATACATTATTGAAATGAATGTCGGTAATAGACAGTTTCGTAAATGCTATGAGTCAGTTGCAAAGAAAACATTTCCTTGTCCAAATAGTTATTCAAGACCTTGCTTTTTAACTATTTTGTGCTGATGTGAAACCTTTAGACTTTAAGTTAAGGTTTCTTATATTTCCAATCTCTTTCACTGAGTTGTCTCTTCATTAATTTTCCCCGTAGGTCTATATCTTATGTTTTAATTGTAAAGCATTTCTGAGAGAGGATTTTATTCAACATGGCAAGGGTTAAGGTTTCATTATATCAAATGAAGCTCCATCACTCACAGCTAACCTCCCGATCCAAAATTCTTCTAAGAATCTGGGAGGGATGAGAAATTTCTTAAATACAACGAGTGCTTTCAGAGAAGAAGGTTGGTTAAAGACAGTTTGGTGATTGATTAAACAACCTGTAGTTACAATGTTTTTGTCACCAAACCACGGTGTATGGAATAAGTGTTATGGTAGCTGTCTATAGCTTGATGTTACTTATTTCAAAATGTCGCTATTAAATAACAATTAATTGCATGTTGACTTATATAACACATATCACTAAAAATAGCAAATACTATTCATTCCGGTCATGTCGATACTCAGGGGACAAAGTAAACTAAATCTTTATATCCGAATGTCGTTATAACCGATAACTATTCACACAAAAACGACAATAGAATCAATTTCGTTATTGGCGAATTGTCGTAACGTTACTAAAGGAATTCATTATAAGCGGGGTTTACTTTAACTCAGTTTTACACAAACCAACATCAATGAATTTTTGGATTAGGATAAACAACAACAAGAAAATAAAAATAAAAACAAAAAACGAAAAACAAAACAGCAACAACAAAACAACAACAACAACAACAAAAAAAAAAAACAAAACAAAAACACACACACACACACACACACACAGTAAATATTGATATTATATTATTGCACAAAAAGTTATTTGGTGCCACAAAAAATAAGTAAGTTTGCGTATTCTCTGGGGATTTATTATACCTATAAATATTTACAGTAAAATATGTACATTCCTCACCGACAAAATCGGACACGTCGGAAAAAAATCCGTATCTGTCAATGTCAAATACGCTTCCATATCAGCTATTCTGAGATAAATTTCATTCTGTAGATGACGTCATGTTACAAATAAATGTAATCAGAATGGTAAGAAGACGGAAATATAAGTAGAAATTCATATTTTTGTAATATCATTTTAAAGATTTCATTTAGTAAAAAGTAGATATATAAAAAAGAAATACAATGTATTATGTTACGATAGCGACATAACATCGTTTCTATTTATAGTATATTGAATCCTCTCAACTACGGCAGTGACGCTAGTCTTTTTCAACCCTAGTGGAGAAACAATATTTTAATTGACTTTTACGGGATTCGAACCTACGCGGATACGGCAACGCCGCCTAGTGCTGCAATGTCCGACGTCTTTAACCTCTGCGCTACCGAGACAGCGCAGAGGTTAAAGACGTCGGACATTGCAGCGCTAGGCGGCGTTGCCGTATCCGCGTAGGTTCGAATCCCGTAAGAGTCAACATCGTTTATTTGCTTCTCGCTGCGGGGAAATGTTATATTCTACTAGACCTTCGATCTCGTGAAATATGAAAATTTTCCTTCACAGATCAAGGCAGATGCATGATAGTGTATAGATATCGTAACATTATATTCCCTTTTAACGAGTTAGCGAGAGAAGCGATTTCCCCCGAGATCACGATCTTTTCTTATTTTTATTTTTTTTCATTTCTTAAAGTATCCAACAGACATCTAGCCTTGAAAATGATCTCACCTTTCCAGTGAAATTTCGTAAATATTACATTGCCATATGAAATTTATACCGTATACCGTAAAACACAAATCAATACGTTTTTTTCAAGTCACTCGCTTTCAAAAACAATATATATGACCGAAATGAGTTTATTCAAACAAAAAAATATGCATATTTATAACAAACAATTAAATATTGTTATCGTATAAAATGGGGATTATAAGAAAAAAAGTTGGGATATTTCGATAACTCACCCTTACAATAACAGCAGACCCTACTAGACTCGCTTATACCAATTTACCAGTATTTGTTATTATCATGATCGTTATTTGTACAAAAAATCCCTTGAATTTTAAGACCACCTCGACACTGGACAAGCTTCGATCTTATATTACAACATTCGAAATCTTAATGTCTGTCTGTCCCGATTTCTTTTGAGTTCCAGCGTGACATTTTCAAGCATTCCACAAGTGTGAAACGCATACATTCAGCGGCCCGGACAGAATATATCGTAGGTACACGAGAAAAGCTATTGGGCGTCTTTGACAGTTCGGTCAGTCTGTGACTGGGACAGTTACTGACCGGCTGAGACCAGAAGCAGTACGAGTGACGTCACATCGGGATGATCGTGAATTGCGACTACGACATTTCCAAAACAGATTTATGTCAGCAAAATGAGGTAGGAAGGTAGGTAGGTAGGTAGGTTTACAGCCCAAATAGTTCGGAACCGTTAATTAGCAGCTCAAAGTCACATAATCGACCGATAAATACACCTTATCATAGGCATGGGTCACACGGCATCTACGGTTCAATTGAAGGCAATGGAACTCGACTGTCTTAACCCATTACAACTCAATCCCTCCTTTTTACGCCCCTCAAGAAAAAAGCTTATGAAAACATTGTGGAAAATGAAGAAATTGCTTGTATCAAGCAATTTCTTCATTATCCACAACGTTTTCTACCCAAAATGACGAAAAAATTCAAAATTCTATTAACTTGAAATTGTTGTCTGCAGCTTCTTTCAATTTGGACCAGTCTAAAATCCAACTGTGTGGGAATGGGTTAAGTGACGAATCGCGTCTCGCATTGCGGTTAGTTGTTACAAGGGTAATTATGTACCGCTGGTCTAGAGAATGTCATGCTCAAGCATGCGACAGAGAGTTGGACAGATTAGGAGGTGGGACATTTATGGTATTGGGCTTTTAAGCTCAAATACGTTCTCACCTCGTTGTTGGTCAAGGCACCTTAATCGCTAACCAGTACATGGATCAGATTTTGCAACCCTTTTTGCTTCCCTTTTTTGCGGAGACACGTCCCTGATCTTACGTTTCAGCACGATAATGATAGTTAAACACAGCATTTCAAACGCAAGGCGTTTATAGAAATATCGATATTGAAGTCTTAGGCAAGCTTCAACGCAGCTCTGACCTTAATCCGATTGAGCATATCTGGGACGAGCTAGACTGTCGTGTCCGCCAGCAAGTCAATCCACCTTAGAAATAAGGGGATCTTAAACGTATCCTTGTTGAACAATGGAGACGTCGACAACAGACAGTGTTCACAAATGTTCTAAGATCCATGAGGAGGCGTTAGTACTAGAGGTGGACACAATCGATATTGGAAACAAAGCTGTTGTTTCTTCATTAACATGCGAATCTTGTTTTGAGGGTACCCCAACTTTTTTTGACATTTTCTTTCAATATAACAACCTACCGCTGGTACCTCTACGGATAACCCGATGTTTTGTGGTCTTAGTGCACAAAAAAATCCTTGCAAAATATCTGATATTAAACATTTTGTCGAGAAAATCGGAGTATCAAGTTTTCTTTTTTGCTCTGAATCTCTCGACGTTTCGCTCTATATTTCTGTTCTTAACCGTGTCCATAGTGTCGTTGGTAACGCGTCGGACTCTCAATCATGAGGTTCAGGGTTCTATCCCGGTCGCGCAAATATAATTTCCGACATTTAAATGGATCGAAAATCGTAAGCCTAAGTGGGATGACAGCTGGAGGCTCGAAAAGGATGTAGTGGTAGTACTGATTTGAGAAATACCAGAGATGCATGGTTATGTATTCCAGCTGCTGCTATATGAGTGAACTACTGTTAAAAGCAACACTAAGTCACAACCATTACAAATATCCTTGTTCATCCCATATGTAGAATCCCTCTTAAAATGACATCTGCTCGCATAACTAGTGCATATCTTATTATTGACCTTTCTTTTTTTGTGTGTTACTAGTGGAGCCTGTGGGCAAGGCCATCGATCCTTTAATGACAGGTTACTGGAATATAAAAAGACACAGACAAAGTGAACGAAAAGTTCGATGCTCCAATAAGGATTAAAACCTTCTTAAGAATGGGCCAGTCTAGATTATAAAAAATATAGCGTTTCTTACAAAATAAAAGGGTTCATGGAGCTGCCTGAAAATGCATACATTGAAGCTTCTACTTTGAATTCATTTAAAAAGTAGATAAGATGAGCACTTGATAAAAGAAATCAAAATTGACTCTAAATATTACAGTTCTTTATTCCATTCTCCAACTTGAATTCTTACAAGAGTTTATTATATACTTATTTATTGGTGAAAACAACATTCATTCGCCAATTACGACCCTTTGTCAGAGGAACAACGCTACGTAATTAAGTGTCTGGTTGCAGGAGGTGAAAAGCCCTGCCACATCTTTCAGAGGCTTTAAAGGGGATTTTTCTGATAAATGTGAATCACGTTCAACCTTCTACAGCTGGGTTTCTAAGTTTCGTGAAGGCATAACAAGTGTTTGTGACAGGCTTAGGACGTGGAGACCAGCAGAGGCAGTGACCCAAACAATGATAGCAAATGTCAACAAAAGTTGTTTAGTAACTTTGGGGGAGGTAGCCAACAAGTTAAGCATCGATGAGGCATCGGCAAACAACATTTTACACGAACAGCTAGGCATGAGCAAGGTAAATGCAAGGTGAGTGCCTAGACAGTTGTCCGCAGATGAAGGTAACCAGAGTAACATATGCAAAAGAACATTCTAGTCGTTTAAATTGTGAAAAAGATAAATTTCTGAACAGCATTATCACTGGAGATGAGGTGTGGGTTCATTATTCCGAACCAGGGACGAAGTCTCAGTCAAAGCAGTGGAAACAAGCCGGTTCCCTACCTCCAATAAAGCTTAAGCTGTCTCCTTCGGCTGGCAAAGTCATGCTTGTTGGCTTTTTGGGATTCACGAGGAATGATACTTGCTCATTTCATGCCCAAAGGTCAAACTGTCACTGCCAAGTACTAATCTGAAGTAATTCCGAAAAATCTTAGAGAAAAGCTAAAACAAATTCGTCAAAGGTTTGCACAGAAAAATGTCCTCCTATTTCACGATAACGCCATCTCACATACCGCCGCAGCTTCAGTGGAGATTATCAACTCTTACAAATGGCAATTGTTGTCTAACACTCCTTTTAGCTCAGACCTCGCCCCTGTGACTTTAATTTGTTTCGAGAACTGAACACAATGCTTGCCGGAAAGAAATATAAGACCCGGGCGGCTTTGGTGTCTGCTGTTGCACAGTACCCAAAATATAGGTCTACGTCATGGTTCATAGCGGGAATACAAAAGCTCCCACGAAGATGGCAAAAGTGCGTAGACGTAGGTTGAGAATATTTTGAAAAAAGATATTTCTATTTAAATGTCGAATGGTTTTCGGGAATGAGTCAAAAGAACGGATATTGTATGACCGTCCCTCGTATAAGTATCCGATGTGTCACAAATTTCTAAGTTCTCTAGGTATACGTAATCATTTTTATGACGGGAAAAACATCAAACAATATAAGATTCCGATTATCGAGATACCGATTTAAAAAGACGGCACCTTTAACAGAGATTTAGAAATGATGTAACATTTGACCGTTTGTGTGTTAACTTAGAAAAAGATATATATATATATATATATTATTTTTTATGTCTGGTTTTTTGGGGGGAGGGGGGTTAATTGTGTAATTTCATTGATACATACATACAAATTCTTTATTTCTCCTATTTGAAGAATACATGAATGTACAGTAAAACAAACATACAATGAGGACCATTCCTATGTTATCTTCCCTTTATCATGTTAACATTAAATCAGAGGTGTGCCAAATTGTACATTGGTCCTTTCACTTCATTACTTTAATATTTATCCTTGTTCAGTATGGAAGAGTTGCGATTTTTTATTTGCTTTTTTCAGTTTCATTATAGATACAAATATTTCGATGGTGTTGATTTATGGTTCAGAAATAACATAGAAATGTATTTTCAAGACGAACATTTCCGCCTCTAATTTTGCATTATATAGATGACCTTAAATAGACAGTGCAAAGAAACCAAGGTTAAAGTCCAGGTAAAATGCTGATAGGGGCCAATGTATTTCAGGAGAGTATTCAAGAAAGATAACCCAAGAATGCCCCTCATTATACAAATAGTTGAAGCAATGAAGTAATATTACTCTTGAAGAATGAAGTAATCCAATAAGCATGTCAGTCCATACGAAAGAAAACTCGGTGGTCTAACAAAGCAATACTGACCGCACTGTAAAATAAGTATGTAATAATGCAATACAGATAGGCCTTAGCATTGAAGATTGTTTACTAAAATCATAAAGAAAAACAATATACAAAAAAAACTAAAAAAAAAAAAAAAAAAGCAAAGCAGGCACAAAATCAAAAAGAAGCATGTTGGACCATGCTTCCAAAAGGGCCATTTGCTTAAGAAATGAAGGGAATATTATTTGTTTTCATTAAGGTAAAGACCTAAAAACTTAATCACGCTGTATGAATACGCGAAGGGTGTTTATACATAAGTGTGATGAAAACTTTAGGTTCATACCTTAATGAAATAGAAAGTATACTCTTCATTTCTAATAATTTGATAGTTATAAGGAAACCAAAGTAAATGTTTAAGTATTTTTTGAGTAAATGTTTATGGATCTAAATTGCACGCAAGCATACAAAATAGTTGCGTGCTCAAACTTTTGTTCGTGAAATTATGATAGAAAATATACAGCCACTCAAAACGATTAAATCTTGATGGATGTAACTAAAAATAAACTATAAGTGTTTTACTTATACAACCTTATATGAGTTGTATCAAGTCTCTTGAACTTTATAAACTTATGAACTTTACGATTTGAAACGAGGCATCTAAAGACAGATAAAACGCAATTTTGCCGAGATTTTCTCTGTTTTACCCTTGTTATTCATTCTGAACCTATACTATTCCTGTTTTGGCATGAGATATAGACAAAGATCAGCCTGCACATATACCACCTATTTGGAGCTTTTAAACCAGAGTTCCAAAAAATCAATTTTTAGCTATACTAGACAAAGGCCAGATGAGCTATAGCGATGGCTTTTCCGTCTGTCGTCCGCTTACATTTCCTTGTTAACGCTCTAGAGTCGACATTTTTCAATGCATTCTATTCAAACTTTCTCAGAATGATTGAACCATCATGGTGATCGTTCCTTTCGAAATTGGGTTCGATCCGTCAAGAAACATGGGAAATGCGGTTTAAATAAAATTTCATTTAAAAATCCTCGTTAACACTATTAGAGTCTAGGGGCCTTCCGAAATTTTGTTTGAAAAATCTATTAAAATACCTGATATCACACTAGAGTCCATAGTTTTCATCGGATTCACTTCAAACTTTCACAGAACAATTGTTATATCATAACGATCGTAACTTTCGAAATTGGGCCAGATCCGTCAAATAACATGGGAAAATGCGCCTTAAGAAAGTTTGATTAATAATCCTTGTTCACGCAAGAGTCATTAATTTATATCGGATTCTCTTCAAACTTTCACAGAATGATTGTACCATCGTAAGTATTGTTCCTTTTGAAATTTAGTCTGATCCGTCAAGAAACACAGGAAAATGGACTTTATGAAAATTTAATTTAAACATCTTAGTAAATGGAATAAAGTCAACAGATTTCATCGGGTTGTCTTCATACTCTAACAGAATCATAATAATATTGCAAGGATAGTTCCTTTCGAAATTTGGTCCGATTCATCAAGTTACATATGAAAAGGGGCTGTATGAAAATCTAATTAAAAAGTCTTTATTCATGCAATAAATCCCACAGCTTTGATCAGTTTTTGTTGAAACCTTCACGAATAATTGTAAGGGTAAAAGGATCATTTGTGTTTAAATGGGGTCTGAAGTGTCTAGAAACACGGGAAAAGAGCCCATTTCAAAATTTCATTTAAAATCCTTGTTACAAAATCCAGAGATTTTAAATTCTGTCTGATCAGTCAAGTATCATGTAAAAAGGGGCATTACAATAAGTCTCTTAAAAAATCCTCGTTAAAATATTTTAGTCTACAATTTTCATCGGATTCTGTTCAAACTTTCAGAGAATGTTTCTACCATCATTTGGTTTGTTTCTTTCCGAATTGGGTCTGATCTGTCTAGTATCACAGGAAAGGGGGGGTTGTATGAAAAATTATTACCAAATCCTCATTTACACAAGAAAGTCCTCAGTCTTTATCAGATTTTTTTAAACTTTAATAGAATGGTTGTACCATCATTTGGATTGTTCCTTGGGTCTGATTGGTTAAGTGACACAAGAAAAGGGCCTTATGAAGTTTTTATTACAAAAATGTCATTATCACAATAAAGTTCTTGTCTTTATCGTTTTCTTTAAATTATCTATCATTAGAATATTTCCTTTGTGAAATGGGCCTGGTTTGTTAAGTTTCATGAGAAAAGGGGCCTTATGAACATTTTATTACAAATAAATCTTTACACAATTCGGTCCAACTGTTTTTTTTCCTCTTGTTAAAAGAAGCATGGGCACAGAACGAAGCCTATTGACGCCATAATATGACAAAAGGAAAATGTGGAAAGGGGAGAAATTGCATCATTTTCCCTATTTAGTTTTTATTTTTCCGATTTCATGGGAAGTTGAAATAACACCTTCAATTTTTTTGAATATTGACTAGTCTATAATTTTTTCGGCTGATAACAGGTTGATATGGGTGCATGTTATCTACTTTATAGACAAATCAGATCCAGTCTGGGTCAGTAAAATGCGGTATTCAAATCAAAGTTCGGCTATAAGAGAGTAAATTGATGATTCACCGGTCCCGCTCATTGAACTCCAACAGGAAGTTCGGGTAAGTTATGAAACGGCGTATTCATGCAATATTTTTGTTTCATAAATGTAACCAAAAATAAATTGGTTGGTTGGCGACATAAACGTCGTAACTACAGCTTGAATAATATGTTTAAGTCGCCTTACTAAAAAACACGTCACATAAATATCGACCAAATTTAGATAACAAAGCTTATTTTTGGTTACATTATGCTTTCTTTGGTCTATCCATTTTAGAGTGACAGCCGAGAACCGCCAATTCTATATAAATCTGCGATAAACGATAGGCTTCAACCCTGTTCGCCCTCCATTATAACAGCCCTTAACGTCACAAATGTGACTCTCTTGAACCATTCGTAAATATGTTACCCATCTTGGTAAGAGGTGTCAACTCGGATGTGCACAAAGTATTATATCAAATTTATTTCCGTCTATCTAGATTCAAAGGTTATATATTTGTTTTGATTTGCTTGATGGCATTAAATCATAAGAAATGCAGAGAATATTTTTTACATATTAACCTGAAATCTTAGTCAAAACTAATGTGTGAATCCGCTTCGCGTTAATCGCGGTAGATATTTTACCAAGTAGGTAATTTATCAATGTTAGTTTAAAATCTAAAATGACAAAGTCCATTATTTACGCTGATAGAATAACTAAAGGGTACGATATCTGAAACATCTCTTTCCTGATTTTAGCTTCAGTAATGGAAAAGTGTTTCCATGTAGGAATATCATGATTTTGTTATCTCTATGACGTCGGTGAGATGAAGAGTTACCTAGTTCAAAAGGCCTCGCTAAGTGAGTGATGTGCCTTAAAGTGGCTGTGGAATAAATTGGAGATTGAACAAATCTAGGGGTGTAACGGAACAAAAGTAGGGTTTGAACAGGCCAGACTTAGAGCAAATTGACATTGAATGGGTGCACAGGGTGAAATCGGGAGATTCGGAGAAATGTACTATAGTCGTACCAGATGTAAGGACGAATATCGCTGGTTTAATCAAATTTATACGATTCTTCAATTATAAAATACTTAAGTCAATTCGATATAATCGGACTAGTCGAAAAGTGGAGTAGTAGTAAAATGAATTGTTTCGTGTTTATTGCCTGGGACTTAGAACGAGCGACTTACTTGATTATATACCTAGTGATTCGCTCAGTTTTGTGTTTAATACTGAGTCGATACTTTTGACATGAAGCGTAATTCACACTAATAACTTGAGAGAATTTGGGAAACCCCTGATGTAACTACATTGCACACACAACATACACAATCTAAATTGGTGACTCTTCAATTACACGACTGGTCCTTATACATGTTACTCTAACAAGTGATGTAGTCTTGTATATTATCACTTAGCCTCTACAGAGTTATTCCCCTTTATCACATTTTTTCGAGTGGAAGAAAAGGATTTTTCGGACCATTGCAGTATTCTATCCCACATTACGTTTAAATATGTTGGTACAACAAACGCATGTCCTTCCAAACCGACGCAAGATATGATGGTTTATATGAATTATGAAAACTATTGCCCGAGCGAATCACTTCAATCTGATTTTATGTCCAAATTTCAAAGTTCTCTCGTAGTATTTTACGATGTATCCATATTGATATAAATTTATTCAAATCGTAAGCTAAATCTATGATTTAGACAAAAAGAAATAAAATACTTCCCAAAAATATTCAATCAGAATGGTTGTATATTCAATGTCATGAAATCAAACAAGAAAAATATCGTTTATTAAGACAATTTCGACAAAACGGTGACCCTATAAATTACAATTATTAATAAACAAGTTAAAACCATTTCAAAGCTTTATGTCGCTTTATATTCAAAAGAAAGTTATCTCCAAGTTATAAGGAAAGAAGAGCTTTATCTACATCATGCAAGGATCCTAAGACATTTGTTTCGCTCTTAAGTTGTAAAATGATTTAAAAAATCTTTTTACGCTTTTTCAAAATATTCTCTACCTACATCTACGCACTTTTGGCATCTTCGTGGGAGCTTTTGTATTCCCCCTGTGAATCAATACGTAGACCTATGTTTTAGATACTGTGTAGCAGCAGATATAAAAGCCGCCCTGGTCTTATATTTCTTTCCAGCAAGCATTTTTGGAAACAAATTAAAGTCCCAGGGGCAGAGGTCTGGGCTATAAGGAGGGTGAGACAACATTTGCCATTTGTAAGAGTTGATAACCTCCACTGTAGCTGCGGCGGTATGGGAGGAGGGGGGCGTTATCGTGAAGAAGGAGGACTTTTTTCTGTGTTAACCTGGGACGAATTTCCTTGAAATTTTCTATGAGATTTTTCAGAATTACTTCAGAATAGTACGTTGCAGTGACTGTTTGACCTTTGGGCATGGAATGAGTAAGTATCATTCCTCGTGAATCCCAAAGGCAACAGGCATGACTTTGCCAGCCGAAGGAGACAGCTTAACTTTTTGGGAGGTGGGGAACCAGCTCGTTTCCCTTGCTTTGTCTTACCTTTTGTCTTAGGTTCGGAATAATGAATCCACATCTCATCTCCGGTGATAATGCGGTTCAAAAACTATCTCCTTCACGATTTATATGACTATTTAAAAAAATCGGTATCTCATAAGGACGGTTTTAATATTCTATATACAATGGGATCTTAACCTTTGGGATTTCTCGATAAAATTCTTCCACCTTATCGATTTGATGATATTTCGCGAAAGAAATAACGCCGTTTGTAATATCGATGATATCTATTAATTTCAGCGATTTTTTTTGGAAAATTTAAGAATTATTATGAATAAAAATTCAAATTTGTGTCCATGAAATCCAGAATTTATTAAACACGTTATCTAAAACAGATAAAAATTCGACAAGGCCTCGATATTATCTGTTTATAGATGACATATTTGATAAACCCGGTAGTCTATGTCCACTCTTTCACTCACCTCCATTTTTAGAACAAAACGCTCCATTCATTCAAAATCATTCACTTTGTCAACTGCACGATGTTCATAACTGTATATCAAGTAGGATTTTTATACCGACCGCAGATCGTTTTGTAGAAGTATTGTTGTTGTAGTTGCTGTTGTTATTTTCGTTGAGGTGGCATCTCACTTAAATGTCATCCTATATAAAAACATGTAAATTCCACATTCTTGACGAACTGTCACAGGTTCCAAAATATTCGTTGATATGTAACTGCAGTCAAAGTGTATCTATAACACAATGGTATCTTGAAATGTCCGTGTTTGACCCTACAATAACCGATTGGATTTTTCACAAAATCATGTCAAACACTCGTACCGTGTTAAATTCCAACCAAAAGCAGTCGACACAATGACATCAACTTGGGAGTCATCAGCATCCATACACAAGAAATAGTCCTGGAAAAGAGAGCATTTTATAGCTCATTTGTTATGTATTTCAAAAGATGTGGTGACAATAACAAGACAAAAATACCTATTTGATGCACCCTGCCTTCTTGAAAAGGGCTTAATAATTTTTTAGGGACTATTTTAGCACCCTACGACCCCGGAAGTAATTTGTTTGGTGACCTTACTCCTTGAATAGACTGTATATTAGTAAACAGTGTTGTACCTGAACCACAATCACATTTGATAGAGGTCAACCGGGTAGGTTGGGTGATCAAATTTCATTCGGTCTTTATTCAACATTTCCTTTCTTGAAGGCATAAAATCGGCATGCTGTATTTTGCATTATTTCTTTTAGTTTTTGTGGACTATTTGTTGTCTGTGATCCCCAAACTCTTTTTTCTTTTTACAAGTTATTCGATAGATATGTAAGTAGCGTAGGCTATAATGTAGTCTGTTGTAAACATATTTTTTCCGTCGTTAATACGGGCTTAAAAACACACTTCATTCACGCAGTACTGATGTAAAACAATCTCTGTAAATCAAAGCAATTATTTTACAACAGAGGAGGGGTTGTAAGTGCCTAGGGTAGATAAAGACCCCTTATAACATATCATTTTGGGTCTATGCAGACAAAGTACTGTAATCACTTTGATGTGAAACTGATTTCTCTCTCTCTCTCTCTCTCTCCCTCTCTCTCTCTCTCTCTCCCTCTCTCTCTCTTTCTCTCCCTCTCTCTCTCTTTCTTTTTTTTTCTCTCTCTCTTTCTCCCCCTCTCTCTCTCTTTCTTTCTCAGCTGTTTGACAGAATCCAATACCAAAACCTACCTACTATGATCAATTCTTACCTACTATGAATAATTCTAATCAGATGTATATTATTGACAAAGTGCCGTAATTCAATACCTTAGAGCCTCAATGGCTTATCGCCAAAGGAAATTCACGAGGACGTGGTGGCATTTTTAGGGGCGGTTGCCCCATGTTAAAGCACGGTGAAGAAATGAGCAACCAAATTTACACGCGGAAGAGAGAGCTCTGAAATGACCAAAGTATACTGCATTGATAAATACAGATACTTGAAGACACTTCTCGGTGTCAAAAGTTGTCATTAGAGATAAGAGTTATTTGAAATCTCTCACAGTAAATAGCAGGGTCTAGAAGAAGTCGTGTTGTCAATAATCACGTGAATCGTAGTTCCAATAGGTAGTTATTCCATTGTCAGATATGTAATAGCTGAACATGCGGTAAAATTTGTGGCAGCTTCTTGATGTGACTCCATCTACAACACAAATAGTAGCACAGGGTTAGATATTTGTTAGATAATACTTCAATTATTTGTCGCTGGGGAGAAGTATCTGTTATAACCCCACAATTTATATATCAAATCAATCCGATCTAACATTTTGCAGATACGTAACAGTGAGACTTTTTACACAGTTCATTCACTCTCTTGCACTCGGTACATTCCCATTCACCTCTGTGATGGCCTCAGTAAATTATCTGCCAATACGTCATCAATTCATCACATACCTCAACTTATTTCCATTTAAAATCTGTCTCATAAATATGACAGGTTTTTCCGTTAGCTATTCAGACAATTTTGAAAAAAAAGTAGTTCATTGGTTTACAGGTAAATTATCAGGTTTTAATGCATATATAATATATCTTGAATCCCATTTATCATGTCCTAACCGTTTATTTCTCGCAAATCAAAAGAAAATAATGTATTTTCCATTAAGAATCATTTAGCCAATTATAAAGATGTGTGCCGAGAGTTACGAACGACAACTCTGCTTTGGAGATTGCAGTTTGTTCTCAACAGTTGACTGTTGTATAGACATTTCTATAATGCATAGTTGAAATAACACATCATATAGTCTAACGGCGATAATGTGCTATTTGATAAAGATTTATCTGCCTCTACACTAACAAAATGCGGGTCAAAAATGAACGTTTTAAGTCTTATCTGGAACACATTACAAGTGGCCGTAAGACGCTAATTTGTTAGAATAACATGTCCGCTTTTCTCATGTCTTTGTATGTAAATACGTGGCATTCTGCCGTTTGAGAGGTATACCATGGCAAGATACGTGACAGCCAAGTGTTTGTTTATTATCATATTGATTTAATATTTTTCCTTTTCTATCAGCAACGTTTATTTGATCATTTCAGAAGAGATTAGGTATCCAAAAGTTTCTTCTTCTATCTACGGTCCGAAAGAGCAGTCATAAAGGTATAATGGAATTAATAATAATGAATGAATAATACACAGAAGTAGCTCACCTAGGTTATATTTATGTATTTTTGTCCCATCAACATATTTATTATATATTCATAGCGGATTCAAAATCAGCTTAAAAGTCAATGGTAAATTCTAAAAAGGATTTGTAGATCTTCCGGTTCATTTGTTATATTTCTTAGTCTTTCCTTTTTTTCTGTTTTATAAGTGATCGTTTAGTAGATTTGTAACTGATTTTAGAAACAACCTTAGCATGTGCTCGCCTCACTTTCCAAAATATAAGACAGCCAAAGAATGTCCTCAGATATGATTAGTATAATGCTAATCCTACATTTTGAGATTTGTGTTCTACCTTTTAAGCAACGCATATACTGCTTACGTTATAGACGATCGCTGCTGTTATTGATTTTTTTCTATCAATAGGTCAAATTAATGTATTTTACTTGTTACAAGCAATTTCTTCCACAATGTTTTCCAAAGCTTCTTTGAGATGTTTAAAAGCGGAACTGAGTCGGAATGGGTTATATATCATGCTTATGACAGTTATTTACAATTTAAATAGAGTTTGCAATATTTCTGAAATACATACGAACTTTGTTTAATGGCGTAGGCATTTAACTGATTTAGTGTTTAAGCCTCCAGTGGCAGTTTGCACTCGTTGAACTTTGAGACGACCTCAAAATTATGTCTGTTAATGTAAACTATCAAAGCTGACGCTTTGCTAGCTAAAAACACTCTGTCTCAATCAGAATAAATCGAATCATACTTCGCCCTAAGATCTTCAAGTTTTGAAGTCGCATAGACAATATTTAATTGTTGTTTTTGTTATTGTTTTGTTATTTTGTTGTATAGGTGTTACCAGGACTCTGATAGTTCTGGAACTTAAAGAAAAAAAGAAATCTGACATCCTTCTGATGCAGGACGATATTATCCGTGGGGGAATAAAACCCCATAACTACTTTTTTTGTTTTTAGCTAGCAAAGCGTTAGCTTTGAAAGCTTAAGTTAACATACAAAATTTTGAGGTCGTCTCAAAGTTCAACGAGTGCAAACTACCTCTGGAGGCTTAACCACTAAATCCGTTAAATACCTACGCCATAAAAAGTATTTCTTATGTATTTCAAGTCGTGCAAGTTCATCTCCTTGTTATTTTAGCTCACTTGAGCACATCGTGTTCAAAATGACTCTGATCAGAGTCTTCAAATAAGTTGCAGATGTCAATTTCAAATTGTTGAGCGATCTAAAATATTTATCTCTTTAAGTAGAAAACAATGTGGAAATGAAGAAATTGCTCGTAACAAGCAATTTCTTCATTTTCCACATTGTTTTCCACAACTATTTTCTTGAGAGGTGTAAAAAGGAGGGATTATGTGGGAATGGGTTATCTCCTTGGTTACTTAAGCCTCGTTTCTGTAAAATGAAAACGTTTGACGAAGAAGATTACTGAACAAACAATGCTTTGCTAGCTTACAGTACTTTTCAGTACTTTTTCAGTAAACTTGTACCAGTGAAACTTTTAACAAAATTTCATATGTTAACATATATATGCGATAACTGTCTTCCCGGATAATCCGTAAAACAAAAACTTGAAAATAGATTAAATTCTGGAGAGTTCAAACTGAAATTCCGAAAAATTTATCATTATATTGCACGATAATATCTTACAGAAAACCCCCCAAAGCGAAATGCTCGTTTACCTGTTGTACAAGATGTTAGAAAACCAAACTCGGAATAGCTGGTTATTTTGAACAATGTCTCATTTTAATTTTTACAAGGGGAGTAAATATATAAATGTGATGTCAATAATCTTTGTTTTACAAATAAAGATACTAATCCTTTCCATGCTGAATTAAGTGCTTCCTTTAGGTCTGCATTAAAATTAAAACTCTGAAAGCAATGAAGACTTGATTTTGATTCAATACTTTGAAAAAAAAATGAATTATTCTGGCTTAAAAGGACAAACAGTCTATGTAGATTAAGATTAGCCTGCACGTATGTGCAGGCTGATCTTTGTCGATGCCATTTGTCAAAGCAGAAATATTACTGGATCAGCAAAACAAGGGTTAAAATGTGTCCAGTATACCTTTGTCAACACTTTCCTAAATTGTATAACTCGCAACCTGATCAGATCGATACTTTTCGCACTTGCTGAGTTTCTTTTTAATCTGACGGGTACCAGTGACACAATTGGTTCTAAAAGCTTGACCTGTCACGTCCTGTTTAGTCAGTAGCTACTTGACCAAATGAGGGACCCTTGTCCTTGGCTTTTAACATGATCCATTTATTTATGAACACATGTCTGTTATAACAACAAATCAAACGCTTCATTTGCACAGAAAACGTCGTTATAATTTAACAGTAATGGAACGGTCGAGTATTCGCTGCTTGTTCATTATCTTACTAATGATATGTCACCTCATGCCAGGTAAGGATCTTTTTAGTTCTATTTGATAGCTCATTTTATAATATGAACTGCGAAAGGGAAGTAAATTATTTTGTTGTATTATTTTTTTGATGTTTCGCGGAAGCTATTTCACTAGTGAAATAACTATACAAAAGGGCTAACGCCTTTCTGTTGCGTGCTATGACGTCATCTTGCAAACGGCGCTGTATTTCTCGCCAAGCACCATAATTCAATTAATTTCCTCAATCGATAGCACCAATGCATGCCGTGTTAATATAAAAAATGGAAAAGACTTTAACACGCGCACAATTTAACTTTCTCCTATTCAGTTTCCGTATTAAACGCCCCTTTGTTTTTATACTTGAGAAAGCATTGTGGTAAATGGAGAAATCTCTTGTAACAATCAATTTCTTCTTTTTTCTAGAATATTTTCTACTTTGCGGATGGTCATTTTTCAAATAAACGGACTATAAATTGTCGTCTGTTAAACATTTTGGTTTGGACAGGTCTTAATTTAGTAATAGTAAAGGGTTGACCTATTACCTGAAGTTGTCCTCCCACTTTTCAATTCTTTTTCACCAGCTGTAAGACAGGCCGAAATTAAAATAAGTTGCAGACGACAGTCATTAATTTATACAAACTTTGTAGTTTGGGTTAGAAAACATTGTGGATAATGAAGAAATCGCTTGCCACAAATAATTTCTTCATTCTTTAACAATGTTTTCAAATGCAGTATTGCACTAGTAGAACACAATCTATCCTATTTCAAATTAAGTCTCCCTTGCCTTATTTCTTCCATTACTCTTCCTTACTCTTTAGCCCCCTCCTCTTTCATTGTTATAATATCATTTTCTTCAAAATTTTATTTCATTTCGAAGACGTTTACTCATACAATGTCATTTTTATGGAGAAGAACTTTATAAGCTTTGCTTTCGTTCTGATCCAATTAGCTGTAAATAAAGGTAATTTGTAATGTACCATTTACATTTCAATCGCAAATAAAATATGTTTGAAATAATGCTTTTCTAAAGCCCTTTTTTGCGGGGCGTCCAAAAGCGTAATTGTGTGGGAATTGTAAAACAATGTATATTCAAAATGGTATTGACTTATCCGATCAATTTTCTTATCAACATGAACCAATATGCAATTATATATTTTGTTCATCGTTTCTTTCTATTTTTTCATAGTACAAAACTATAATGCACGAGAACACCATAGTTGCACGGAAACTTTAAAGCCAAAACCCCCATCACAATACATTAGGTAATAAACAATGCTCCATGCCCAAAAGCATAAATAAACATGAGATAAAAAAAGATAACATAAAAAAAATCGACGCGTCAAGCCTACAAGTCATGAAAGAAGCTTCGGTAGCTAAGATGTTCATCGACCATAAATTAAGTCCGGTAATCTCGGGCTCCATCTCTTTTTGATGAACAGTGCAAAAAGGATACGATGATACTTCCGATACGGAGCCAAGGACCGGAACTGAACAGACAAGCTAAGAAAAACAGTGCACATCGCGTACAATTTGATCTCCTAACAGTTCAAAATAGTTCAAAAGCATTTAAAAACCGTCCAAAATGCGCAGTATTTCGTTCAAATCGATAACGATTTTCCACATTTTTAATGGCTGCTGTGGGTTTTAAAGCGTCTAATTGGTCCGTGAAAACACACGAACACAAAATCACGTATATCTTAATAAAGGGAGGTAATAATATCGCAAATTTGGACGAAATTAGCGAACTTGGATTACATAATTTCAATTTAATTCAAAACTCGCTTCTCCCACTCATTCAATTTCATTCCGAAATCATTCCAAAATCATCCAAAAATTTCCAATTTCACGGTGTTATTAACTGTAGCAGTGAAATTTTTGACCCTTTGACGTAATCTAGGATACAGCGCATCTTAAATTTAAAGAAAAAAACTTAAAGAAAATCAATTATCTAAGCATTGAACCATTACAAAAGTGAGAACAGTTACATTCGCCCTCTATTGAATTCATTGTGGCTTTGATTTGTTGGGGATTGGGGTCATACAAGAGTCGGTTTTGACGTCCGAAGAGGGGGCTGGGGTTATGTAAGAGTATGTTGTTCTATTAGAAGTTTTACAGTACATTTATATATGCATCTCCTCTCCCTCTGAATCTTGTCTCTCGCATCCTGGTCTCCTCCTCATCTAAGAAAATCAGTAAAAGGGGTAGGAGAACGCAGTTCTTTGTGGTAACATTATTCTATATCAACACGTCATCATTCATTTCAAAGTCATCGCCATTTAAATCTTTCAGAACTGGTAATAACATGGATTTGAACGATTTCAACACGCATTTTCGTGTTTGATCGGGTCCGATGTCCGACCTTTGATTCAAGTTTCTATTCACAAACGGAATTATTTTTGAAGTCTATCACCGCCAACGGATAATATAATCATTTCTATGTGGGATGAAACTCTTGGCGTTTTGGGAAAATGTATAATAGGTTAATAGGAGATCAAATTGTACGCAAGTTGCACTGTTTTATTTACCTTTTCTGTTCAGTTCCGGTCCTTGGCTCCATATCGGAAGTAAAATTGTCCCCTTTTTGCACTGTTCTCCAAAAAAGAGATGGAGCCCGAGATTACCGAGCGTGAAATTGTGACGCCAGTTTCCCTTTTCGCTATTCATTCAAACTAAAACAGAGTCATGTTGCTAGTGCCTTTGGCACTATTATTATTTATTAATCAGATTTTTAACCCTGAATGTGGAAGACGAATAAAGACTAAAGTAATAATAATGAACAAACTGATATTACAGCGAAGATTGGAGTATCTATATATATATTTGCATGCTAGAATAGCGACTTGAACACAATTTGGTAGATTAAAACAACGCCAACTCTGCCATTTGGAAATATAAAGAAAACGTTGAGTTTTGTTGCTCTAGCAATACGGGTTTTCGCGTTACTTGTGCTGAATGTAATCCTTGCCAAAATATGAAGGGACAGAGAGGCAGTCGAGATATTCAAGGTCGAGGTACTGAAGTATCAAGTCAGACTACTACCTCAGCAACTGTCGGTGAAGCACCATCAACCTTCAGCAATATTTTATAATACCTTAACAAGGTGTAATACTATGTACACTGATTAACCCGCATTGACTGCGTGGCTACGTACCGAGAGGAGTGGCGGGTATATAACCGATCCCCTAATGCCTAGTGACGATGATTATGAATCCGACTCCAATGTTGAAGACCTTGATATTCTATCCTTACTGTTAGAAATCAGGGGAAATGTTAAAAACTATATAAAAGTTTTTTTAAAAAAAAAAAAGGTTAGAAAGATCGGCAGCATGATCACAATTTGATTATTATACTTTAAAAGACCAAACTACGGAATTTATCGAAAGAGGCGGGCAAATTAACAAAGTGTCAACTCTCTAGTCAAAGATTTGAAAGTCTTCACAATAAGTAGCTCTCACGGTGAAAAATCTTTTAATCCGACATTTTGTACGGATACCTCATTTAGCCAGGGGTGGCAGTTCCCGAGTACTGACACACCGGATTTCTGTTTGCTTGGTTATCTGATGTCTTCACGAAATAAAATTATCACGACAAATATCGTGCTATCCATCATTTGGAGGACAAGAGAGTATCTAGTGAAAGGTGGTACTTCTGTAGCAAAAACATAAACCGATTCATGTTTACTTGACTATCTGGTGTCTTGACATAATAATAGAATATCATGAAAAAAATGCGTTATTCAACACACTACTTGTTGATTTATCTGGTAAATCGTCATGTATCAATGCCGTCATACAAACAGAAGTAAGCATCTATTGATCTACGTTGATTTAAATGACGAACACCCTGATATTGACGTTCATTCCCGCTCAATTTCGTTCAAACCGTTCTAGATATTCCTCAGCTTCATTCACATCGTCACTATCCTGTCCAAATTCAACAGCGGCTATTTAGAAACATTACAATAATTTTGAGTATAAATGGTTAAGACCATCTTTTTTCGTGTTTTGAAAAGCGGATCATATTTAACTTTTAAGCTGACAGTCTATATGATTTTATATATCGAAGGCTTAGAGCAAAAACATAGTATGGCTGTATATAATATATAGAGCCATACTATGTTTTTGCGTTAAGCCTTCGATATGTGTACCTTGTGATCCAGTAAAATCTGTAAACTTTACCCCGTAATGGGCAATTAAATAAAAACAAATAACCATGCTTAGTTTTTATCTGTTTTAGATGACATATCCATAAAATTCCTTTTTTGGTGAATAAGAACTGATATATTTATGATACGACATAGTTTTTGCAATAAATGGACGATTTTGCAATAAAAACATTGTCAATCAGACAATTGAAAAAATACGGCATTACATTGAGGAGAAGTGCAGTGCACTGGAACCACAACTCTTTCTTGCATAACTTTGGAGTTATTGCCAAAATTATCAAAGCTACCGGTGGGGGCATCTGTGTCCTATGGACAAAGCTCTTGTTTGTATATTTGATTTTATTCAAATTTATCTCACTTGAATTAGATAAGTAAATAAATAGAATAAGTTACTTCTTTAACGGGTCATCCATTTAAAGTTATTAATAGCTCATGTAAATACAGACCGACTTTGATATGCTGTGTATCTCGTTCCCACGAGATAGCAATTTATCATCTTTCTTTTTTTAACGAAAAAAGAAACTAAAGTACTGAAAAGTACTGTAAGCTAGCAGTGCATGGTTGAATTTAGACAATATTTCCCTTATTGGGTAGAAAACATTGTGGATATTGAAGAAATTGCTTGTTACAAGCAATTTCTTCATTGTCCACAATGTTTTCCGAAGCTTTTTTCTTGAGACGCTTAAAAAGCGGAATTGATTGGAGATGGGTTAAAAAGCATGATTTTGACAGAGTTCTCTACAATTTGAGTTTGCAATATTCCTGAAATACATAAGAACTACTTTTAATGGCGTAGGCATTAAACGGATTTAGTGGTAAAGCCTCCAGTGGCAGTTTGCAATCATTGAACTTTGAGGCGACCTAAAAATTTCGTCTGTTATCTCAAGCTATCAAAGCTGACGCTTAGCTAGCTAAAAAGTGTTTTAGCTGTTCTTTCAAACGATTTCCTTTTTCTCTTAAAAGATAGCGAATTGTTGTATCGGTGCCCTTTTCTTTTTTTTAAAAAAGTATAACCACGAAACAAACTCTTTTTTCAAGATATATTTTACAATATAGGTTTTCAAAACACCGCACATGTCAACTCTATGCCAAAGTAAATATGACTTGGGTAAAAAAGGTGTTACCCATGACTTCAGCTTATTACTGTTACGATAGTCATCACTCATCTAATATCAAAAGTTTTCAACGGGTTAATCTGACCAGCACATAGTATGAGGAAATTATGCACAACAAGACGGAGAGAGGGATGGACCTGAAGCTAGCCATAATTATAGGTTTAATAGCCAGTCAAAATTTTATATATTTCAATTTGTCCAATATTTAAGATAGCTACTCGGACAGAAACCTTTTTTTAAATTGTTTTGGCTGTGTGTTTTTGTGTGTGTGCTCTGAAATTCAGAAAGATAACTTTTTCACTATTTAGGTGAATCACTACTTTGTATCAAGACTAATTGCCGTCGGAATACCTTTGACATTGTGAGGTGTCCTTATGCGTGCTTGACTGTTAAAGCAAGAGGTAAGTCCTTTATTTTGACATAAGCAGACTCATTATCGAAGACATAAACATAACCCTCTACCATTCTAAACTAAAGCTCACGGGAAGAAAACAAATTGTTTTTCCTACTTATATACACTATCATTTGAACATATCACTAGAGGAAAGTTAGTAATATTCAAGAAATATAGTCAATATTTTCTTTTGTTTTCACCTAGGTAAAACTCTAAAAACTAGGTCGAACTTGATGAATTCGCGAATTTAACACCACCAAATAAATAAAAGCAAATATTTTACCAGTTTTTATTAAGACCTTTTGGTTAAACCTTGTGCGCAAGCATTCAAAATAGTTAAATGCTGAAAAATGTGATCATGACAGTAAGAAAATCCAATTACATGAAAGTACTATAAGCTAGTTTTGTTCAGTAATCTTCTCTGTCAAATGTTATCATAATAGATAAACGAAGTTAAAATAACCAAGGAGTTATTCCCAGACTTTCCCTCCCTTTCTGCCCCTCAGGAAAATAGTTGTAGAAAACAATGCGGAAAATGAAGAGATTGCTTGTTACATTGTTTTCTATCTAGAGAGAAAAATATTTTAGAATTTTCAACAGTTTGAAATTATTGTCAGCAACTTTTTTGAAGAATCTGATTAGAGTCATTCTGAACACGATGTACTAAAGTGAGCTAAAATACCTAGGAGATGAACTTGCATGCAGAGTTTTGCAATATTCCTAATACACATAAGCACTACTTTTAATGGCAGAGGCATTTAACGGATTTAGTGGTTAAGTCTCCAGTAGCAGTGTGTACTCGTTGAACTTTGAGACGACCTCAAAATTGTGTCTGTTAACTTTATATATCAAAGCTGACGCTTTGCTAGTTAAAAATCTATCCAATCGCTAAATAAAACTTGAACTGATTAAGAATGATGAATCGTGTTTTGGTATTGAATGAGTGATCATGAGATACAAAATTCATTAATGGGGTCACCAACAAAAAAGATTTTTTATTTATTTTGATTGTTGTTGTTTTTCCAGTTGACGTCTTTGAAATAATCGGTATTCTATGAATACGAAATTAATATTCTTTCGATACTATGAACAGATTTTGTTTGTTGGTGTTGTTTAACGACTCATCGACAATATATAAGTCAACTGCTATTTTACTCGTATCATATTAAAAATTATACACCGTGTTAGTTTCATCCCGCGCTGCAGGTCGTATAATTGAGTTATGTATATGAGTGGTCATAAAATCTCGAGTCATCTATAAATAGAGAAAAAGGAGGCTATGCCGAGTTTTTATTTGTTTTAAGTTACGATTAATTGATTGATTTGTCGAATGACGTTTAGAAGCGCTTTCAACAGTACTTCAGCCATATCGTGGCGGCTGGAGCTCCTTCCATTTGATTCCTGGTATTTCTCACACCATTTCTACCACTTCATCCTTTCCTAGCCTCCAGCTGCTATCCAACTTAGGTTTACGATTATCCACCCAATGGTGAGAGACAAATGTCGGGAAGGATATGTGCCGCCACCGGTTATCGAACCTTTACGTGACGAGTTTAATAATTTTAGTATTTCATGAGCACGAAATTGATACTCTATTTATCATATGAGATAATTCATAAATTCCTAAAAATTATCGATATAGAATATCAAGCAGAAGATATAACGCAGTTTATGATATGACGTCATTACATGTAGTATGTGACGTCATTTGTAGAGTATCGTAAAGGATTCATCATACGATTTAGCTCATTTACATAGTTACTTCACCAGTGTAATATCATCCATGTAGTATCTAAAATATTCCACGAGTTTATATACATGCCTTTTTTTTTCTTTGATTAACAGGAAGATATCTTCGAGGTTGTACTATAGTTCCTCGTATGGACGGGACCGAGGTTGTAGGTGGTGTTGAAAAAAGATACTGTAATTACTCCTATTGTAATTACTTATAATCCTGATGAGCTAAAACTATTCAAGAAATAAAGAGAATATTAATCCTGCTGTTTGAATTCTCTAGGCGGGTTTGTACATTAGTGTGAGTTGATGGATCTACTTTGTTCGCTGGCAAACAAAATTGTTGAGGGCCCAAGTGTTTGCTCGTGGAAGTATGAAAAATAGCCTGACAAATCGCTTAAAGCTTGATCTTAGTGTCTTGTCTTTCAAAACAAGTAAAGTGAAATAGTTAAGCTGATGAAATGATTTAATTTTAGCTGTACTGAATTCTTTTTGTCTTAAAGATAATGATTCTAGGGATGTGGGATCGCAGACATTTTGTATACATGTAATTATCGACAATTCTGCGAGAACATTAAGAAACGAAGAGAATATGTGTTTTCATTGAGGAATGAAACGAAAATATTAATCACACTGTATGAATACGCTGATTCATACATAATGGTGATTATTTTTTTCGTTTCATACCTCAATGAAACAAAAAGATCCTCTTCATTCGTCGTAAAGCGGAAGAAAAACCACACACGCAAGTAGTATGCCAAGTTTGATACATCTTTATGGAACTATTTTTGTAGAAGTATTAAAAATAGATGTTTGCTTACAGTTTTCTTGCTTGGAGTATAATTACTTTTCGGTCAATTAGAATGCTTGTTTTTAAAAGACGAAACTAAAAATGATTTTATTTCAGTTTGTCGAACTTGCCTTATCTATTCATTCGTAATTTTGTTAAGAATGTTGTAGCGCACATTTGTTAAGTAATTGCGATAAGTGTGTTAAACTTTGTTAACGTGTATATATTTTGTATTAACGGATCGCTTGTCATGCCTGACCCCCCCTCTCCGCCAAGAGATAAAAAGCGAAGTAAAATCGTAAGAACAATGCTCAATAAACAAATGCTGGAGTTCAAAGGTAACTTAAGACCTAAGATACTTTGATTTATGAAATAATAACATTTTCCATGTTCGTGCTCGATCGGGAGGAGTAATTTGCAAAAGGAAACTTCCGAGGGAGGACGGTTTTGCTTTGCATATAACTCCTCCCTATCACACATAATCCAAACTCACATAACGCCAAAAAACTATTTTACCCCATAGTATCACAACATCACTCTCCAAAACCTAGCTTTATCTTAATACTTTTTCTGTGAAAATAATAAACAATGTGAGGAATTTAGCCTTCGAAGAATTTCATGAATATTAATGAAATTTTGCTATGGGATTTCTAAATGATAGTGAGACGATCTTTACATGAAGTCACGTGATCATTTTGGATCCGCATAATTTATACGCGACAATTATACGATGTGTAATTGCCGGGGGTATGAGATAATTTACTTTTTATCATTTTTCTCTAAACATAACGTAAATCACACGGGTACCTTAGATGGTAAATTGTCTCTATCCGCACACTGGTCCCAACCTGTATGGGTACCACAGAAATTATAAGACACTTGAGTCTATTCACATTTACATCCATGAATAGTTGTGAAATCGAAACTACTTCTCGGAAAAATATTGCCCTCTAAGTCAATCTATGCGGCTTGTTTTATCTCGATTATTTCAGTAAAGTCAAGGTATGTACTTTTGGTGATTTAGTGATTTTCTAATTAATCGATGGGTGGGTAAAGATTTGGCAGTCATTTCTCCCTTGGCTTTATACGACCCGTTCGTCTATATTGACCATTCTGTCGTCGTAATGTAAACTAAGAGGTCATATTTCAATGTCATGTAGTGTAAGTGATAATTGGCGTTTAAGTGTAACAAACATACATATTACAATTTTGAGTCTCATTTACTCACTTAAGACGTTGTATTTAAAGGCAGAATGTGTACATATATATTACTTTATTAATATGCACGCTTGAAGATGTTGGGGCGGAACCAAAATTGTCTTTACAAACATCATAGATCTTTTATCGCGAATTTATTTTTTAGCTCAACTGTGCAAGTAGTGAGCTATTGTAATCACTTTTTGTCTGGCGTCGTGCGTCGTCCGTCAACAATTTCTTTAAAAAAAAATCTCCCAAACAACTGGGTCAATTTGAACTAAATTTGCAGAAATGTTCTTAGGTGGTCCCCTTTTGAATTAGTTAAAAGAATTGAAATCCATTTAGAATTCTCGTTGTCGTGGCGACAGAATTGAAATTTAAAAATAATCTTTAAAAATATTCTCCTCCTGACTCAGGAGGTGTAGACCCTTGATATTTTGCATGTAGACTCTGTATATTGACCTCTTTTACAATAGTTCAAATACTGAACGTGTGGTCCCCAGGGGCGGATCCCTGAGGATTGAATTTATATCGAAACTAAGAAAGATTTTTAACCGGCATCCCCTCCCAACAATTTGACCAAATTGAACTAGATTTTGCAACAATGTTACTCAGATGGCCCTTTATTAGAATGGCTATTCGTTGAAAACTATAAATGCCATCGCAACAAAAGTGACATTTGAAAAAAAAATCTTTAAAAAACCTTTTATTCGTTAACCAAAAGGTGTAGAGCCTTGATATTTTGCACGAACCATCAGTATATTGAACTCTTCGAAATAGCTAATATCATAACCCTGGGTTCCCCAGGTGCGGAGCCCAAGGGGGTCGGGTTTATATAGAAATAAAGAACGATTTTTAAACGAAAATCTCCTCCCAAACTATCGGCCCAAATTTAACCAAAATGTTCCTTAGGTGCCCCTTTATGACAATTGCTAAAAGAGTTGAACTTCTTAGAAAACTCTAGTCGACATGGCAACAGAAGTGAAATTTTAAAATAATATTTAAAAATCATCTCCTCTTGACCCAGAAGGTGTAGAGCTTAGATATTTTGCATGAAACATCAGTTTATTGACCTCTTTCAAAATAGCTTGGGTTCCCAATGGGCGGAGCCCCAGGGAGGTGAATTTAAATGGAAATAAAGAAGGAAGGAAAAAGCATCTCTTAATTGACTTCTGTCTTATTTTTAAAATACTTACCAGTGGATCTAGAGGGGAGGAAAAAGTGTTGTCCACATTTCCTTGAAATTTGTCATTGAGACTTTATGATCCCCAGGTAGAGAGCCTTTAGATGTGTAAAGTATGGTGAGACCTACTGGTATCATAACCCTAATCTTTACATCAAATTAGACTATTGAAAGGAAAAGAGCCCGTATCTCAGGTGAGCACACCAGGGCTAACGGCCCTCGTATTTATTTATGTGTTTTAAGGTATCTGTTATAACGGTATATCAAGTGATTTTATTGGCAATTATTATCTGTCATAAATGTAGTATTGGCTAAGCTATTGTATGAGTAATCTGGGTTTTAATTATTATTTTTGGAGGGATGGGGTATTTTATTCAAACTAATCATATGATCTAATATGCAGGAAATCTGACATCATGACGTTACCTTATGACGTTAGATAGCATAATTGACCGATTATTGCAACGCCCCTCAGGAAAGGTGTTTGGAAAAGATTGCGGAAATGAATACATCTCTAGTAACGGGTAGTTTCTTTATCATTAGGAGATGAAGAGAATATTGTTTGTTTTCACGGAGGTACGAAACGAAAATAGTAATTACACTGTATGAATACGCAAAGTTGATTAATACATAAATGTGATTAGTTTTGTTCGTACCTCCATGAAAACAAAAAAATATTCTCTTTATTTCTTATAATTTAATGACACAAAGCGAAAAAGTTAATGTTTTACAAATTCTGATACATTTCTATATAACTATTTTGTACGCAAGCATACAAATTAGAGGCGTCTTCAAAATTTTGTTTAAGTGAGGTATAAATAATTTTTTCGGCCAACCGGAACGCTCGTTTTTGATGGGCGAAACTAAAAATTAAACTATTCCCTATTGTTTTCTACATCTGATTACAAATTTTGAAAAAAAATCACAACTTCATGTTTTCTTCTTCAGCTTCTTTGAATTATGTCCAGTCTAAAATTTAGTCGTATATTAATGTGTTACTGTTCAAAACAGTTTTAATTTTGTGAGCTCCTGAGATGTCCTTTTTTGTATAATGTAATGTTTTGTTTCGTCTATCAGAAACGAGCGTTCTGATTGGTCGACAAAAAATATTCATACCTCCATGAAAATATGTTGAACAGCTTTTTAGTATTGTTCCGCACGAAAAAGGTTCATATAAATGTATCAAGATTTGTAAAATATTTGGATCTTGAGAGACAAGATTCAAATTAGATTATGTAGACATCCTTTTTGTTAAATAGTTTTTTTTAAAGTCATATCGTCCCTCCGAGGAAGAAAAACAGTTCAAAAATCCATCGTTTTTTAGCTCACTTGAACCTGAAGTGCTCGTGTGAACTATTGCGATCACCCTTCGTCCGGCATCCAGCGTCCGGCGTCTGTCACTTGTCGTCCGTCGTCCGTCAAAAATTTGTTTAAACAACATCTCCTCCCAAACCACTGGGCCAAGTTTGGCAGAAATGTTTTTGGTGGTCCCCTTAAAAAAGCTTATAAAAATGTTACCCTTTGAAAAATAAAAAAACGTAAAAAGTGAACATCTTTGAAAACTATTGTTGCCATGGTAACCAAATTGAAATTATAAGATAATCTATAAAAATCTTCTCCTCCTGACCCAAACGGCGTAGAGCCTTGGTATTTTGCATGAAACATCAGTATATTGGCCTTTATCAAAATAGCTTAAATCATGACCCTTGGTTCCCCAGAGGCGGAGCCCCAGGGAGTTGGGGTTACATAGTAAAAATAAAGAATGATTTTTAAATGACATTTCCTCCCAAATTTTAACCAAAATTTTAAGTAGAGTTACTAAGGGGGTCCAGTTTAAAAATGGCTAAAATAATTCAAATTCGTTTAAATCCCTTGTTGCTTTGGCATCAAAAGTGAAAGTTTAGAGTAATCTTTTAATATCTTCTCCTGACCAAAGAGGCGTAGAACCTTGAAATTTTGCATGAAACATCAGTTTATTAACCTCTTTCATAATAGCTAAAATCATGGCCCTAGGTCCCCAAGTTCGGAGCCCCAGGAGTTGGCATTATACAGAAATAAAGAATGATTTTAAACGACACCTCCTCCAAATTTGGTAGAAATGTAGAGCCTTAATGATTTGTATGAAGCATAAGTTTTGTTTGATTTTTTCAGGGAAGATATGGTTTAAAATATATCGTATTTAGGATATGATTTACATATTACGTAATCGTGAAGAAAAATATATTATCGTATTCAATCTGTAGTTATGACATTCGGATCGCCAACCGGACAGTTTTGTTACATGTTACTAGTCATAACTTTTGCCAAATAACACCGTTTGATATCTATGTCGATTCCTATTGGAGGTCAGTAGGCGTGACTAGGGATCCGTCAATTAACTCAAGAAGTATTTAAATGAATTCGGTTTAGATTCGGATTAATCATAATTAACCAATCGCGGCTGTCAATTATGGAATCAACCGACAAATCAAATAATTAATTCAGCCCGGATCTGAGATTTCAACTCCGACATTGGCCAACTTATTTGTTAACCTTTTGTTAGTTTTGCGGCTTAAACTTCGTAACTACAGCTTATTCGAGCTATAATTCCGACGTTTAAGTCGCCAACCAACCATTTTACTTTTATCTTATCTTTTATCTCTACTGGCCATTATTTTTGCGGGACCAGCGATTGGTCAATTGACCTTTCAAAAAGAAAGTCGCCAAAAATACTCCTTCTTGCGCTTCCAAGTAAACAAAGTGGAAAAGAAATCGACTGATCTTCGGCCTCGGCCACTGACTCCGCTGGCCATACCCACTGTCTCCAACTGAAAGTCCCGCAATAAATAAGTCGTTCATTTATTGGCTTAAAGAGAGGTATCGATTTTTTTTTCTTGTCACGAAATTTAAATATGTTAATTCCATCTACCTCTCTCTTTTTATTTGTTTTTATTCTAAAAAAAAGTTTTGCGAAATCAGAAGTCGTTCATCAATGAATATTGTGACACTCACGTGGTTATGAATAATCGTTGGAATCATGCATTCAGTTAAAGTTTTCCCAAATAAACGTAATCGTGATGTCATCAGGAGTTATGTTCGCTAGCCGGCAGGTAATTCTATAAAGATCAGTCTAAAGTTGTCGAAAGCAACATGACAACTACACAGACGTATCGTAGTTTTGCGCCAATCACTTGATGTGATATTATTCAGGTTGTTGGTTGTTTTCCATGTCACGTTGTAATCTTCTGTTTAACCCTGGTCATATAAATATAAGGTCATGCGGTGTTTATACCCGAATGCCGTGATTTCTAGAATTAACGTGGATTTCCGCGGAACCTTTCCACAACCACAAAAAGGCCACTTTAAAACTATTAGATTACCGTGAAGACAATGTATGATTCATATGTAAGTATTAAATGTTCGTTTAGGCTTATTCCTTTCTAGGTTTCACAAATATCGAACTTCCCATTGAATACGATAGGAGCCCTGCTGATCTCCATACCAAATTTCAAGCAGATGAAATGGGCCTTTCCGAAAACCGTTGTTACTTCCCCTGATTCATGTTGTCTTTAGTCGCTCTTTTGTGTCTTCACTACCCATCTCTATATGGTTGCACGGGCCTGTCAGGTTAACAAACGACAGCGGAGTTGGTTCATGTTGTAATCATCTGTACGTTCTGTGATCAAACTTAAAAAAGACATCAAATAACATATACGTACAGAAAGAAAGAGCGTTCGCCTTTCGTCTATTTGAAAGAAGGACCAAGGTTCAAACTAGTGTTTTTTAACACACATTATAGGATTTACTCGTTTTCTTTTCTTAAATTCAAAAACACTACAAACTTGTATTTTGTCCATTTTCATAGACTCTATCGTTGTTTTACACACATTATAGGATTTACTTGTTTTCTTTTCTTAAATTCAATAACACTACAAACTTGTATTTTGTCCATTTTCATAGACTCTATCGTTGTTTCACACACATTATAGGATTTACTCGTTTTCTTTTCTTAAATTCAATAACACTACAAACTTGTATTTTGTCCATTTTCATAGACTCTATCGTTGTTTCACACACATTATAGGATTTACTCATTTTCTTTTCTTAAATTCAAAAACACTAAAAACTTGTATTTTGTCCATTTTCATAGACTCGTTCGTTGTTTCACACACATAATAGGGTTTACTCTTTTTCTTTTCTTTTCTTAAATTCAAAAACACTACAAACTTGTATTTTGTCCATTTTCATAGACTCTATCGTTGTTTTACACACATTATAGGGTTTACTCGTTTTCTTTTTTGAATTCAAAAACACTACAAACTTGTATTTTGTCCGTTTTCATAGACTTTGTCATTACTTTGAATTTTACGAGAGAGAATAAAATCTTTCATTGATGTCGTTTAAACTATTGTATATAAAGGCTTCTTTGTATACAGGTATTTGTAAGAAGAAGTATTTTTCCTTTACATAGCGAATGAATGATCACTTTCAATTAAACTCTTTTGGAACAATTTGTCATTTGCATATCAAACGATATACATTGGAACGTCAATTGACAAATTGCTGGCCCTGCTTACTCCTTTGCCTCGCCCATCGACTCCGACAGGAAGTCCCATTTCGTTTTTTAATTGCGTTATTATGCAAGATTTATGGCAAGTAGCATGTAACAAAGAGATAGAATAGTTGGTTGGCGACCTACACGTCTCAACTACAGCTTAAAAAACTGTAGTTAAGACGTTTAAGTCGCCAAAGCAACAATAAAGCTTAACAAAAATGGCAGCCGTCGTCATAGCGCAGTTGGTAGCGCGTCGGACTGTCAATCTAGAGGTCCCGGGTTCGATCCCCGACGGCGGCACTCATCCTTTCCGACTATTTGTCTCTCACCAATGGGTCGATAATCGTAGACCTATGTGGGATAGCAGCTGGAGGCTAGGAAAGGATGTAATGGTAGTACTGGTGTGAGAAATACCAGGATTCCATTGTTAGGTGCTCCAGCCGCCGCGATATAACTGAAAGATTGTTGAAAGCGGCGTAAAACCCCATTCAAACAAACAAATTAACAAAAATGGCGGCCAATGTCGAAAATTCAAATCTCAATTCCGGGCTGAATGAATGGTTTGATTGGTCGATATATTCCTTGATTGACAGACGCGATTTGGCACTTGGGATGATCAATACAAACTTTGATCGTCGGCGACATCTTGTTTATCGTATTTTACTCCAGACAAACATTCTCTTGAACCTTCACAATTTTCACGACGAAACAGTTAATGTAATATTTGATTAGCACACATTTAGCTTTGAACCAATTTTTAAGTTTAATTGATTCCAACCAGTCTTATCTGTTTTGAAATACAAAAATAACAAGCATTCTGAAGTATTGCATGGCGATACCAAGTTCCCAACCGGCTTTATATGTATCCCTAGATCGGTATCTTTTTTGAGTGGTAAAGGTATTACTACCTCTCGAAAATATTAGTGTTTTATCAGATTTTATGACCAATACTTAAACTCACACACATACACAAAACATAAAAAATAGGTCTCTCTTTTTGTTGCTTGTCAAATATGTTGCTCAAAAATCAATGGACTGGAATAGAACATGAACATGTTCTGTTACTCACCAATGCTGACTCACTTACCAAAAATTAGCTCAATACGGTTACCTGCAAGTGTTAAAAAAAAGTCTGGAAAACTGTAATTTCCCAAGTCTAGCATCTAGATCTTCGTCAAAAATAAATGGACCGGAACAAAACTTAAACTCGGTCTGTAACTAATCAATACTGACTCATCTATCAAAATCTATCAAAATCAGCTCAATACCTGCAAGCGTTTAGAAAAAAAGTCCAGAAAACTGAAATTACTTGGTAATTTTCTGAATCAAGCACCCGTATCTTGCTAAAAATCAATGGACTGGAACCATACTTAAACTCGTTCTGTTACTCATTAATGCGAACTCACATACCAAAAACCTTCTTCATATCACAAAGGGTTTAGAAAAAAAAGTCCGAAAAACTTGATCATTTTCTAAGTCCAGCATTCGTATCTTACTCAAAAATCAATGGACCCTAACTAAACTAACACATGTTCTGTGACTCATTGATGGGAATAACATACCAAAAAGCAGCTTAATGTCTCCGAGGATTTAGATAAAATGTCTGGAAAACTGAAATATCCTGGTTATTTTTTAAGTCCAGCATCTATATCTTCCTCAAAAATCAATGGACCGGAACCAAACTCGAACTTGTTCTGTAACTCTTTGACGGGGACTCACATACCAAAAATCAGCTCAATATCTCCCAGGGTTAAGAATACAAATTCGGAAGACTGATATGTCCCGACTGACAGACGGACGGACGGACGGACGGACAAACAAACAGACTGACAGACAGAGAGACAGACAGACAGAGAGGGATAGGGACCTTAGATGATCCTTAATGTGTTTAGGCGACCCCGAAGTTTAGTTCAAGAATCCCTAAAGTGATTTTAGGCGATGCCTAAAGTGATAAAGGCGATACCTAAAGGTGTCATGCCGTCGCCGAGAGCTTCATTTTGTTTGTTTGAATGGAGTTTTATGCCGCTTTCAACAATCTTTCAGTTATATCGCGGCGGCTGGAGCACCTAACAATGGATTCCTGGTATTTCTAACACCAGTACCGCCATCACATCATTTCCTAGCCCCCAGCTGCTATCCCACATAGGTCTACGATTATCGTCCCGTTGGTTGGACCTCGAAAACCTGATATACACTTATTACCCCATATTGTATTACCTTTATCTCAGTTTTCATCTACTTATATAATGTCTTAAGGCCTTTCAGTTTTATTTTCTCCTGTGTGCTTTGGTCATTGTCTATGTCAACCCATCCCTCGTCGGCCCTGTTGTTTTTTTTTATGTAACAAGAAGCGATCTAAGTCGGTGTTTGAATTAGTTTTAACGGTTTCCTGATCAATCCCTAGTTTTTACGCCCCTTTGATTTTATAATTGAGAAAACTTTGTAGAAAAAGAAGAAATTATTTGTAGCAAGCAATATTCCTTTTTCCACAATATTTTCTACTCTACTAAGTGATTATTTTTAATATATTAAATTCACTTAAAACCTTTGAATTTGGACAGTTCTTAAGTTTTGAAAAACAGGAAATGGATAACACATGTTTTACCGTAGTTTGACGATCAAAACTTTTAATCAGCTGATTTCCAATGTTTTGGTAGGTCACCGCCGATACAGACAGAAATAATAATAGAAAATCCTGGAAAAGCCTTTTTTATATAAAATTTTATTATAAAAATGTCATTATCACAATTAAGTTCTCTGTCTTTATCGTTTTCTTCAAATTATCTAAATTAGGATTATTCCTTTATAAATTTGGCCTGGATTGTTAAGTTTCACGAGAAAAGGGGCCTTACGAACATTTTATTACTAAAAATCTTGACACAATTCGGTCCACTGTTTTTTTCCCTCTTGTTAAAAGAAGCATGGGCACAGAACGAGGCCTATTGACGCCATAATATGACAAAAGGAAAATGTGGGAAAGGGAGAAATTGCTATTGATCAGCAAATTTTCCTTTAACACCATTTTCCCTATTTTGTATTTATTTTCCCGATTTTATGGGAAGTTGAAATAACACCTAAATTTTTTTTGAATATTGACTAGTCTTTAATTTTGTTGTTTGATAACAGGTTTAGATGGGAGCCTGTTATCTACTTTATAGACAAAAATCAGATCCCGTCTGGGTCAGTAAAATGTGGTATTTAAATCAAAGTTAGGCTATAAGAGGGTAAATTGATGAATCACCGGTCCCGCTCATTGAACTCCAACAGGAAGTTCGGGTAAGATTTTAAACGGCGTATTTATGCAATGTTTTGGTTTGATAAATGTAACCTAAAATAAATTGGTTGGTTGGCGACATAAACGTCGTAACTACAGCTTGAGTAATATGTTTAAGTCGCCTGACTAAAAAATACATCACATAAATACCGACCAATGTTAGAGTACAAAGCTTATTTTCGGTTACATTATGCTTTCACTGGTCTATCCATTTTAGAGTGGCAGCCGAGAACCGCCAATTCTATATAATTCTGCGAAAAACAATAGGCTTCAACCCTGTTCGCCCTCCATTATAACAGCCCTTAACGTCACAAATGTGACTCTCTTGAACCATTCGTAAATATGTTACCCATATTGGTAAAAGTTGTCAACAACTATTAAATCAAATTTAGTTTCGTGTATCTAGATTCAAAGGTTATATATTTGTTTTGATTTGCTAGATGGCATTTAATCATAAGAAGTGAAGAGAAAAGTGTTTTTATCTCATTGGCATACGAACCTGAAACCTTAATCAAACTAATGTGTGAATCCGCTTCGTGGTATTCGCGGTAGATATTTGACCAAGTAAGTATTTCATCAATGTTAGTTTGAAATCTATAAAGACAAAGTCCATTCTTTCGCTTACAGAATAACGACAGGGTTGATACCTGAAATATCTCCTTCCTGTTTTTAGCTTCAGTAATGGAAATAGTTACCATGTGGGAACACCATGATTTTGTAATCTCTTTGGCGTCGTTGAAATGAAGAGTTACCTAGATCAAAAGGCCTCGCTAAGTGAGTGATGTGCCTTTAAGTTGCTGTGGAATAAATTTGCGATTGAACAAACCTATGGGTGTAACGGAACAAAAGTGGGGTTTGAACAGGCCAGACTTAGAGCACATTGAACGGGTGCACGGGGTGAAATCGGGAGGTTTGGAGAAATGTACTTCAGTCGTACAAGATGTAAGGACGCCGTAATATCGCTGGTTTAACCAAATTTAAAGACCATTCGATATAATCGGACAAGTCGAAACGTGGAGTAGTAGTAACATGAACTGTTTCGTGTTTATTGCCTGGGACTTAAACGTAAGATCGAGCGACTTACTTGATAATATACCTAGTGATTCGCTCAGTTTGGTGTTTAATACTGAGTCGAAACTTTTGACATGAAGCGTAATTCACGCTATTAACTTGAAAGGATTGGGGAAACCCCTTATATAACTACATTGCACACACAACATACACAATCTAAATTGGTGACTCTTCGATGACACGATTGGTCCTTATACATGTTACTCTAACAAGGGATGTGGTCATGTTTGTTATCACTCAGCCTCTACAGAGTTATTCCCCTTTATCACATTTTTTTCGAGTGGAAGAAAAGGATTTTTCGGACCATTGCAGTATTCTATCCCACATTACGTTTAAATCCGTCAGTACAACAAACGCATGTACTTCCAAACCGACGCAAGATATAATGGTTAATATGAGTTATGAAAAATATTGCCTGAGCGAATCACTTAAACCTGATTTTATGTCCAAATTTCAAAGTTCTCTCGTAGTATTTTACGGTGTACTCATATTTTTATAAATTTATTCAAATCGTCTGCTAAATCTATGAGTTAGACGAAAAGAAATTATATACTTCACAAAATATTCAATCAGAATGGTTGTATATTCAATGTGATGAAATCATGAAAATTATCGTTTATTAAGACAATTTCGTCAAAACGGTGACCCTATAAATTACAATTATTAATAAACAAGTTAAAACCATTTCAAAGCTTTATGTCGCTTTATATTCAAAAGAAAGTTATCTCCAAGTTATAAGGAAAGAATAGCTTTATCTACATCATGCAAGGATCCTAAGACATTTTGGTTCGCTCTTAAATTGTAGAATAATTTAAAAAAATATTTTTACTCTTTTTCAAAATTTTCTCTACCTACACTTCGTGGGAGCTTTTGTATTCCCCCTGTGAACCAATACGTAGACTTATGTTTTAGGTACTGTGTAGCAGCAGATATCAAAGCAGCCCTGTTCATATATTTTTCCAACAAGCATTTTTTAAGTTCTTGAAACAAAACAAAGTCATAGGTTCTGGGCTATAAGGAGGGTGAAACAACAATTGCCATTTGTAAGAGTTGATAACCTCCACTGTAGCTGCGGCGGTATGGGAGTGGGGCGTTATCGTGAAGTAGGGGGACTTATTTTTGTGTTAACCTGAGACGAATTTGCTTGAAATTTTCTATGAGATTTTTCAGAATTACTTCAGAATAGTACGTGGCAGTGACAGTTTGACCTTTTGAAATGGAATGAGTAAGTATCATTCCTCGTGAATCCCAAAGGCAACAAGCATGACTTTGCCAGCCGAAGGAGACAGCTTAACTTTTTAGGATGTGGGGAACCAGCTCGTTTCCCTTGCTTTGTCTGAGCTTTTGTCTTAGGTTAGGAATAATAAATCCACATCTCTTCTCCAGTGATAATGCGATTTAAAACTATCTCCTTCACGATTTATATGACTATTTAAAAAAAAAAAAAAAAATATAAAAAAATAAAACGGTATCTCATAAGCACGGATTTGATATTCTATATACAATGGGACCTTAATCTTTGGCATTTCTCAATAAAATTCTTCCACTTTATCGTTTTATGATATTTCGCGAAAGAAATAACGCCGTTTGTAAAATGACGGCACGTAATACATGTACTTACGGCAAGTAAAACACGTTTTCATACGCTTAGGTTTATTTAGATAGTTATTACACTAGTATAGCCCATGAAATACCAAAATATTAAAATAGTTTATTTCACTCTCGAATACATTTGTGTTGTACAAATCATGGTTGCAATCCTTTTGTACTTTCTTAGTTATATTTAATTGGTGTTCTGAATCATATCGTTGTTGGACATGAACATGCTACAGTTAAGAACATAATGAAACGGACGCCTATCCCGCCCAATTTTATTCAAAACTGCTCGTTCACCATTCTATTCATATCGTCCAAAGCATTCCACATTCATATCTGTAAAGGCATTGATTGCATTAGCGGATCTAAATTAGGAAATATTTTATTAGTCCGTGTTAACAAGAAAATATTATTATTATTTGATCTTCGGTCCGTGAGTAAAATAGACCCATTGAATACTTTTGACATGACACGGGGGATATTACCCTAGTGGTATATCTATGCAAATGAATTCGAAGCCGATGGTAACAGTTAAAGGCGTCATTTTTTAAACGACATTATATGTTTTGCGGTATATATTGTATCGATGATATCTATTTATTTCAGCGATTTTTTTTTGAAAATTTAAGAATTATCATGAATAGAAATCAAATTTGTGTCAATGAAATCCAGACTTTATAGAACACGTTATCTAAAACAGATAGAAACTCGACAAAGCCTCGTTTTTATCTGTTTATAGATGACATATTTGATAAACTCGGTAGTCTATGTCCACTCTTTCACTCACCTCTATTTTAGAACAAAACGCTCCATTCATTCAAAATCATTCACTTTGTCAACTGCACGATGTTCATAACTGTATATCAAGTAGGATTTTATGCCGACCGCAGATCCTTTTTTAGTAGTGTTGTTGTTGTGGTAGCTGTTGTTATTTTCGTTGAATAAACTGTATATCAGTAAACAGTGTTATATTTGAACCACAATCACATTTGATAGAGGTCAACCGGGTTGATTGGGTGATCCAATTTCATTTCAATGTTTCCTTTCTTGAAAGCATAAAATCGGCATGCTGTATTTTGCATTATTATACCCCCCCTTAACTTTGTTACGCGGGTATATAGGAGTCAGCTTGTCGGTCGGTTCGTCGGTCGGTCGGTCGGTCCGTCTGTGTGTAGCTTTTTCGTGTCCGCTCAATTTCTGGGCAACCATTGGACTGATTTGATCCAAACTTCATTGATATAATCAGTATCAAGCAGAGATGTGCATATTTTATTTTGGTTACGGTCCATTGATTGTTGATGGAGTTATGGCCCTTTGGTGAAAAATCGTTTCCGCACAATTTCTTACCAAACATTGCACGGATTTGATTCAAATTTCACAGAAACACTCGGTATAAGTCAGACATGTGCATATCCTATTTTGGTCGTGGTCCATTGATTTTGGTGGATTTATGGCCCTTTTATCAAAATGCCAATTTTGTGTTATGGTCTTTGGCAGATAGCACCTGTATATGGACAAGCGCTGATGGGGGTATTAGTCCGTTTTGCGACAACTTCTAGTTTATTTTAGTTTTTGTGGACTGTTTGTTGTCAATGATCTCCAAAGTCTTTTTTCATTTTACAAGTTATTCGGTAGATATGTAAGTAGTGTAGGTTTTTGTAATTACATATAGTGAAGACTGTTGTAAACATATTTTTCCGTCGTTAATACGCGCTTAAAAAACACTCTTTATTATGTAAACCAAATTCTGTAAATCAAAGTACTGTTATCACTTTGATGTGAACGTGATTTTTTTCTCGCCCTCTCGCTCTCTCTCTTTCTCTTTCTTTCTCTCTCTCTCTCTCTCCCCTCTCTCTCTCTCTTTTTCTTTCTCTCTCTCTCTTTCTCTTTCTTTCGTTCTCTCTCTCTCTTTCTCCCCCCCTCTCTCTCTCTCTCTGCTGTTTGACAGAATCCAATACCCAAACCTACCTACTTTGATCAATTCTTACCTACTATGAATACTTCTAATCAGATGTATATTATTGACAAAGTGCCGTAATGCAATACCTTAGAGCCTCAAATGTTTATCGCCAAAGGAAATTCACGAAGACCTGGTGGCATTATCAGGGGAGGTTGCCCCATGTTAAAGCATGGTGAAGAAATGAGCAACAAAACTTACACGTGGAAGAGAGAGCATTGCAATGACCAAAGTATACTGCATTGATAACAACAGCTACTTGAAGAAACTTCTCGGTGTTAACAGTTGTCATTAGAGATAAGAGCTATTTTAAATCTCTCACAGTGAACTTCAGGGTCTAGAAGAAGTTGTGTTGTCAATAGTTACATGAATCGTAGTTACAGTAGGTAGTTATTCCATTGTCAGATATATAAGCGCTGGACATGCGGTAAAATTCGTGGCAGCGTCTTGTTGTGAGTCCATCTACAACAAAAATAGTAGCACAGGGTTAGATATTTGTTAGATAATACTTCAATTACTTGTCGAAGGGGAGACGTATCTATTGTAACCCCACACTTTATATATCAAATCAATCCGATTTAACATTTTGAAGATACGTAACAGTGAGACTTTTTACACAGTTCGTTCACTCTCTTGCACTCGGTACATTCCCATTTACCTTTGTGATTGGCTCAGTAATAATCTGCCAATACATCATCAATTCATCACATACCTCAACTTATTTCCATTTAAAATCTGTCGCACGAATATGACGGGTTTTTCCGTTAGCTATTCAGACAATTTTGGAAAAAGTAGTTCATTGGTTTAAAGGTAAATAATCAAGTTTTAATGCGTACATAATATATTTTGAATTCTATTTATTATGTCCTAACCTTTTTTCTTTTTATCGCAAATCAAAAGAAAATAATGTATTTAAGAATCATTTAGCCCATTGCAGAGGTGTATATCGAGAGTTACGAACGACAATTCTGCTTTGGAGATTGCAGTTTGTTCTAAACAGTTGACTGTTGTATATACACATTTCCATATTTCATTGTTGAAATAATACATCATATAGTCTAATGCGCGATAATGTGTAACTTGATAAAGATTGTTCTGCCTCTACACTAACAAAATGCGGGTAAAAAATGAACGTTTTAAGTCTTATCTGGCGAGAACACATTACAAGTGGCCGTAAGAAGCTTAATAGTTAGAACATCATGGTGGCTTTTTTCGTATTTTTATGTTTGTTTTTGTATGTCAATGTTTGTTAATTATTATGTTGATTTAATATTTTTCCTTTTCTATCAGCAACATTTATTTGCTCATTTCAGAAGAAATTAGGAATCCTAAAGTTTCTGCTTCTATCTACGGTCCGAAAGAGCAGTCATAAAGTTATAACTGAATTGATAATAATGAATAAATAATACACAGAAGTAGCCAACCTAGGTTATATGTGTGTATTTTTGTCCCATCAACATATTTATTATGTATTCATTCGGCTTGAAAATCAATAGTATATTATAAAAAAGGATTTTTAGCTCTTACGGCTCTTTGGTTATACTTAGGAAAATTATGAGTCTTTTCATTTTTCCTGTTTTCTGCTTTCTGAGCTATCGTTTAGTAGATTTGTTACTGATATTAGAAACAACTTTAGCATGTGCTCGCCTCACTTTCCAAAATATAGGACAACCAAAGAATGTCCTAAGATATGATTAGTATAATGGTAATCCTACATTTTGAGATTTGTGTTCTACGTTTTAAGCAACGCATATACTGCTTACGTTATAGACGTCCGCTACTGTTATTGTTTTTTTTCCGTCGATAGGTCAAATCAATGTATTTTACATTCAAGTTTCGTTTTGAGTCTGAACATATTGGAACAAGTTTTTATGTACTTTTACCCATAATGCAGTAAAAACGGATCACCGCTTACAATGAAAATACAACGACACTTTTTGACGACCCACAATGAAAATGCTTTGGAAGCAGAAGTGAAAAAAGAAGTATTTTGGAGTACTTATACAAACTTTGTATTGGATTCTCACCGTGATAGAAAATTTGACTTTTCCTACGCGTCTCGAATCAATTTGAAGGTTTTGTATAACAATTATATGTCATTCGTCCTTCTTATCAACATTGGTAGAGCCTATACAATTTTCGATCATTTATGATCACACAAGAATAAAAACTTACGAGCACCCAATCGTTATCGCGATTAATCTGAAAGAGGAAACTGTATGCAATAATGTTCAAACGAAAGGAATACTTACAATCATAGGTACGTGTGACCCCGGGGAATCCCGTTTTATCGTCATCGGCCAACATTCTATCACACCTTCCCAACACATGAGCCCAATCGTATCTTGTGAAAATATTTTTAAAACAATGTATTGTATTCACTGATAAGTACTTTTACATTTATTCTGAAGTTCGATATTAAATGGCGTTTTTTTTGTTGTTTTTTTTTTTTCTCTCTCTCAAATTTTACAGCCACCAATATGTAACAAAAAAGTAAAATTCCTGATTGATAACCTAAACGCCGTAACTACAGCTTGAAAAAGCTGTAATTACAATGTTTTAGTCGCCAAACCAACAAATGTACCTCAACTATGCTTAAATGTCGGCCAATGTTGGAGTTCAAAGTTCACTCCCTGTCTATATGAATAATTTGATTGGTTGATTGATTCTTTTGTTGACAGCTGCGAATAGTCAATTGTTTTGTAGTGGAAGGATGCTGAGTTCTAATACCTTTAGCTAAATCAAGGTACTGAAAGGACTGTAAGCTAGCAAAGCATGTTTGGATTTTGAAAATTTTCCTTTGTTGGGTAGAAAACACTGTGGGCATTGAAGAAATTGCTTGCTACAAACAATTTCTTCATAGTGCACAATGTTTTCTAAAGCTTGAGTTCCTTAAAAGCGGAATTGAGTTGGAATAGGTTAAATAACATGCTTTTCCATATTTTAACATATATATGCGATAAGCGGATTCCCGAATGATCCGCAAAGAAAATATTAGAAAAAAAATTTAACCCTTGAGAGGTCAAACTAAGGTTTCGAAAAGTTCAACACTATATAACACGATAATATCTTACAGAAAATCCTTAAACAACGAAATGCTCGACTCTTTTAAGCCCAAACGGCTTCCTGTAATCTGACCAGGGTTGATACCTTTTCGCGATCGTGAGGTAGAGCGTCGGCTTCCCGATCAAGAGTTCCCTAGTTCGATTCCCGGAATCGGCTATCGATCTTGGTTCTGTCATTGACCCACATTTTCGGCCCGAGTACTGCATGTGCATTTTCCAGGAAGCAGAATCTAGAGGATTAATCTTAGTTTGAAGAACTTGTTTCCCAATCGATGTAAAATAAATCGGTTTAAACCTAAAACCCTTTCGCTCTTCCCAGGAGGTTCAAGGTGACCCAAGGTGGCCCGTTGGGTAACAAAAGAAAAAAAGAAATTCAAACACATAAGCTTCCCTGTTATACAAGATGTTCGAAAACCAAACTCGGAATAGTTGATTATTTTGTAACAATGTCTCATTTAAATTTTAAGTATCCTTTTACAAGGGGAGTTAATATGTACGTGTGATGGCAGTAGTCATTGTTTTACAAAGAAACATGTTGATCCTTGCCATGCTGAATTAAATGATTCCTTTAAATCTGCATTAAAATCAAAACTCTAAAAGCAATGGAGGCTTGATTTTGATTCAATAATTCAAAACAATATCAATTTATGAATGATTCTGGCTTAAAAGGGACAAACAGTCTATGTAGACTAAGACCAGACTGCACATATGTGTAGGCTGATCTTTGTCTATGCCATTTGCCAAAGCAGAAATATTACTGGATCAGCAAATCAAGGGTTAAAACGTGTTCAGTATACCTTTGTCAACACTTTCCTAAATTGTATAACTCGCAACCTGATCAGGTCGCTACTTTTCGCACTTTTGCTAAGTTTCTTTTTAATCTGACAGGTATCAGTGATACGATTAGTTCTAAAAGCTTGACCTGTGACGTCCTATTTAGTCAGTAGCTACTTAACCAAAAGAGGGATACTTGTCCTTGGCTTTTAACACGATTCATTTATTTGTGAACGCATGTCTATTAAAACAACGAATTCGCATGGAAAACATCGCTATAACTAAACCGTTATGGAACGGTCGAGTATTCGCTGCTGGTTCATTATCTTACTGATAATATGTCACCTCATGCCAGGTATGGATCTTTTTAGTTCTTTTTGAACACATGTCTATTAAAACAACAAATTAAACGCTTCATTTGCACAGAAAACATCGCTATAATTTAACAGTAATGGAACGGTCGAGTATTCGCTGCTGGTTCATTATCTAACTAATAATATGTCACCTCATGCCAGGTATGGATTTCTTTAGTTCTATTTGATAGCTCATTTTATAATATGAACTGCGACAGGGGAGTAAAATTATTCTGTTGTATTATTTTTTCATGGTTCGCGGAGGCTATTCCACTAGTGCAATAACTATACAAAAGGGTTAACGCCTTTCTGTTGCATGCTATGACGTCATCTTACAAATGGCGCTATATTTCTCGCCAAGCAGCATAATTCAATTTCACCGATCAGTAGTACCAATGTATGCCGTGTTAAAATAAAACCTGGCAAACCCTTTAACACGCGCATAATCTAACATTCTCCTATCTAATTCCCGTATTAAACGTCCCTGTGTTTTTATACTTGAGAAAACATTGTGGTAAAAGGAGAAATCGCTTGTAACAATCAATTTCTTCTTTTTTCTAGAATATTTTCTACTTTGCGGGATGATTATTTTTCAAATAAAACGGACCATAAATTGTCGTCCGCTAGACATTTAGGTTTAGACAGGTCTAAACGTTTGTAATATAGTAAAGGGTTGACCTAAAAACCTGAAGTTGTCCTCCCACTTTTCAACTCTTTTATCAGCTGTTAATCCATTACCAGTAAACAAAATTTTAGAAAGGTCCAAATTAAAAGAAGTTGCAGACGGCAGTCATTAATTTATACAAACTTTGTATTTTGGGTTAGAAAACATTGTGGATAATGAAGAAATCGCTTGTAAGAAATAATTTCTTCATTCTTTAACAATGCTTTCCAATGCAGTATTGTACTAGTAGAACACAAACTATCCTATTTCAAATGAACACTCCCTTGCCTTACTTCTTTCGTTACTCTTCCTTACTCTTTAGTCCCCTTCTCTTTCATTGTTATAATATCATTTTTATCCAAAATTTTATTTTATTTGGACGACGTTTACTCATACAATGTCTGTTAGATGGAAAAGAACTTTATAAGCTTTGCTTTCGTTCTGATCCGATTTGCTGTAAATAAAGGTAATTTGTAATGTACCATTTATATTTCAATCGCAATAAAATATGTTTAAAATAATGCTTTTCTAAAGCCCTTTTCTTGCGGGGCGTCCAAAAGCGTAATTGTGTGGGAATTGTTAAACAATGTATATTCAAAATGGTGTGAACTTATCCGATCAATTTTCCAATCAATACGAACCAATATGCAATTATGATCTTTGTTCATCGTATCATAATACAAAACTATAATGCATGAGAACACCGTAGTTACACGAAAAACTTCAAAGCCATACCCCCAAACACAATACATTAGGTAATAAACCATGCTCCATGCCCAAAAGCATGAACAAACATGACGATTGAAATTATCAGATAAAAAAATCGACGCGTCAAACCTACAAGTCATGAAAGAAGCTTCGGTAGTTAAGATGTTGATCGACCATAAATTAAGGTTTGTTAACATAAAATTGTGACGTCAGTTTCAACTTTCGCTAGTTATTCAAACTAAAATTAAATCATGTTGCTAGTGCCAGAGGCGTTGATTTATTTTTCTTTTTTTTCAATAAAAAAGTCTGTTTTTTGAAATCAATTTATCTATTAAATATATAATACAAGACAAGGTTGTCAACTTTTTCCCACGGCGAACGGCACCGAAGGCCTTTGAGCGGTAATTGTTGTGTCAAAGTCATATATATATAAATATATTTCATGGCTGTATCTTCTAAAGCGATGTGTTTTTCCGTTCAAAATAAGATGAATCGATCTTACCCTATAAAAAAACAATGATCCTCTATTTATGATCTAAGTTAAATTCCTGACAGAGCTCCGTCGGTATTCATTGAATATGTTATTCATGTGAGAAAACGGACGATTTAATTAACCATGTAACCGGTTCTCGGGATAGCCTTTAATTTTGCTATCTTTTTTTCACGGTTAAATATTAATCAGCTCTTTAATTCTTAGTGCCGAAGGCGAATAAAGACTAAAGCAAAAATAATGAACAAACTGATATTACAACGAAGGTGGGAGTATCTATCGATATTTGCATGCTAGAATAGCGACTTGAACACAGTTTGGTTGATTAAAAACAACGCCAACTCTGCCATTTGGAAATACAAAGAAAACGTTTTGTTTCTCTAGCAATACGGGTTTTCGCGTTACTTGTGCTGAATGTAATCCTTGCAAAAATATGAAGGGACAGAGAGGCAGTCGAGATGCTCAAGGTCGAGCTACTGAAGTATCAAGTCAGATTACTAGCTCAGCAACTGTCGGTGAAGCACCATCAAACTTCAGCAACATTTTAAGGATACCTTAACAAGGTGTAATACTATGTACACTGAATAACCCACATTCACTGTATCGAGACGAGTAATGGGTTTAAAAACCCATCCCCTAATGCCTAGTGGCGATGATTATGAATCCGACTCCAATGTTGAAGGCATTTATATGCTATCCTTTCTATTAGAAATCAGGGAAAATGTTAAAAACTATATATAATTTTTTTTGTAAGTTAGAAAGATCGGCAGCATTATCACAAATTGATTATTATACTTTAAAAGACCAAACTACGGAATTTAACGAAAGAGGCGGGAAAATTAACAAAGTATCAACGCTCTAGTAAGTCTTTACAATAAGTAGCTATCATGGTGAAAAATCTTTTAATCCGACATTTTGTACGGATACCTCATTTAGCCAGGGGTGGTAGTTCCCGAGTACTACCATGACGCATTTCTATTTGCTTGGTTATCTGATGTCTTCACGAAATAAAATTATCATGACAAATATCGTGCAATCCATCATTTGGAAGACAAGAGAATGTCTAGTGAATGGTGGTACTTCAGTATCAAAAACATAAATCAATTCATGTTCACTTGACTATCTGGTGTCTTGACATAATAATAGAATATCATGAAAAATAACGCGTTATTCAACACATTACTTGTTGATTTATCTGGTAAATCGTCATGTATCAATGCCGCCATACAAACAGAAGTAAGCATCTATTGATATACGTTGATTTAAATGACGAATACCCTGATATTGACGTTCATTCCTACTCAATTTCGTTCAAACCGTTCTAGATATTCCTCAGCTTCATTCACATCGTCACTATCCTGTCCGAATACAACAGCTGCTATCTATAAATGTTACAATAATTTTGAGTATAAACGGTTAAGACTATCTTTTTTGTGTGTGTTTTGCAGCGGATCATATTTAACATTTAAGCTGACTGTCTATATGATTTTATATATCGAGGGCTTAGAGCAAAAACATAGTATGGTTCTATACAATGTATGGCAAATTCATAAACATTCCTTTTTTCGTGAAAACGAACTGATATATTTATGATACGACATAGTTTTTGCAAAAAATGGACGATTTTTCAATAATAACATTGTCAATCAGACAATTGAAAAAAGATACGGCATTACATGAAATATGTACGGTGGCATAGGTGACATGTCCGATTTTTGTATATTTGATTTTATTCAAACCTATCTCACAAAAAAATATTTATACAAATAGTATAAGGTACTTCTATAACGCGTCATCCTTTTAAAGTTATTAATAGCTCAAATAATTACAGACCGACTTTGATATCCCGTGTATCTTGTTCCCACGAGATAGCAATTTAATATTATTTTTAACTAAAAAAGTTTTTTTGCAGTTCTTTTAAACGATTTTATTTTGTCTCCATTAAAAGATAGCGAATTGAAATATCGTTGCCCTTTTTCTTCTTCTTTGAAAAAAGAATAATCATAAAACGAACTATTTTTCAAGATATTTTTTTACAAGATAGGTTTAAAAAACACCGCACATGTCAACTCTATGCCAAATTAAATATGACTTAGATAAAAAAGGCGTTACCTATGACTTCAGCTTATTTCTATATCTATCACTATAGTAACCACTCATCTAATATCAAAAGCTTTCAACGGGTTAATCTGACCAGCACATAGTATGAGGAAATTATGCACAACCAGACGGAGAGAGGGACGGACCTGAAGCTAGCCATAATTAAAGGTTTAATAGCCAGTCAAAATTTTATAGTTTCAATTTGTCCAATATTTTAGATAGCTACTCGGACAGAAACTTTTTTTATATTGGAGGTGGTATTGTTTTTGTTGTGTTTTTGTGTGTGTGTGTGTGTGCTTAAAAATTCAGAAAGATAACTGTTTTACTTTTTAGGTGAATCACTACAATGTTTCAAGACTAATTGCCGCGTGGGTACCGTTGCCATTGTGACGTGTCCTTATGCGTGCTTGAGTGTTAAAGCAAGGGGTAAGTCCTTTATTTTGACATAAGCAGACTCATTATCGAAGACATAAACATAACCCTCTACCATTCTGAACTAAAGCTCACGGGAAGAAAACAAATTGTTTTTCCTACTTATATACACTATCATTTAAACAAATTACGAGAGGAATGTTAGTAATATTCAAGAAATATAGTCAATATTTTCTTTTGTTTTCACCTAGGTAAAACTCTAAAAACTAGGTCGAACTTGATGAATTCGCGAATTTAACACCACCAAATAAATTAAAGCAAATATTTTACCAGTTTTTATTAAGATTTTATGGTTATAACTTGTGCGCAAGCCTTCAAAACAGTTGAATGCTGAAAAATGTGATCATGACAGTATGAAATCAAAGAACTGAAATGTACTATAAGCTAGTAAAGAATTGTTTTGTTCAGTAATCTTCTCTGTCAAACGTTATCATAATAAATAAACGAGGTTAAAGTAACCAAGGAGTTAACTATTCCCAGACTTTCCCTCCCTTTTCCGCCCCTCAAGAAAATAGTTGTGGAAAACAATGCGGAAAATGAAGAGATTTCTTGTTACATTGTTTTCTACCTAGAGAGATAAATATTTTAGAATTTTCAACAATTTGAAATTGTCGTCTGCAACTTCTTAGAAGAATCTGATTAGAGTTATTCTGAACACGATGTGCTAAAGTGAGCTAAAATACCTAGGAGATGAACTTGCATGCAGATTTTGCAATATTCTTTATATAAATAAGCACTTCTTTTAATGGCCTAGGCAATTAACGTATTTAGTGGTTAAGCCTCCAGTGGCAGTTTGCACTCGTTGAACTATGAGACGACCTCAAAATTGTGTCTGTTAACTTTCGCTATCAAAGCCGACGCTTTGCTAGTTAAAAATCCAGCCAATCGCTATATACAACTTGAACTGATTTAGAATGATGCATATTTGGGCATTGAATGAGTGATCATGAGATACAAAATTCATTAAAGGGGTCAACTACAAAAAAGTTTTTTTTTATTCATTTGTGTGTGTGTGTGTTGTTGTTGTTTTTCCAGATGACGGGTTTGAAATAATCGGTATCCTATGAATACGAATTTAATATTCTTTCGATACTATGAACAGGTTTGTTTGTTGGTGTTGTTTTACGATTCATCAACAATATATAAGTCAACTGCTATTTACTCGTATCATATTAAAAATTATACACCGTGTTAGTTTCACCCCGCGCTGCAGGTCGTATAATTGAGTTATGTATATGAGTGGTCATAAAATCTCGAGTCATCTATAGAGAAAAAGGAGGCTATGCCGAGTTTTTATTTGTTTTAAGTGACGATTAATTGATTGATTGGTTAAATGAGGTTTAGAAGCACTTTCAACAGTATTTCAGCCATATCGTGGCGGCTTGAGCACATACCATTCGATTCCTGGTATTTCTCACACCATTTCTACCACTACATCCTTTCCTAGCCTCCAGCTGCTATCCAACTTAGGTTTACGATTATCCACCCAATGGCGAGAGACAAATGTGGGAAAGCATATGTGCCGCTGCCGGTTATCGAACCTTTACGTGACGAATTTATTGAATTTAGTATTTCATGAGCACGAAATTGATACTCTATTTATTATATGAGATAAATTGATAAATTCCTGAACTTTATCAATATGAAATATTAAGCAGAGCATATAACGCAGTTTGTGATACGACGTCATTACATACATTTTGTGACGTCATTTGTAGAGTATCGTAAAGGCTTTATCATACGATTAAGCTCATTTACATAGTTACTTCACCAGTGTAGTATCATCCATGTAGTATCAAAAATATTCCACGATTTTATATACATGCCTTTTTTCTTTGATTAACAGGAAGAACTCTTCGAGGCTGTACTATAGTTCCTCGTATGGACGGGACCGAGGTTGTACGTGGAGTTTTAAAAAGATACTGTAACTACAACTGTTGTAATTACTTGTAACTCTGATGGGTTCAAATTATTTTGAGAATATTAATCACGCTGTATGAATCTGTAAGCGGATTTATATAGAAGTGTGTGTTTACGGATCCATTTTGTGCGCAGTCAAACAAAATTGTTGTGTGCCAAAGGTTTGCTCGTGGGAGTATGAAAAAGAAGCCTAAAAATCGCTTAAAGCTTGATCTTTATTTCATGTCTTTCAAAATAAATAAAGTTGATGAAACAATTTAATTTTAGCTGTACTGAATTCTTTTTGTTCTATAGATAATGATTCTAGGGATGTGGGATCGCAGACATTTTGTATACATGTAATTATCGATAATTCTGCGAGAACATTAAGACACGAAGAGAATATATCTTTTCATGGAGGAATTAAACAGAAATATTAACGCTGATTCATACTTAATGGTGATTAATTCTCTCAATTCATCGTAATTTAATGACACCAAGCAGTATGAAAATTTTGATACATCTTTATGGAACTATTTTTGTAGAAGTATTCAAAATAGATGTTTGCTTACAATTTTGTTGCTTGGCGTATAATTACTTTTCGGTCAATTAGAATGCTTGTTTTTAAAAGACGAAACTAAAAATGATATTTTTTTTTCAGTTTGTCGAACTTGCCCAATATTCATTCGTAATTTTGTTAAGGATGTTGTAGCATGCATATGCTATGTAATTACGATAAGTGTGTTAAACTTTGAGAACGTGTGTATATTTTGTACTTACGGATCGCTGGTCACGCCTGATCCCCCCACCAAGTTAGTAGAACAGAGATAAAAAGTGAAGTAAAATTGCATGAATTATCATAGAAAAATCAAATCGCTCGTTGGTAACCTAGCCTCGAAGCCACAGCTTGATGATATATTATTACGTTGTTGGCGATCTATACGTAGTAACTACACCTTGAATAAGCTGTATTTATGACGTTTAAAACGCGATACTAAGAACAATGCTCAATAATTAAATGTTGGAGTTCAAAGGTCACTTAAGACCTAAGATACTTTGATTTATGAAATAATTACATTTTCCATGTTCGTTCTCGATCGGAAGGAGTAATGTGCAAAAGGAAACTTTCCAGGGAGAAACCTGACGGTTTTGTTTCACATATAACTCCTCCCTATCACGCATAATCCAGGCTCACATAACGCCAAAAGACTATTATACCTCATAGTATCACAACATCCTCCTCCAAAACCTAGCTTTATCTTAATAATATAATAAACAATGTGAGGAATTTGACCTTCGAAGAATTTCATGAATATTAATGGAATCTTGTTATGGGAATACTAAATGATAGTGAGACGATCTTTACATGAAGTAACGTGATCATTTTGGATCCGCATAATTTATTCGCGACAATTATACGTTGTGTAATTGCCGGTGGTATGAGATAATTTTCTTTTTATCATTTTTCTCAAAACATAACGTAAATCACACGGGTACCTTAGATGGTAAATGGTCTCTATCCGCAGATTGCAAATCGCCCCAATCTGTAAGGGTACCACAGAAATTATAAGACACTGAAGTCTATTCATATTTACATCCCTGAATAGTTGTGAAATCGAAACTACGTCTCAGAAAAATATTGCCCTCTAAGTCAATCTATGCGGTTTGTTCTATCTAGATTGTTAAAGTAAAGTCAAGGTATGTACTTTTGGTGATTTAGTGATTTTCTTATTAATTGTTTAGGATCGATTGGTGGGTAAAGGCTTGGCAATCATTTTTGCCTTGGCTTTTTACGACCCGTTCGTCTATATTGACCATTGTAAACTAGGAGATCATATTTCAATGTCATGTAGTGTAAGTGATAATTGGCTTTTAAATGTAACAAACATACATATTACAGTTTTGACTCTCATTTACTCGCTTAAGACATTGTATTTGAAGGCAGAATGTTTACATATATATTACTTCATTAATATGCACGCTTGAAGATGGAGGGACGGAACAAAAATTGTCTTTACAAACATCATAGATATTTTATCGCGAATTACGTTCTATGTATTTACTTTTTAGCTCATCTGAGCAAATAGTGAGCTATTGTAATCACTTTTTGTCTGGCATCGTGCGTCTGTCAACAATTTCTTTAAGCTAAATATCCTCTCAAACAACCGGGTCAATTTGAACCAAATTTGGCAGAAATGTTCTTAGGTGGTCCACTTTTGATTTAGTTAAAAGAATTGAAATCCGTGAGAATTCTCGTTGCCAAGGCCACAGAATTGAAATTTAAAAATTATTCTTTAAAAATCTTCTCCTCCAGACCCAGGAGGTGTAGACCCTTGATATTTTGCATCTAGAATCAGTATATTGACCTCTTTTACTACAGTTAAAATCCTGACCCTGTGGTCCCCAGGGGCGGAGCACAGGGGATTGAATTTATATCGGCACTAAGAAAGATTTTTAAACGGCATCTCCTCCCAAACACTTGACCACATTGAACTAGATTTTGCAATAATGTTCCTCAGGTGGCCCTTTATTAGAATGGCTAAAGAGAATTGAACAATTATTCGTTGAAAACTCTAGTTTTCATCGCAACAAAAGTGACATTTGAAAAAAAATCTTTAAAAAACCTTTTCCTCGTTAACCAGAAGGTGTAGAGCCTTGATGTTTTGCATGAACCATCAGTATATTGTACTCTTCGAAATAGCTAATATCATAACCCTGGATTCCCCAGGGGCAGAGCCCAAGGGGATGGGGTTTATATAGAAATAAAGAACGATTTTTAAACGAAAATCTCCTCCCAAACCGTGGGCCCAAATTTAACAAAAATGTTCCTTAAGTGGCCCTTTATGACAATTGCTAAAAGAGTTGAAATTCTTAGAAAACTCTAGTTGAAATGGCTACAGAAGTGAAATTTAAAAATAATATCTAAACAATCATCTCCTCTTGACCCAGATGGTGTAGAGCTTAGATATTTTGGATCAGTTTATTGACCTCTTTCAAAATAGCTTGGGTGCCCAGGGGGCGGAGCCCCAGGGAGGTGAGTTTTAAATAGAAATAAAGAAGGAAGGAAAAAGCATCTGTTAATTGACTTCTGTCTTATTTCTAAAATACTTACCAGTGGATCTAGAGGGGAGGAAAAAGTGTTGTCCACATTTCCTTGAAATTTGTCATTGAGACTTTATGATCCCCAGGTAGAGAGCCTTTAGATGTGTAAAGTATGGTGAGACCTACTGGTATCATAACCCTTATCTTTACATCAAATTAGACTATTGAAAGGAAAAGAGCCCGTATCTCAGGTGAGCACACCAGGGCTAACGGCCCTCGTATTTATTTATGTGTTTTAAGGTATCTGTTATAACGGTATAACAAGTGATTTTATTGGCAATTATTATCTGTCATAAATGTAGTATTGGCTAAGCTATTGTATGAGTAATCTGTGTTTTAATTATTTTTTGGAGGGGTATTTTATTCAAACTAATCACATATGATCAATTATACCGGAAATCTGACATCATGACGTCACCATATGACGTTAGAAAGCATAATTGACGGATTATTGCAACGCCCCTCAGGAAAGGTCTTTGGAAAAGATTGCGGAAAAGAATTCATCTCTAGTAACGAGTAGTTCCTTTATCATTAGGAGATGAAGAGAATATTGTTTGTTTCCACGGAGATACAAAACGAAAATAATAATCACACTGTATGAATACGCGAAGTTGATTAATACATAATTGTGATTAGTTTTGTTCGTACCTCCATGAAAACAAAAAAATATTCTCTTCATTTCTTATAATTTAATGGTCCAAAGCGAAAAAGTAAATGTCTTACAAATTCTGATACATTTCTATATAACTATATTGTGCGCAAGCATACAAATTAGCTGCGTCTTCCAAAAATTTTAGTGAGGTATAAATATTTTTTTTCGGCCAACCAAAACGCACGTTTTCGCTGGGCGAAACTAAAGATTAAATTATTCCCTATTGTTTTCTACATCTGATTATAAATTTTGAAAAAAAAAATCAAAACTACATGTTTTCTCCTTCAGCTTCTTTGAATTATATCCAGTCTAAAATTTAGTCGTATATTAATGTGTTACTGTTCAAAACAGTTTTGATTTTGTGAGCTCCTGAGATGTCCTTTTTTGTATAATGTAATGTTTTGTTTCGTCTATCAGAAACGAGCGTTCTGATTGGTCGACCAAAAATATTCATACCTCCATGAAAAAATGTTAAACAGCTTTTTTGTATTGTTTCGCACGAAAAAGGTTCATATTAATGTATCAAGATTTGTAAAATATTTGGATCTTGAGAGACACGATTCAAATTAGATTATGTAGACATCCTTTTTTGTTAAATAGTTTTTTTAAAGTCATATCGTCCCTCCGAGGAAGAAAAACAGTTTAAAAATCCATCGATTTTAGCTCAATTGAACCTGAAGTGCTTATGTGAGCTATTGCGATCACCCTTCGTCCGGCGTCCAGCGTCCGGCGTCTGTCACTTGTCGTCCGTCGTCCGTCAAAAATTTGTTTAAACAACATTTCCTCCCAAACCACTGGGCCAAGTTTTGCAGAAATGTTTTAGGTGGTCCCCTTAAAAAAGCTAATCAAAAATGTTACCCTTTGAAAAAAAAAAACGAAAAAAAGTGAACTTCTTTGGAAATAATTGTTGCCATGGCAACGAAATTTAAATTATAAGATGTACTATACAAATCTTGTCCTCCTGACCCAAAAGGCGTAGAGCCTTGGTATTTTGCAAGAAACATCAGTATATTGGCCTCTATCAAAATAGCTTAAATCATGACCCTGGGTTCCCCAGAGGCGGAGCCCCAGGGAGTTGGGGTTATATAGTAAAAATAAAGAATGATTTTTAAATGACATTTCCTCCCAAACCACCCGGCCAATTTTAACCACATTTTTCAGTAATGTTACTAAGGGGGTCCAGTTTAAAAATGGCTAAAATAATTCAAATTCGTTGAAATCCCTTGTTGCTTTGGCATCAAAATTGAAAGTTTAGAAAAATCTTTTAATATCTTCTCCCGACCAAAGGGGCGTAGAACCTTAAAATTTTGCATGAAACATCAGTTTATTAACCTCTCTGATAATAGCTAAAATCAAGGCCCTAGGTCCCCAAGTTCGGAGCCCCAGGAGTGGGCTTTATACAGAAATAAAGAATGATTCTAAACGACAGAATAACGACAGGGTTGATACCTGAAATATCTCCTCCCTGTTTTTAGCTTCAGTAATGGAAAATAGTTACCATGTGGGAACACCATGATTTTGTAATCTCTTTGGCGTCGTTGAAATGAAGAGTTACCTAGTTCAAAAGGCCTCGCTAAGTGTGTGATGTGCCTTTTAGTTGCTGTGGAATAAATTTGCGATTGAACATACCTAGGGGTGTAACGGAACAAAAGTGGGGTTTGAACAGGCCAGACTTAGAGCACATTGAACGGGTGCAAGGGGTGAAATCGGGAGGTTCGGAGAAATGTACTTCAGTCGTACAAGATGTAAGGACGCCGTAATATCGCTGGTTTAACCAAATTTAAAGACCTTTCGATATAATCGGACTAGTCGAAACGTGGAGTAGTAGTAACATGAACTGTTTCGTGTTTATTGCCTGGGACTTAAACGTAAGAACGAGCGACTTAATTGATTATATACCCAGTGCTTCGCTCAGTTTGGTGTTTAATACTGAGTCGATACTTTTGAAATGAAGCGTAATTCACGCTAATAACTTGAAAGGATTTGGGAAACCCCTTAAATAACTACATTACACACACAACATACACAATCTAAATTGGTGACTCTTCGATGCCACGATTGGTCCTTATACATGTTACTCTAACAAGGGATGTGGTCTTGTTTGTTATCACTTATCCTCTACAGAGTTATTCCCCTTTATCACATTTTTTTCGAGTGGAAGAAAAGGATTTTTCGGACCATTGCAGTATTCTATCCCACATTACGTTTAAATCCGTCAGTACAACAAACGCATGTCCTTCCAAACCGACGCAAGATATGATGGTTAATATGAGTTATGAAAAATATTGCCTGAGCGAATCACTTAAACCTGATTTTATGTCCAAATTTCAAAGTTCTCTCGTAGTATTTTACGATGTACTCATATTTTTATAATTTTTTTCAAATTGTCTGCTAAATCTATGAGTTAGACGAAAAGAAATTATATACTTCACAAAATATTCAATCAGAATGGTTGTATATTCAATGTGATGAAACCAAGAAAATTATCGTTTATTAAGACAATTTCGTCAAAACGGTGACCCTATAAATTACAATTATTAATAAACATGTTAAAACCATTTCAAAGCTTTATGTCGCTTTATATTCAAAAGAAAGTTATCTCCAAGTTATAAGGAAAGAATAGCTTTATCTACATCATGCAAGGATCCTAAGACATTTTGGTTCGCTCTTAAGTTGTAGAATAATTTAAAAAAATCTTTTTACTCTTTTTCAAAATATTCTCTACCTACACTTCGTTGGGGCTTTTGTATTCCCCCTATGAACCAATACGTAGACCTATGTTTTAGGTACTGTGTAGCAGCAGATATCAAAGCAGCCCAGGTCATATATTTTTTCCAGCAAGCATTTTTTTTAAGTTCTTGAAACAAAACAAAGTCATAGGTTCTGGGCTATAAGGAGGGTAAAACAACAATTGCCATTTGTAAGAGTTGATAACCTCCACTGTAGCTGCGGCGGTATGGGAGTGGGGCGTTATCGTGAAGTAGGGGGACTTTTTTTTGTGTTAACCTGGGACGAATTTGCTTGAAATTTTCTATGAGATTTTTCAGAATTACTTCAGAATAGTACGTGGCAGTGACAGTTTGACCTTTTGAAATGGAATGAGTAAGTATCATTCCTCGTGAATCCCAAAGGCAACAAGCATGACTTTGACAGCCGAAGGAGACAGCTTAACTTTTTAGGATGTGGGGAACCAGCTCGTTTCCCTTGCTTTGTCTGAGCGTTTGTCTTAGGTTCGGAATAATATATCCACATCTCTTCTCCAGTGATAATGCGATTTAAAACTATCTCCTTCACGATTTATATGACTATTTAAAAAAAAAAAAAAAAAAAAAAAACAACTAAAAAGAAAACGGTATCTCATAAGCACGGATTTGATATTCTATATACAATGGGACCTTAACCTTTGGCATTTCTCAATAAAATTCTTCCACTTTATCGTTTTATGATATTTCGCGAAAGAAATAACGCCGTTTGTAAAATGACGGCACGTAATACATGTAATCACGGCAAGTAAAACACGTTTTCATACGCTTAGGTTCATTTAGATAGTTATTACACTAGTATAGCCCATGTAATACCAAAATATTAAAATAGTTTATTTCACTCTCGAATATATTTGTGTTGTACAAATCATGGTTGCAATCCTTTTGTACTTTAGTTATATTTTGTTGGTGTTCTAAATCATATCGTTGTTGGACATAAAAATGCTACAGTCAAGAACATAATGAAACGGACGCCTATCCCGCCCAAATTTATTCAAAACTGCTCGTTCACCATTCTATTCATATCGTCCAAAGCATTCCACATTCATATCTGTAAAGGCATTGAATGCATTAGTGGATCTAAATTAGGAAATTTTTTATTAGTCCGTGTTAACAAGAAAATATTATTATTATTTGATCTTCGGTCCGTGAGTAAAATAGACCCATTGAATACTTTTGACATGACACGGGGGATATTACCATAGTGGTATATCTATGCAAATGAATTCGAAGCCGATGGTAACAGTTAAAGACGTCATTTTTCAAACGACGTTATATGTTTTGCGGAATATATTGTATCGATGATATCTATTAATTTCAGTGATTTTTTTTTGAAAATTTAAGAATTATTATGAATAGAAAATCAAATTTGTGTCAATGAAATCTAGACTTTATAGAACGCGTTATCTAAAACAGATAGAAACTCGACAAAGCCTCGTTTCTATCTGTTTATAGATGACATATTTGATAAACTCGGTAGTCTATGTCCACTCTTTCACTCACCTCTATTTTAGAACAAAACGCTCCATTCATTCAAAATCATTCACTTGTCAACTGCACGATGTTCATAACTGTATATCAAGTTAGGATTTTATACCGACCGCAGATCGTTTTGTAGTAGTGTTGTTGTTGTGGTAGCTGTTGTTATTTTCGTTGAATAAACTGTATATCAGTAAACCAGTGTTATATTTGAACCACAATCACATTTGATAGAGGTCAACCTGGTTGGTTGGGTGATCCAATTTCATTTGGACTTTACTCAATGTTTCCTTTCTTGAAGGCATAAAATCGGCATGCTGTATTTTGCATTATTATACCCCCTTAACTTTGTTACGCGGGTATATAGGAGTCAGTTTGTCGGTCGGTTCGTCGGTCGGTCCGTCGGTGTGTAGCTTTTTCTTGTCCGCTCAATTTCTTGGCAACCATTGGACTGATTTGATCCAAACTTCACCGATATAATCAGTATCAAGCAGAGATGTGCATATTTTATTATGGTTACGGTCCATTGTTTTTCGATGGAGTTATGGCCCTTTGGTGATAAATCGTTTCCGCACAATTCTTACCAAACATTGCACGGATTTGATTCAAATTTCACAGAAACACTCAGTATAAGTCAGACATGTGCATATCCTATTTTGGTCGTGGTCCATTGATTTTGGTGGATTTATGGCCCTTACATCAAAATGTCAATTTTGTGTTATGGTCTTTGGCAGATAGCACTTGTATATGGACAAGCGCTGATGGGGGTATTAGTCCGTTTTGCGACAATTTCTAGTTTATTTTAGTTTTGTGGACTGTTTGTTGTCAATGATCTCCAAAGTCTTTTTTCATTTTACAAGTTATTCGGTAGATATGTTAGAAGTGTAGGTTTTTGTAATTACATATATTGTAGACTGTAGTAAACATATTTTTCCGTCGTTAATACGGGCTTAAAAAACACACTTCATTATGTAAACCAAATTCTGTAAATCAAAGTACTGTTATCACTTTGATGTGAAAGTGATTTTTCTCTCGCTCTCTCTCTTTCTCTTTCTTTCTCTCTCTCTCTCTCTTTCTCTCTCCCCCTCTCTCTCTTTTTTTCTTTCTCTCTCTCTCTTTCTTTCGTTCTCTCTCTTTCTCCCCCCTCTCTCTCTCTTTCTCTGCTGTTTGACAGAATCCAATACCCAAACCTACCTACTATGATCAATTCTTACCTACTATGAATAATTCTAACCAGATGTATATTATTGACAAAGTGCCGTAATTCAATACCCAAGAGCCTCAATTGCTTATCGCCAAAGGAAATTCACGAGGACGTGGTGGCATTATCAGGGGAGGTTGCCCCATGTTAAAGCATGGTGAAGAAATGAGCAACAAAACTTACACATGGAAGAGAGAGCACTGCAATGACCAAAGTATAATGCATTGATAACAACAGCTACCTGAAGAAACTTCTCGGTGTCAACAGTTGTCATTAGAGATAAGAGCTATTTTAAATCTCTCACAGTGAATTTAGGGTCTAGAAGAAGTTGTGTTGTCAATAGTTACATGAATCGTAGTTACAGTAGGCAGTTATTCCATTGTCATATAAGCGCTGGACATGCGGTAAAATTCGTGGCAGCGTCTTGATGTGAGTCCATCTACAACAAAAATAGTAGCACAGGGTTAGATATTTGTTAGATAATACTTCAATTACCTGTCGAAGGGGAGACGTATCTATTGTAACCCCACACTTTATATATCAAATCAATCCGATTTAACATTTTGAAGATACGTAACAGTGAGACTTTTTACACAGTTCGTTCACTCTCTTGCACTCGGTACATTCCCATTCACCTTTGTGATGGGCTCAGTAAATTATCTGCCAATACGTCATCAATTCATCACATACCTCAACTTATTTCCATTTAAAATCTGTCGCATGAATATGACAGGTTTTTCCGTTAGCTATTCAGACAATTTTGGAAAAAGTAGTACATTGGTTTACAGGTAAATAATCAAGTTTTAATGAGTATATAAAATATTTTGAATCCTATTTATTATATCCTAACCTTTTTTTCTTTTTATGGCAAATCAAAAGAAAATAATGTGTTTTCCCTTACGAATCATTTAGCCCATTGCAGAGGTGTATATCGAGAGTTACGAACGACAATTCTGCTTTGGAGATTGCAGTCTGTTCTAAACAGTTGACTGTTGTATATACACATTTCCATATTTCATTGTTGAAATAATACATCATATAGTCCAACGGCGATAATGTGTAATTTGATAAAGATTGTTCTGCCTCTACACTAACAAAATGCGGGTAAAAACGAACGTTTTAAGTCTTATCTGGCGAGAACACATTACAAGTGGCCGTAAGAAGCTTATTAGTTAGAACATCATGGTAGCTTTTTTCGTGTTTTTATGTTAGTTTTTGTATGTCAATGTTCGTTCAGTATTATGTTGATTTATTATTTTTCCTTTTCTATCAGCAACATTTATTTGATCATTTCAGAAGAAATTAGGAATCCCAAAGTTTCTGCTTCTATCAACGGTCCGAAAGAGCAGTCATATGAATGAATAATAAACAGAAGTAGCCCACCTAGGTTATATGTGTGTATTTTTGTCCCATAAACATATTTATTATGTATTCATTCGGCTTGAAAATCAATGGTATATTATACAAAGGATTTTTAGCTCTTCCGGCTCTTTGGTTATTCTTAGGAAAATTATGAGTCTTTTCATTTGTCCTGTTTTCTGCTTTCTGAGCTATCGTTTAGTAGATTTGTTTCTGATATTAGAAACAGCCTAAGCATGTGCTCGCCTCACTTTCCAAAATATAGGACAACCAAAGAATGTCCTAAGATATGATTAGTATAATGGTAATCCTACATTTTGAGATTTGTGTTCTACGTTTTAAGCAACGCATATACTGCTTACGTTAAAGACGATCGCTGCTGTTATTGATTTTTTTCTGTCAATAGGTCAAATCAATGTAATTTACATTCAAGTTTAGTTTTGAGTCTGAACATACTGGAACAAGTTTTTATTTACTTTTACCCATAATGCAGTAAAAACGGATCACCGCTTACAATGAAAATTACGATCGACCATTTAAACTCTTTATTTTTACTGCAAGAGTTCTTTAAATTCCAACATTGATATTAAATATGTTTGTTGGTTTGGCGATCTAAAAAGTCAAAAATGCAGCTTTCTCAAGCTGTTACAACGACGCATAGATGGTAATCTTTTTTTTTTTGCACGTAACTGGCCATCATTTGTTCAAAACTGATTTCCTACAGAGGTCAGTAGGCGTGGCCAGCGATCTGTTAACCCTTTCAAACATAACGACACTTTTTGACGACCCACAAGGAAAATGCTTTGGAAGCAGAAGTGGAAAAAGAAGTAATTGGTTGTTACATGCAGGTGTTGGAGTACTTACACAAAAATTTGTATTGGATTCTCACCATGATAGAAAATTTGACTTTTCCTACGCGTCTCGAATCAATTTCAAGGTTTTGTATAACAATTATATGTCATTCGTCCTTCTTATCAACATTGGTAGAGCCTATACAACTTTCGATCATTTCTGAGCACACAAGAATAAAGACTTACGAGCACCCAATCGTTATCGTGATTAATCTGAAAGAGGAAATTGTATGCAATAATGTTCAAACGAAAGGAATACTTACAATCATAGGTACGCATGACCCCGGGGAATCCCGTTTTATTGTCATCGCGCCACTTTCTATCACACCTTCCCAACTCATGAGCCCAATCGTATCTTGATGCCGCCGTCATAGCGCAGTTGGTAGCGCGTTGGACTGCCAATGTAGAGGTCCCGGGTTCGTTCCCCGACGGCGGCACTCATCCTTTCCGACTATTTGTCTCTGACCAATGGGTCGATAATCGTAGACCTATGTGGGATAGCAGCTGGAGGCTAGGAAAGGATGTAGTGGTAGTACTGGTGTGAGAAATACCAGGATTTCATTGTTAGGTGCTCCAGCCGCCGCGATATAACTGAAAGATTGTTGAAAGCGGCGTAAAACCCAATTCAAACAAACAAACCAATCGTATCTTGTGAAAATATTTTTAAAAAATGTATTGTATTCACTGATAAGTACCTTTACATTTATTCTGAAGTTTGATATTAAATGGCGGGTTTTTTTGTTGTTGTTGTTTTTTTTTTTTTTCTCTCAAATTTTACAGCCACCAATATGTAAGAAAAAAGTAAAATTCCTGATTGATACCCTAAACGCCGTAACTACAGTTTGAAAAACCAACAAATGTGCCTCAACTATGCTTAAATGTCGGACAATGTTGGAGTTCAAAGTTCACTCCCTGTCTATATGAATAATTTGATGGGTTGATTGATTCTTTTGTTGACAGCTGCGAATAGTCAATTGTTTTGTAGTGAAAAGATGCTGAGTTCTAATACCTTTAGCTAAATCAAGGTACTGAAAGTACTGTAAGCTAGCAAACCATGTTTGAATTTAGATTTTTTTTCTATTGTTGGGTAGAAAACACTGTGGGCATTTAAGAAATTGCCTGCCACAAACAATTTCTTCACAGTCCACAATGTTTTCCAAAGCTTGTTACTTGAGATGCTTAAAAGCGGAATTGAGTTGGAGTAGGTTAGATAGCATGCTTTTCCATATTTTAACATATATATGCGATAAGCGGCTTCCCGAATGATCCGCAAAGCAAATACTAGAAAAAAAGATTTAATTCTTAAAAGGTCAAACTAGGGTTCCGAAAAGTTTAACACTATATAACACGATAATATCTTACAGAAAATCCTTAAAAAACGAAATGCTCGACTCTTTTAAGCCCAAACGGATTCCTGTAATCTGACCAGGGTTGATACCGTTTCGCGATCGAGAGGTAGAGCGTCGGCTTCCCGATCAAGAAGTCCCGAGTTCGATTCCCGGGAGCGGCTTGGTTCTGTCATTGGCCCACATTTTCGGCCGAGTACTGCATGTGCATTGTCCAGGAAGCAGAATCTAGAGGGATTAATCTTAGTTGGAAGAACTTGTTTCCCAATCGATGTAAAATAAAATAGGTTTAAACCTAAAACCCCTTCGCTCTTCCCAGGAGGTTCAAGGTGACCCTAATTTGCTAGTTGGTAAACAAAAGAAAAAAATTCAAACACATAAGCTTCCCTGTTATACAAGATGTTAGAAAACCAAACTCTGAATAGTTGATTATTTTGTAACAATGTCTCATTGACGTGTGATGTCAGTAGTCATTGTTTTACCTGTCACGTCCTATTTAGTCAGTAGCTACTTGACCAAAATAGGGATCCTTGTCCTTTGCTTTTAACACGATTTATTTATTTATGAACGCATGTCTATTAAAACAACGAATTCGCATGGAAAACATCGCTATAACTTAACAGTTATGGAACGGTCGAGTATTCGCTGCTGGTTCATTATCTTACTAATAATATGTCACTTCATGCCAGGTATGGATCTTTTTAGTTCTTTTTGAACACATGTCTATTAAAACAACAAATTAAACTCTTCATTTGCACAGAAAACATCGTTTGAATTTAACAGTAATCGAACGGTCGAGTATTCGCTGCTGGTATATTATCTTACCAATGAAATGTCACCCCATGCCAGGTATGGATCTCTTTAGTTCTATTTGATAGCTTATTTTATAATATGAACTGCAACAGGGGAGCAAAATTATTCTGTTGTATTATTTTTTCATGTTTCGCGGAGGCTATTTCACTAGTGTAATAACTATACAAACGGGTTAACGCCTTTCTGTTGCATGCTATGACGTCATCTTACAAATGGCGCTATATTTCTCGCCAAGCACCATAATTCAATTTCACCGATCAATTGTACCAATGCATGCCGTGTTAATATGATAAATGACAAAGCCTTTAACACGCGCATAATCTAACATTCTCCTATCTAATTCCCGTATTAAACGTCCCTGTGTTTTTATACTTGAGAAAACAATGTGGTAAATGGAGAAATCGCTTGTAACAATCAATTTCTTCTTTTTTCTAGAATCTTTTCTACTTTGCGGGATGATCATTTTTTAAATTAAACGGACTATTAATTGTCGTCTGTTAGACATTTGGGTGTGGACATGTCTTAATGTTTGTAATATAGAAAAGGGTTGACATATAAGCTGAAGTTGTCTCCCACTGTTCAACTCTTTTTTATCAGCTGTAAATCCCTTACCAGTAAACAAAATTTTAGAAAGGCCCAAATCAAAAGAAGTTGCAGACGACAGACAATAATTTATACAAATTTTGTATTTTGGGTTAGAAAACATTGTGGATTATGAAGAAATCGCTTGTAAGAAATAATTTCTTCATTCTTTAGCAATATTTTCCAATGCAGTATTGTACTAGTAGAACACAAACTATCCTATTTCAAATGAACACTCCCTTGCCTTACTTCTTCCATTACTCTTCCTTACTTCTTCCATTACTCTTCCTTACTCTTTAGTCCCCTCCTCTTTCATTGTTATAATATCATTTTTCTTCAAAATTTTATTTCATTTCGACGACGTTTACTCATACAATGTCATTTCTATGGAGAAGAACTTTATAAGCTTTGCTTTCGTTCTAATCCAATTAGCTGTAAATAAAGGTAATTTGTTATGTACCATTTACACTTTAATCGCAAATAAAATATGTTTGAAATGCTTTTCTAAAACCCTTTTCTTGCGAGGCGTCCAAAAGCGTTATTGTGTGGGAATTGTAAAACAATGTATATTCAAAATGGTATTGACTTATCCGCTCAATTTTCTTATCAATATGAACCAATATGCAATTATGAATTTTGTTCATCATTTCTTTCTATTTTTTCATAGTACAAAACTGTTATGCATGAGAACACCATAGTTGCACGAAAACTTTATAGCCATACCCCGATCACAATACATTAGGTAATAAACCATGCTCCATGCCCAAAAGCATAAATAAACATGAGATAAAAAAGGTAGCATAAAAAAAATCGACGCGTCAAGCCTACAAGTCATGAAAGAAGCTTCGGTAGCTAAGATGTTCATCGACCATAAATTAAGGTTTGTTTACATAAAATTCACGCCCGGTAATCTCGGGCTCCATCTCTTTTTGGAGAACAGTGCAAAAAGGATACAATGATACTTCCAATATGGAGCCAAGGACCGGAACTGAACAGAAAAGCTAAGAAAAACAGTGCACATCGCGTACAATTTGATCTCCTACAGTTCAAAATAGTTCAAAAACATAAAAAACCCGTCCAAAATGCGCAGTATTTCATTCAAATCGATAACGATTTTCCACATTTTTTATTAGCTGCTGTTGGTTTTAAAGCGTCTGATTTGTCCGTGAAGACACACGAACACAAAATCACGCATATTTTAATAAAGGGAGGTAATAATATCACAAATTTGGGCGAATTTAGAGATCTTGGATTACAAAATTTCAATTCAATTCAAAACTCGCTTCTCCCACTCATTCAATTTCATTCCGAAATCATTCCCAAATCATCCAAAAATTTTCAATTTCACGGTGCTATTAACTGTAGCAGTGAAGTTTTGGACCTTTTGACATAATCTAGGATACAGCGCATCCTAAATATAAAGAAAAAAACTTAAAGCAAATCAATTATCTAAGCATTGAACCATCACAAAAGTGGGAACAGTTACATTCGCCCTCTATTGAATTCATTGTGGCATTGATTTGTTGGGGATTGGGGTTTATTACAGGCTATAAGTTTTCAGAAAATCATGCCAAAAGAGGAAGCTTGGGTTATATAAGAGTTTGGGGTTCTATTAGAAGTTTTACAGTACATTTATATATGCATCTCCTCTCCATCTGAATCTTGTCTCTCGCATCCTGGTCTCCTTCTCATCCAAGAAAATCAGTAAAAGGGGTAGGAGAACGCAGTTCTTTGCGGTAATAATATTTCATATCAACACGTTATCATTCATTTCAAAGTCATCACCACTTAAATCTTTCAGAACTGTTGATAACATGGATTTGAACGATTTCAACACGCATTTTCGTGTTTGATCGGGTCCGATGTCCAAACTTTGATTCAAGTTTCTATTCACAAACGGTATTATTTTTGAAGTCTATCACCACCAACGGAATATATAATCATTTTTATGTGGTATGAAACTCTGGACGTTTTGGGAAAATGTGTAATAGGTTAATAGGAGATCAAATTGTACGCGTGGTTCACTGTTTTATTTACCTTTTCTGTTCAGTTCCGGTCCTTGACTCCATATCGGAAGTATCATTGTCTCCTTTTTGAACTATTCTCCAAAAAAGAGATGGAGCCCGAGATTACCTGGCTTGAAATTGTGACGTCAGTTTCCACTTTCGCTATTCATTCAAACTAAAATAGAGTCATGTTGTAGCCAGAAGCACTACTATTATTTATTAATCAGATTTTTAATCCTGAGTGTGGAAGACGAATAAAGACTAAAGTAATAATAATGGACAAACTGATATTACAACGAAGGTGGGAGTATCTATCGATATTTGCATGCTAGAATAGCGACTTGAACACAATTTGGTAGATTAAAAACAACGCCAACTCTGCCATTTGGAAATATAAAGAAAACGTTGAGTTTTGTTTCTCTAGCAATACGGGTTTTCGCGTTACTTGTGCTGAATGTAATCCTTGCCAAAATATGAAGAAACAGAGAGGCAGTCGAGATGTTCAAGGTCGAGGTACTGAAGTATCAAGTCAGACTACTACCTCAGCAACTGTCTAGTGAATGGTGGTACTTCTGTAGCAAAAACATAAACCGATTCATGTTTACTTGACTATCTGATATCTTGAAATAATAATAGAATATCATGAAAAATAATGCGTTATTCAACACATTACTTGTTGATTCATCTGGTAAATCGTCATGTATCAATGCCGTCATACAAACAGAAGTAAGCATCTATTGATATACGTTGATATAAATGACGAACACCCTGATATTGACGTTCTCTCCCGCTCAATTTCGTTCAAACCGTTCTAGATATTCCTCAGCTTCATTCACATCGTCACTATCCTGTCCAAATTCAACAGCTGCTATCTATAAATGTTACAATAATTTTGAGTATAAATGGTTAAGACCATCTTTTTTCGTGTTTTGAAAAGCGGATCATTTTTAACATTTAAGCTAACAGTCTATATGAATTTATATATCGAGGGCTTAGAGCAAAAACATAGTATGGCTCTACACAATGTATAGAGCCATACTATATTTTGTTCTTAGCCATCGATATGTGTACCTTGTGATCCAGTAATATCTGTAGACTTTACGACGTAAGGGCAATTAAATGGAAAAAAATAGCCATGCTTAGTTTTTATCTGTTTTAGATGACAAATCCATAAAATTCCTTTATTGGTGAATAAGAACTGATATATTTATGATACGACACAGATTTTGCAATAAACGGACGATCTTTCAATAAAAAACATTGTCAATCAGACAATTGAAAAATACGGCATTACATGAAATATGTACGGTGGCATAGAATTGACATGTCCCATTTTTGAATATTTTATTTTATGTAAATCTATCTCACCAAAAAGTGTTATTGTGTGTGTGCTTAAAAATTCAGAAAGATAACTTTTTTACTATTTAGGTGAATTACTACGATGTTACAAGACTAATTGCAGCTCGGGTAGCGTTGACATTGTGAGGTGTCCTTATGCGTGCTTGAGTGTTAAAACAAGAGGTAAATCCTTTATTTTGACATAACCAGACTCATTATCGAAGACATAAACATAACCCTCTACCATTCTGAACTAAAGCTCACGGGAAGAAAACAAATTGTTTTTCCTACTTATATACACTATCATTTAAACAAATTACGGGAGGAAAGTTAGTAATATTCAAGAAATACATGTATAGGCAATATTTTCTTTTGTTTTCACCTAGGTAAAACTCTAAAAACTAGGTCGAACTTGATGAATTCGCGAATTTAACACCACCAAATAAATTAAAGCAAATATTTTACCAGTTTTTTATTAAGATTTTATGGTTATAACTTGTGCGCAAGCCTTCAAAACAGTTGAATGCTAAAAAATGTGATCATGACAGTATGAAATCAAAGAACTGAAATGTACCATAAGCTAGTAAAGCATTGTTTTGTTCAGTAATCTTCTCTGTCAAACGTTATCATAATAAATAAACGAGGTTAAAGTGACCGAGGAGATAACTATTCCCAGACTTTCCCTCCCTTTTCCGCCCCTCAAGAAAATAGTTGTGGAAAACAATGCGGGAAATGAAGAGATTTCTTGTTACATTGTTTTCTACCTAGAGAGATTAATATTTTAGAATTTTCAACAATTTGAAATTGTCGTCTTCAACTTCTTAGAAGAATCTGATTAGAGTTATTCTGAACACGATGTGCTAAAGTGAGCTAAAATACCTAGGAGATGAACTTACATGCAGATTTTGCAATATTCATTATATACATAAGCACTTCTTTTAATGGCGTAGGCATTTAACGGATTTAGTGGTTAAGCCTCCAGTGGCAGTTTGCACTCGTTGAACTTTGAGACGACCTCAAAATTGTGTCTGTTAACTTTCGCTATCAAAGCCGACGCTTTGCTAGTTAAAAATCCAGCCAATCGCTATATAGAACTTGAACTGATTTAGAATGATGCATAGTATTTGGGTATTGAATGAGTGATCATGAGATACAAAATTCATTAAAGGGGTCAACTACAAAAAAGTTTGTTTTATTTATTTGTGTGTGTGTTTGTTGTTGTTGTTTTTCCAGATGACGGGTTTGAAATAATCGGTATTCTATGAATACGAATTTAATATTCTTTCGATACTATGAACAGGTTTGTTTGTTGGTGTTGTTTTACGATTCATCGACATTATATAAGTCAACTGCTATTTTACTCGTATCATATTAAAATTTATACACAGTGTTAGTTTCACCCCGCGCTGCAGGTCGTATAATTGAGTTATGTATATGAGTGGTCATAAAATCTCGAGTCATCATTAAATAGAGAAAAAGGAGGCTATGCCGAGTTTTTATTTGTTTTGAGTTACGATTAATTGATTGATTTGTTGAATGTCGTTTAGAAGCACTTTCAACAGTATTTCAGCCATATCGTGGCGGCGTGAGCACCTACCATTCGATTCCTGGTATTTCTCACACCATTTCTACCACTACATCCTCCAGCTGCTATCCAACTTAGGTTTACGATTATCCACCCAATGGCGAGAGACAAATGTCGGAAAGCATATGTGCCGCTGCCGGTTATCGAACCTTTACGTGTCGAGTTAATTGAATTTAGTATGTCATGAGCACGAAATTGATACTCTATTTATTATATGAGATAAATTGATAAATTCCTGAACTTTATGGATATGAAATATTAAGCAGAGCATATAACGCAGTTTGTGATACGACGTCATTACATACATTTTGTGACGTCATTTGTAGAGTATCGTAAAGGCTTTATCATACGATTAAGCTCATTTACATAGTTACTTCACCAGTGTAGTATCATCCATGTAGTATCAAAAACATTCAACGAGTTTATATACATGCCTTTTTTTCTTTGATTAACAGGAAGAACTCTTCGAGGCTGTACTATAGTTCCTCGTATGGACGGGACCGAGGTTGTACGTGGAGTTTTAAAAAGATACTGTAACTACAACTGTTGTAATTACTTGTAACTCTGATGGGTTCAAATTATTTTGAGAATATTAATCACTTTGTATGAATTCTGTAAGCGGATTTATATAGAAGTGTGTGTTAACGGATCCATTTTGTGCGCAGTCAAACAAAATTGTTGTGTGCCAAAGGTTTGCTCGTGGGAGTATGGAAAAAGAAGCCTAAAAATCGCTTAAAGCTTGATCTTTATTTCATGTCTTTCAAAATAAATAAAGTTGATGAAACAATTTAATTTAAGCTGTACTGAATTCTTTTTGTTCTATAGATAATGATTCTAGGGATGTGGGATAGCAGACATTTTGTATACATGTAATTATCGATAATTCTGCGAGAACATTAAGAAATGAAGAGAATATATATTTTCATGGAGGAATTAAACGAAAATATTAATAACACTGTATGAATACGCTGATTCATAAATAATGGTGATTAATTTTTTCGTTTCATACCTCAATGAAAACAAAAATATTCTCTTCATTCGTCGTAAAGCGGAAAAAAACACAAATAGTATGCAAATTTTGATACATCTTTATGGAACTATTTTTGTAGAAGTTTTCAAAATAGATGTTTGCTTACACTTTTGTTGCTTGGAGTATAATTAATTTTCGGTCAATTAGAATGCTTGTTTTTAAAAGACGAAACTAAAAATGATTTTTTTTCAGTTGTCGAACTTGCCTTATATATTCATTCATAATTTTGTTAAGGATGTTGTTGTACGCATATGTTATGTAATTACGATAAGAGTGTTAATCTTTGAGAACGTGTGTATATTTTGTACTTACGGATTGCTGGTCACGCCTCTCCGTCAAGGTAGTAGGACAGAGATAAAAAGCGAAGTAAAATTGCATGATCATAGAAAATATCATAGAAAAATCAAATCACTCGTTGGTAACCTAACCTCGTACCCACAGCTTAATGATGTGTTATTACGTTGTTGGTGATCTAAACGTAGTAACTACACCTTGAATAAGATGTATTTATGACGTTTAAAACGCGATACCAACAACAATGCTCAATAAACAAATGTTGGAGTTCTAAGGTCACTTAAGAGCTAAGATACTTTGATTGATGAAATGGTTACATTAATCGTGTTCGTGCTCGATCGGGAGGAGTAATATGCAAAAGGAAACTTCCGAGGGAGGAACCTGACGGTTTTGCTTTGCATATAACTCCTCCCTATATCACGCATAATCCAAGCTCACATAACGCCAAAAAACTATTTTACCCCATAGTATCACAACATCACTCTCCAAAACCTAGCTTTATCTTAATATTTTATCTGTGAAAATAATTAACAATGTAAGGAATTTGGCCTTCGAAGAATTTCAAGAACATTAATGATATCTTGCTATGGGAATTCTAAATGATAGTGCGGCGATCTTCACATGAAGTCACGTGATCATTTTGGATCCACATAGTTTACACGCGACAATTATACGATGTGTAATTGCCGGTGGTAAGAGATAATTTTCTTTTTATATTTTTTCTAAAAACATAACGTAAATCACACGGTTACCTTAGATGGCCAATTGTCTCTATCCGCAGACTGCAAATCGCCCCGATCTGTAAAGGGTACCACAGAAATTATAAGACAGTAGTACGAAAGACCGGTGGTGACATCATGTATTCACAGTTCACACTTCAAACTTCATACATATTAAGTCTGAAGTGGGAAGTGTGAAATGTGAATTATGAGACCCGTGGTGACTTCTTAAATTCACAGTACATAATCAAACCAAATTAAATATGAAGTTTGAAGTGTGAAGTTGGAAGTATGAAATGTGAAGTTGGAAGTTTGAAGTGTGAAGTTGGAAGTGTGAAGTTGGAAGTTTGAAGTGTGAAGTGTGAAGTTGGAAGTTTGAAGTGTGATGTGTGAAGTTGGAAGTATGAAGTGTGAAGTTGGAAGTTAGAAGTGTGAAGTTGGAAGTTTGAAGTGTGAAGTTGGAAGTTGGAAGTAGGAAGTCGGAAGTTGGAAGTATGAAGTTGGAAGTTGGAAGTATGAAGTGTGAAGTTAGAAGTTTGAAGTGTGAAGTGTGAAGTTGGAAGTTTGAAGTGGGAAGTTGGAAGTGTGAAGTTGGCAGTTTGAAGTGTGAAGTGTGAAGTGTGAAGTTGGAAGTATGAAGTCGGAAGTTTGAAGTGTGATGTTGGAAGTATGAAGAAGGAAGTTTGAAGTGTGAAGTTGGAAGTTTGAAGTGTGAAGTGTGAAGTTGGAAGTCTGAAGTGTGAAGTTGGAAGTTTGAAAAGTGAAGTTGGAAGTATGAAGTTGGAAGTATGAAATCGGAAGTTTGAAGTGTGAAGTTGTAAGTATGAAGTGTGAAGTGTGAAGTTGGAAGTATGAAGTGTGAAGTGTGAAGTTGGAAGTATGAAGTGTGAAGTGTGAAGTGTGAAGTATGAAGTGTGAAGTGTGAAGTTGGAAGTTGGAAGTATGAAGTTAGACGTGTGAAGTGTGAAGTTGGAAGTATGAAGTGTGAAGTTGGAAGTCGGAAGTTTGAAGTGTGAAGTTGGAAGTGTGAAGTATGAAGTGTGAAGTCGGAAGTATGAAGTGTAAAGTATGAGGTGTGAAGTTGGAAGGTCCAACTACACACTTCATACATCCAAGTTCACACTTCAAACTTCCGACTTCAAACTTCTAACTTCGCACTTCATACTTCCAACTTCACACTTCAAACTTCCGACTTCATACTTCCAACTTCACACTTCATACTTCCAACTTCATACTTCCAACTTTACACTTCAAACAACCGACTTCCAACTTCATACTTCCAACTTCACACTTCAAACTTCCGACTTCATACTTCCAACTTCATACTTCCAACTTCACACTTCAAACTTCACACTTCATACTTCCAACTTCACACTTCATACTTCCAACTTCACACTTCACACTTCAAACTTCAAACTTCACACTTCAAACTTCCTACTTCCAACTTCACACTTCAAACTTCCGACTTCATACTTCCAACTTCACACTTCAAACCTCCGACTTCATACTTCCAACTTCATAATTCCAACTTCACACTTCAAACTTCCAACTTCACACTTAATACTATCAACTTCACACTTCAAACTTCCTACTTCATACTTCCAACTTCACACTTCAAACTTCCGACTTCATACTTCCAACTTCATACTTCCAACTTCACACTTCAAACTTCCATCTTCTCACTTCATACTACCAACTTCACACTTCAAACTTCCTACTTCATACTTCCAACTTCACACTTCAAACTTCCGACTTCAAACTTCCAACTTTTCACTTCAAACTTCCGACTTTATACTTCCAACTTCATACTTCAAACTTCCGACTTCATACTTCCAACTTCTCTCTTCCAACTTCAAACTTCCGACTTCACACTTTAGAGTTACTATGTATGAAGTGTGAACTGTGAATTCTTGATGTCACCACCGGTCTTTCGTACACTAGAGTCTATTCACATTTACATCCCTGAATAGTTGTGAAATCGAAACTACGTCTCAGAAAAATATAGCCCTCTAAGTCAATCTATGCGGTTTGTTTTATCTCGATTGTAAAATTAAAGTCAAGGTATGTACTTTTGGTGATTTAGTGATTTTCTAATTAATTGTTTAAGATCGATTGGTGGGTAAAGGCTTGGCAATCATTTTTGCCTTGGCTTTTACGACCCGCTCGTCTATATTGACGATTCTGTCGTCGTAATGTAAACTAGGAGTTCATATTACAATGTCATGTAGTGTAAGTGATAATTGGCTTTTAAATGTAACAAACATACATATTACACTTTTGACTCTCATTTAGTCACTTAACCCATTACCAGACGACAAAATTTTAGAACAGTCCAAATTGAAAGAAGTTGTAGATGACAATTTAAAAAGGAAATTTTAAAAATCTTTCTCTTTTGGGGTAGAAAACATTGTGGATAATGAAGAAATTACTTGTAACAAGCAATTTCTTCATTTCCCACAATGTTTTCCAAATCTTCTTTTCTATACAATACAATACAATACAATGACATTTTTATAGCGCAAAAACTGCCAAGGAGGCGTTCTGTTGCGCTGAACAAAGCTATCAGTACATTATTTACATATCATATCAGTAAAACTTTGAAAAAAGATAAGTCTTAAGAGATCGTCTAAAGACAGATTCTTGTTGAATTTGTCTTAGATGGTTTGGCAGTCCATTCCACGACTTTGGTCCTGTCACTGCAAATGACCTATCAGCGATGCATGTACGTGTTTTTGGAACATTCAGCAAAGACGTCTTACTTGATGATCTCAGTCTTTGTCCAGTTTGATTGATCTTAATCAAGTTAATTAGATATTTAGGAGCTGTTCCCCTAACACATTTAAATATAAGTGTCAGAACCTTAAACATTATCCTTGCTCTAACCGGGAGCCAGTGCAGATGTTGTAGAATCGGTGTAATAGGTTGATCAAATCCACATTCACTAACAACTCTAGCTGCTTGATTTTGAACTTTTTGGAGTTTATTCATTTGGTACTCAGGAATACACATAAATAGTCCATTGCAGAAATCTAGCTGAGAATGGATTAAGCCATGCACTAGGACCTCAGTACTTTTTTTCGTCAAATATTTTCTGATTTTTACTAATCCCTTCAATTGATAATGAGCATTTTTACATTTGTTTTTAATATGGCGATCAAAACTAAGGTCATTTTCCAATAGAACACCTAAATCTCTGACATGATCAACGCACTTAACATCGATTCCGCCAACATTTAAACTAGAAATATTGACTTTGGATAGCTGCTGTCTTGTTCCATATACAATTATTTCGGTTTTAGAGTTGTTCATTTTTAGTTTATGATTACTCATCCTTGAAATTACGTCACTAAGGCACTTATTTAGAGAAACCGACGTTTGGGCTTCACTATCGTATACTCCAGCATTAAATCTCATCGCCAGTTTATGATCATCAGCGTACCCGTATAACTCGATAGGATATTTGCGGACAACTTGACTTAATGCCGCGATGTACATGGTAAAAATTACCGGTCCAGCACATGATCCCTGCGGCACACCATATTTCAAGTTTTCAAGCCTGGAAGAGCTATTATTAACGATGACCCTCATAGATCTTTGACTGAGGTACGACTGGACCCATTTTAGCGGAACATCCTGTATATTGAAGTCATTCTGTAGAATTTTAAGAACTATGGAGATATCAACAGTGTCAAACGCGGCACTAAGATCTATCATAACAACAATGGTAACCTGTTTGTTATCTATGGCATCTAGTAGATCACTGTACATTTTGATTAATGCAGTCTCATCACCATGATTTTTTCTGTATGCACTCTGATACACATGGAGAAGGCTGTTTCTCTCCACATGATCTGTGATCTGATTTAATGCTGCTTTTTCCAGTATTTTTGAAAGAAAGGACAAGTTGGAAACTGGTCTATAATTACTCATTTCAAGGCTAGCTCCTTTCTTTTTTAATAGCGGTTTTACAAAAGCACTTTTCCATGCTTTAGGGAATATCCCAGTGTCAAGAGATTGATTTATTATATCTTTAATAATTGGCAGAAATGATTGAATGTGGGATTTCAGAAATGGAGTAGGTACTACATCTAGTTCACACGACGTCGATTTTGAGCAGTCAATAAGTTTAAGTAAGTCCACCTGTGTGACTGGTTTGAAGCTATCAAATGGTTCACATGACGAATCATATACCGGAGAGGGAATATAGACCTGATTTCCAACACAATTGTCTAGATCATTTCTAAGATTAGTTATCTTAGCAGAGAAAAAATCAAGAAACCCGTTTGCAAGTTCTTCATCTGTACCGCTGTTAGGTAGAGGATTTTCTTTGGTGCGACCAAGGAGATCAAATGTCACACTATATAGGGCTTTAACGTTACCACAAGTTTCATCAATTCTGACTTGATAGTAGTCATGCTTAGCTTTATTCACGATTCTCATATATCTATTCCTCACTCTTTTGAAGATAGTAGAGGATAAATCACATTTATGTTTTAGATGAACACGCTCTATGCATCTTCTAAACTGTTTTAAACTCTTGATATATGGTGAATACCAAGGAACCTTAGGCCGACAGATAATGTATTTTTCCTTCAACGGAGCATGCTTATCAATGATTTGTTTAGTAATACTTTCGAAGTTTTCAACCAAAGTGTCTACATCATCCGATTTGTAGGACAGGTAGTTTAATTCTAGAAAGTCGCTAGTTATTTCAACACTACATACTGATTTCCACTTACGATAAGTAACCTTCTGACCGTTTAGCGACGGAGATGTTTTTTCTACAGTAACAGTGGTAAAACAATGATCAGATATAAAGTAATCCGTAACAGGTTCATTAACTATCAGAGAATCATTTTCCCTGCTGATTATCAAGTCAAGAATATGGCCGTTTGAATGTGTTGGTGATTTGACATGTTGTACCATTCCAAAAGATTCGAAACATTCTATAAACCTATTTGAATAATAGTCTTTGTCATCATCTACATGAAAGTTGAAATCCCCTGTTAGAATAATAGGTTCCGCTTTGAGGGATATCCGTCCCAAAAGCTCAGGGAATTCATTCAAAAACTGTGCTTGCGTGACTGGACATCTACCAGAGTATGGGGGCCTATATATTCCAACGAGACACATTGAATTGTTTTTATAAGTAATGTTCCACTCTGCAAATTCAAACGAGTTAAATGTTTTAGATGTAAGTCTAGCGATGTTCAAGTAATCTCGATACAAAAGGCCGACTCCCCCACCTTTCCTATCAGATCGGCATATATCATCAAACTTAAAGCCATGTTGCTGTAATTCTGATCTAATGTCAAAATCACGTTCATCTTCAAGCCAAGTTTGGTCGATTTTTGCCTATGTTGTTTTCTAGTATTTTCAATGTTCACTGTTTGTAAATTGTTCCAGTTAACACCTGTAATTTCATCCCTTATCGTGTCCCGAGGCTGACCGGAACGTTTACCTCTATAGGGGAGTCTAAAGACGTCATTGTGTGGGAATGGGTTAAGACATTGTATTTGAAGGCAGAAGGTGTACATATATACTACTTCATTAATATGCACTCTTGAAGATGGTGGGGCGGAACCAAAATTGTCTTTACAAACTTCATAGATCTTTTATCGCGAAATACGTTCTATGTATTTACGTTTTAGCTCACCTGAGCAAGTAGTGAGCTATTATAATCACTTTTTGTCTTGCGTCGTGCGTCGTCCGTCAACAATTTCTTCAAGCAAATATCCTCCCAAACAACTGGGTCAATTTGAACCAAATTTGGCATAAATGTTCTTAGGTGGTCCCCTTTTTAATTAGTTAAAATAATTGAAATCCGTTGAGAATTCTCGTTGTCGTGGCGACAGAATTGAAATTTAAAATAATCTTTAAAAATCTTCTCCTCCTGGCCCAGGAGGTGTACACCCTTAATATTTTGCATCTAGACTCAGTATATTGTCCTCTTTTACAATAGTTAAAATCCTGAACCTGTGGTCCCCAGGGGCGGATCCCTGGGGATTGAATTTATATCGGCACTAAAAAAGATTTTTAACTGGCATCTCCTCCCAAAAATTTGACCAATTTGAACTAGATTTTGCAACAATGTTCCTCAGAGAGCCCTTTATTAGAATGGCTAAAGAGAATTGAACAATAATTCGTTGAAAACTCTAGTTTTCATGGCAACAAAAGTGACATTTGAAAAAAAAACTTTAAAAAACCTTTTCCTCGTTAACCAGAAGGTGTAGAGCCTTGATATTTTGCACGAACCATCAGTATATTGAACTCTTCGAAATAGCTTATATCATAACCCTGGGTTCCCCAGGGGGAGAGCCCAAGGGGTGGGGTTTATATAGAAATAAAGAACGATTTTAAAACGAAAATCTCCGCCCAAACCGTTAGCCTAAATTTAACAAAAATGTTCCTTAAGTGGCCCTTTATGACCATTGCTAAAATAGTTGAAATTTTTAGAAAACTCTAGTTGACATGGCAACAGAAGTGACATTTTAAAAAAAAATATCTAAAAATCATCTCCTCTTGACCAGAAGGTGTAGAGCTTAGATATTTTGCATGAAACATCAGTTTATTGACCTCTTTCAAAATAGCTTGGGTTCCCAAGGGGCGGAGCCCCAGGAAGGTGAGTTTTAAATAGAAATAAAGAAGGAAGGAAAAAGCATATGTTAATTGACTTCTGTCTTATTTCTTGAATACTTACCAGTGGATCTAGAGGGGAGGAAAAAGTGTTGTCCACATTTCCTTGAAATTTGTCATTGAGATTTTATGATCCCCAGGTAGAGAGCCTTTAGATGTGTAAAGTATGGTGAGACCTACTGGTATCATAACCCTAATCTTAACATTAAATTAGACTATTGAAAGGAAAAGAGCCTGTATCTCAGGTGAGCACACCAGGGCTAACGGCCCTCGTATTCATGTATGTGTTTTAAGGTATCTGTTATAACGGTATATCGAGTGATTTTATTGGCAATTATTATCTGTCATAAATGTAGTATTGGCTAAGCTATTGTATGGGTAATCTGGGTTTTAATTATTATTTTTAGAGGTGTAGGGTATTTTATTCAAACTAATCATATATGATCTAATATGCCGGAAATCTGACATCATGACGTTACTTTATGACGTTAGAAAAAACATAATTGACGGATTATTGCAACGCCCCTCAGGAAAGGTCTTTGGAAAAGATTGCGGAAAAGAATACATCTCTAGTAACGAGTAGTTCCTTTATCATTAGGAGATGAAGAGAATATTGTTTGTTTTCACGGAGGTACGAAACGAAAATAATAATCACACTGTATGAATACGCGAAGTTGATTAATCCATAAATGAGATTAGTTTTGTTCGTACCTCCATGAAAACAAAAAAAAAATATTCTCTTCATTTCTTATACTTTAATGACACAATGCGAAAAAGTAAATGTTTTACAAATTCTGATACATTTCTATAAACTATATTGTGCGCAAGCATTCAAATTAGCTGCGTCTTCAAAATTTTGTTTAAGTGAGGTATAAATATTTTTTTTCGGCCAACCAGAACGCTCGTTTTTTGATGGGCGAAACTAAAGATTAAATTATTCCCTATTGTTTTCTACATCTGATTATAAATTTTGAAAAAAAATCACAACTTCATGTTTTCTTCTTCAGCTTCTTTGAATTATGTCTAGTCTAAAATTTAGTCATACATCAATGTGTTACTGTTTAAAACAGTTTTAATTTTGTGAGCTCCTGAGATGTCCTTTTTTTATGATGTAATGTTTTGTTTCGTCTATCAGAAACGAGCATTCTGATTGGTCGACAAAAAATATTCATACCTCCATGAAAAAATGTTGAGCAGCTTTTTTGTATTCTTCCACACGAAAAAGTTTCATATGAATGTATCAAGATTTGTAAAATATTTGGATCTTGAGAGACACGATTCAAATTATGTAGACATCCTTTTTGTTAAATATTTTTTTTTAAGTCATATCGTCCCTCCGAGGAAGAAAAACAGTTTAAAAATCCATCGTTATTAGCTCACTTAAATTGAAGTGCTCATGTGAGCTATTGCGATCACCCATCGTCCGGCGTCCAACGTCCGGTTTCTGTCACCTGTCGTCCGTCGTCCGTCAACGATTTGTTTAAATAACATCTCCTCCCAAACCACTGAGCCAAATTTGGCAGAAATGTTTCTAGGTGGTCCCCTTAAAAAAGCTAATCAGAAATGTTACCCTTTGAAAAAAAAACTAAAAAAGTGAACTTCTTTGAAAACTACTGTTGCCATGGCAAATTGAAATTATAAGATAATCTATAAAAATCATTTCCTCCTGACCCAAAAGGCGTAGAGCCTTGATATTTTGCATGAAACATCAGTATATTAACTTCTATCAAAAAGTTAAATCATGACCCTGGGGTCCCCAGAGGCGGAGTCCCAGGGAGTTGGGGTTCATAGTAAAAATAAAGAACAATTTTTAAATGCCATTTCCTCCCAAACCACTGGGCCAAATTTAACTTAATCTTTCAGTATTGATCATAAGGGGGTCCAGTTTAGAAATGGCTAAAGTAATTCAAACCCGTTGAAATCCCTTGTTTCTTTGGCATCAAAAGTGAAAGTTTAAAATAATCTTTAAATATCTTCTTTTGACCAGAGGGAAGTAGAACCTTGATATTTTGCATGAAACATCAGTTTATTGACCTCTTTCAAAAAAGCTAAAATCATGGCCCTGGGTCCCCAAGTTCGGAGCTCCAGGAGTGGGCTTTATAATTCAAACCCGTTGAAATCCCTTGTTTCTTTGGCATCAAAAGTGAAAGTTTAAAATAATCTTTAAATATCTTCTTCTGACCAAAGGGAAGTAGAACCTTGATATTTTGCATGAAACATCAGTTAGTACTCTTTCAAAAAGCTAAAATCATGGCCCTGGGTCCCCAAGTTCGGAGCTCCAGGAGTGGGCTTTATAAAGAAATGGAGAATGATTTTAAGCAGCATCTCCTTCAATTTGGTAGAAAAGTAGAGCCTTAATATTTTGCATGAAGCATCAGTTCATTGACTTCTTTCTTATTTCTGAAATTATAACCCATGGATCAAGAAGGAAGAAAAAAATCCTTCTTTTCAATTAGTCCCAAAGCCTTGAAACTTGGACTTTTGGATCCGCAGTTTACAGAGCCTATATCTGTATAAAATATGTATCATAACCCTATCCTTAACATAAAATGAGACTGTTTAAAGAAAAAGAGCTTTTATTTCAGGTGAGCATGCCAGGGCCAACGGCCCTCTTGTTCTTGTCAATTTCAAATCCTGTTTGTTTTGCATTTTGAGATCGAGACGACTGCACCCGATTTTTCACGGAAATTTTCGCTTATCTTTGGCATTCCTGCTATGTGCACAGGTGACTTTACGAACGATTTCGTTAATCTCCATGACCGAGATAGTTATTTGAACGATCGGCGAAATTTAAAACGTCTTCAATGACGTCGTGGCTTTATTTAAACGAACCTTAAACTGTGGTGGGTCACATTTTAAAATATTGTTACTTTGTTCATGAAATGTAGGCTTATCGTGTAGAATTATTTTAATCTTACAATTTCAACCGTCATGATAATTAATACTTTTGACCCCCGAAAATGGTTTTCCTATTAGTTTTGTTTGATTTTTTGAGGGAAGATATGGTTTAATATATATCATATTCAGGATATGATTTACTTACTACTTAATCGTGAAAAAAATATATTATCGTATTCAATCTGTAGTTATGACTTTCGGGTCGCCAACCGTACAGTTTTGTTACATGTTACTAGTCATAACTTTTGCCAAATAACACCATTTGATATCTATGTCGATTCCTATTGGAGGTCAGTAGGCGTGACTAGGGATCCGTCAATTAACTCAAGTAGTATTTGGAAGAATTCGGTTTAGATTCGGATTAATCATAATTAACCAATCGCCGCTGTCAATTATGGAATCAACCGACAAATCAAATAATTCATTCAGCCCGGACCTGAGATTTCAACTCCGACATTGGCCAACTTATTTGTTAACCTTTTTGTTTGTTTTGCGACTTAAACTTCGTAACTATAGCTTATTCGAGCGAGCTGTAATTCCGACGTTTAAGTCGCCAACCAACCATTTTACTTTTTTCTTTCATGCTACTGGCCAATATCTTTGCAAAACAATGCCGTTAAAAATCGAAGCGGAATTTCCCGTCAATGGGTGGGGCCTAGGGAGTCAATGGGCGGGACTAGCGATTGGTCAATCGACCTTTCAAAATCAACAAGAAAGTCGCCAAAAATACTCCATCTTGCGCTTCCAAGTAAACAAAGAGGAAAGAAATCGACTGATCTTCGGCCTCGGCCAATGACTCCGCTGGCCATACCCACTGTCTCCAACTGAAAGTCCCGCAATAAATAAGTCGTTCATTTATTGGCTTAAAGAGAGGTATCGATGTTTCTTCTTGTCACGGAATTTAAATATGTTTATTCCATCTCCCTCTCTCTTTTTTTATTTGTTTTTATTCTGAAAAGTAGTTTTGCGAAATCAGAAGTCGTTCATCAAAATAAACCAGGATATTTCCCTTATAGTCTTCCTAGGCTTTTAATCTAATTTTGGATTACGTCGAGAAAGTTGGTATGAATATTGTGACACTCACGTGGTTATGAATAATCGTTGGAATCATGCATTCAGTTAAAGTTTTCCCAAATAAACGTTAGCGTGATGTCATCAGGAGTTATGTTCGCTAGCCGGCAGGTAATTCTATAAAGATCAGTCTAAAGTTGTCGTAAGAAACATGACAACTACACACACGTATCGTAGATTTGCGCCAATCACTTGATGTGATATTATTCAGGGCGTTGGTTGTTTTCCTTATTACGTTGTAATCTTCTGTACAACCCTGGTCATATGAAAATAAGGTCATGCGGTGTTTAAACCCGAATGCCGTGATTTCTAGAATTAACGTGGATTTCTGCGGAACCTTTCCTAATTAACCACAAAAAGGCCACTTTAAGTCTATTAGATTACCGCGAAGACAATAATTGATTCATATGTAAGTATTAAATGTTCAATGGGCGTATTCCTTTCTAGGTTTCACAAATATCGAACTTCCCTTTGAATTCGATAGGAGCAATGGGCCTTTCCGAAAACCGTTGTTACTTCCGCTGATTCATGTTGTCCTTAGTCGCTCTTTTGTGTCTCGTTTTCCGGTGGAGAGCAAATATATATACTACCCGTCTCTACTTGGTTGCACGGGCCTGACAGGTTAACAAACGACAGCGGAGTTGGTTCATATTGTAATCATGTTTTAACTTAAAAAAGATATCAAATAACATGTGCGTAAAAAAGAGGGAGACAGAAAGAAAGATCGTTCGCTTTTCTTGTATTTGAAAGTAGGACCAAGCTTCAAACTAGTGTTGTTTCACACACATTATAGGATTTACTTGTTTTCTTTTCTTAAATTCAATAACACTAAAAACTTGTATTTTGTCCATTTTCATAGACTCTATCGTTGTTTCACACACATTATAGGATTTACTCGTTTTCTTTGCTTAAATTCAATAACACTAAAAACTTGTATTTTGTCCATTTTCATAGACTCTATCGTTGTTTCACACACATTATAGGATTTACTCGTTTTCTTTGCTTAAATTCAAAAACACTACAAACTTGTATTTTGTCCGTTTTCATAGAATCTATCGTTGTTTCACACACATATTATTAATAGGGTTTACTCATTTTCTTTTAAATTCAAAGACACCACAAACTTGTATTTTGTCCGTTTTCATAGACTTTATCATTACTTTGAATTTTGCGAGAGAGAAAAAAATCTTTCATTGATGTCGTTTAAACTATTGTATACATGTATAGAGGCTTCATTGTATACAGGTTTTTGTAAGAATAAGGATTTCTCCTTTACATAGCGAATGAATGATCACTTTCAATTAAACTCTTTTGGAACAATTTGTCATTTGCATATCAAACGATATCAGATATACATTGGAACATCAATTGACAAATCGCTGGCCCTGCTTACTCCTTTTGCCTCGCCCATCGACTCCGACAGGAAGTCCCGCTTCGATTTTTAATTGCGTTATTATGCAAGATTTATGGCAAGAAGCATGTAACAAAGAGATAGAATAGTTGGATGGCGACCTACACGTCGTAACTACAGCTTGAAAAAGCTGTAGTTAAGACGTTTAAGTCGCCAAAGCAACAATAAAGCTTAACAAAAATGGCGGCCAATGTCGGAATTCAAATCTCAATTCCGGGCTGAATGAATGGTTTGATTGGTCGATATATTTCTTGATTGACAGACGCGATTTGGCACTTGGGTTGATCAATACAAACTTTGATCTTCGGCGACATCTTGTTTATCGTATTTTACTCCAGACAAACATTCTCTTGAACCTTCACAATTTTCGAGACGAAACAGTTAATGTAATATTTGATTAGCACACATTTAGCTTTGAACCAATTTTGAAGTTTAATTAATTCCAACCAGTCTTATATGCTTTGAAATACAAAAATAACACGCATTCTGAAGTATTGCATGGAAATAACGGCTTTATATATATATCCCTAGATCGGTATCTTTTTTGAGTGGTAAAGGGATTACTACCTCTCCAAAATATTAGCGTTATATCAGATTTTATGGGCAATAGTTAAACACACACACATACACACAAACATAAAAAATAGGTCTCTCTTTTTGTTGTTTGCCATATAAGTTGCTCAAAAATCAATCGACAGGAATAGAACTTGAACTCGTTCTGTAACTCATCAATGCTGACTCACTTACCAAAAAATTAGCTCAATACGGTTACCTGCAAGTGCTAAGAAAAAAATCTGGAAAACTGTAATTTCCAAAGTCCAGCATCCGTGGCAGATCTTCGTCAAAAATCAATGGACCGGAACAAAACTTAAACCCGTTCTGTAACTAATCAATATTGACTCATTTGCCAAAAATCAGCCCAATACCTGCAAGCGTTTAGAAAAAAAAAGTCCGGGAGACTGTAATTACTTTATAATTTTCTGAGTCCAGCATCCGTATCTTGCTAAAAAACCAATGGACTGTAACCAAGCTTAAACTCGTTCTGTTACTCTTAATGCGAACTCACATACCAAAAACCATCTTCATATCACAAAGGGTTTAGAAAAAAAGTCCGGAAAACTTGATCATTTTCTAAGTCCAGCATTCGTATCTTACTAAAAAATCAATGGACCCTAACTGAACTAACACATGTTCTGTGGACTAACATACCAAAAAATCAGCTTAATGTCTCCGAGGATTAAGATGAATGGTCTGGAAAACTGAAATTTCCTGGTAATTTTCTAAGTCCAGCATCAATATCTTCCTCAAAAATCAATGGACCGGAACCAAACTTGAACTTGTTCTGTAACTAATTAACGTGGACTCACATACCAAAAATCAGCTCAATATCTCCCAGAGTTGAGAGAAAAATCGGAAAAACTGATATGTCCCGACTGACAGACGGACGGACGGACATACAGACAGAGATACAGACAGACAGAAAGACAGAAAGATAGATAGATAGATAGATAGATAGATAGAAAGATAGATAGATAGAAATACAGACAGACAGACAGATAGATAGATAGATAGATAGATAGATAGATAGATAGATGGATAGATAGATAGATAGATAGATAGATAGATAGATAGATAGATAGATAGATAGATAGATAGATAGATAGATAGATAGATAGATAGATAGATAGATAGACGGACGGACGGACGGACGGACAGACAGGTAGATTAATTGATTGATAGAAAGATAGAAAGAGAGATTGAGAGAGAGGGGATGAGGAGAGAGAAAGAGAGAGATAGGGAGTTAGAGAGAGAGAGATAGAGAGAATGAGAGAGAGAGAAAAAAATTGTTTTGGCATTAGTAGTAAATGTTAATCCTAATTTCAAAAACCTTCAAAGAAATATAGCATTTCGCAATTTAATAGACCAAACAAATAATAGCTCGAATTACTTTTTTATCAAAAATACTTGTATTGATTTGGGATACCATTTACAGGCATATTCCTCGATACTTTCAAGTTGTTTTTAGATAGTTAACAAAATTTTGAGGTCTTCTCAGAGTTCAACGTGTGCAAACTGCCACTGGAGGCTTAACCACTTAATCCATTGAATTCCTGGTTCTTATGTTTAAACTCTTCCTGCAGGTTCATCTCCTATAGGTATTTTAGCTCACCTGGGCATATTTTGTTCAAAATGAGTCTGATCAGAATTTTCACTCCGAGCACTAATTTGTATGGCCACATGAATTAACTGTATTCAAATTTTAGAAAACACCTTCAAAAGCATGCTATTTAATCCATTCCCACTCAATCCCGCTCTTGAAGCATCTCAAGAAAAAAGCTTTGGGAAACATTGTGGATAGTGAAGAAACCGCTTGTTACGAGCAATTTCGGGATGAGGGTAGTAAATAGAAATATTATTTTCTGTTAATTTATCTAACACACAACCAGACGGAAACAATTTAGACCGGTCCAAATTGAAGGAACTTGTTGACGACAATGTAAAGTTTATGATTTTTTTAACTTTCTTGGTTGAAAGCGATTCCTTCATTTAACACAATGTTTTCCCAATTATTTTACTTGAGGGACGTCAAAATACGCCATTGTGTGGGAATGAGTCTCGTTTATATCATATACGAGTAAAATGAGCAAAATTTTAGACTGGCCCAACTCGAAAAAGCTGCTGACGACAACTTCTCACAGTCGATAAAAGCACAATATAGTTTTTAATATGAGCCTAAACATTTGGGATTCTAAAATACAGGGTGAATATGATACTAACTGTTCCCTTCTTATCCCTGAATCCAAATTGACCGATCTTGACTTTCAATCAAGGAAACAATCGACCAATCAAATCATTCATTCAGCCCTAAATTGAGATTTGAAATCCGATATTGGCCGCCATTTTCTTAATTTTTTTGTTGTTTTGGCGACTTAAACGTCGTAACTACAGCTTATTCAAACGGTATTTACGACGTTTAGGTTGCTAAACAACTAATCTACGTTTTCGTTACATGTTACTAGCCATGATTATTGCAAAATAACGCCGTTTAGAATCGAAGCGGCTCTTCCTATCGAAGTCAGTTGGCGTGTCTAATGGAGTACTTGGGCGGGGCCAGCTATTGATCAATTGAATATAAGAATTATACTCTTTCTCTTCGCAATACTTATTCAGTCCGTTACGGAGGCACAAAGAAGGGGAAGATTTGCCATGGTATCTATTAAGGTTAAGACCTGGAAATTGTTATTTTTTAAGATAATTTACCATTGGATAGGTACAAGTTTCATATATTTGGTTCAACACATTCCCATACAGTGACGCTTTTTTACGCCAATAAAGAAAAAAATATTGTTTAAAATGAAGAAAATGCTTGTGGCAAGCAATTTCTTCAATTCATACATTTTCTCTTCAGAAATTTCAAAAATCTTACATTTGATCAACATATAATACCCATGTCACGTCGTCTGCAACTTCTTTGAATTTTTCCCATTCTAGAGTTTTGCGTCTGGTAATGTGTTGAAAATGGTGACTAGATGTGGCGCACATTTGTACATCTTGCATCACGTAGACTCTGTCAGAAAACGAAACAAGATCGGAGCTTCAACTTTAATTGGTTTTTAAACTAAAAAGCATCCAACCACAATAATACGCAATGTACCATATATCATGTAAAGTAATATCAATGTGTGCAATGTAGTATCAATACGTGACATCCACCCTTTTGTCAAGAAAATACAGGTATAATTGTTATGTATTCATACCACTCAGAGATGCATTTTCTACAGTGTAAATTTCAAACACTAACTACTGGTTAATAGTCTTGCAGGTGAACAAGTATCTTACTTAAGTCCAATGATGATTTGAAATTTCTAAGGAAATATGTTAATGTTCAACTGTTCTGAAATTACCACTCTATGTCAGTTATTCATATATTATATCTTAGAATACTACTACTTCAGTTTGTCATTACTGTATGAATCTTCTTTTTTACTAATTATTATATCATGACTAAGTTCTGAAAAAAGACTAGAACTAATGACAACTAATGAATAATAAACAAACAGAAATTTCTTCTTGAAATCTTCTGGAACTTGGTCAAGTCTTGAATATATATAACTTCTTTCTGTCTCTTTTCCCTTTCCAGCTGAATGAATTTGCAGTTTTTTACCAACGCAATTACTTTGATCGACTTAACCATTTGAAACTTTTATTACCTTCACACTATATTTTTCATATTTCTATTTCTTTTGATAACACTAGATTTGAACTGATTTTTTTTTTCTTTTAAACAAATACTTCACTGATTTGACAAACATAATCATCATACTTGGCTGGATTTTTAACAACTCTACCTGATCTGGTTGTTTGGATTTCAGGATTTTCATCGCTTTGATTAGCACTTTAATTTGATTGATTATTTAACACAATATTTTCTTTATCATTTGACTGACTATTGATTGACACTTTTTCGTATTGGTTTTGATTTGACACTGAATTTCCTAAATTGACTTCTCTTGGTTTAATCTCTGTATCATTCATCTCTTTGCTCTTGAATTCTGCATTGGTTGGTTTCAGATGTTTTCGGTTTCTACGTAGTTTTCACCCGTCATCTGTTTTCACGATGTACGAACGTGGAGTATGATGTTTACCCACGACCGTTCCTGGAACGACTTGCTTGTTGTGTTCTATAACAACCCGTTGTCCTTCAATCAGATTTGAAAGAGAATTCTTCCCACAATGTTTGTCGTAGAAATATTTCTGTTGCTTTTGACGATTACTATGTAATTTTGTTATGTTTTCCGTGCCTTTATAGTTGGGTTTTAACAGCACCTCTGCTGTAGGTATGCTTGACTTTAGTCTGCGCCCGATATGCATTTGTGCTGGTGACAATCCAATTCCATATTTAGGTGTATTTCTATAATCTAACAAGGCTTTGCTAGGATCATTGCTCTTCTTTTTAAGATTTTTGACAGTCTGTACAAAACGCTCTGTTTGTCCATTCGCTTGGCTATAATGTGGACTAATTGTCGTATGGATAAAATCACACTCTTTTGCGAATTGTTTAAACTCTTTACGAGCAAATTGCGGTCCGTTGTCACTGATCACTTCATAAGGGTATCCAAAACGCGCGAATAACTTCTTCATGTAAGAATTTACATTTGATGAACTTAAATCGTCCAATTTGTCTATTTCTGGCCATTTTGAATGGTAATCAACAGTAAGTAGATAGTGTTGTCCTTTATATTCAAACAGGTCTGCTCCAAGCTTTGCAGGAGGTCGATCTGGTATCTTGACAGAAATCATTGTTTCTTTCCTGTTTGTCTTTTTATTATGCAGAGCACAAATTTCACACTTTTCTACTATATTTTGAATCTGTACCAACATTCCAGGCCAAAACATGAATTGTCTCGCCCGCTCTTTGCATTTTCCTATTCCCATATGCGTTTCGTGTACTATTTTTAGCATTTCATCTCTTTTAGCATGAAGTATGATTACTTTATGGCCTTTGAAGACTATTCAATCTATGCTTGTGATTTCCTGTTTGAAAGGCCAATATTGTTTAATAATATCTGGAACTAATTCCTTATGCTCTGGCCATCCATTTTCCAGCATCATTACCGACTTGTAATTCAGAGTCATTTTCCGTTTCACGTTTTAACCTTTCATACTTCTCTGGCGACAACGGTAAGTGTGCATTAAGATGGATTTCATGAACATCCAATTCTGGTATTAAACTGTCATTACTCTACGGTAAATATAATCTCGACAATGTGTCCGATATATACATTGATTTGCCAGGTTTGTATCGTAACGTGAAATCATACTTTTGTAATGGCATGACAAATCTTTGTACTCTGGATGGCGCGTCAATAATGGACTTATTAAAAATTCTCTCTAAAGGTTTATGATCACTTTCAACAGTGAAATGTCGTCCGAAGAGATAATAATGGAACTTTTGAAAACCAAACACTATTGCCAAAGTCTCTTTTTCGATTTGTGAATACCTCTTCTGTGTGTTATTTACGGTCTAAGAAGCATAAGCTATTGGTTTATTTTCTTGTAATAAGACTGCTCCCAGTCCACATGAGCTTGAATCGACATTAAGAATCAAATCTTTATCTTTGTCATAAAACGCTAGAACTGGTGTTTCTGATGCCATTTGTTTCAGTTTTTCAAAACTACTCTGGTTTTCATTGTCCCAATGCCATTCTATCTCTTTCTGTAATAGTAACCTTAAGAGATTACTAATCTCTGACATGTCTGGCATGAACTTTTGTAGATATGTAATGAATCCCATAAATGTTTGTAGCTCTTTTTTGCTCTCAGGGGCTTTCATGTTAATTACAGCTCTGACCTTCTGTGGGTCAGCTTTCAGACAATCTTTCGAGATTTTGTGTCCAACATACTCTATTTCGTCTTACGAAATTGGCATTTAGTCTCACTTAACTTGAGATTCCATGATTTAGCTCTTTCAAACACTTTTTCAGTCCTTCATCATGCTCTTTCATGTCTCTACCCCACACAAATATATCATCTACTATCACATCTGTTCCCTCTAGGCCTTCAATCACTTCACTCATGGTACGTTGAAAGATTTCCGGAATTGATTTGATCCCAAACGGTGCTCTGTGGAATCTGTTTCTTCCGAAGGGTGTGTTGAAAGTAGTTAACTTTGATGTTTCTTCATCTAATTTGAGTTGCCAGAAGCCAGACGTAGCATCTATTTTACTAAAAACTTGAACCTCAGGCATTTCTGCAACTACTTCTTCCACTGTTCTCATGAGATAATGCTCTCTCTGTATTGCCTTATTTAGATCTTTAGGATCTATACATATTCTAACAGAACCATCCGGCTTTGTAACAGTTACCATACTATTAACCCAAGTTGTGGGCTCTTTTTGTTTCACTATCACACCTAACCGTTCCATTCTCTCAAGTTCTAGTTTCACTTTCGATTTTAATGCTAGAGGTACCTTCCGTGGGGGGTGAACTACTGGTTTTACATTTGGATCTATCTTAATACTATACTCCCCAGGTATGCAACCGAGTCCTTGAAATAGGTCCGAATAGTCAGTTTCAAACTGATAGACACGTTTTATTAGTCCGATTTCTTCCGCAGTCTCTCCACTGATGATCGATTTCGATTGAGTTTCTACAACGTAAAAGTCAGTAGAGAAGCAGATGTCTTTGTAGGCTAATTCAAGAGAAACAACTCCATTTGGTATCATTCTATGACCCGAAAACGATTTCAACGCGACATGAGGCTCCTCAGTACTTGATTCAGGTTTTTACCAAGCTTTCTGAAAACTCTATTTGAGATAACATTACACTTGGCTCCAGTATCAATTTGAATTTCAATTCCTCTGTTATTTACTCTGAGGGTTTCTTTGAACATGTCCTGTTTCTCTTTGATTTTACTCTCCGTTCTATAAATTGACCCTACAAATATTTCATCGTCGGAATCTTCATTTAGTTCATGTACTCTGAATTTCTTCTTAGTCTGTGTTTTACAACAAGCAGCAAATTGATCCCTTTTCTTGCACTTCAAACACGTTTTACCTATGGCAAGACATTTCTGGTCATCATGGTGTTTACCACAACATCTTTTGTCAGGTGACACAATTTTTTTAGAATCATGTTTATACTTCTGGGGTTTTGTCCTTTCTTTTCGTACTGCATGAACATTTGGATCTTCCCCTACATTCATTGTGTTCAACTGCTTTTGTGAAAGTTCAAATGTTCTACAAATTTCTGTTTCCTTTGCCAATGTCAAATCTGAACCTTCGTCAATTAACTTTTCTCTTACTTTCTTAGAAAGAACACCAAAATCTATCCTGTCTCTGATCATATTATCTTTCTCTCCCCCATACGCACAATCAGCAGCAAGTACTTTCAAGTCAGTTATGAATTGATCACATGACTCACTGTCAAGTTTTATCTTTCACTGGAATTTATATCTGTTAAAGACATGGTTTGACTTTGGTTCCACGTAGGCTTTGAACCTATTTTCAATTTCAATTGGATCTTTCTTCTGCGCATCAGTCAAGTTCCAGGTTCCAAACACCTCACGCCCACGTGGCCCTACCAAATCATCAGATACGAGCTTTTTTCCTCGTCTGTTATCTTGAGTAGCCAACTGAACATAAATTGAACGTGCGAGTAGAAATTCTTCCATGCCGTCACCAAATCTCTCGATTCCCAGTCCATCACGGGAATGTTACCGTGTAACTCCTCCATGGCAGCTTACGAGAATGATGTCTGAACCTTATTATGACTATATTTATGACCGAATTGTCCTCATGTTTTCATATTTCTTGCTATTTTTTACTTCTGACACCATGTCAGAAAACGAAACAAGATCGGAGCTTCAACTTTAATTGGTTTTTAAACTAAAGCGCATCCAACCACAATAATACGCAATGTACCATATATCATGTAAAGTAATATCAATGTGTGCAATGTAGTATCAATACGTGACAGACTCCTTCTATAAAAGTTCGATGTCATAGAAGAATAATTATTAAATTCTAGATTCGTCTATCAAGATCAAAATATTTTGATTGGCAGATTTTTTTTTTCAAACTTCAACGTACAAAATGTTGAGAACATAACTATTTTGCATGCTTGGGTACAAAGTAGAACCATAAAATCAAAAAAATATACAGTAAAATATTTGCTTCGAATAAAATTTTTCAGGAACAAAGCGACTTTATTTTGTTTTCATTGAAGTATGAATCTAAAAATCAATCACACGAATGTATGTGTTCGCTTACAGAGTGACACTTCACTTTAAATGTTGATTTTGATTAATCTATTCATTTAGATGGGGTAGTGGTATTATCAAAATATTTAAGTTGGGAAAAAATTCAAAGGGTTAAAGACTTATCTGCCCTTGAAATTGAGAAATACAGTAAAAATGAGAAAACAAAGCCTTGTCTAAGCTAAATATGCTAATTTGCTACATTTTTATAGTGGATCAGCAAAGTTCATAGTTGCACAAGAACACGTCGTTGTCCAAAGTTTCAAGGTCAAGGTCAAGGTCAAGAGTGAAAATGAGCGCTGTTGCCTGAGTACGGACTATTTTCCTTTGAGCTACTTTTTTTTCAATGCATTTTTATCCACTTGTGAGGAAGTGAACATAGATGTGTGGAAAGATAGAGAAAAAATCCTGCAAATTGAGTCACAAACAATTACTTACCTATCATGTCATTGCAGGATTAGGTATCAGATGTACATACACAAGTTTAATTCTCTCCTACCCATAACACCGAAAATAGAGAATCTTCAGTACAAAAATCTGATCCATAATAAATGACCCCACCCACGTTTAACAGAACATAGACAAAACATTGGTGTTTAATTTCCAAGCGAAGAATTTGTCAGCAGACGTAGATACCATTATAGTATACATATAGTAAGTTTTGAAAGAAATCGAAGGTAAACCTTATGGATTCACTTCCTTTTTGCCCCTATATATCTTGATCCTCTTACCGGATTCTACCCGATACCTTGATAAGTGCAAGAGTAATGCGATTGGTGCAGGTTCTGACTCAAAGTTCACCAGTCCTCATGGAAGATTATCAAATTATATCTTCAATGAGGACTTATGATTTTTTTCCTTTGGTCCTTATGCTATTTCACTATTCAACACCTGCAGTCGAGCTTTATAACCCGCAAGGGGTGCCCTTGTCACCCTCGGGCACATTGTCCAATAGCTGGCCCCGCTCACTTACTCCGTTAGCCCCGCCTATAGACTCCAACAGGATGTCCGTCTTCGACTTTAGCGGCGTTATTTTGAATAAGCTGTAGTTATGTTGAGTACGTTGCTAAACCAACATGAAAGCTTAAAATAAATGACGTACACTGTTGGAGCTCAAAACATACTTAGTCGACTGATTATTTGATTGACAGTCGCGGTTGGTCACAAATTTGATAGAAAACCACCTGGTTATGCTTTATCCAAAACATAGATGGCCGAAGTCTTACTGTTTTGCAGGAAACGATTTATAAGGATCCTCTTTATAACCAATTCCCACAAAGTGACACGTTTTGACGCCCCTTAAAGAACACCATTGAAGAAACATTGTGTAAAATGAAGAAATTGCTTGTAGCAAGCAATTTCTTCATTTAACGCAGTGTTTTCTAACCAGAAAATTGAGAAATTCTAAATTTCATAAACTGAATTGTCGTCTGCAACTTCCTTCAATTTGGACCAGTCTGAAATTCTGTTGTATGGGAATGGGTAAACGGATCGCCTCTGTAAAAAAAGTCGATGAACCAATTAAATCATTTATTTAAACCGGAAGTGAATTTTGAACTCAAACAACCAAGGTAAGTATTTTTGTTGGTTTGGCGACTGAAACGTCATAAATAAAGCTAATTCAGGCTTTACAAAGCTGAAGCTACGACAAGAATTTAGTTCGTGTCCCTGGGACTCTGATTATATATGTAACAATATATAGGGAATATTATGTTACGAAAGCTAAACAACATCTTGTATTTGCTATGAGCTGCGGAGGAACCGGTCGTAGAATTCTTTTGATCTTATAATTCTTACTCAGGGTGAAACTAAGACCGACTGTACTTTCCTACTCGTCCTTATTTTAATAATTTTTGTGTCATATCATGGGCGAGAACAAACAAATAGTGTAATGGCGTGTTCGGATGATTTGCCTCCCTTAATTAACCTTAATCGCGGCTGTCAAGTAAATTATCAGTCGATCAATGAAATCACGTGAACTCCAGCATTTTTGGTGAATCATTATTGTTGGTTTGGCGACTTAAACTTCGTAACTACAGCTTATTCAAGCTGTAGTTACGACGTTTATGTTGCCAACCAACAATTTTACTTATTTGTAACTTGCTACTGGCCATGAATTATGCGAAATAACGCCGTTTGGGATCGAAGCCCGACTTCCTGTTGGAGTCAGTGAGCGTGGCTAAAGAAGTAAGTTGGCGGAGCCAGCGATCGGTCAATCGTAACGAAATCAAGTCATTTTCCCCCGCGTTGATAACATAAAAGAAATTAGACGCTTGCTTCGATAAGAAAGATATCTGTTCAATTTAGTAAAAGACGCGAATCCTTAATAGTTCTATACAGTTAGGGTCCGAAAAAAAAAGATAGTCGCTTCGCCCATTTAAGTTGTAACATAAGAGTTTGATAAAATGATTTTTACTGATTTCGTTTATACGTCATGTATCAATCAAATACCACTTACAGACGTATTTTACGCACTGGGGGAATAAAGTTTTGGAAAAACATATTGAGAAAAGGAGAAAGTGCTTATAACATTCAACTTCCCTATTTGTCACACCGTTTTCTAATCCAAATGACCCTCATTTTGAAAATTTGTCTACAGCTTCTTTCGACTCGAACCTGACTAAAATTTTGTAGTTTTGTAATGGGTTAATGTATTGGCTATGTTGAGATAATCGCAGTGTATCTTTCTGCACCGCGACATTGGGAATGGTGCTACAATATACCTACAATATTTTAGTAAAGTATGTACGATCTCGTGAAAAATTATTTTTTTCTCGGCAGCTTAAAGTATCGCCTGGGTAATATTATATTCCGTTTTAGCAAGCAAAGTAATCAGACAAAATTTTGTGGTCTTCTCAAAGTTCAACGAGTGCAAACTGCCAGTGGAGGCTTAACCAACAAATCAATTGAATGCCTCCGCCATAAAAAGTAGCTCGTATGTATTTCAAAGATATTAAAAACTCTATTCAAATTGTAGAGTGCTCTTTCAAAAGCATATTTTTAACCCATTCCCACTCAATTCCGCTTTTTAAGCAACTCAAGAGAAGAGCTTTGGAAAACATTGTTGACAATGAAGAAATTGCTTCTTTCACATCTTTTTCATCCAACAAGGGAAAAGATTTTCTAAATTCAACCAACTGGAAATTGTCGTCTGCAACTTCTTTCAATTTGAACCAGTCTGAGATTTTGTCGTGTTGTTATGGGTTAACCCCTTGGTTACTTAACCGCGTTTAATTATCATGATAACCTTAAGCAAAGAAGATTATTTTACAAAACTATGCTTTGCTGGCTTACAGTACCTTTAGTACTTTGATTTACCATATACATATAAATTTTCTAGTATACACCCTCAAAGACGAAATCGGACAAGTCTGAAAAAATCCGTATATGATAGTGTCAAATACGGTTCCATATAAGATTCTAAGATGACGTCATTTTCATTCTGTAGTTGACGTCATAATGCGATTAAACGTAATTAGAATGTCAAAGAAGCGCATTACTAGTAGAAATACAGATTTCTTTTTTAATTGAATTTGTTTAATTTAAATCATGGGTAATACTGAGTTACAATAGTGATACAACTGGCTTTTCGCTGCGGTGGAAATTTTGCATTTCGATTTAGTGAAATATTGGGGGGAAAAAAAAAAAGAAAGAAAAATCCCTTCTTCCGCAGCTCAAAGCAAAATATCCCACTAGATGATGTATTGCTATTGCGTTTGTATTTCCGTCATACGATTTAAAATAAGATGTTTTATCTGTGTGTCTTTCTTTTATTCTATGTTGCGACAATAACATATGTCAAAGTATGAGTATTTCCCTTTATTTATCGCCGCTACCGTAGCCCATATGAGCGACGCCCCCCACCCACCCAGAAGACGGTTAGTTGTTACGGGGGATAGTGCAAGGATACCGGACGAAACTGCTGAGAGCTCCGCCTGGTTCGGTTGATAGCACCGTCACACGGGGCCTCGGTTTTACGTCCCATCCGAAAGACAATTAGTTTGTTAGTAGATATGGTCAGCCCAGGGCTCGAACACGTGATCTTGAGGTTTGAAGTCAAGTGCTCCGCCAAAGTTGTGTTGCCTGGCAATTTTATTGAACTACTGTCGTAAAGGTATGAATACCATAATCACTTATTGAAATCGAATGGTTGAATACTTTATTTTAATTACAGTAAAGCAAACACTATCTTCAAACTGTGATAGCTATCATTAGAACTCACCTTGGTGGAGTCGAAGTCAAGTGTTTAACTAGATTTTAAGAAGAGACGTGGTAATAACGACCTCTGGTCACCCAGTGTTTGAAGAGGTAGATAAATACAGCGATTAACCCGTCACCGAACGCCATCATTTAAGACTGATCCAAAATGAAAGAGTTGCATATCGTCGCTGCAATTAAAAAAACTCGTAGCTGCAGCTTTATTAAAGCTATAGTTACGAGTTTTATTGATTATACCGCCGATAACATATTCCAAAGTGCAATTAAAATTATGAAATTGATGTAAAATAGTTTGAAAACATTCTGAAAAAAGCGAAACCACTTGTAACTGTAGGAATATTGCGTTGTGAACAATTGTTTTGTGTAAATGGAGTCTGATTATTTTCGCCTGTTCCGCTCCGTTTGATGAAATTTTAGAAACCAAACTGTAGTCATGACATTAAGGTCGCCAATCAAGGACTTAACTTTTTCTAAACATGTTGCTGGCTATAAAATTTGCAAAATAACACCGTTTAATATCAATGGTGACCCATGGAGTCAGTGAGCGGGCCAATAGGGTCAGGGGGCTGGCCAGTGGAGTCAGTGGGCGGCCAGTGGAATCAGTGAATGGGCCAGTGGAGTCAGTGAGCAGGCCAATGGAGTCAGCGAGTGAGCCAGTGGAGTCAGTGAGCGGGCCAATAGAGTCAGTGAGTGGGCCAGTGGAGTCAGTGAGTGGGCCAATAGAGTCAGTGGGCGGCCAGTGGAGTCAGTGAGCGGGCCAGCAGAGTCAGTGAGCGGGCCAATAGAGTCAGTGGGTTGCCAATAGAGTCAGTGAGCGGGCCAATAGAGTCAGTGGGCGGCCAGTGGAGTCAGTGAGCGGGCCACTAGAGTCAGTGGGTTGCCAATAGAGTCAGTGAGCGGGCCAATAGAGTCAGTGGGCGGCCAGTGGAGTCAGTGAGCGGGCCAATAGAGTCAGTGGGTTGCCAATAGAGTCAGTGAGCGGGCCAATAGAGTCAGTGGGCGGCCAGTGGAGTCAGTGAGCGGGCCCATAGAGTCAGTGGGCGGGCCAGTGGAGTCAGTCAGCGGGCCAATAGAGTCAGTGGGCGTTCCAGTGGAGTCAGTCAGCGGGCTAATAGAGTCAGTTGGCGGACATTGGAGTCAGTGAGCGGCCAGTAGAGTCAGTTGGCGGCCAGTGGAGTCCTTGAGTTGGCAAATAGAGTCAGTGGGCGGCCAGTGGAATCAATTGGCGGCCAGTGGAGTCATTTGGCGGCCAGTGGAGTCAGTTAGCGGGCCAATAGAGTCAGTGGGCTGACCAGTGGTGTCAAAGTGCTCCCCGTTTTTCACCTACAACCTCTATCAAATTGGACCAGTCTAAAATTTCGTAAAGCAGAAAAGGGTAACATGAAACGACATTACCTGCCATTATCACAGCTTAATGCATTGACAACTTGGACCAATGAAGATTTTGACTGGAAACTTCATCTCTTTAGTCCATAGCAGTAGAGTCAGTGTGCGGGGCTAGTGAAAAGTCAAGAATAAGTGGAACAGTTTGAGACACCGATAACTGCTCGCAAAATGGCTAAGATCAACAGCGGGGATGTAAAGTTTATTTGGGGACATTTAACGAAGACATGTGACAGGTTCCATTGTTTATTTGTGCAGCCATTTATCTAGGACAAGGGAAACTAATCTTACAAGACTAAGTTTTTTAATTCAAGGTACTTCATTTTATTGAACCAGTCTATTCATTATATCTGACATCCCTCTTTAAAGAATTCAGTATTTTAATGATAAAAGCATCTTCTCATCTTGACAATATACTTTTAAAGTCAAAATACTGAATCAAATACTCTCAGTACATATCTTAACAAAAGATCAGAATTTTACCGCAACTTTAAGATTTTCCAAAATTTTCATTAAAGTTTACCAATCAAACCTGTTATCCTTTATGCATGTATATGATTTAGAACATACACAAGAAAAGACTTATTAAGACTATCTGCCTCATATTATTAAACTAAACAACCTGCTAGCTCTTTACCCTTTATACAAAAACCTCCGAGTGATTCACTGAATTCAACTTTAAGTCAAATTTTTTTTACTTATCTGGAACCTTGATCAATCTACCTGACCTTGTACGCACATTTTGTGGTTGTACATGACTTGACTGACCTGAACTATTTGGACTTACAGACTCAGACTCACTATGTACCTGATTAATTCTTCTAATTAACCCAATTTTCTCAGCCGTTTCACTGCTTAAAACAGATTGACACTTACAGCTGACTATATAAAATATACTATCAAAACACTGGCCTTTACATTTTAGATTTAAGGACATCATCCCTTCTGGTACTATTCTATGCCCAGAAAATGACCTAAGAGCCACGTCAGCCTTTCGTAGCTTCTTTTTACACTGTAGCTTGTTATAGTCTTCACATTTTTCATTCGTGTCTAACTGAAAATTAACTGGTACCCCGTGGACATCCAACACTTCAGAAAAGTTGTCACCATGCTTCTTTTTTTTCTTAGGATTTATTTTCAGGGAACCAACATATAACGCACCAAAGTCATAGTCTTCCTCAACTTCATGGACCTTTCTATCCTGATTCGACAAACTCATTTTGGCGAAATGATTCTTCTTTTTACAGTCTTTGCGTGTTTTACCCCATGCTGGACAGTTTTAGGTTCATGGACATAACCACACCTTTTACATGGACTTTCTTTCCTTTTCTGGTTTGGTCCTTCTTTATGTGAATTTTTGTCAGACAGGAAATGTTTGCCCGATTTTGATCCAGAGGGCCTCACTATGTTAATGTTTGGATCTTCTCCTTTACACATTGTTTTCATTTGTTTCTGTGATAATTCAAATGACCTTGCAGTATCAATTGCTTTCTCAATAGTCAATGTTGACCCCTCTCTGATCAATTTCTTACGAATTTTATCACTCCGAACCCCAAATACTATTCTATCTCTTATCAAGTTCTCCTCCTGGTTTTCATAATCACAATCTTTTGCAAGAAGTTTGAGATTAGTCACGAAACTATCAATTGACTCCGATTCTTGTTGGACTCTTAGTTAAAATTTGTACTTGTTAAATACAGAGTTTGTTTTGGGCTTAACATAGTCCTCAAACTGTTTAGTCAAATGGGCCAAGGATTTCTTTTGGTCCGCTGTCAGGGCCCATGTGCCATACACTTCACGGCCTCGTTCACCTACCCCTATCATGAGATAGGCATATTTTTCCTCCTCATCCTTCTCCTTCAGGGGGGCCTTTGAACATGAATTCCACATGTGTCGAGAACGTTTTCCATGCTCCTGTTAAGTCATTGGATTCCCAATTCATTAAGGGAATGTTGCCATGCAAACCTTCCATTTTAAATAGTAAATGTCTGTTTCCCAATTCCACCATGTAAAGTTTATTTGGGGACAATTAACGAAGACATGTGACAGGTTCCATTGTTTATTTGTGCAGCCATTTATCTAGGACAAGGGAGACTAATCTTACAAGACTAAGTTTTTTTTTTAATTTAAACTACTCAAGGTATCATTGAACCAGTCTATTCATTATATCTGACAAGGGGGGGGGGGGTTTAAAAAAAACCTGCTCCAGCCCAGTTACCCTGTGAAGGCCCCAAAATTAGACTCAGGGGATAGCCGGGGAAGCCGTCGGGTGGAAGGAGAAAAACTATAAAATACGAGCAGTTGGAGACTCGGATGGAGTGTTCTTGAGTGAAAAATAGCAGAAAATATGGTTAGATTCAGCAGCTACCGCTCTTACCTGAAATATTATTTACATTACATGTGGTAACCCCCTATCGAACAATTCTATACTGTTTTGTACATCCATGCATTTGTGTAAAGATTTGCTTGTAGGCACAACATCCTTTAAACCCCTAGCTCTCTCCCCGATATCTGCGATACTGTATCCGCTATGTTACTGCGATCAACATTGTGGTCACCATCCCTGTTACATCAATGAAGTGCGGCTGCATGATACCATTTACACCGATAAAGTGCGCCTTCTGTGCGGCAATTCGGCATCAGCTTCTGGCATTTAATCTCTAAAGAGAAAGAAACGACCTAATCGTTCAGGAACACCCCTCGTTGGGACAAATTGAATTTTTAGTTTCGTCTATCGAAACGGGCATTCTTATTGGTCGTAAAACATATTCATACCTCCATGAATGCCCCCATCCCCCCAAAAAAAAGGTATCAAAATTCGTCATGTTTTTGCTTTTTTCGCTTGATGCTATTGAATTATATGAAATAAAGAAAATATTTTTGTTTCATGGAATAAGGAGCCGAAAAACCTAATCACACTTATGTATAAATCCGCTGTCATTTTATTCTTTAGAAAATATTGTGAAAAAAAAAGAAAGAAATGGCTTTCAAAAGTAATTTCTTATTCACACTATTTCCTGCCACATAGGATAGTTTTGTTTCAAATTGATCTCACTTTTCGTTGTCATCTCTTACGTCTATGAAATTGGACCAGTCTAAAATGTTGTAAATCGAGAAAAGGTAGCTTAAAGAGACGTCACCTGCCATTATCACATACCTATGCATTGACAAACTGGACCAGAGAAACAATATTGTCGTTCCAAGTAAACTTTGACTGGAAACTTCTTCTCAAACGCTCAAACGCAAAAACTGCTTGTTGATTCCAAGGGTACATGTTTCAATCATTTACTGTATTGCAAAATATAAGGCCTGTCCAAATTCAAAAGTTTTGCAGACGACGATTGAAAGTTGGTTTTGTTTGAAAAAATCGTACAGTAGGGTAGAAAATATTGTAGTAGAAGAAGTTGCTTTTTACAGACAATTTCTTTTTTTCCACAATGTTTTCTCATATATAAAAACACATCAACGTAAAAAGCAGAGATAGTACAGTAAAGGGTTAAAGGGTTTTCCGAGATTGTACAAATGCTTACATGCATTCACTGCTGTCGGTGAAGGTCAAATTATAAAGAGATAACGGAACATCTTCATATCTGTTCAATAAGGTGTTGAAATTTCAATAAATCACAACATCAAAAGGCCCGCAATACGTTCTCATTACAATGTACATATTTCACTGTTGTACTCGAGCAACTTAACAGGTGGCTAATTCCCTTTTATCCATTGTCAAGTCCTACCATGGATCTATAAAGGAGATTCTCTCTGAGTCACATCTCTTTATCTATATATGATCGGTGAGTGACAGAATCCTCATAGCTAACCTACTATATGTTGCACGCCTGGCTAAAATTGTCCACCCGAGAAGTTCGCAAGACAAATATTTGAAAAAGAGTTAATATCCGACGGAGGTGAATCTAACAAATTATTTCGAAAAAGGCATATATCGTAAAGTAGGTGGAAATATGAAGCCCCTATCCCCACACAATATTTTTTGGGGTCCAAATTGAAAGAAGTTGGAGACGAGAATTTCAAGTTGATGGATATTTTTTTTTCGTCTTTTTGGATAGAAAACTTTGTGGATAATGCGGAAATTTCTTGATACAAGCAATTTCTTGATTCCCCACATTGTTTTTCAGAGCCTTTTTCTTTAGAGGCGTAAAGAGGTGGGATTATGTTGGAATGGGTTAAGAAAAACGTGAAAGAGCGAAGACTGATCAGTGTCGATACTGATCGCACTTCCGCTGAGGACCCTCTCTGCTTGATGACTGAATTAATTTTCTAAACCCTTCCCCCCCCCTTTTTTTTAAAAAAATAGTCCGGTCCAAATTGAAATAGGTTGCAGACAACAATGTAACTTAGATGCAAATTGAATTGCAGCCATTCTAATCGGTAGAAAATATTGTGTTGCCCTTTTTCCACAATGTTTTCTCAAGTATCAAACTACAGCAACGTAGAATCCCGGGTTCGTAAGGGAAAGGGTTAACCGTCAAACGAAAAGGGACTATCATGAAAGAAACAATAAGTTTTATTTCTTTACGTAATTCGGGCATTCTACTTCACTGTAAATTTCACTGTAAACTTTTTTCGAAATAAATCTAAAATACATGCGCTGAATCCAATACCATTTTCAAATTCTGGTTTGTTGATTTCTAAAAAAATGATATTTGATTTGATCGGCCGCTTGATACCTTGATTGACAGTTGAGATTGGTCATTTTGTGACCGAACGTGTGATCAATTTATTCAACAAACATGAACTACATGTATTCATTAATCGTGGGATTGAGTGCGCTTGACCAGATAAAGATGGAGTAATGCTTATCGCTTGTTTTGCTACGGTTTGGGATCTGTTTGTTTGGATGATGCTTAACGCCGCTTTTAACAGTTGTTAAGTCATATCGCGGCGGCTGGAGCACCTAACAATGGATTCCTGATATTTCTCGCACCAGTACCACCATTTCATCCTTTCCTAGCATTCAGCTGCTGTTCCACTAAGGATTACGATTATCCCTTTTGTGAAGGACAACTGTCGGAAAGGATATGAGCTCCCCCCGGGGATCGAACCCATGACACCCTATGATTGAAGATAGGGAGTTTGATGCGCTACCAACTGCGCTATGACGGTGGCTGCGCTTATTGCGGTAACTATTATATTGAACAATTCTTCGATTGATTAGGGTTTACCCCCACTTTTAACAGTATTTCAGTCATATTGTGGCGGCCTAACCGTGGACTCGTGGTACCAGCACTACCACTGCACCCATTCCGAGCCTCCTGCTGCTCATCCATCTTAGGTTTAGGATTATTCACCCATTGGTGTAAGATGAATATTTTAAAGGATATTTGCCGCGACCGGGTATCGAACCCAGGACCTTACGATTGAGAGTCAGACGCGCTACTAGCTGCGCCATGGTCGCGGCCTGTATTGCACGAAAGGTTGATTCAAATCTGTTATATTTGATCAACACGTCGTTATTGAGGTATCGTTGCCGTCTAACAAAATTACGACTGATCAATTGAATAATCCATTTAGACAAAAATTTAATGCTGAATTTTGACATTTAGGCGAAACGTTCTTCTTGGTTTAAGCTCTAGTTCCGGCGTTTAGGTCGACAACAAGCGATTCGCCTTTATGTTAGGCTCATTCTTCAATCATTGAACTAACGTCGTTTAAATAATCAGTAGTAATACCTCGACGGAGGTCATTGGGCGTGACCAGCGATCGGTCAAACATAGTTTAACCCTTTCCCACACAACGCAGTTGGTAGCGCGTCGGACTGTCAATCTAGAGGTCCCGGGTTCGATCCCCGACGGCGGCACTCATCCTTTCCGACTATTTGTCTCCCACCAATGGGTCGATAATCGTAAACCCATGTGGGATAGCAGCTGGAGGTTAGGAAAGGATGTGATGGCGGTACTGGTGGGAGAAATACCAGGAAGCCATTGTTAGGTGCTCCAGCCGCCGTGATATAACTGAAAGATTGTTGAAAGCGGCGTAAAACCCCATTCAAACAAACAAAATTTCCCACACAATGCCGCTTTTAAACAACCCTTAATATGAAAGTTCTTGAAAACATTGTGGAGAATGAAGAAATTGCTTGTTACTTCTTCATTATCCACAATGTTTTTTTTTCTACCCTAAAAGACAAGGATTTTGAAGATTTCATCAACTTAAAATTGTCGTCTGCAACTTTTTTGAATTTGGACCGGTCTAAACTTTTGTTGTGTGGGAATGGATTAAATAAGAAACCTTTTTTGTAAACTTAAGTGAACGTTTTGTCATTCTAGATGCAAGACTTGTACGTCTATTGTTTATTTCTCATGTTTTACAGTATTTGCATTGGAAAGACTAAATAATTAAGAAATGTAGGGTTAGTACCCGTTTTAATAAGGTATGACCCTAAGAACTTAAACAGTGTATAAAATACGAAACTATTTTGAGTAAAGTTTTATAGATCTGCGCAAGCATACAAAATAGTTACGTCCTGAAAAATTTGTTGTCTACGGCCATATCACGTTGAAAACACCGGTTCTCGTCCGATCACCGAAGTTAAGCAACGTCGAGCCCGGTTAGTACTTGGATGGGTGACCGCCCGGGAATACCGGATGCTGTAGACTTTTAAGAGAATTCCGCCGTCATAGTACAGTTGGTAGCGCGTCGGACTGTCAATCTAGAGGTCCAGGTTGCGATCCCCGACGGCGGCACTCATCTTTTCCGACTATTTGTCTCCCACCAATAAGTCGATAATCGTAGACCTATGTGGAATAGTAGCTTGAGGCTAGGAAGGGATATGATGGCGGTACTGGTGTGAGAAATACCAGGAATCCATTGTTATGTGCTCCAGCCGCCGCGATATAACTGAAAAAATTGTTGAAAGCGACGTAAAACCCCATTCAAACAAACAAATCAAATTATAGGATATCAAAAAAAAGTCAGCCAAAAAAAAACAACAAAAACACTCGAATCTTGATAGAAGAAATTGAAATTTAATTATTCAGAAATAATGAGATGGTATAGTTTTCATGAAAATTAAACCTTTGTAACACGTCTGTAAGAATACGGCGGGAGATTCATATAGTATGATTAGGATTTATTCCCATACCTCATAAAAGGTCAGCCCCATTAGCTCAGTTGATGAAGCACTTGTCTTCAAACCTCGAGATCACGGGTTCTGCTTTGCTGACCAAATTAATAATCTTATTGTATTTCCGAAGAGACGTTAAACTTAGTCCCTGGGTGACGGTGCTATCAAAAGAGCCCGTCGAAAGCGGGGTTCCCAGTAGTTTCGTCCTGTATCCTTATACTATTTCCCGTAACAACTAATCGTCGTCTGTGGGCGTCTGTCATATGGGCATGTGCTACGGTAGCGACGCTAAAAACACGAGAATATGTAAGTCCACGAATACAAATTAATCTCAATAATGGTTTATACTGGAGGAACAAGGATCATCAGAAATTGGTTAACCCTTGTGTCAACTACTCGAGGATAAAAGTTAATCCTGTTTTTCTCTGTCGCTGAAGCTAATAAGCATCGCTCTAAGATAAGGGGGATTAGGAATTCGTGTAAGTTTACAAAAGAATTACTCTTGTTAAGACTGAATCACATTCCAAAGATAACAATACTGACGTGAAAATTATTCCTTAACATGTGCTCTATTTTTGTCTGATTTACTTTCCTGTCGCTTTGATGCAGCTAATTTTCGCAATTAACGGATCGCTAGCCACGCCGACTGAGCTCTAACAGGAAGTTTCAGTTCGATATTAAGCGACCTAACATTAAAGAAAATGGTTAGGTGGCGATACTCTAATTGACCAATCGCGGCTGTCAATTAAAGGATATATCGACCAATCAAATTATTCATTCACCTAGGAACTCCGATATTGGCCGTCATTTTTGTGAAACATCTTTTGTTTTTTGGCGACATAAACGTCGTTACTACAGCTTAATCAACCTGTAGTTACAACGTTAAGGTCGCCAACAAACTATTCCACTTTTTTGTTATATGGTTCTGGCACATAATGACGCCGTTTAAAATCGAAGCGGGACTTCTTGTTGGGGTCAATGAGCCAAAGGAGTAAGCGGGCGGGGTCATCGATTCACCAATTATCTCAGGCTTGTAAGAAGCATTTCAAAATTGGGAGAACTAATTGGAAAACCTTTCTAGGGAGGGAGAATGGTCTAACCTGAAAACGGGAAGATTTTCTTTTCCTTTGAGCGAATTTGCAGCGAAGTACACTTACCAGAACTATTGGGGTAGAGGCTTTCACCCCATCCCATTTCAACGAGCATGTATCACGTTTAAACAATGAAGGTCTATAGAGGGCGATTTTACTACTGGAAGAATTCAACTCCAATGGTTTATCAAAGCACATTTTGCATATCAAAAGCAAATATTCTTGTCTACGAGAGCTCGCAAAATGTACATTTGTATATTTAAAGCATGTCGAGTTTTCTTTTTTCCAAAGACGCATTTTTCTCCCGAGAGCGCGCATTTTATTATTTTGTAGTATCCCACTTAATTTTGATTTATGATTATATTAATACTGTCTTCTATTTACTTTATAATTGGCGACTGTGTATGCTTATTCGTCGCTGACAGACGTGTTTATAAGTTATGTGAAAAATCACATCAACCTTTTCTCTTTTTGTATGTGCTTGTGCGGTTTTTTTTTTTTTTTTTTTCAAATTTAAAGAGCCTGTAGACGACAGTTGATAATGAGTACAATTTGAAAAGTAACCAACCTATAGAGTAGAAAATATCGTACATAGTTCAGTGCTCAATGTCCAAAACAAAGCAAAGCAATAACACCTCCCTTTACAAATTTGTCCATTCGTGTCCACTGAAGCGACTAAATGCTGATTTGTTTTATTAGTGTTCTTTCGGACAAAGAGCTTATCTTCCATAACAACGCATTGTCTTATTAACCCTTTTCTGTACAATCCCTGTTTTACGTCACTGTGAATTTTTATAATTGAGAAAACATTGTAGAAAATGAGGGAATTGCTTGTAAAAAGGATTTTTCCACAATATTTTCTACTCTACCGATTTTTTACAATTATATCCACTTTCCGAAAACCTTTGAATTCGGACAGGAGTAAAATTTGTAAAAAAGGAAAGGGTTTATGTCCTAGCACGGAATAATTAACTGATAAATTGAGTCCACAAAAATAGACGAAATAGACCCCACTTGTTTGGCTTGTGATAAAGTTACAATAGTTGTAAAACTGACGAACCTCTGCTATTTATAAAACAAATGTTTTGTTGTTGTTGTTTTTTGTACCCAACTATACACTTTACAAACAAATGACATTTCATATCCCAAACAAACTGCAATGTTAGAGGATGATGGGCGAGGTCAATAATTCTTCATTTGGCGGATAGCAGAGGTCAATAAGATATCGATTGACCAATCATATCATTTATTTAGACCATAAGTGAATCTTGAAGTCTGACGTTCATGTCAAGCGTTTTGCCTTTGGAGACTTAACCCTTTACTGTTTTCATGATTTTGGACTCGTCCAAAATCAAAGGGGTAGCACACAACACCTTAACTACAGATTATTTAAACTGTAGGTCGCCAAACTAAAGGGATTGCCATTTGGGAATGTATTTTGCAAACTAACTTAGTTTGATATCTCAGTCGAACCGTCCTGTTGGAGGTTAGTTGGTATGGGCAGCGATCTTTAATCCATTCCCACACAACAAAATTTTAGATTGGTCCAAATTGAAAGAAGTTGCAGACGTCAATTTAAAGCTGATGGAATTTTATTTCGTTTATATATATTTTTTTTTTTCGTCTTTCGTCTTTTGGGTAGAACACATTGTGGAAAATGAAGGAATTGCTTGTAACAAGCAATTTCTTCATTTTCCACTATGTTTTCCAAAGCTTTTAAAATCGTCATTGAGTTGGAATGGGTTAAATCACATTTAAGTCATGATTTTTATTTTCGATAATTTTCGACATTGGAACTGTAATAATGGGATTTTAGATTCGTCTATCAAGAGTCTTGCATTCTTATTGGCTTAGAAATTCGTTTCAAACCTCCATGAATTTGAATGGGGTTTTACGCCGCTTTCAACAATCTATCAGTTATATCGCGGCGGCTGGAGCACCTAACAATGGAATCCTGGTATTTCTCACAGTACTACCATTACATCCTTTCCTAGCCTCCAGTTGCTATCCCACATAGGTCTACGATTATCGACCCATAATGGTGAGAGACAAATGGTCGGAAAGGATGAGTGCCGCCGTCGGGAATCGAACCCGGGACCTCTAGATTGAAAGTCCGACGCGCTACCAACTGCGCTATGACGGCGGCATGAAATAGAATGAAAAGGTAGCTATAACTTGCAATCTTCAGCTTCAAACCTAAAAAAATAAGGAATATAACAACAGTATTTTTGTCTATAGTTGTTATTATCGTGTTCAAAAATAGCTTTTAGGTATACAAACACACGATTTGTTGTTGCTTTTATTAATATTATTATTGTATATAAAATTCCTTTTTTTTAGATATTGTATCATAATGCATATTTGCCTTCTTAACCCTTGTCATGCTGTATAAATTACTTCGCTGAATTGTTGTTAATCAAAGGACTGAAAGCACTGGTAAAACTTTTTAAAAAATCAACATCTCTTTTAGTAATCAATTTCATAAACAACTCTGGCAGGAAAAGTACAAGCAGGAGATGTGGACCAAGATCAGATTGCACTTATGTGCAGTCTGATCTTGGTCTTTACCTCCTGTCAAAAACCGGAATACTCCGGGTTCAGCATGACAAGGGTTTAATAGTAGAATCTTAAAAGCCTGTATTTCTATGTATTTAGTACAGAACAAGGATTTGTGTTATTGGTCACGGCCGCTGAACTTTCCCAAACAATGACTGTGAAGTCTGTACCGAATTATAAAAGTTTATCTTCGGGTTATCTTATAAATATCATTGATATAGATTTGGATAATGTTTCAAATATCTGTCATGGTGATGCGCTTTGATGGTCCGCCTGAGACCTGTTTTGTTATCGAAATGTTAACGACGTCTTATTTGTCAGTAAAGGAGTTAATGCTACACTGTCATAAGTGCCTATAATGAATATATGAACCTACGGCAATATTGCTAAAATCGTTCTCTTTGTTTTCAACCAGTTTAACCCTGGTCATGCTGAGCCCGTAATATTTCTGTTTTGGCAGAAGGTATAGAATTAGATAGCCTGCACATATGTGCAGTCAGATCTTAGTCTACACCACCTGTTTAACTTATTTAAGCAAGAGTATAGTTTATTAAATCACTTACCAAAACAAATATTGACCCACACTAAGGACCTATCAGTGCTTCCAGCCCTTTGAATTTAATGCAGTTAATAAACAAAAATGATATTCAACACGAGGAGTGTTAATAGGTATTCACAACAAAGGCTCTAACTGGGAGATTATTTGTACTGCAAAGACAAAAGATCGCTGGCATCGCCCATTGTTTCCGACAGGAAGTTTTATTTCTATCTTAAACGACATTATTTTATAAAATCTATGCAAGTAGCATGTAACAAAAAAGTACAATTGTTGGTTGGCGACCTCATCGTCTTTACTACAGTTTGAATAAGCTGTAGTTACGATGCATAACTCGCCAAACCACTGAAAAAAGGTTCACAAACGTGTCGTTCATTGTCGGAGTTCAAGGGTCACTTCCAGTCTAAATGATTTATTTTTTGGTCGGTTGATTCTTTGATTGACAGTCGTGATTGTCGATTGCGAGTTGTGTTTCTATAGGGATACAACAAAGTTATGGACAAGGAGTAAACCTTCGGCAGGTCTTTTGCGTCGTCGAAAATGACTGATCTCATGGGATGAGCCAGCGACCGTGAATGGAGGATGTACATTTTAACCCTTGTCATGCTGTATAAATTACCTTACTGAATTGCTGTCAAATCAAAGGGCTGAAAGCACTGATGGAACTTGTTGTTCAAAATTCAATATTTTTTTTAGAAATCAACTTCATAAGCAACTCTGGCAGGAAAAGTACAAGCAGGAGGTATAGACTAAGATCAGCCTGCACATAAGTGCAGTCTGATCTTAGTCTACACCTCCTGCCAAAACCGGAATATTCCCGGTTCAGCATGACAAGGGTTAAAACTCTTAATATTGCAGTGGGATTATGGTTCTTGTTGAAAATAAATCTTGAAGTTGAAATCAATTGACGGATCGCTGAATAAGCTGTGGTTACGACGTTTCAGCGGCGAAATTGAAATAAATGCTTTTCCGATCTAAATGGATTACCTTATCGGTCGATCAACTGATAAATTTACATCCGCGATCGGTCAATTATTAATGTCACAAAACAAGAAAACATGTCTGCAGTCTAGGGCTCGAAGTCGGGACCTCTCGTTGTCACGACTAGCACTCTCCCTACTGAGCTATTAATGCGGTCTCTCTTAACCTTTTCTATGAATCCTGAATGTGTCCATTTTGGGGGAGGCATATAAAATGTTAACCGTTCATTTTCTGCAGACTGATCTTAATTTACACCTTCTGCGTATCCATTTTAAGCAAAAGTTATTTATAAATTTGGTTTCAAAAAGATATACTGACCTACAACCGGGCCATCTAGTGCTTTCAATTCTTTGATATCAATGCAATTCTGACAAAAGCAATTTATTCAACATGACAGGCTGCGGTTATCGTGAACAGTTGGTAGCGTGTCGGTCTCCTAATGATAGGGGCCAGGTTCGATCCCTGGTCGCGGCAAATATCTTTTCCGACATTTGTCTCTCACCAACGGGCGTGGCAATCGTAACTTAAGTGGGATGAGCAGCTAGAGGCTTGGGAAAGATGTAGTGGTAGTACTGGTGTGATAATTACCAGGAATCCATGGTAAGGTGCTCCAGCCGCCGTCATATGACAAGAATATTGTTGAAAGTGGCGTTTAAATCCATTTAAACAAAACAAATCACTATGATAAGGGTAAATTGTAGGGAGGTCAACCCGCGACATCAACCTGCTAACTGGTAATTTGTGATGGATTTTCGGGACCCAGTATTCTGAAGACCTTTACGTAAATTTATGCTCTCATTTTGCAGCAATATACCCTGCTACTAGCCCCAGGTGGGAGTTAACTACCACAAGAGAGCAATAGCATGAAGTCAACCCGGGTTTCGAATCGAGAACCTCTCGCTTTGAGGGAGATTCTTATTTGATACTCCTTGGTCATCCTCAAAATGTCTTTAGAATGTACGAAAACCTCATGTCATGGGCGGGCGACCAAGATTTCGTAAATACAGCTTAAATCAAGCTGCATTAATACATTTTGGTCGCCCAACGTCGATGTAATTCTCACAACAACCATGACCCAGAGTCCAGAGGTACTTTATCGGACAGCGCACTTTGATTAATTATATTTAGGAAATGGATGGTCCGTAAGATTACGGTAAGACAGATAATAAGTCTGATAATAAAACGTTGAAGAAGCGTTGATAAATCACGTGATTTTTATTCACGCATTTGATTAGAGGACTTCTAAGGGATTTTCTTATCACATTTATTGATAGACGGTGTTGTAAGAAACACTGATGAAACAAAACTGCTCTGTTTGTAAAAGATTGAAGTATCTCTCTTGTTAGACAAGCATTTAGCCGAAGATTAAAATAACGCTGAGTATAGGTTGTTCATTACAAACATAGTTTTGATTTATGGCAGCGAAGATGATCGGCTTTACATCAGAAAGCCAACCATGTCGCTCCCAACTAACTCTCCAAGAAATACGTTACGTGCTCTAGCATGTTACAGAGAAAATGTACCCTTGCACTATACATGTAACATCAATAAAATGTGCTTGCAAATTACCAATTGCAACGATAATATGAGCTTGCACGATACCAGTTGCAGCGATAATGAGAGATTGCACGATACCTAGTGAGCTTTCTTGATACATGTTCCAGAGATAACCTGAACTTGCACGATGCCTGGTATAGCAATAAAAATTGCATGGCAGGGGATACATCTTCTACATGTACATGAAAACTCTATGAAGAAAAAGTAAGCGTATCGATAAGAAACATTTCTCTCTGTGTTATCGTACTCGGCATGTTTCTGACACCCTTGTTCTTTTATATCAAGTTTTCTAACGGAAAACACTTAAGAGAATATTTTTTGTTTTCATTGAGTTATGAACCGAAAAAACTAATCACACTGTATGAATACGTGAAGCTTGAATAAGCTGTGGTTACGACGTTTAAGTCACGAAACTAGAAAAATGCACAACATTATGTTGTCGGTGATCAACATTCACCTCCGGTATAAATGAATAAATTTATTGATCAATTGTTGAAATTTTTACTCGGCAGCGTAGTCCGTCAATTTATCAATCGCGGCGTCAGTCAAATAACCGGGTGACCAATGAAATCATTCATTTAGACCAGAAATGAGTTTGAATTTCAAACATTGGCCGCCATGTTTGTTAACCTTTTTGTTGGTTTGGTGACTTCAACGTCGCAACTACAGCTTATTCAAGCTTTAGTTACGACGTTTAGGTCGCCATCCATCTATTCGCCTTTTGTTACATGCTACTGGCCAAATATTTTTCAAAATAACGCCGTTTAAAATCGAAGCGGGATTTCCTGTTGGAGTCAGTGGGCGGGGCCAAAAGAGTAAGTGGGCCGGGCCAGCGATTGGTCATTTACATACTGTTCATAAGAAATTTATAAAAACACTATTCTATCACGTGCATTCCTTTATTATCACCGTATATCTAGGACCGCAGTACATTCAAAGATTGGATGATGACAGTTCGCCTAAATCTCTCTACGTGATTTATTGATACTGCGGGGTATGTGAACATTGTCCTGTCGAATGTATTTCGATACTAGCAGTTTTTCTTTGACAAATTAACATGAAAACCATCAAAGTCTGTAGATCTGTTCTGAAATATGTCTTCTCTGATAAAATCTAAAGCAGGAAGTATAGATGAAGATCAGTCGACACGTTTTTGCAGACCGGTGTTGGCCTAAGCTGCCAGCCTATGCAGAAATAGTTTGTTTTCCGAGGGAGAAGTGTTTAGACAACCATTGAGTGGATCCCGGGTCAATCCGATAACTAAGACTTTATTAAATCACCATAAACTGGGTTCAACTGTTATTAGTTGACGGAGGGATTAGACATCTTGTAACGTACATGACAGATTGAAAGACGTTTAAATCATCTTGACATTTTTGTGGAAAATATCGCTCTGCTCCCCCTGACTCATCCGTGTTTAAGAAAATAGGTTAGATCGATTTTGTAACAAATGGCGCAGCAAAAGTGTCAAGATTGCTTGAACCAACTACCAAGCGAGTGGCCCAAATTCAAATAATTTGCAGATTGTGAAAATTTATAGTTAATGAAATTTTCTCTCTCTTTTTTTTTTTTTTTTTTTTTTTCTTCCTTTTTTTTCTTTTTCTTTTTTTTTTTTTTTTTGTCTTTTTGGGGTAAAAAAACATTGTTGTTAATGAAGTAATTGATTGTGAAAAAGAATTTAGTCTATTTCTAAACTATATTTTCATAAACTTATTCTTGAGGGGCGTAAAATTGCGGAATTGTTCGGGAACGGGTTACCCATTACCAATCGACAAAATTCTTGACTGGTTCAAATTCAAAGATGTCGCAGACGACATCTTGACTTGACGGAATTTAAGACTTGTTTGTGTTTTGATTTAGGAAACATTGTGGCTAATGAAGAAATTGCTTATAACAATTTTGAGCAATCGCCCACTAACTACTTTAGCCCCTCCCATTGACTCCTACAGGAAGTTCCGCTTCGATTTTTACGGCGTTATTTTTCGAAATTTATAGCAAGTTGTATGTAACAAATAAGTAGAATCGTTGTTTAGCGACCTAAATGTTGTAACTACAGCTTGAATAAGCTGTAGTTACGCCGTTAAAGTCGCTAAACGTTTTTTCGAAATGACGTCGAAAGTATTTCAAAGCTTAATTACGGGCTGAATGAATGATTTGATTGGTCGATCGATTTCTTGATTGAGATCTGCGATTGGTCAACTGACTGCTAAGTGGCCATGGCAAGCGATCCGTCAAAAACAGTCATAAAAGAACTTTGATGTTGATACGTTTATAAATAGAAGGAAAAGGCAGAAGTCTTAAGAATTTGTGTCAAATAAGAATAATTCAATTTCATTTTCGTCTTTTCAAGATCCAAGCAGTTTGATTGGCTGATTTTTTTCTTCTCATACTTGAACATATAATGAACATGTTTTTTTGTGCACGTAACTATTATGACAGCTTACACACAAACTAGATCCAAATCTAAAGCTTCACTCATAACTAGTAAATTCCTTGGCTTGTTTTGATTGAATGCATTAGATAATATAAAAAAAAATGATGAGAGCATTTTATTCGTCGGGGTATGAATAAAAACAAACTTTATTAGACTTAATTGGGATTCCGTTACGCGTATTTTATTTATCGTGATTAAGGTTTCATACCAGGATGAAAACAAAAATATATTCTCGTCATCTCATCAATGAATATTTTTACCGAATAGTTAACCCATTTCCATACAATGACGCTTTTAAACGTCCACAACTTTTCCCCCCAAGAGACGAATATTTTTTAAGATAAATAAAAATAACCACCAGGAAGGAACTTTAAAAGGAAATGGAAGAAAAAAAGGAGGGTGTTTTAATACAATATTAAGAACGCATCTTTTGCAGCAACCCTGATAAGAATACTAACATTATCTAGTAGGTGATTTTTACCAAATCTTCGAAAGGCGCAGCTAAAAAAAAATTATATATATATTTACTCCCATTTATTAGGAAAAACGCATCTCATCAACATTTCTTTATGATTCTACACTCTCGATTTAGAGATGCATCCACAATTATGACTTTTGTAATGAAGGATTAGTGCCTTTTTGAGTTATTGACATGTGGCCTATTAAAACTTATAGTCCTTAAATTCAAGAAAATTCCAGGAAAAACGTAACAAAGAAAGACATTAAATTGCTATTAACTAAAATTCATTTAAAGAAAATAGGGGTAAAAAAGAAAAAAAAAACAAGAATATACGTTAAAACAAAATTAATGCAATAATTCAATGTAGTTAAATTCATACAGAACTTCAGGTAAAACACCAACACGGCATATAAGTTCATGTTGTTACCAACACTTCTATTGTTATACAAACAACATTTTGTTTTCATGTAGCACATAATCATTACCTCTCTTCCGTCACATCAAACACGTTCAACATTGTCGATTGTTTAGTCAAGACCGTTTTATCGACGCCCTTTCAAAGGTATTAGTTGACTGTACAAATTTAGCGAGATCTATCCAAATTTCACAGTCAATGTACACAAACAAAATGGCGACGCGAGACAAATAAAACTGTCACTGTTGCGTTTGTGTAAAACAAACAACAAATATTGAGTTGACACTCTAGAAATTGTTTGCCGTCAAGGCGACAGTCGGGGAATTCCTTTGAAAGTTATTTATAGTTCAAATTGGGGACTAACGATTCCGGAAATGAAGATCATGTGACATGTTAGGAGTTTTAAAAAATAGAAAAGATGCGAATTAAAATCGGAAATGACGAAAGTGCTAGTCAATAATGGTAGATTATGGATCGATGGAGACCAATAACGCCGTTATATTTACTTTGTGAAGCAATACATGTTTGAATATTTTTACTAGTGTCAGAAAACGTGTAACTGAAATTTTTCCAACGTACGTATTTCTCTCTTTGTCGTATAAATTTCTTCTAATATCATTACAGAAGACTGCAACTTTTCCTTTGTCAGAATAATAATTGTACAAGGCTGAGATAGATTGGCCTCAGTCATTTTTGTTTGTATTGTCCTCTGTATTGGCCTCTATAATCCAGGTTCATCCTATCTATTAATGAACAAAAACTTCTTTTTGGACACAAGCAACTTAATTGACACTCTTGTACAACCTTGTAAAGATTTAGTACCCTTGAAGAAGAGTTTAGTAATAAGACTAAACACCCTGAGAATCTTACTTTGGCGCCGTTGAAGATTAGCTCTTGCAAGACCCCTTTGTCTCATAATTCTGTTACATTACTATGTCAATAAATATGTAAAAAACTAAAGAAAGGTGCCAATGACATTTGTTTAAACAAACCTTAATTAAATATGCCAGTATAGGAACAAGGGGTGAGGACAAGGATAGAAATGGGAAGCATATGGGGGGCGTAACACTCTTCCAAATAATTTTGACAAAGAGAGAATTTATTTTGTATTGCAAATGATTCGCATGTCCATATAGTGTGATTAACTTTTTAAGTTCATACCTCAATGAAAACAAAAAAATTCCTTTCATTTGTTAAATGAAATACGACATGGATAAGTGTACAATGACAATGACCCTGGCTTCTTTCCCCCCCACCTTCACACACACGCGCACACACATTCCCGACAAGAATTTCGTCGGAAATAAACCCTAAGAAAGAGGAATTGACTCGAGCTTTGTGAAAACCGACAGCGATACCAATCTAAAAGAGTAACAGTTTTAAACAATAAATGAATACATTGATAGATCTCACGATGTGAAGTGCAAAGAACAAAAAACCCAAATCATGGGGTGTTTCCCTCTAAGGTGTTAAAAACGGAGCATACCGTCCGTGCGCGAGCAAAATGCCGTAAAGGTTCTTAAAATAAAGCTTTAGTTACGACATTTTGCTCGAGCATCGACGAAACAGTTATAATCATCATGAAATTCACACTCAATTTCTTTCAAATTCGCGTATTTTACGTTCCATTTATATCATTCAAATAAACAATTCAAATCTTTCCAAACTTTGTACAATTTCATTCGCATTTCTCGAAACATTCCGACTGGTCTTGATTTAGAAGTATCTGGTCGGTAAGCGGTCTCTTCATGGATCAACGCATGCACTTTCTACACTTTCTCGGTCAGCCCGATTAGTTCAGTTGGTAAAGCACTTGACTTTAAACCTCAGGATCACGGGCTCGAGCCCTGGGCTAACCAATCTAACAAACTTATTGTCTTTCGGATGAGACGTTAAACCGAGGCCCCATGTGACGTTCCATCGACAAATATTGGAAATTGTTAAAGGGATGGAGGATTTTTTTTGTTATTATCTTAAGGATGTATGAAACGAAAAAACTAATCACACAGTATGAATACGGCAAGATTTTTTTTTTTCTTTTTTTCGTACCTACAGGAAAACAAAAAAATATTCTCTTCATTTCTTCTAATTTAAGAAAATAAAACGAAATAATAATAATGATTATAATAACAACAAAAAAAACATATTACAAATTTTGACACTTTTTTGGTTGGAACTATTTTGTGCGGAAGCATACAAAAAAGCTGTGTGCTCAAAATTTTGTTCATTTGGCTATGAATATTTTTCGGCCAAAAAGAACGCCCGTTCTTGATAGACGAAACTAACAATTAAATTATAAAACTCTGAAAAAATGTCAACACGAAACCGAATTAATACAGTATATGTGATGATAAAGGTAAAAACACCTGGGGCTTGAATACCGGAGTGCAAAGATTCATCGAAGGGCGTGCTTTATGTCAGAATGCGAAGATATGTTTGCAAACAATTTTCAAGGGTACTTCAGAATTAAACGCCATTTTATAGGGGTAATTTACTGGGTAGGGGGCATTTACACAAACTGAAGATGAGTTCGTTTGGTAAAAATCGGGGCTACATGAGTCGTGTCTCTAATTCCGATCGAACCTAGCTTTCCTGTAAAAAATATATATATAATTAAAAAAAATTATAATAATCCTTTCCCCGCACAATGCCTGAATTTTACGTTCCTGTGACATTTTCTTCGATAAAATACTGTGGGAAATGAAGATCAATTTCTACTACAAGATTTTCATTGATATATAGGATGATTACTTTTTCTTGATTCACCTGCTTCCCCTTTAAATTTGAACAAGTCTAAAATTTTGGCAATCAGTAAAGTATTAAACCTCAAAGAGATATCACACTAAAAGACCCTAATTTGGATAATACGTTTGATTTTTTGCGTGAAGTAATCCTAGTGTTTTGTCAGTTAAGTAATTAAGGTACATCACTCATGCTTCACATTTCATTACCTCCCCTATGTCTAACAAACTGACACTGATCAGCAAAATAGATTGTTTGTTTGTTTGAAAGGGGTTTTACGCCGCTTTCTACAATCTTTCAGTTATATCGCGGCGGCTGGAGCACCTAACAATGGAATCCTGGTATTTCTCACACCAGTACTACCATTACATCCTTTCCTAGCCTCCAGCTGCTATCCCACTTAGGTCTACGATTATCGACCCATTGATGAGAGACAAATAGTCGGTAAGGATGAGTGCCGCCGTCGGGGATCGAACCCGGGACCTCTAGATTGACAGTCCGACGCGCTACCAACTGCGCTACGACGGCGGCTTCAGCAAAATAGAGAGATAGCAGCTAGAGAATAGAAACGTTTCAACTAATAATGTACATACTTAACAAATGATATAGATAGTTACAAACAGAGAAAAATGATAATCATGATTAAAAAAAATAAATCAATTTTAAACTGCAGTTTTGACCATATCGTCATTGGGCGTACAAAATGTCGTAAATACACCTTTTTTTTTAAGTTTAGATTTTCCAATTGGAAAGATATAGCAGACGACAGTGAAAAGCAGGTGCAACGTGAAACGAAATCATCCTATGTGGTTGAAAATAGTGTTAGAAAATAAGAAATTGATTGTTACAAGTACTCTCGCATTTTTTCACAATATTTCCTTATTTATAAATTACATGTAGGTAAAAATCATTGAGTAAACAGGAAAGGGTTGACTGACACTAGTTTTCAAGGCATTATGAGTATGTTTAAAATAGACGCATAACCATTGGCATTTACACAAGTATGAACGGCAAATTGCTCCAAAAAGAATACTTGATCCTTGTAATCTCAAAAATCCGTTTTCAGATCCTGGGAACGCTATCACAAACAATGAGTCGGATTACAGTTATGTTATGAAATTTAATAGCTCCTAAACGACTGTAATCGACGCATCAAATAATAAACCATTGTAAATTACTGATTGAGATCGTCTGCCCTACTCTTTACCAGGCTTGAAATCTTGAAATACGACGGGCTGAGCTAGAAAACTCCATCCATTTTCATCCATTTTGATACGTGGTTGTTTTGTCATTACCAATGAAAATCAAACGTCGTATGTATCATTACGCGAACGAGACGCAGTGATTTTCATTTATTTTGGGTAAATTGATTTTGAGCAGCTAAGCCAATTCCCTCACAATAACGTTTTTCATTATTATTATTATTATTATTATTATTATTATTTCCACAAGAAACAAAAGCTTCAGAAATTTTGGACAACGTTGTGGACAAAGACAAAATGGCTTGTTACAAGCAATTTCTTCATTGTCCACTATGTTGTCAACCCCCAAAAAATAAGATTACATTGGCTGAAAATATCGCCTGCAATTTCTTTTATTCTAAAAATTTGTCGTCTAGAAATGGGTTCAATCGACCGCCGCACTGTCAGAGGGGCGCTTATGTGAACTATGTAAGCTCACATAATACTCCAATGACATTGGTCCGCCGCCATAGCACAGTCGGTAAGGCATCAGACTCCCAATCTTCAATCATGGGATTTCATTGGTTCAATCCCCGGCACATATCCTTTCCAACTGTCATTCGCCAATGGGTGGATAGTCGTAAACCTAGGTGGGATAGCAGCTGGAGGCTAGGAAAGGATGTAGTGGTAGCACTCGTGTGAGAAATACCAGGAATCCATTGTTAGGTGCGCCAGCCGCCGTGATATGAATGAAATTCTGTTAAATGGGCGTTAAACCCCTTTCAATCAATCAATCAATCTATTGGTATCAGTTCTTACAAGAAATAAAGTGAAAATGATCGTCGCTGGGCGACCAAAATAATATAAAAAAACAACTTTATTCACGGTATGTTGTTGATTCCAATATTTACAAGTAGTTTTGTTTGTGACACCAAAGGTTTAATTCTTGTCCACTTTATATTGTAGATATTTACAAATATTATGGCCTATGATAGCAAAATCACCATTTTTTTTTTTTCAATGGGTCGATAATCGTAGACCTATGTGGGATAGCAGCTGGAGGCTAGGAAAGGATGTGATGGCGGTACTGGTGTGAGAAATACCAGGAATCCATTGTTAGGTGCTCCAGCCGCCGCGATATAACTGAAAGATTGTTGAAAGCGGCGTAAAACCCCATTCAAACAAACAAACAAATCACCATTTTTTGGGGGGGAGGGGGTATAAAGGGTTTAATCTTGTCTATTTAATATGATACAGTAAAGATATTTAAAAAGAATTCGATCGATGCATTATAATCATGGATTTTTTCTCACGCTTAACCGTTAAGTACATTCAATGGTTGAAATATTTTTGATGAATTGTCGTTTCTTTATTGCACATGTATCAGGATACATCATGGTTGTTTGACCCGAGACTAAATATCAATATTACATATCTTCAACCGTGACAAAATGATTGAGATACCATACTCAAAACTACACTGAAGTACTGCCCAGACCCTAGACCGTAAACATGATTTGATTTGGAACAAAATGTCGGTTTTGTATGACCTTTTAGACTTTGAACAATTTATATTTAACCCTGTACGCTGAACCAGGAATATTCCTGTTTTGACAGGAGGTCTAGACAAAAAGCAGACTGCGCATATATGCAGTCTGATCTTCGTCTAGACCTCCTGCTTGTTCCCTTTTAAAGCTACCATTGTTTATACCATTACTTTTTTATATAATTACCTACCCAAAGGGAGTTTTTTCTGTGCTTTCGATCTTTTGATTTTGATAGGATTTTATTCAGCATTAATTTGAGGTTAATATTTCAAAAAAATAATCATACCTCTGCTTCTAGGGTTTCACCAATACTTGACAAAACCTGTTGATTCGCTTGCGCAAGGATAAAACAGTCATTCGAACCAGCAACATCACATTAACCTTGCACAAGACAACTAGGTAGTCTGATTTAGGGCATCAATACACTTTAAACATCACAAGAAAATATAAAATTTATAAACATTGTAATAAGGCTATGTCGAAAATAGATTTCGCTTTATACTGGTTTTCCCGAAATACTCCGATCTTAGTACCAAATATTTTAAACGTCACTATTAACACATTTCCTCACAATGACGCTTTTGACGCCATCACGAAGAAAAAAACATTGTTAAAAATGAAGGAAATGTTTGGTTATAAGCAAGTTCTTCCTTAATCACAGCAAAATGGCACCAGTTTAAATATATCGTCTACACAAACATTGAATTTGAACTAGTCTAAAATTGTGTCTTGAGGGAATGGGATAAATTAGGCCAACTATTTAAAATTCATGAATTTTACGACAAAAAATAAAAGTCTGTAGTTTTAAATTTGTAGAAATATATGTGTAATGCATGTAGTTTTCTCGAAGAAAATATTTAATGCGCTTATTATGTTCTCGCTAATGGCATGCTCTTTAGTTTATTTAGGTATTTCCTCTTTTTCGCTATTTATTTGCTTTAAGCATGATAATTAAATAATTTCTTTTTTTTTTTTTTTTGTTTTTTGTTTTGTTTTTTTGTTTGTTTTTTGTTTGTTTGTTTTGAATTGAGTATAATGCTACTTTTAGCTGTATTTCAGTCAAATCGCGGCGGCTGGAGCACCTAACCATGCACGGTTCCTCGTACGTCTCACTCCAGAACAACCACTAAAAACTTAAACCCGCGATTGGTCAGTTGATGAATCACGACTGTCAATAAAGAATACCCATTGGCCAAAACAAATTAAACATTTAGACTGGAAGTGAAATTTGAACTGCGATATTAGTAAACACTTATGTGAAGCATTTTCATTGGTTTGGCGACTTAAACGTCGTAACTACAACTTAAATAACCCGTAGTTACGACGTTTAGGTCGCCAAACCACCATTCTATATTGGTAACACTTTACTGACCTCAAATTCTACACAAATTTTACAATATAATGACGTTAATTTCTAAGTCAAACTTCTTGTAAGAGGCGACTGGGCGTGGCCTGCTGATCCGTTAGTCGATTTCTACTGGACCCCAGATATCGTCGCTGTCGTTCTAAAACGTCGTAACTACAGCTTGATTCAAGCTGTAGTTACGTCGTTTCAGAACGACGACGACGATATGTTTTACGGAGGTCCCTTTGCCACCCGACAGGTCACATGTTAACATGACATGGCGTTAAATATGTTTTAACTCGCCAAATATTTACAAATCAGACATTCTCAAATATTTCAAGAGACCCCGATAATCATATCTCTCTGAGAAAACAAAATACAACCTTTTCCGTGATGATACCAAATTTATCGCATGAAAATCGAGTAAATCAATTTAACCCATTACCACCCCCACCCACCCCCACCCCACCCCCAAAAAATAAGACTAGTCCAAAATGGAAGATGTTGCGGTCGACAATTTCAAATTGTAGAAATGTAGAAATTCCTTGTCCTAACAGGGAAGAAAACTGTGCGGATAATGAAGAAATTGCTTGCTACAGGTAATTTCATTATTGCCCACAATAGTTTTCTCAGTCATTTTTTAGGAGGGGCGTAAAAGAGCGGGATTGTTTGGGGATGGATTAAATGGTACGAAGGCGTTAGATTAACCCATTACCATATGACACATTTTTAGACTTTTACAGCTTCAAAGAAGTATCAGATAATATTTCGAAGCATGTGTGAGTTAATAAATAATTGCAAGGTAGGTATGGTACATTGTGGGAAAACATTATACATGTATCAACATAAAATAATTTAAAATTTATTTCGTTTTCTTTTCGGCACAGCTTTCTATAGTTTGCTTATGACCTTTACTGAAACTGTTGATAGAGAGGTCTGTACACTATTTTAATGAATAGTTCAGGATTCCTTTTGGTTAGAAATAGGGTCCTTGCGAGAGCCAAAGAGCCTATGACCCATTCCCACACAATCCCTCCTTATTACACCCCTCATGAAAAATGTTTTTTAAACAGTGTGGATAATAAAGAAATCGCTTGTACCAAGCAATTTCTTCATTTTCCACAATGTTTCCGAAATGTCTCGTATCCAAGAAGACAATAAATAAATAAATGAATAAATGAACAAAGTTCAGTCAACTCGAAATTGCCATCTGCAGCTTCTTTCAATTTTGGACCATTCCAAAATGTTGCTGTGTGGTAATAGGTTAAACGGGGTACTGTCAAAACATAGTTCCTGAAACTAAGCATGGTAGGAACAACCTAACTCCTAAAATTAAGTAAGTCCCCATTGTAAAACACAAACCCGTGTACAAACCATCCTAAAGAAATCAGAGTTGGTAAAGAAGAAAATGCTTGTAATAACCATTTTCTTCCTTTCCCGTTTGTAATGTTTTTTACCCAAATTAAAAGGTTTACTTACTTTCACCATCTAACGACTTTAAACATGGTTTAATCCGTTACCGGACGACACAATTTTAGACTGGTCCAAATTGAAAGCAGTTGCAGACAGCATTACAAATTTTGCTAATACTGGAAAATAAGTTGTAAATTAGGGTAGAAAACTCTGTGTGAAAAGGAGAAATTGCTCGTTACAAGCAATTTATCTTTCTCCCACAAAGTTTTCCATAAGTGAATGTCTTCAAGGCGTCAGAAAGCGTCATTGTGTGACAACGTGTTAAGTGTAAAAAGGTAGAACGAAGGGACCTTGTTCTATATATAGACTTTTGGATAGCATATTACCAAGGCCCCTTTGAATACGATAAGTGGCTTCGTAATCATATCTTAAAAGTTAACGGAAAATTTTCAAATCGTGTAATCATGACTTAATTTTATATTCATCTTCTAATATAAAGTCTTTTAAAAATTATTAATATTATCTGCATTATGAACATTGTTTAATTATAATCATTGATTGATTGATTATTTGGTTGATTGATTGACTAATTAATTAATTGACTGATTGATTTGAGCTTAACACCACTTTCAACAGTATTTAGTAATATCGCGAAAGCTAGAGCACCTAATCGTGGATTCATAATTTTCACACACCTGCACTACCACTATTACCACTACACCCTTCCCGAGCCTCCAGCTGCTCATCCTACTTGAGTTTACGATTATAATCATCATCATTATTATTATTATTATTATATCATTATTACCAGCATTAACATTATAATTATCACTAGTTGTATTATCAATTGCATTCATGGCTCGATAAAATAATAAAAATTCTAAAGTAATGACATTAAACTAAACTCTTTCCTTTTTACCTTTATCTATAGTGATTATTATTTCTTTTTTATCACTATTATCATTCGTATCATCCTTATTTGGTCCAATTAACGATCTCCCACACAGTGACGCTTTTGGACGCCCCTCAAAAAAAAAAAAAAAAAAAAAAAAACAATTGCAAAAACATTGTGAAAATGAAGAAATTGCTTGGAACAAGCAATTTCTTCATTTTACGCAATTTTTTTCTATCCAGAAAGTTGGAAAAATCTAAAAATTCATTAACTTTAGATTGTTGTCTGCAATTTCTTTCAATTTGGACCAGTGTAAAATTTTGCCGTTTGGTAAACGGTCAAACGATTTAACACTTTTTTGAACACGCAGGTAGCGCTCGGCTATTGAAGTCGTTTAAATATAATCCTGCAATTAAACGTCAACGTCCTGATGGTTTCATTGAAAGAAAAAAAAACCGAACATTTTGGTAAGGAAGATATGGCTTGTATCTGGTTTTCCAACAATGTTCCGCACTATGTATTGGACATATATTCAAATTTTGTCGTTGTCATTTGCAACTTGTTTCATTTTGGCTCAGTCTAAAATTATGTCGTATGGCAATGCATTTTCCACATTGTTTTCTATCAAAAGAGACAATTATTTACTAAATTTCAACAATTTGAAATAGTCGTCTGCAACTTCTTTCAATTTAGACCAGTCTAGAATATTGTTGTGTGGGAATGGGTTAAGCGTTGAAGTCACTGAGTACAATTTCAACATTCCGTTACTATGTCAACACCTGAAGGGTTATGAGACGTTGTTAGTTAAGTCTTTCTTCAAATATTGTCACGGCTTAAAGGACATGGGTCTTCTAATAAACTACTGCTGGGAACAATTTGACCCCCCCCACACACACACAACCCATGTCGTTATCATATAAATTTTGACACGTATGTCTGTTTGATAGTTGTCCGCAAAATAAAACATTAAAACTTTCTACGTGTTTCGTTTGTCCGTAATATTAAATCAATATATTTGGTAATAATTTTTGTTTTGATTTTAATCTAATCTCTTTGATTCCTTTTAATGATTTAGCAAGATTTTCTTTGGTAGATAGTCGCCTGATAGTTTGCCTGTTAGACAAAAGAAATTATCAAAATGAGGATCTTATTGTTATAAAATTATTTGACCACGCCTATGTTAATTAAGCTCTACTAAACGTTAACTACGCAGGACCAAATCCGGTTATGACGTCATTAACTCTTTTTACGTGATGCGTATACAAAAATTCGCTTAGATTTATTTTTCACCAACATCTTTCACGTTTCACCCATATTTGTTTAAGAGAAAATGATGAAAAAATTCGTTTTGATAAAGCTTTTGTTTTTTCACTCGTTGATAAAGACATTCATCTTGCGCTGAAAAACAAACAATGATTCTCAGTATTGTCTTAGAGGTCAAGGATAAATATGACGGTAACATGCACCAAAACACACACACAAACAAAAAACAACAACAAAATAATGCAATGAAAAATTGCTTTCCGAATTGCTCAGTATTAAACTATCGTTTGTGTTTCAATGCATGTTGAAGTCGAACGATAGAGCGTTCAAAGAAATGTATTACCAATGCAAACACATTATCTCACTATTGGGTATATAATGGCGTTGACAGTGCAGAGGTAAATTGATTTGTCTCTCACCAATGGGTCGATAATCGTAGACCTATGTGGGATAGCAGCTGGAGGCTAGAAAAGGATGTAATGGTAGTACTGGTGTGAGAAATACCAGGATTCCATTGTTAGGTGCTCCAGCCGCCGCGATATAACTGGAATATTGTTGAAAGCGGCGTAAAACCCCATTCAAACAAACAAACAAACAAAGCAGAGGTAAATTGCAAATTCTAATGTTGGGTAACGATATATGTACACCTGTCGACCCTGTATGATAAATAAGGTACATGCAATTTGAGATACCAATCAAACTAAGTGATGCATTCAAATTAATACGTTTTAAGAAAGGGCTGGCTTCTTAATACAGATTCTTATATTTGAGAAACGTATAACTACACCTCGGTTCAAACTAGAGTTAGGACACTTTAGAAATAAACCAGGAACATAGGAATATAACGGTAGTTTTATGAAATAATATGCAAAATACGTATTAAATTTCAGGACGCTGTTACGGTGATAAAAGGGTACGAAATAGATATGGACCGCGTATTTCAATGTCATTTTATTGAATTCAGTAACCCGTCTCTTAACTAATGTAACACGATTTACTCTAACTCAATTTACTATCCCATATTAAGTATTGAATTACAGTTGATTTAGAAGCTGTGTTTCATCCCTAAGTATTTTTCAAGATGTTGTTGATTTTTCTTTGTCGTTGTAGTTGTTGTTGCTCTTCAAAAGTAGCTCAATTGCAAATTTTCATCAGAATTCGACAAAAGAAACTATTACCATTTTGAGCATTATTTTTTGTCTTTGCAAAAAAAGCATGCAATATCACGGATCTATTGAAGGATCTGTTGTTCTTACTCTTCCACTTCCAAATCCTTTGGCGTGGTTACTCATTTAACCCTTTCCACGACAATGAAAATTGGATGCAATCTGAAACCATCCTTTGTGGTTGAAATTATTGTTTCCCAAGCAATTTTCTTTTTTTCCACAAAGTTTCAAAAATCAGAGAGACGTAAAATACCAGGTTTGTACAGGAAAGAGTTATATCGACAAAAAGAAATTAAGAGTGACAAAACAAAACAAGATTTTTCCAGAGCATGTCCATTTCGATAGTGTCCGTACATTGCAAATTCAATCCGTTCCCAGTTGACAGCAATTTTTGACTGTTTCCATGTTTCCAAGTTGAAAGATGTTGCAGACAAAATTTCTATGCGCGTTGAAATTAGAAACGAAGTGCAAAATATGAGACAAAGTATTTTTAGAAAAGGAGAAATTGCTTGTAACAAAGAATTTCTCCTTTTCCAAAATAATTGTCCATCAACACATTTCTCCAAGGTGTAAAAAGTTGTATTGTGTGGTAACGGGTTATCAAGGTATGCCATGAGAAATATAGCGCCCACTTACATGCGTCCTAGATTTTTCACGATATTGTGCAATCATATATATTTTATTTTTACACTGCTATAAATACTCATAGATACAAGGAAATGTTGTTAAAAGTTCGACATAGGTGATACATCATAATTCTAAAAGCTGCGCTAAAAGGATAATAATAATTGACCAATCGCAACTGTCAATCAAGGAATATATCGCCAAATCAAATTTTTTCATTCATCCCGAAATTAAGATTTGAACACCAACATTGGCCGCCATTTTTAAAATCTTATTTGTTGGTTTGGATACTTGAACTATTCTACTTTTTTTGTTACATGCTTGTAGCCATAAAGTTTGCATAATAACGTCGTTTAGATACGAAGTGGGACTTCCTGTCTGGAGTCAATGGGCATGGTCAATGCAGTTAGTGGGCGGGGCCAGCGATTGGCCAATTACCTTTATTGGCATAATTCGAAGGCTGATCTTTGTCAAAGTCATGATCATTATTTCATTGAATTTATTTTCATTTTTACCTGAAAGGGGGGGGGGTCCTTCCAAATGCTGTTTTTGTATTGATTTAGATTTAAAAAGGAAGAACGCCATGCTCGCCGGCTAACTCAAGTATTACAAATCACAAATTGACAAATCGCGGCTGTCAGTCTAGGCATGGCCGTCGTAAAATGTGGGTGGTGTCAGCTATTGGTCAACCGCGCCAGGTTTTGTCGACATCAGCTTTGGCCTTGGGATATAACCCCTACACCGTTTGCTACCTGACAGAGAGAGCAAGAGAATAGGTAAGGGAACAAGAGAGAGAGAGAGAGACAGACAGACAGACAGACAGACAGACAGACAGACAGAGACAGAGAGAATCAGAGAGAGAGACAGAGAGAGAGAGAGAGTCACAGATAGATAGATAGATAGATAGATAGATAGATAGATAGATAGATAGATAGATAGATAGATAGATAGATAGATAGATAGATAGATAGATAGATAGATAGATAGATAGATAGATAGAGAGAGAGAGAGAGAGAGAGAGAGAGAGAGAGAGAAAGAAAGACAGACAGAGAGAGACAGACAGAGAGAGACAGAGCCTACACAATATTTACTTTTAAGAGCCTTAGACTCTGTCATATCAGTTGTCCCACTAAGAAAAGAGTTCACACAAAAGATATAAAAAATATTTCAATATGTTATCACACAATGACATAAAAATTCAAATTTATCGGTCGTTCAGATTGGCTGTGAAGTTTTTTTTCCTTTTCATAATGACGCTATAACCTATCCTATAGTTTCGGTTTTCGTAAACCAATACTTTTTAAACATTCCCCTTTTATTAAATATGTATAACACGTCAAATGAAAAGTGGCAACCTGAGAAACGTGCAGGCTGAACAGAGTGGAAACTTCTCTCTTTTCTTTTTCTTCTTTTTTTTTTTTTTTTTTTTTTAATTTGTAATCTAATATGGTAGTTCTACCAAAAAATGTCTTATTCACCTCCTTTAGATTTTATCTCTTTCTTAAATATTCTGAAATTTCGAAATTCAAAAAGTATTGGGATTCGAATCCGCAACCCCTAATTTCCTTCAGATCATGAATCCACCGCTCCAGCCACTAAGCTTCGTTGGAACAGTTATTAACAAGAGCATGGCGTCTGAACTCGCGTAAAAAGACAATAATTAACACAATGCCACTTTTGGACGCCGCCAAGAATTAGGGCTTTGTAAAACATTATGGAAAATGAAGAAATTGCTTGTCACAAGCAATTTCTTCATTATCCACAATGTTTTCTATCCAAAAAGACAAAGATTTCTAAACTTTAATTTTCTTAAAATTCTCGTCTGCAATTTCTTTCAATTTTGACCAGTCTCAAATTTTGTCTCCTGGTAATGGGTTAAATACTCTGTGTAGGCGAAGGTTCGGATTGTTCCAAATTTAGAAATGATCAGAATCTTGTCGAATAAATCAGTATCAGTTGTGATTGAATTGAAAACGTCGTAAGAAGAGATGAAAATCCTTTTTTAAAAGCTGTTTCATTTTTTATGCAGTGTATGCATTTTTATGACCAAAGTCGTAATATGTGCAAATAAAAAGTACCGAAAAAGACGACCTGCTTTATCGCATTGGAATTTTTATTATTTAGACCTATATCGTACAAGCTCGAAAAAATACGTCGTTTTAAAGGGTTTTCTTTTTTTCAAAAAGATAAACATAGAAAAAAGAAACGAGATAGAAAAAACAGTTGGTTTTTTTTTTTGTTTTGTTTTGTTTTTTCTTTTTTATTTGTTTTTAATTTCATAGAAAAAGATAGTTTTAAAGAACGGTATTACACTTTTTCTTTATTTGGACAATCAAAAGACGGAAATCAAATTGCTATCTCGTGGGAACGAGATACATAGCCAATTAAATTCGAGCTAAATATCGTAATTACAGCTTTATCGTCGGTGCGCGAGCAAAATTTCATAACTTCAGCTTTATTAAAGCTGTAGTTATGACATTTTGCACGCTCATCGACTATATAATCGTACATGGGCTTTCAATACACTAGGAATCGGAACGCGATGGTAAAACACACACACACGTACAATAAAAATGTATAAAAAAAACAACACATACATAACTACAAGTGCTTCACATTTATCAGTTATCTTAATATTATCAATATTAAAAGGGGGTTAAGGGATCGAGAACTAAAAAATCCCCGTATCACCGGAAATAGCCCCTAAGATTGAATTGCATTTAAATTTTACCGGTAATTTCAAAATTATAAAATGCACTCACCTTACGTGTGGGTTATTAACAGTTTTGTATTCGGAATATTTGTGTTTCTCTTGAACGGATTTACTGTGAAACGTCGTAACTGCATCAAATGATAGTAATTGGTATGATCGTCGACGAGCTACGGTCAGATCTAAATCTACAATTAAACAAGCTGTAGTTACTAGATTTTTTTTCCTTTCTTGTTTTTGCTAACGTTGATACGTTGGTGTGTGTAATGTCGTTTATTTGTAGTTGATTCCGAAGAGTGTGCCCATATGAGCGGCGACCCTAGAAGTGGATAAGCTGGTACGGGGACAGTGGAAGGATACAGGGCAAACCGTCTGTCTGTGCGTGTGATTTGTTTTTACAGGATCGGTATATAGTATCATCACACGGGTCCTCGACAAAAAGACAATTAGTTTGTTACGAGGTTAAACTCATGCCGCGAGAGCTCTATAAAATGAGCTTAACAAATCAGACTAAAAAATGATATAGTAAGGAGGGAAACACCCTTTGTGTAGAAGTACTTTATGTCAAACTCTTTTTAGTTAAAGTGACCAGGTAACTGACCCATTCCAAAACAACGGCGCTAGAGAAAATTGCTTAACCCTTTCCTGTTCAATCCCTGGTTTTTACGTCCCTGTGATTTTAAACTAAGAAAAGATTGTGGGAAAAGAAGAAATTGCTTGTAACAAGCATTTTCTTCTTTTCCTACAATATTTTCCACACTGTTGGCTAGTTACTTTCCAAATTGCTCTTACCTTTAGTTGTCGTCTTCAACTTCTTTCAATTTGGACTAGTCTAAATATTTTAAAAGCAGGAAAGGGTTAAGCAAAGAACGTCGTGCGCAAAGGAGAAAATATTATGTGCCCATTTTTTTGAGATGATGTCTGCAATATCTTTAAATTAGGATCAATCTAAAATTAAGTCGTAAGGTTATAGGCCAATATCGTGACTACAGAACATCAACAAGTACTTGCAATGGTTTCAAAGCATATCAGTGAGGGGGGGGGGGGGTCAACACGACACTTTATATAACGTATCTGTTTCATTTTTGACGTTTATAACATGATGATTCTATAATTTTGTCTTCAGTTTCGTCTATAAAAAAACTGAGCGCGCACCTATTTTGCATGCCACCGCACAGCCCGATTAGCTCAGTTGGTAGAGCACTTTACTTCAAATCTCAAGTTCCCGGGTTCGAGCCCTGGGCTGACCATATCAACTAACAAACTAATTGTTTTTCGGGTGAGACGTTACACCGAGGCCCCATGTGACGATGCTATCCAGACGGAGCTTTCAGCAGTTTCGTCCTGTATCCTTGCACTATCCCCGTAACAACTAACAGTCTTCTGGGGGCGTCGCTCATATGGGCATGTGCTACGGTAGCGACGATAAATAAACGGAAATACAAAAGATATTCTCTTCATCTCTTAAGTTAAATAATAATTCTACCTTGATTACCAATTAATTGACCAATTGCAGCTGTCATTCAAATAACCAGTCGACCAGTGAAATCATTCATTGAGACTAGAAATGAGTTTTGATATCCAACATTGGCCGCCATTTGGTTTGATGACTTAAACGTCGTAACTACAGTTTATTCAAGCTGTAGTTACGACTTATAGGTCGCCAACCAGCTATACTACCTTTTTTGTTACACGTTGCTGGCCATACATTTTTTCAAAATAAAGCCGTTTAAAGTCGAAGCGCGTCTTCCTGTTGGAGTCAATGGGCCGGGCTAACGAAGTGAATGGGTAGGGTCAGCAATTTGTCAACTGAAAGGATCAATTGCGGCTCCTACTGATCCTCAACAAAAGGTTCTATTTCGTCATTAAATGGCGTTATTTTGCAGAATGTATGGTCAGTAGAATGTTAAGAAAAAAGTAACGACTGGTTCACGACCCAAACGTCGTAACTACAGCTTGAATAAATGTAGTTATGACTTTTAAGTCGTTAAATCAAGAAAGATTTATAAATATGTCGATTAATGGCCTTGTTCAATGTTCACTTCCGTTCTATATGAATGATTTGCTTAGCATATCTTAAAGGATATCAAACTTCGTTATTTTGCAAATTATATGGCCAGTAACTTATAATTGAAATGTATAATAACTGGTAGGCGATCAAAACATCGTTACTACAGCTTGAATAAGATAAAGGTCTTCAAACCTTCAAAAAATGTCTCGCACATATACCAGCAAATTTCGCAGTTCAAAGTTCACTTCCGGTCAAATTAAATGATTGAATTAGTCAATAGTTCGCCAATTTAGAAACTGAGCACCTAAATTATCTAGAACCCGTCTCTCGTTTTGAATGATATTTTGTTATTGTAACAATTCCGTTCAAAACGTCATTCGAGAGAGAATTGACCCAGGTCAGATTACGCGGTTTGCACAAGCTGGTCGATGTCGTTATTTATAACTTTTATAAATATCTTAAATTGATAATATTTAACATTTCTTATCGATTTATTAAAAATTTGGTCATATTATAAGTAGAACATCAACTTTTTGTTTATCAAGCTCGGCAAAACCACGTTTCTATCTGGGGGAATTGGGGTCACTCATATGGACAACTGCCTCTTTAAATGAAAGAAATACCTCATTGCGGAGTCAATTTGCAGGGCAAACATAGATAGTGGGCTGGGCCAGCGATAAATCAATTAGGAGGGATATGCGTCAATTTCGTTACGTTCGTTTAAAACTGTAGCTCAAGAAGGGCCGTAATACATTTATTTAAATACAATGCGAAAGATGTTAGTTTGGTCATTCTACCTTACGATAATTTAGCAAAGCTTAAAGATTTCAACCGAGTCAGCCTTCACTATCCAAGCAGTTTTAGTTTTACATAGGTCGAACATTTCTCGGTTTCGAGATGGCCCCTTTTCGCATGGCTGGTTAAATATATTAGCCGGAATTTTGGAATTCTTAAAGTATATTTTTTACCTTTGTATGGTTTGGCTTACTTCTAAAATCAGTTTTCTTGTGCAAACTACCTTGTCGGGGTTAGTTGGCTAGACCGGGTTACTGCCCCTGGGTCTATCACAACTCTCTAAGACGATTGGCTACCATTTCACCAGTGGGCGTGGTCAATTAGATATCCGCCAAGTATCGTTTTTATTATTGTTGTTTTTATTAATGCCATTGTTATTTATGTTTCTAATTTAACCAAATTGTTATTATCATTATTATATTTTTCATTTTCAAACAAACATGTGTAACAAAGTGAACAACATAAATACTTTTGATGGAGATTATTCAACGTCAGATGTTTTACGGAAGAGAACGAAATTACCCGAACATGTTGACATTTTATTTTTTATCAATATGATAAAAATGGTAGCTTATCTCAATACGGGAGCAATGTTTGACCCGAATATTTACAGAAGTATTTAAGATATTGAAGTTTTACTCGCTTCTATGATTTCTTAACAACAAAAAGATAATCCCTTTACATGAGTAGGGAATCATAACGACCCCTGTAATCCTTATAAAGATGTACTGAAATAGGACTAACCCCAATTAAACGAGTGTGCAAATTACGTTTTTAAAGCACAACAAAATAGTAGAGAAAACAAGTTGAAAACTTAAAACAGTATCGCATTTAACCCTCGAAATTGACAGTAGATTTGTTAGATTCAAATTTGTACTTTCTGACGGTAATTTCTCGCCCTAAAAGCAACGTATTCTTAAATTTAACTCTAAAATACCGCTTACGGGTTTTATAATTTGGGATCTTTCGATTATGGAAAATCGTTTCAAATTAAATTTTAAAGAAACGACTGATACAATTAATAAAAATGCTCAAATGGGAGGATCGCACGTGTCAATCAAAACTCATTCGATCGTTGAAATCATTCAATTAGACCTGAAGTGAAATCTTGAATCCAACATTGGCCGACATTTATTTGCAGTACTTTTGTTGGTGGTAGCGACTTAAACGTCGTCACTACACCTTATTCTAGCTGTAGTTTGGATGTTTAGGTCGCCACCCAACCATTTTACTATTTATGTAACAAATTACTGCTCCTGGGTTTTGTAAAACAACGCCGTTTAATATCGAAAGTAAACTTCCTGTAGGAGGTCAGTGGGCGTGGCCAGTGGTGTGATGATGACCTCTACAAGTATAAAATTAGGATTGCTCAATAGCCAAAGAGTAAACCTTATCACTTGTCCTGTGAAATATAATATTTGCTCAAAATAACAAATAAATCCAAATGCCCAGAGCCTTGGAGGAACCTAATTTAATTCTATGCAAATTAAAAAAAAAATAAAATAAAAAAAATAGATCAACAGCTGGTCCCGCCCACATATTCCTCTGGCTCCGCAAATTGACTTCGACAGGAAGCTTTGCTTCGATTTTTAACTGTGTTTTTTAGCCAAATTTGTTGTCAGAAGCATGCTACAAATAAATAAAATAGTTGGTTGGCGACATAGATATCGTAACAACAGCTTAAATAAGCTCTAGCTACGATGTTTAAGTCGCCAAACCAACAAAAATGATTCACCAAAATGGTGGCCAATGTTGGAGTTCAAACTGAACTTTTAGTCTAAATGAATGATTTCATGGGTCGACTGATTATTTGGTTGTACACAAGCCCGCATTTTCTCGCACCAATGAAATGTTGCTATTGAAGACATCGTGAGAAAGCAATTTCAAGCAATTTCTTCTCTTCTCACACCATTACTAACTCTGATGGCCTATATTTCTTCATTTAATTCTTTTCTGTAAAAACCCGAGATTTAACTGTGTTGTGATTTCATACTTGAGAAATATTGTGGAAAAAGAAGGAATTGCTTGAAACAAGCAATTTCTTCTTTTCCCACAATAATTCTACCACATGGGATGATATCTTTTCAAATTTCATCCGATTTTCATCGTAGGCTACAACCTCTTTCAATTTGGACCATTCTAAAATTTCAAAAAACAGGACAAGGTCAAACAAATATTTTTGTCTTCCACACACTCTTTCAATTTGAACTAGTCTAAAAAGTATGGCGTTTGGTAATAGGTAAATCAATGTAAAAAGTCAAGCAAGTGGTATAAAATAAGATCAGACTACATTTATGTGCAGACTTATCTTGGTCTATACCTCCTGTCGAAACTGATTTATCCGGATTAAGCGTGACAAGGGTTAATCCCATATTCAAATAAAAGGAGTAAAATTTTACTCAATTTCGAGATATATCAAATATCCATGGAAACGTGCGGTTTTTGTTGCATGATATAGCATTATATTGCCATTATAACGGTGGGGTGCATTAATCAATTTATACAACAAAAACGTTGAGTTTATTTTTAACTTGACGGATCGCTAGCCACGCCCACTGAACCCGCTTGCCATGCCCACTGGCTCTGACCGAAAGTTCGATATAGATGTTAAGTGACGTTATTTTGCTAAATTTATGGCCACTAACATAGGAACAGGGTAATTTGTTTGTTTGTATGGGGTTTTACGCCGCTTTCAACGATCTTTCAGTTATATCGCGGCGGCTGGAGCACCTAACAATGGAATCCTAGTATTTCTCACACCAGTACTACCATTACATCCTTTCCTAGCCTCCAGCTGCTATCCCACATAGGTCTACGATTATCAACCCATTGGTGAGAGACAAATAGTCGGATAGGATGAGTGCCGCCGTCGGGAATCGAACCCGGGACCTCTAGATTGACAGTCCGACGCGCTACCAACTGCGCTATGACGGCGGCTAGGAACAGGGTAAAGTTGTTGGTTGGCGACATAAATGTCGTAACTATAGCTTATTCAAGTTGTAGTTACGACGTTTAATTTGCAAAACCAACGAAAAACGATTCACGTTAATGTCGGTCAATGTCGGAATTCAAGATGCACTTCCAGTCATAATGAATGATTTGATTGGTCGATTGTTTCTTTGATTGACTGAAGCTGTAGTTACGATATTTTGTAAGCGAACCCTGTGTTTAGCGCTACAAAAATCTACCGCTACGAGATGGTTATAAACACCGTTTAGGACAGGGTATGAAATAGCGGTGTAGTTTAACCCATTCCCACACAATCCCTCCTTTTTACTCCCTTTAAGAAAGAAGCTTTGGAAAGCATTGAGAAAAATGAAGAAATTGCTTGTATTAAGCAATTTCTTCATTATCCACAAAATTTTCTATTAAATAAGACGGAGAAATTTAAAACTCCATCAACTTGAAATAGTCGTCTGCAATTTCTTTTAATTTGGACCAGTCGAAAATTTTGTTGTGTTGAAATGGGTCAAATTTGATTTCCTTGTTGCTCCTTACTGAATTCAATACACCAGTTTGAAATTCGATACCCAAATATTCAAGCTCATTGTAACCAATAAGAGGTATTGTTTGAGGTTTGATTGATGTTGTAATTGCATCACAAGTAAAGTACCGTAAACAAAAGGGCCAAGAGAAATTGAAACTGATTTTGTTTTAATAAAAAGGGCTCCATATCGGCTCAGTCTCAAAACTGTTCAATGATCTTTAAAATCCAGACATATACATATATATGAGCCGTGGTATTTTCAAATACTTTGTGTTTACCATTTATACTTTAAGGTGATTTGTCTCAAAAGTGTTCGGTGATCTTTTAAAAGCCAGACATATATATGAGCCGTGGTGTTTTCAAATACTTCGTGTATGCCATCTATACTTTAAGATGATTTGAGCTAAAAAGTTTGTGTGGTGGAAAGAAATGGACAATACCATGGTTACATATATGAGACAATTCTAGCTTATATTGCTTTGTGTGTTTTCGCTGACGCAAGTGTTTTTTTCCCAAGACTGAATTCATAACAGGAGGATAGTCGTTCGCCGAATATCGACCTTGACCTCTCATCAAGCCATCCTCTATGGTGATAAGCCCGCCACAATCGCCGACAGGACGTCAAAGCAGGGCAGTGAGTATATTTAACGTTTAACTCATACCTTCCGAAAATGCAAATTGACCAATCACTGGCCCGACCAACTGACTCCCTGGCCAATTTACTCCAACGGAAAGTTCTATTTTTAAAGGCATTATTTTGCAAAATTTATGGCCAGTAGCATGTAATAAAAAAATAAAAATAGTTGGTTGGCGTAATTTTGACGTTAAAGTCGCAATACCAAAAAAAGCGTTAACAAAAATGGTGACCATTGTCGGAGTTGAAAGCTCAGATCAGGACTGAATAAATAATTTGATTAGTCGGTTGATTCCTTGATTGACAACCGCGATAGGCCAATTGACCTCTTGGGTAGTTTGAAAAGCATTGTCATACAAACCATCTTTTTCTAGATTACCGTACTCCCAGAACTTTGATTTTAAAAAAGGTGACTACATATATAGTCAGCAACAAAAATTGGTTGATCGCAATGTCAATCACAGAATCAATCGACCAATCAAATCCTTCATTTAGATCGGAAATGAAATTTGATCTCCGCATTAGCCTACATTTATATGAAGCATTTTTCTCGTTTTGGCAATTTAAACGTCGTAGCTACAGCTTATTCAACCTACTTTTACGATGTTCAGGTCGCCAATTAATCATTTTCCCTTCTCTTACATGTTTCTGGCAATAAATGTTGCAAGAAATCGCCGTTTAATTGTGGAGTGGAACTTCCTGTCGGAGATAAGTGGGCGTTACCAACGACCCGTCAGTTACCAATGTTTTCTTAACTCTGTACTGTTCAATCTCTGGTCTAAAATTTTGAAAAACAAGAAAGGGTTATTAGAAAAAATGTTCTTTATTGGGAAAAAAACAGGACAAGGGGATGAATAGTTCCATCAAGTCAAATTAGGCTACGATAATTTGAACATCACTCCAATGAATGCATGTGATTAATCACTTTTATTCATTAATAATCTAATGTCAGTATCGTCTACCAAGATTCAAGTATTTTGACTGGGTGATTTTTAATACAATTTCATGATAAGATTTTTGACCAGTCGAAAGCAGCTGTCTATTTATAGATTAAATTGAACGAAATTCAAATAAGGTAAAATCATAGCGCACAAAGTACATCTCACACCAGTAAATCATTTGCTTTGTTTCGCTTGGTGGCATTTCATCATAAGAGATGAGATTTTTTTCTATTACGGTTTCGACCTAAAACTATTACCACAATAATGCATGCATCCGTTTGGCGTGTCGGCTCATCGCTCCTGGTTGAAAGAGAAGTTAAACGTTAAACAAATACAACCTCGTCAATACAATCATTAGAAGTTTTTTGTTTTTTTTTTAACACGGGATACTTTAACCGGAGATTACGTGCAACGTAATCAAGCGTGTTCAATGTCCAATAAAACTACACGGCAACATACACATGCACGAAAATTGAGGTTTGGATTAAGCTGAACTTATAGAGTACGAAGTGAGCGACCTAGTTTGGTTTGAACATCGATCTTGTCAGTTACAATGATTCACCTGCATCAAATGGTTACATGAAATTCAATTTAATTTGCAAGTAATGGAATGAAAAGTCATTATTCGTGTACGAGAGCTACAAATAGCAGTCAACAAATCAGACAATATTATCAACAAACGCACAAATACGGCGGAAAATCGACCGATGGGCAAAAGAAACAAATATTCAGTAACAAATACAAAGCCATAGTTATTTTTTTTAAATGTCGGATGCCTAATTTATCACCTGGATATAATTTTAGCGACTTGCTGCTGTCAAATACAACATGAAAAGGAAATAGAAAGAATGACCCAAAAGGATTTAATTTACACAAACGGACTATGTGCTGTCCCTGTAAAAGGTTTTAAGCCTGATTGCTTAAAACTTGTTAAATTTTTAGGTTGATACCTAAATTCAAAACAAAAAAAATCAGTTCTTAAAACAAACAAGGCGAAACGAAAATAAATTAGTCACACACATCGAGCTCCCATTTCGCTTGACTGGTAACAATTGATGGCCAGGGATACTGGACTAACTTACTATAGCTCGAAAAGTATGTAGCCATGACGTTGAATTTGCCAAATGTACAAAATACAAAAGAGATGCTTTACATAAAGGTCGATGTTCACCAGTCATTTCCGATCTAATTTAATGATTTGATTGGCAAATCGGTTTTTGAGTGACAAAGCCTATCGTCAATTATAATAATCGCATGGTGTATAAAGGAACTTTGCCATCAACAGAGCGCTTACCATGGCGGATTGGGGATTTCTGTAAAGAGGGTTCAAACTTACTAATGGGGGTTCGTTCTCCTGTAACAGATAATCTCATACCAAACAACGACCAAAGGGTGGTCGCTTTGTCAACTTTTTTGTCAAAGATATGAAGGATTGATTCGACTGCATCCATAACATATAATTCGCGCTCAATCCTTTATCATTGAGACGATTCTAATGGGTTCAAACAACATAGAATTTAGTCGTGATTTGACTTTTTAACAAACTGCCTTCACTTCTTAAGAGCCTTTGATTATGGTCGCCTAATGGACATGGTAGCTTAATAAAAGTGGTCACTCGAGCAAGATCCACCGTATTACTAAATTTAAACAGAATTACCCAATGATCATGAAATAATTAGGCTTCAGGTGGGTGGTTCAAACGAACCTACCGAACCACCCTTTAAATCCGCCCTGCATCATTTGAGCTTAAAAATGCCTTCATCCTTAGTGGAGACTTAGAGGATGCACATGTTGATCTGAGTCTTTACATAGCACACGTGGAGTTGTTAGAAATAGCACACACAAGCTTATTTGTTGAGATGCTAATATAGTATAAAGTATACATTTACCACGCAAGCCAAGTGTATTAAGACGGCTCAAGATTAGTATCAAGGCAAACCCCGACGGAAAGCACGAGTTTCTTGGTTAATGAAAACAAGAAGTATTCTCTTCGTTTATTATGATTTTATTCCATCAAGCGAAACAAAACACATAATTCACTTGTTTTGTAAAATTGTATGGGTCTATCTTTTGCGCAAGCAAACAAAATAGTTGCGTGCTCAAAATGTTGTTGATGGAAGTATGAAAACTACCGAAACTGTTGAATCTTCATAGACTGAAATTAAATTATTAACTCATGGAACATCCTATTTATATACAATCTCTTTCAGTTTGGACCAGTATTCAAAATTGTTGCCCAATAATATTACTGCAATTTAAATTCATCCTTTTCAGTTTCCTTTGTTCAACAAACTACTTGAAGAAGGACAATATGACAGAAGAAACTCGAACTTACGACCTGAAATAAGGAGCCCGGCTACAGCTCCAGTACTTAAGACTGAAGGCAGATATCAACCTCTCTCGAAGAGATCCGGCATCCAAATGGACGAAAAGAGCACGGACAGGAAGTTACCAGAAGTAAAGATAGCAGGTACATTTTTTTATGTTTTACGGACCGCCATTAAAACCGATTGACCGATCATATCATACGTTTCGAACGGAAGTGACCTTTGAACTCCTGGAATTGGTTGACAATAATGTGAAGCATGCTTGTTGGTAAACGTCGTGAATAAATCTTATCAAAGCTACAGTTACAACGTTTAGGCCGCAAATCAACGATTTATTTGTTACAAACCACAAAATTTGCAAAATGACGCCGATCAATATCAAAACCGAACTTGTCGAAGTTCTGTGGGCGGGACCAACAATACGTTAATTAAAGAAGAAAATAAAAGAAGTAAATCAAAATGTTCGTGGCAATATATTCATTCATTTCAATAGATTCAAATATAATCCATTCCAACGCAATGGCGCTTTTTGACGCCCCTCAAGAAAATCAAGTGGGAAAATATTATGCAAAATGAAGAAATTGCTTTTAACAAGCTTGAGGCAAAGCTAATTCATTCAGAGAATAGGATTATCAATCTTAATGAGTCGACTTTGAGTACATAGACTGCAAATAGTTATATATCTCATTGACGTTTGCCTAATTTGAATATTACTACAAACTACCCCCCCCCTTCAAACCTTCATATTACTCTTCCCTCCGAGAAGATTCGCCAACAGTCTTGGTCTGGGGGATCTGTGGTTAAGGCAACTTCGGTCTGACGGTTGTCATCTTCCTATCTCTGACTGCAAATGTAACATGCAGAGCTTGTAGAAAAGGCTAATCCAATCAGTGAAAAGAACCACCAACCTTAAAAGGGCCGTCTTTGTCTATATAGCCTGGAAATAGTCATATGTCTCTCTTGAAGTTTCCTCATATGCATATCTATACAAATTACCTCCCCTGAAACCGTCACAGTTTTATGTTTTATTGTAGAGAACGAGGAAATCATTAGACCAATTACACTTCAAGATCCTCCAAAATCTAAACTAAAGCGACAGTTATCGGTAGAGACTCGTGAATCTCAGGATGCGCTTCGACACCTCAAAAAGCCAAACCTTGGGTATACAGCAGATACGGGTCGTAGAGATTTCAGGGACACTGTTTGTGTCCTGGGTGATGAGGTTGACGGCGGTGAACCATCTTCTACTGATCCTAAATTGAGCAGGGTCAAACTTGGTTTAGGTACAAATGAGACAAGTCTGATGCAAAACATATCGCCCTCAAAACAAAACCTCGGTACTGAAGGTAAAACCTCACCAACAGCTCAAAATTATACCACAGATTCGACAGTATGTCAAGAGCATATGCGGCATGAACGTCCGGCAGTAAGTCCGAATTTGTTCGACTTACATGACATTGGATTGACATCTCCATTTGCGTGTAAAACGCCACAAAGTCCGTGCAAAGTCAAACAAGTTTTTGTTTATCCGGAATCACCGGCTGCTCGACCGAGAAAGCCATCTCCGTATCGCCAAATAAATGAAATTGATCGACACATAACTGAGTACAGCGTCAATGAACCTCATAGATCAGAGGACACTATGCAACCGCCTATCTTCTCCCAAAGCCGGCCTTTTGCAAGCGACCTTTATCAAGATGAAATGAAACGACAAACTACAATGACAGCACAACAAGTCGAAACAGAGATAGAACCTAATCAAAGGGTTGCATCTCGATCTACCTATGTCACCACAAAAGGATTCCACTGGCCATTAAATGTCACTATAACCGAAGCCATTCCAATAAGTCCAAGAGTTGTGACCACAGATACACGACCAAAGTACCAAGTGACCACTAGTTCAAGTTACAACTCTCCCCACTGCTCCAACAGACAAACATCACGATCAGACAGCTACGAAGAGGATCTGGCCCGACTCCACCGACTCGAGCGAGAATACGAACGGGCCCTCGAGATTCTTGGGTGCTCCAAAGAAGTACGAACACAAGTGCTAAGAAGCCTCAGTGCAGTAGACAAGTCTCCTAACGAAAAAAGTATTCGTGAAACAAGAGATGATGTACGCAGTAAATATGAGCGTACGTTCTCTCATCCAATTGCAGCACCAAGACTTACCCATTTTATGGCCAATCAGTCACACAGAGAAGGAACAAGAGGAACCGAACTTGGAATAAGGGTTAGTGCTAGATATCTGCTCTCTTTTTCTCACTCTCGAAACAGTTTAAGTCCTCTTTATCTCTGCTTCTTTTTCTGACCGTCTGTCTGTCTCTATCTCCATCCCTCTCTGTGCTCAGTCTGTTTCTCTTTCTGTCCTTAGTTTTTCTCTCTATCTCCCTCTCTTTCTTTCTTTTCATTTTCATCGAGTTCTTGATTAATCTATAAAAAAAAAGGTATATGGGTAGATAACATGTAACTGTGGTAAAATCATTTAATGACTCAGTTGTTGTTGTGAAACTTTTAAGAAACTTTTACGAAGAAAACTTTATTTTTAGATCATAATCTTTACAAAAAAGGTATCATATGATTATACATGTTTAATACCTTAAAAAAATCTTCTATCCTCCTTTTCCTTAGACAAATTACTTAATGGACGTTTCGCCTCCTTTCTCTCTTTAGCCGCAGCAGTCGATGCCATGGTTTACTGACGCTCGAAGACGTCTATTTATCCGGCCCGAATACTTAGTTGAAGGAGGTAAACTGTAAATTAATTTAAAAAACTGACCCTTTGTACCATTATAGTTTCGTTAGTTTATATTTGTGATTTTGTTGTGCGGGTTGGTTGTTTTAAAACGTTCTGTTAAAAGTGATTTAAAAGTCGGAAAGTTGTCTTATGCCATAATGGTATCTATGCTTTTATTATAGATAACATGTTAAGCATAGATGGTAAGCAGAAAAGATGCAATTATTTTTTCTTCATCAATGGTTATGAAAAGTTTTGTTTCTTTTAATATCCATTTATTTCCATTTGGAATTAATACAATTTTGAAAACAGTCCAACAGTCCTTGGCCTTTCTGCACCAGTCTTGTTTTTCAACAGTTTTTCTTAATGTTAAATGAAGTCAAGGGATATGGACGTTTAAGGTAGGTGTCTCTAAATGGAGGAGACAGGTTGTGGGCTATGACTGTAATTAATGTTTTCTACATTTGTAGAGAGAAGAAGTTCCAATAGAGATCAAGGTGCAGAACTAACCACTTCTTCAACTGACATTCCAGACGAAGTATTACAGTTTCTGCATTCTAAGAATTTTCATCCTGAGGAACTGGAAAACTTGAAAGACTTTTTACGACGAGGCGGTTCGTCCAATATCGGACCATATGAGTCTTCCAGTGTACATAATGAATCGGTAACCCGTGCACGGTTCAGATATGACACATCGTCTGATTACAGGCGATTTTATTCAAATGACGAACAATTTGGTCCAGTGAGAGACAGGAGACTCGGTATGTTTTCTTAAAATCGCTGTTTAGAAGCAAAGTTTAAGCTTTGATAGTTTAAGTTAACAGACAGAATTTTGAGGTCGTCTCGAAGTTCACCGAGTGCAAACTGCCTTTGGAGGCTTAACCAGTAAATCCGTTAAATGCCTAAGCCATAAAAAGGAGTTCTTATGTATTTAAGGAATATTGCAAACTCTGCATGCAAGATCATCTCTTTCTTGTACTTTATCTCACTTGAGAACACCGATCTTCAGAGAAGTTGCAGTCGACAATTTCAAATTGTTGAAAATGCTAAATATTTATCTCTTAAGGTAGAGAACAATGTGGAAAATGAAGAAATTGGTTGTAACAAGCAATTTCTTCACTTTCCAGATTGTTTTCAACTACTATTTTCTTGAGGGGCGTCAAAAGGAGGAATTGTGTTGAAATGGGTTAACTCCTAGGTTACTTTAACCTCGTTTTTATAACGTCATAACGTTTGGCAAAGAAGATTATTTAACAAAACAATGCTTTGCTAGCTAACAGTACTTTTCAGTAAATTGATTATGAGAAAGGTGGATGAAATAAACAGGACTCTGTTTAACAAGGCATTTAAAGTGTAAGCATCTAGCCACATACCAAATGTTGTTTACACACATAAGTGAAAGCGATTTGAATTGTAATTCTTTAAAAGATTCCTATGGTGGTTTCTAAATTATTTTTTTAGAAAATGCAATAAAATCAACGGTACAATTTTAAATTGACAGTTTTTTGTATCTGTTTTTGCAATCATCACGAAATTCGCTAGTCATTTTTCGATTAAATATGTTTAGAATCAGAATGAAATGAGGTTTAGTCAAGTGCATTTATTAAAGTGAAAACGACATAATTTTTACAGGAGATATAGACGTTCGACTGTCGTGTGAGAGTGTGGTGCCAAGATCAACCCAGGACATGATGAAGAATTTGGAACACGATACAACAGACTGTCGGTGTTCGAAAATAGAAGACGCTATAAGACAGATGGCGCTACAAGCATATAGTCAGATACGACGAATTGACACAAGCCCGGCTTCCTTCACACAGTTTCAAAATGAAATTAACGAAACCAATATCCACGTATATGAGTCAATGCAGTTCCTCTGTGCCATAAAGTGTCTATGTAAATATGGACGGACACTGGAAGAGGTTTTCAGCGGAAGTGTTGTATTTAGACTGAACTGTCCAAACGTCGATTCCCTCTTAGATCTCTGGAACGGATATAAATCTGGAAACTTGCTAAAGGATTTACAGAAAGGTTTTGTGACGAAGGAGCTCAAGCAACAATTCGATTGTGAGGAAATTAACCTGGAAATTGTTGTATTCGAAGAAGATTACATTAAATGTAAAACTGAGCTAGGTATGAAATAAAACATGATTCTGGTGTCAAAGAATAAGCATATATATAAAAGTAAATTTTGTAAAGGGAAACCTTGCCCCGAGATAGATGGACAATTATTAAATTATCTCGTACATAAAATATTAATCATTCCGAAATAAGTGCAATTGGTAATCCTGAAGTTTCTTTGAATTTAGAATCGTATAATAGGATAAATCAATTTGCTTTGTGAAATAAAGAGTAGCTGATGTGAATATAAGCAAAAAAGGCGATTCGTCTTGGCTGTTAGTTAACTGAAGAGGGACATAACAAATTTGGCATCTATTGAAATTAACGCGCGTGTTTTTTCTCGCTTACGACCAATACATACGGATACGATTCAGATTAGGTATTATTTGATTTACTTTTTTTCACAGAGACAGTCTTGCGCAACCAGATATGCAAATCAGTCACTAAGTCCCCTTGTTCTCCGAGTTTCCACGCCCGAAGCCTTTCTGAGCCAGCCTCCGTCACCAAACAAGCCAGTCAGCTATTGACTCCCAAGAAGAAAATCATGTCACCGTTCAGAGAGAGATTCTGTTCTGACTCGTCCGTGGAGCTATCACCTAGGCGGGTCTTTCAGGAAATGTAAGCTTTCTTGATATTCAAACCAGAGTACATCAATAAATCATTTAATTTGCAGGATCTTCTGTTAAAAAAGGGGTGTTCTAATTGGTAAAAAAATGCATGCCTCTATGAACAAAATTTGGATATTTCGCAGCTTCCTCAGAAAATACTTCCATTAATAAAAGTATTAAAATTCATCGCAAGTTGTGATATATTTGCTTTTTTCGCCTGATGCTATTAAACTATAAGGAATGGTGATAATATTGTTTTTATTTTTGTGAATTCATACAGAGTGATAAGGTTATTCGTTTCACACCATTCCTGAACCGAAAGGGCAGGAAAGTACACCAAAGTTTGGCTTTTGTTGAACGAAAATTACAAACGATTTTGACTTGTTTGCGATATCATCCTTTAATAATATAACGTTTGTGTCCTCTAATAAGATTCAATAATTTTGTTTGGCTGACATTTTCTTTTCACACATTCATGAACGGAATTGTGAGCATACACCTATTTGGTGTGTAGTTTCATACAATTTCATGCCAAACAAGTAAAATAATTGGTTATAAACCTAAATACTTAATCACATCAATCTATGAGTCCGCGAAACAGAGTGATAAAATCTTTTTGGGTTTATGCTTCAATGAAAATAAAAAGTAATTTCTTCATTTTGCAATACAAAATGTAATCTCACAGTACTTATCTTTGTCTTCAGAAACGCTAAAGCTAAAATGCCTCTGACGTCTCCCTCAAAGAAACAGGATAGCGCATTTTCAACCGAAGCCAATCTTATGTCACCCAAACGTCCAACAGGGATATCGACGTCACCGCAAGGAGAACAAGAAAATGTAGGTCAAAGCGGTCTCGTGGCACATTCTCCTCGTGATACAGTCTTCCAGGCATTGCCCTGGCTCGACCAAAGGGAAAGAGTGACTCAACTATAAATCCTTCTATTCTATCATCAAAATGTTTACGAAATATTCTAACACAAGGTACATTTTTCACTAAATCGACCAATCGCTGACAACTCCTTAGGTACGCTATCAATTACAACAGGAAGTCCCGCTTCGATCTTTAATGGCGTTATTTTGCAAAAGCATTGGTCTGTAGCTCGTAACAAAAAGTAGAGTCGTTAGTTGGCGAGTTAAACGTCGTAACTACAGGTTGAATAAACTGTAGTTACGACGTTTAACTCGCCAAACAACAAAAATGTTCATCACAAATGGCGGCCAATGTCGAAATTTAAATCTCATTTCCGGGCTGAACGAATAATTCGGTTGGTCGATATATTCCTTGATTGAAAGCCGCAGTTCGTCAATTCCAACGGGAAGGGAGGTTGATGTCTGATAAATACCAGTATACCCGTGCTTCGTTTTAAGGCAATAGATGGAATGCTGTCCCCGCCCACCGACTGGTTTGTGGGCGACTCAAACGTCGTAGCTACAGCTTAGATGAGTCGCCAAACCAACAAAAATGTTTCACAAAAAAGTCGGCCTATGTTCGAAGCTAAATGAATGAGTTGATTGATTCATTCATCGCGATCGGTCAGTTACAGTTTGAATAAGGTTCTTTTGGAAATCTAAAAAATCTACAAAATTATCAAGTATATGTTGAAGCGACTTACCTCCAATTTTCATATAAAGCAATGCATTTTCGTTATGTTTACTCCAAAATTAATATTGTTAGTTTGCGACCTTAGACTTTTATACCAGATTAAGGCTTTGGGGTATTAGTGCTCTTTTAAAGCATTTTATATTTCTTTTTCTGGCATTCTCTTAAAGGACCTATGGAATCCTGTAATTCTCGTAAAAATTGTATCAATATGCAACAATGTGACAATCTCGTATGTCAATGCATGAGACATTGTGGCACTGTCGTATGTCTCTCATCTAATATGTATACGATATTTAACCCATTCCCAAACAAGCCCTCCTTTTTTACCCCCTTCAATGAAAAAAGCTTTGGAAAACATTGTGGAAAATAACAAAATTGCTTGTAACAAGCAATTTCTTCATTATCGGCAATGTTTTCTATCCAAAAAGACGTAAAAGTGCAATTGAAAATTGTCGTCTGCAGCTTCTTTCAATTCAGACCAACAATACCCAAGTTTTGTTATTTCAAGATTTCCCTTTTCCCGCTACTCCCGTTTTGCCTAGAAGGCATCATATCTTCATTATTATTGTCCGAGTTTTGAACTCTTAAAGGTAGTCTCAAAGGTAGTGTTAGTTATTTTGGTTCAAGTTGTTATCATTAAATGGTACTTCTTGAACATTGTCAATGTTTAAACTATCATGTAATTCTAAAGCTATTTTAGGGTTTTTTGCTCAGTTCCTTTGGAGACAGGTATTGCCATAGCTCTTAGGTATCGTTTGTACCAAAACTCAAATATTTCCTTATATCTCCATTATTCCTTAAAGATATTTCTTGAAACTCGGCATATACGTTTAACTTATTACTACACAGCCCCGCTTTTAGAAACCGTCAAAGAAAGGGGTTTAGGAAAACAAAGTGTTAAATGAAGATATCACTGTTTACCGGTAAATTCTTCATTACTACCAATATTTTCTGCATACACACTCACAAAAAAAAACCCCAAAAACATAGAATTCTATTATTTCACAAACTCAAAGATATTGTCTGCAACATATTTCAATTTGGACCGGTCTAAAGTTTTGACATGTGATAATGCGTTAAAATATGTGATGCATTTTGTTTAACACTTTCCTGCACAACCCCTTGATTTTAGGTCCCTATGATATTAAACTTGAGAAAAAAATGTTGGGAAAAGAAGAAATTGCTTGTCACATGCAATTTCTTCTTTTCCCTCGATATTTTCTGTAAGTTTATTACTATACATATTGCACTCACTTTAAATCGTCGTCTGCAACTTCTTTCAAAATGGACCAGCCTTAAATTTTGAAAAACGGGAAAGGTTAAAAATTATATGACTATATTTTCCTTTACAAGCAGAAATATTGTAGTATTCTTATCAAATCTTGTACACATGTTTGATTTGTTACAATTGTGTGGTTTAAAGCTTATTTCATATTTTTGCAGCTTTTTATATAATTTATGATAGAAGTTTATTTATGTTATTATTAATAATTTACAATATATTTCAACCATATCCACATTTGGCATTGAAAAAAAGTCGTTGGTAGGAGATCATGATATGATAACTACAGCTTTATTCAAGTTTTATTTACGACATTTTGGTCACAAATGATAGAATTAAATAGAGTTGAAGCAGTTTATTGAAATCAGTATCTTAATTGACCATCATCCATTGAGACCAGAAATTAGTTTTGAACTCCAACATTGGCCGCAATTTTATTAACCATGTTTGTAGGTTTAGCGACGTAAACGTCGTAACTACAGCTTTTTGAAGCTGTGGTTACAACGTTTAGGTCGCCAACCAACTCTTTTACTTTTTTGTAACATGCTACTGACCAGAATCTCAGCGAAATAACGCCGTTTAAAATCGAAGCGGGACTTCCTGTCGGAGTCAATCGACGGATTGCTTGTCCCGCCCAATCACCTCCGGTATGGAAATTCGAATTAGTCATCAAGCGTAAATGTCTGCACGGTTTATGGTTAGAAACAGAAATCAAAAAGCTAATCATTTTATTGCGACCCAAATAGTATGAATTAAATTAAATGTTTAATCTATAATTTTTAGAAGTTTCAAGTTTCGTGCAAAAGGGGAAATATGATGATAATGCTTTAAACCAGCCAGTGCGAGCAGGGCCTCTAGTGACCCAATCGATGAGTCCCTGTGCCCATGTCACCCAAAATGTGTTGTTATTCATACACTATCCTGGCAGAGAGATCCGGGCGCCCGCTTTGGTTTGAAACCCTGTAGAAGCCAGTTGATTGAGATAGAACAAACGCGGCCGATTGGTGAGCTGCCACAAAGATAAACGATGTTAGCCGACGGTACCGTGCACTCATAGGCAAAGTGTCCCATAAGCCAAATCTGGCTTGCCCTTTTAAAAAGAGTGATAGATTAACCCATTCCCACACAACAAAGTTTAAATCTGGTCCAAAGTTGCAGCTGACCATTTTAAGTTGATAATATTTTTCATATCTTATTTTTGTTTCATTTTCCGTCTTTTGGTATAGAAAACAATGTAGATAATGAATAAAATTCTTGATACAAGCAATTTCTTCATTTTCCACAATGCTTTCTCGAGGGGCGTAAAAAAGAGGGATTTTGTGAAAATGCGTTAATGACCTATCATTTATGGTACAAAAGCATATCGTATTATAAAATATAAATGACGCGTCAGGCGAAAAGGGACCTCACGTATGTTAAACAAATAGTCGAAAAAGAGATTTAATCCAGCACAGGTCAACACGAGTTCGCATTATAAAAAAACAATCATAATTCAGGGTAGGTGAATCATTCAAGGTTTATTAACTGTAGGAGAGCAACCAGTTTAGACCCTCGTAGGCTGACTAGAATTGATACTTGACGCCAGTACCAGGAGTTTTTTGTGTTTTTTTCAGACTGACGGGTTATATATTGTCGTTGGCGTTCTAAAATCTTGTAAATACAGCTTTATTCAAGCTGTAGTTATGCTGTTTTAGAACGACAACGACGACATGTATCGGCGGAATAAGTTTAACCTGAGATGCGCTCCTTTCTCCATGAGTCGATGCACCGCTCTCAGGCCTCATAACATGATTGAATTGATTGATTGTGACTAAACACCTCTTTTAACCCTTGTCATGCTGTATTAATTACCTGGTTTAATTGCTTTTAAATCAAAGGGTTGAAAGCACTGAAATAACTTGCTGTTCAAAAATCAATATTTCTTTTAGAAATCAATTTCATGAACAACTCTGACAGGAAAAGTACAAGCAGGGGCGTAGACAAGATCTTGTCTACACCTCCTGCAAAAACCGGAATATTCCGGGATCAGCATGACAAGATCTTGTCTACACCTCCTGCAAAAACCGGAATATTCCGGGTTCAGCATGGCAAGGGTTAACTGTATTTCAGTCATATCGCGGCGTTTGGAGCACAAAAATTGATTCTAAGTCTTTTTTACACTTTTACTACCACTGCATCCTTTCCGATCCCCTAGCTGCTCATCCAACATAAATTTACGACCATCCACCCGTTGGTGGGAGACAAATATCGGCAAGGAAATTCGCCTCTGCCGAGGATCGGACCCGGACTCTATGATTAGGAATCCTTTGCACAACCACTGCGCTAAGACGGCGTCCAAAAACCTAACATGCATGAATTATTATGGGCAAAAATTGATTCATAATTCCACGTAAATTGAAAGTCATTGACTCATCGGCCCTGTCAATAAGAATGATTTTACCAATTAAATCAGTCAAACAATGTAGACATCCAAAACTTTGTCTTCGTGTTGTGATCTAAACGTTGTAACTATAGCTTAATCATGCTGTTATAATGACCTATATGTCGCCAATCAACAACCCGCTCTTTGGTATTTGTGTCCGACCAATTTTCCCTTGACATCACAGACAAACTGGATTGTCGGAGTGTGGTACACGTGGCTAGCAATCTGCCAATTCTGTGTAGGCATAAATCCTCATGATATAAAATATCCTACTTTTCTTTATAAAATAAACAAATGATAAAACTCTGTAGGCTTACAGTAATCAATTATTTATATTTAAAACGGTATCCAGGGACAGTTTGTAGTTGAATTCTGTTGAATTTATCATAATATTGATAGAAATGATGCAATATTAACATTTCTGTATGATATTTTATCATCAGAAAGTCTTTGTCCTAAATAGACCTCTTCAATATTCATAAACATCTTTTTTTCTATAAGTAGGGGATATTGAATGAGAATATGAGAGGTCATGAAACACCGAATTGTTAAACGAGTCTTCCATAGACAGACATAAAACGAGTTTTTGTCTATTTTAAAGAAAGATTTTACTATATTCGTTACTGTATGATATTTCGATATATATGATATTCCGTGAAACATATTTGAGCCCATGCGTGACATTTCCAACCATTAAACATGTGCGCCAAGTAAAGACTCAGATCAGCCTGTGCATCTGAACAGTCTGATCTGGGTCTTCACTCTGCGCTCTGTAGATAGATACTGACACAAAGCTTCTTCAAACAATCAGCGAATATTCTAATTGCCCCGAATGGCTGTCCAGGGTGCTCAATGTGTGCGAGTCACGCACATGCGAAATTGTTGGAAATGTCACGCATAGGCTCATTTATAACGAAGTTTCAAAATGACGTCATTATATGCATTGTATGACGTAATTTTCTCGGAACGAAATGGCATTTTCATCTGCCCTAATAGCTCAATTACATAGTTATGTAATATTACCCATGTAATATCAAAAATATTCGAATGGTTTATTTAAACACCATCTCGTCGGTCATATTATAAATCATATCATAAATGCTGACTGTGCATGGATAGATCAAGGTTATTATCACTAGAAGGATCTGTGTCGTTCTACCTCTAAGATTCGATCACCGACGGCGGCACTCATCCTTCTGACTATTTGTCTCTCACCAATGGGTCGATAATCGTAGACCTATTTGGGATAGCAGCTGGAGGCTAGGAAAGGATGTAATGGTAGTACTGGTGTGAGAAATACCAGGATTCCATTGTTAGGTGCTCCAGCCGCCGCGATATAACTGAAAGATTGTTGAAAGCGGCGTAAAACCCCTTTCAAACAAACAAATCTACCTCTAAGAGTCCTCTCATAAACATTTTCAAATATCACACAATTCCGTTTTACCCCCATTATGAAAAAAGGTTCTGAAAATCATTGTGAGAAATGAAGAAATTGCTTGTTACAGGCAATTTCTTCATTTTCCACAATGTTTCCTTCTATGAAAATCAAGCATGATCTGTATTTCATCAACTTGAAATTGTCGTATTCAGCTTCTTTCACTTTGAACCAGTCTTTAATATTATCGTGTGGTAATGGGTTTAAGCCCCGGTAATACTTACACCGCTTATCACAAACAATTAACTTGTCCCTTAATGATGAATAACAAGAGGGCCGTGCCTTGTTTTGGATTCAGTTTTTTCAAACTGTGGAACAAAGACTTCGACCCGAAAACTTAATCTCTGTTCATCATTTTGGCAAAGCTCTAGCAATTCTTTTTTTATTTTTATTTTATTTTAACTTTTATGTTAAATTGAGAAGCCTTATTTTTTTCTATTGATTGACTTGGGTTGAACGTTTAATAGTATTTCAGTCATATCGCGGAGGATGGAGCACCTTACCATTCCTCACATCAGTACTAACTCTACATCCTTTCCAAGCCTACAGCAGCTCACCCACATAGGTTTACGATTATCTACCCATTGGTGAGAGACAAATCATAGAAAGGATATTTGCCGCGATCGGGGATCCAACCCTTAGCCACATGCGTTACCAACTGCGCCGCGGCAACAGCTTGTATATGTCAATCTTTTCTTTTTGGGAAAATGTCTTCTTGGGATTTCAATTCCCAGTGAAGTTGTGGTTAAAACCTGCATGATAAATAAATAACCACACTGCGGTCGAACCGGGTAATATCAACCTAAATATATTCAATGGAGCATTTCGAAATATTTACATGAAATTAATGTCATAACGGATTGTCAGTCTCTGCATAGCAAAAGAACGTTATTCTGTACCTTGTATAATCACGTATTTTGCACGTTTGAACAAATACCACACAACAAAATTTAAGACTTTTCAAAATTGAGAGGAGTTGAATGGCAAAATAGCACTAAAATTGAAAAGTAAGTAATAAATATGGTAGTATATATTGAGAAAAGGGGAGACATTTCTTATCAAAAGCAATTTCGCCGTTTCCCGCAAAGCTTTCCACGATGACAATTCATAAGGGCGTAAAAAAGTGGTAATGGGTTTACCAGAAATATTTTAAACACAGCTCTCTCTTCGTTTTAGAATGACCAGTCTCAAAGAAAATACTCTTATGACTTGCAAAAACGTTTTGGTGGCGAACAAAAGGAATGTATACATTTTTGCACGTACTCCAGAAAAAGGCCGATTTTTTGTGGTCACAAATAAATGATAGCATAATAGAGGTGGTTGCTTTAAGAATGTTCAACTTTACTCGGGGTCTTGAGTGGCTCAGTGGTTTAGCAGTGGTCTCATTATCTTAAAGAAGTCGAAGGTTACAGACTCTGATCCTGGTCTCACGGCTAGCCATGTGGAGTTGTCTTTGGGTAAGAAATTTCAGAGCCAGAGTCGAGTAACGGGAATACCTGGCAAGCGCAAGAACAGATGAACGTCGCCATTGAGTCATTCAAGGATTGTTCAAAGTGATGTTTCACCAAATATTAACAAATCGACTGAATATATTCAACAGAATACTCTTGGTCCATTTAGTTCACCATAGATTACAAATTATAATCATTTGGGCCTTTATTTTTTATCTTAGTTTGTAAATAAGGACTGATTACTGTAGTTTTCAAGGTTTATCGTGTAACTATTTTATAAACGCCAACGTATCAGGCTCGATAGGGTTAAAAAGATAATAGGAGCAGATAAAATAGTCCAAAGGTCTGACGAAATTGGGTTTGTGTTTGTGTACCAACCACAAGTTTTCGCGCTAAATAGTCGGTCATCAGAAACACTTTGACAAACCTTGAAACACTTATGGAAGGGCAAAGTAAAATTGAAATTACAATACTAAGCGAAACAGTTATATAGTACTTGTTAAAACGGGAAATTCCATTTAGTCCATTACCCGATAATGACAATTTTGAAGCCCTTCAAGAAAGCTAACCGGGAAAACGTTGTGTAAATTAAGAAAGTGCTTAAACTAAACAATTACTTCATTTTCTACGATATTTTAAACCCAGAAATTAGAAAAATCAGAACATTTCCTGAACTTCAAATTGTCGTCTGCAACTTCTTTCAATTTGGGCCGGTTTAGTTATTGCTTAGCCTAAGCGCATAAGACTCCCAATTTTCAATCATGGGATGTCATGGGTTCGATCACCGGCGGCGGCACACATTCTTTCCGACATTTGTCTCTCACGAATGGGAGGATAATCGTTAACCTAAGTGGGATAGCAGCTGGAGGCTAGCAAAGGATGTAATGGTAGTACTGGTGTGAGAAATACCATGGTAATCCACGGTAAGGTGCTCCAGCCGTCGCGATATGACTGAAATACATGCAGTTAAAAGTGGCGTTAAACCCCATTCAATCAATAAATCAACTATATAACACAGGGCGTTAATTGGCAGTCCCTGTTTAAAAAGCAGTCTGTAAGTCTACGGCCATATCACGTTGAAAACACCGGTTCTCGTCCGATCACCGAAGTTAAGAAACGTCGAGACTGCCTCGATGGACGAGTGGTATAGGTGCTTGACTCATGATCTGAAGGTAACGGGTTCGAGCCCCAACGTCACCGGCGTGTGTTCACGGGCAAGACACTTAATAGCCAGCCCCAGTCTACCCAGCTGTAAAAGTGGGTAGCAGTGGGATTCAGCCACTGCCTCTCTTTCAGGGATGTGAAAACATCTGGAATGTGAGTGTATAACCTGCCAGTAAAACCCGAAAGGGGAGTTAGGCAGTATAAATAGATAGATAGATAGATAGATAGATAGATAGATAGATAGATAGATAGATAGATAGATAGATAGATAGATAGATAGATAGATAGATAGATAGATAGATAGATAGATAGATAGATAGATAGATAGATAGATAGATAGATAGATAGATAGATAGATAGATAGATAGATAGATAGATAGATAGATAGATAGATAGATATCAACTTAAATGACCCAAATTATAGAAATATCCTATTTAAACAATTCCAACACAATCACGCTTTTTCATGCCCCCCAATTTCTTCATTTCCCAGAATGTTTTCTACCCAAAAGGATAAAGGTTTATTGTCGAAAATTGTCGTCTGCAACTTCTTTGAAATTGGACCAGTCTTAAATGTTGTCGTCTGGTAAAGGATTAATAAGTGCCAATGCTTTCGTCTATATATTCTAGCTAGCCATAACATGGTAAGGTCCTGTTATTGACCACAATTTAACCCATCCTAAACGACAGAAATTTAGACTAGTCCAGCTGCTCAACCAACATAGGTTAACGATTATCCACCTATTGATGGGAGACAAATGTTGGAAAAGATATAAGCCGCGACCGGGAATCGAACTCGGGACCCCTTGACTAGGAGTCCTACGAGCTAACATTGCGCTATGGCCCCTGGGGTCTCTTTCATACAAATTAAAGAAGGGGATCTTCAAAAACTTGTACGAAACTAAGACAACTGCCTGATCGCTTCAGTCAATCGAAAAATGGACCAATCAAAAAGTACATCTAGACCAGAGGCTAACTTTGAATTTCTGTTGGCGATTATTCTTAGTTTAGCGACTATTCTGTAATTACGACGTTTAGGTCATCAACCAGCCATTCTATTTTTTTTCCAACACGTTACTCACCACAGTGATAGTGTGTGTGTGTGTGTGTGTGTGTGTGTGTGTGTGTGTGTGTGTGTGTGTGTATGGCAATCAATTAGAGGACCCAGGCTTGAACGCACTCCAACGATTAGAGGACTGCGGTACAATTAGAGGACTTGCACACGGGTCCTCAAAATGTTTTCATTGTATTCAACTGATTTTGATATACTATTATAGAAAATTGAAAAATAATCGAGTCCTCATTTAAACGTTAAAAAGTAGTCTGGACGCACAGAACATGCACACTTTGCTTTTGTCACGTGACTTGAGAGTGTGCTTGACGACTGGCACAGGTCCTCACATACATATATTTTGTTTTTCCCATGGCTGTATGCACAGGTCCTCACAAACTTGGGAGTGTAACATGAATGAACATACATATATTTTGTTTTTCTCTTGACTGTATGCATAGGTTCACACAAACTCTTTTCTGTTACAGTACATGTCCTCACAAATATTTTGTCAAGCCTCAATAGCTCAGTCAGTAGTCAGGCTGGCAATTTAAGGGATCTCAATATGGCACTGGCTCGAAACCTGGCTCAGCCAACTTACTTTCCGAAAAGTAAATGTGACCTGATTCATTCTTTTTCACCAATGGACAAAGTTTATGTGATAAAGCAGTCAGTGGCTTGGAAAGAAAGCTATGTGTGGTACTGGTGGATAGGTGCACTGACTGCCATGATTTGACTGAAAAAAACGTTCTTTCCAAGTGCACCTATCCATGCTGCCATGGTATTTCTTCACCGGTACCGCAAGTGACGTTTATTTTCTTCCAAAATTAGAATTACTTTTTCAAACAAAGTCCATTGGTGAAAGACGAATGATTCGGGTCACAGACTTTCATCGAACGTCGAAAAGAAAGATAGCCGAGTTGGAATTCGAACCAGTGGCAAACTGGGACCACTTGCTTGTAAATTGCTGCTTATAAGTCGCTACCCATTGAGCTATTGAAACTGCATAATGCGTGAAATGACGCCTTGAACAAATTGAAACACTTTAAAAGACGGCAGGAGGTTGCGGGTTGGATCCCTGGCCAAACATATCGGTGACAATATAGCATTGATAGTAATTGACTAGTTTTCTAAACTATACCGTAGCAGATCATAACCATTCATTGGTGTGTCTTATTCTTGTTTCACTTTTAAAAAAAGTTAGGTTTCAAAAAAGCCGTCTCTTGCATACAGATCAAACTAAGGACCCAGGCTTGAACGCACACCAACCATTAGAGGACTGCGGTACAATTAGAGGACTTGCACACGTTGAGATTGTCCTAACGTGACGCCACTGTATACTTGATAAAGTGGATTATGGCGCACCAAATGGGTCAAAAGTCTATTTAGACCGTGAACGCATAAAATATACGCGTCCACGCGTAAATTTTATGCGTCGACGCATATATTTACACGTCGACGCATAAAATTTACGCTTTAAAAGACGGCAGGAGGTTGCGGGTTGGATCCCTGGCCAAACATATCGGTGACAATATAGCATTGATAGTAATTGACTAGTTTTCTAAACTATACCGTAGCAGATCATAACCATTCATTGGTGTGTATTATTCTTGTTTCACTTTTAAAAAAAGTTAGGTTTCAAAAAAGCCGTCTCTTGCATACAGATCAAACTAAGGACCCAGGCTTGAACGCACACGAACCATTAGAGGACTGCGGTACAAATAGAGGACTTGCACACGTTGAGATTGTCCTAACGTGACGCCACTGTTCACTTTATAAAGTGGATTATGGCGCACCAAATGGGTCAAAAGTCTATTTAGACCGTGAACGCATAAAATATACGCGTCCACGCGTAAATTTTATGGGTCGACTCATATATTTACACGTCGGCGCATAAAATTTACGCTTTAAAAGACGGCAGGAGGTTGCGGGTTGGATCCCTGGCCAAACATATCGGTGACAATATAGCATTGATAGTAATTGACTAGTTTTCTAAACTATACCGTAGCAGATCATAACCATTCATTGGTGTGTCTTTTTCTTGTTTCACTTTTAAAAAAAGTTAGGTTTCAAAAAAGCCGTCTCTTGCATACAGATCAAACTAAGGACCCAGGCTTGAACGCACACCAACCATTAGAGGACTGCGGTACAATAAGAGGACTTGCACACGTTGAGATTGTCCTAACGTGACGCCACTGTATACTTTATAAAGTGGATTATGGCGCACCAAATGGGTCAAAAGTCTATTTAGACCGTGAACGCATAAAATATACGCGTCCACGCGTAAATTTTATGCGTCGACGCATATATTTACACGTCGGCGCATAAAATTTACGCTTTAAAAGACGGCAGGAGGTTGCGGGTTGGATCCCTGGCCAAACATATCGGTGACAATATAGCATTGATAGTAATTGACTAGTTTTCTAAACTATACCGTAGCAGATCATAACCATTCATTGGTGTGTCTTATTCTTGTTTCACTTTTAAAAAAAGTTAGGTCTCAAAAAAGCCGTCTCTTGCATACAGATCAAACTAAGGACCCAGGCTTGAACGCACACCAACCATTAGAGGACTGTGGTACAATTAGAGGACTTGCACACGTTGAGATTGTCCTAACGTGACGCCACTGTATACTTGATAAAGTGGATTATGGCACACCAAATGGGTCAAAAGTCTTTTTAGACCGTGATCCCATAAAATATACGCGTCCACGCGTAAATTTTATGCGTCGACGCATATATTTACACGTCGTCGCATAAAATTTACGCTTTAAAAGACGGCAAGAGGTTGCGGGTTGGATCCCTGGCCAAACATATCGGTGACAATATAGCATTGATAGTAATTGACTAGTTTTCTAAACTATACCGTAGCAGATCATAACCATTCATTGGTGTGTCTTATTCTTGTTTCACTTTAAAAAAAGTTAGGTTTCAAAAAAGCCGTCTCTTGCATACAGATCAAACTAAGGACCCAGGCTTGAACGCACACCAACCATTAGAGGACTGCGGTACAATTAGAGGACTTGCACGCGTTGAGATTGTCTTAACGTGACGCCACTGTATACTTGATAAAGTGGATTATGGCACACCAAATGGGTCAAAAGTCTATTTAGACCGTGAACGCATAAAATATACGCGTCCACGCGTAAATTTTATGCGTCGACGCATATATTTACACGTCGACGCATAAAATTTACGCTTTAAAAGACGGCAGGAGGTTGCGGGTTGGATCCCTGGCCAAACATATTGGTGACAATATAGCAGTGATAGTAATTGACTAGTTTTCTAAACTATACCGTAGCAGATCATAACCATTCATTGGTGTGTCTTATTCTTGTTTCACTTTTAAAAAAAGTTAGGTTTCAAAAAAGCCGTCTCTTGCATACAGATCAAACTAAGGACCCAGGCTTGAACGCACACCAACCATTAGAGGACTGCGGTACAATTAGAGGACTTGCACACGTTGAGATTGTCCTAACGTGACGCCACTGTATACTTGATAAAGTAGATTATGGCGTACTAAATGGGTCAAAAGTCTATTTAGGCTGTGAACGCATAAAATATACGCGTCCACACGTAAATTTTATGCGTCGACCCATATATTTACACGTCGACGCATAAAATTTACGCTTTAAAAGACGGCAGGAGGTTGCGGGTTGGATCCCTGGCCAAACATATCGGTGACAATATAGCATTGATAGTAATTGACTAGTTTTCTAAACTATACCGTAGCAGATCATAACCATTCATTGGTGTGTCTTATCCTTGTTTCACTTTTAAAAAAAGTTAGGTTTCAAAAAAGCCGTCTCTTGCATACAGATCAAACTAAGGACCCAGGCTTGAACGCACACCAACCATTAGAGGACTGCGGTACAATAAGAGGACTTGCACATGTTGAGATTGTCCTAACGTGACGCCACTGTATACTTTATAAAGTGGATTATGGCGCACCAAATGGGTCAAAAATCTATTTAGACCGTGAACGCATAAAATATACGCGTCCACGCGTAAATTTTATGCGTCGACCCATATATTTACACGTCGACGCATAAAATTTACGCTTTAAAAGACGGCAGGAGGTTGCGGGTTGGATCCCTGGCCAAACATATCGGTGACAATATAGCATTGATAGTAATTGACTAGTTTTCTAAACTATACCGTAGCAGATCATAACCATTCATTGGTGTGTCTTATTCTTGTTTCACTTTTAAAAAAAGTTAGGTTTCAAAAAAGCCGTCTCTTGCATACAGATCAAACTAAGGACCCAGGCTTGAACGCACACCAACCATTAGAGGACTGCGGTACAATTAGAGGACTTGCACGCGTTGAGATTGTCCTAACGTGACGCCACTGTATACTTGATAAAGTGGATTATGGCGCACCAAATGGGTCAAAAGTCTATTTAGACCGTGAACGCATTAAATATACGCGTCCACGCGTAAATTTTATGCGTCGACGCATATATTTACACGTCGACGCATAAAATTTACGCTTTAAAAGACGGCAGGAGGTTGCGGGTTGGATCCCTGGCCAAACATATCGGTGACAATATAGCATTGATAGTAATTGACTAGTTTTCTAAACTATACCGTAGCAGATCATAACCATTCATTGGTGTGTCTTTTTCTTGTTTCACTTTTAAAAAAAGTAAGGTTTCAAAAAAGCCGTCTCTTGCATACAGATCAAACTAAGGACCCAGGCTTGAATGCACACCAACCATTAGAGGACTGCGGTACAATTAGAGGACTTGCACACGTTGAGATTGTCCTAACGTGACGCCACTGTATACTTGATAAAGTGGATTATGGCACACCAAATGGGTCAAAAGTCTATTTAGACCGTGAACGCATAAAATATACGCGTCCACGCGTAAATTTTATGCGTCGACGCATATATTTACACGTCGACGCATAAAATTTACGCTTTAAAAGACGGCAGGAGGTTGCGGGTTGGATCCCTGGCCAAACATATCGGTGACAATATAGCATTGATAGTAATTGACTAGTTTTCTAAACTATACCGTAGCAGATCATAACCATTCATTGGTGTGTCTTATTCTTGTTTCACTTTTAAAAAAAGTTAGGTTTCAAAAAGCCGTCTCTTGCATACAGATCACACTAAGGACCCAGGCTTGAACGCACACCAACCATTAGAGGACTGCGGTACAATAAGAGGACTTGCATACGTTGAGATTGTCCTAACGTGACCCCACTGTATACTTTATAAAGTGGATTATGGCGCACCAAATGGGTCAAAAGTCTATTTAGACCGTGAACGCATAAAATATACGCGTCCACGCGTAAATTTTATGCGTCGACGCATATATTTACACGTCGACGCATAAAATTTACGCTTTAAAAGACGGCAGGAGGTTGCGGGTTGGATCCCTGGCCAAACATATTGGTGACAATATAGCATTGATAGTAATTGACTAGTTTTCTAAACTATACCGTAGCAGATCATAACCATTCATTGGTGTGTCTTATTCTTGTTTCACTTTAAAAAAAGTTAGGTTTCAAAAAAGCCGTCTCTTGCATACAGATCAAACTAAGGACCCAGGCTTGAACGCACACCAACCATTAGAGGACTGCGGTACAATTAGAGGACTTGCAAGCGTTGAGATTGTCTTAACGTGACGCCACTGTATACTTGATAAAGTGGATTATGGCACACCAAATGGGTCAAAAGTCTATTTAGACCGTGAACGCATAAAATATACGCGTCCACGCGTAAATTTTATGCGTCGACGCATATATTTACACGTCGACGCATAAAATTTACGCTTTAAAAGACGGCAGGAGGTTGCGGGTTGGATCCCTGGCCAAACATATTGGTGACAATATAGCATTGATAGTAATTGACTAGTTTTCTAAACTATACCGTAGCAGATCATAACCATTCATTGGTGTGTCTTATTCTTGTTTCACTTTTAAAAAAAGTTAGGTTTCAAAAAAGCCGTCTCTTGCATACAGATCAAACTAAGGACCCAGGCTTGAACGCACACCAACCATTAGAGGACTGCGGTACAATTAGAGGACTTGCACACGTTGAGATTGTCCTAACGTGACGCCACTGTATACTTGATAAAGTAGATTATGGCGTACTAAATGGGTCAAAAGTCTATTTAGGCCGTGAACGCATAAAATATACGCGTCCACGCGTAAATTTTATGCGTCGACCCATATATTTACACGTCGACGCATAAAATTTACGCTTTAAAAGACGGCAGGAGGTTGCGGGTTGGATCCCTGGCCAAACATATCGGTGACAATATAGCATTGATAGTAATTGACTAGTTTTCTAAACTATACCGTAGCAGATCATAACCATTCATTGGTGTGTCTTATCCTTGTTTCACTTTTAAAAAAAGTTAGGTTTCAAAAAAGCCGTCTCTTGCATACAGATCAAACTAAGGACCCAGGCTTGAACGCACACCAACCATTAGAGGACTGCGGTACAATAAGAGGACTTGCACACGTTGAGATTGTCCTAACGTGACGCCACTGTATACTTTATAAAGTGGATTATGGCGCACCAAAAGGGTCAAAAATCTATTTAGACCGTGAACGCATAAAATATACGCGTCCACGCGTAAATTTTATGCGTCGACCCATATATTTACACGTCGACGCATAAAATTTACGCTTTAAAAGATGGCAGGAGGTTGCGGGTTGGATCCCTGGCCAAACATATTGGTGACAATATAGCATTGATAGTAATTGACTAGTTTTCTAAACTATACCGTAGCAGATCATAACCATTCATTGGTGTGTCTTATTCTTGTTTCACTTTTAAAAAAAGTTAGGTTTCAAAAAAGCCGTCTCTTGCATACAGATCAAACTAAGGACCCAGGCTTGAACGCACACCAACCATTAGAGGACTGCGGTACAATTAGAGGACTTGCACGCGTTGAGATTGTCCTAACGTGACGCCACTGTATACTTGATAAAGTGGATTATGGCGCACCAAATGGGTCAAAAGTCTATTTAGACCGTGAACGCATAAAATATACGCGTCCACGCGTAAATTTTATGCGTCGACGCATATATTTACACGTCGACGCATAAAATTTACGCTTTAAAAGACGGCAGGAGGTTGCGGGTTGGATCCCTGGCCAAACATATCGGTGACAATATAGCATTGATAGTAATTGACTAGTTTTCTAAACTATACCGTAGCAGATCATAACCATTCATTGGTGTGTCTTTTTCTTGTTTCACTTTTAAAAAAAGTAAGGTTTCAAAAAAGCCGTCTCTTGCATACAGATCAAACTAAGGACCCAGGCTTGAACGCACACCAACCATTAGAGGACTGCGGTACAATTAGAGGACTTGCACACGTTGAGATTGTCCTAACGTGACGCCACTGTATACTTGATAAAGTGGATTATGGCACACCAAATGGGTCAAAAGTCTATTTAGACCGTGAACGCATAAAATATACGCGTCCACGCGTAAATTTTATGCGTCGACGCATATATTTACACGTCGACGCATAAAATTTACGCTTTAAAAGACGGCAGGAGGTTGCGGGTTGGATCCCTGGCCAAACATATCGGTGACAATATAGCATTGATAGTAATTGACTAGTTTTCTAAACTATACCGTAGCAGATCATAACCATTCATTGGTGTGTCTTATTCTTGTTTCACTTTTAAAAAAAGTTAGGTTTCAAAAAGCCGTCTCTTGCATACAGATCACACTAAGGACCCAGGCTTGAACGCACACCAACCATTAGAGGACTGCGGTACAATAAGAGGACTTGCATACGTTGAGATTGTCCTAACGTGACCCCACTGTATACTTTATAAAGTGGATTATGGCGCACCAAATGGGTCAAAAGTCTATTTAGACCGTGAACGCATAAAATATACGCGTCCACGCGTAAATTTTATGCGTCGACGCATATATTTACACGTCGACGCATAAAATTTACGCTTTAAAAGACGGCAGGAGGTTGCGGGTTGGATCCCTGGCCAAACATATTGGTGACAATATAGCATTGATAGTAATTGACTAGTTTTCTAAACTATACCGTAGCAGATCATAACCATTCATTGGTGTGTCTTATTCTTGTTTCACTTTTAAAAAAAAGTTAGGTTTCAAAAAAGCCGTATCTTGCATACAGATCAAACTAAGGACCCAGGCTTGAACGCACACCAACCATTAGAGGACTGCGGTACAATTAGAGGACTTGCACACGTTGAGATTGTCCTAACGTGACGCCACTGTATACTTGATAAAGTAGATTATGGCGTACCAAATGGGTCAAAAGTCTATTTAGACCGTGAACGCATAAAATATACGCGTCCACGCGTAAATTTTATGCGTCGACCCATATATTTACACGTCGACGCATAAAATTTACGCTTTAAAAGACGGCAGGAGGTTGCGGGTTGGATCCCTGGCCAAACATATCGGTGACAATATAGCATTGATAGTAATTGACTAGTTTTCTAAACTATACCGTAGCAGATCATAACCATTCATTGGTGTGTCTTATCCTTTTTTTCCTTTTAAAAAAAGTTAGGTTTCAAAAAAGCCGTCTCTTGCATACAGATCAAACTAAGGACCCAGGCTAGAACGCACACCAACCATTAGAGGACTGCGGTACAATAAGAGGACTTGCACACGTTGAGATTGTCCTAACGTGACGCCACTGTATACTTGATAAAGTGGATTATGGCGCACCAAATGGGTCAAAAGTCTATTTAGACCGTGAACGCATAAAATATACGCGTCCACGCGTAAATTTTATGCGTCGACGCATATATTTACACGTCGACGCATAAAATTTACGCGAGCAGTTGAAAATTCATGCGTCGACGCGAAATTTTCAACTGCTCGCGTAAATACACGCGTCGACGCGTATTTTATCTGTGAAGCCATCAGCTCTTTCGTTTCATCAATCAATTTTATGGTATAAAGGGAAAGGTTTCTAACCACCTCTCCCATTTGCCAGCATCGGTTTCAGATTTTTTACTCTTGCTCGCGTATAATTTACGCGTCGACGCATATTTTTTCAACTGCTCGCGTAAATTTTATACGTCGACGCGCATATTTACGCGTGGACGCATAAAAATTTACGCTAGCAGTTGAAAATATATGCATCGACGCGTATATTTTATGCGTGCACGCTCTAGGCCTATAAAGACTTTTGACCCATTCAGTACGTCATAGTGGATTCCTAATAATTTTTGGTGGGTTTTCTTTTCAATCCTTGAGAGAAAAGAGGAAAACAGTCGGTGTTATTGAAAAACCTCGTAACTCCAGCTTAATTATATAGCTGGAGTTACGAGGTATCTTGCTATAACATCAATGCAATGCCGTTTCCATTTTGGGGTTTTAAGCAAACATTCTTCAGGGACGTCAAAACCGGTCTTGTTTGGGGGGTGTTATTTTAGCATGAGAATTATTAATAATACAAACGAAATCGCGGATATTATATCAATTATTTAGGGTAAAAACAATAAAATAAGATAAAAGTCCCCAAATCCGTGAGAATTTATAAGGCGTATCTTTTTTTCATTGGACACAAATATAAATTTATAACCTATACACGGTGGGGATTGTGCATGCTGAGATGGATAACGAATACGGAGAAAAATAATCTCGAATCTTGTCAAATATTTTGCAATAACTCCTTAATTTCTTTGTCGACTTTCAAAAGGTCTGTTGCATGTACCCCGCCTTGAAAATCCCTATCCTCGGATACATGGATTATTTGTGGTATCCTTTTAATTTTTCAAAAAATTGATCCTAAATGACCAGAAAACGGAATGATAACGACTCCGGCAAAATAAGCCACGCTTCAGGTATGAAATTGTGCAATAATTTTCTTATTACTGTGTCAATTTTCAAGCGGTTTGTTGCATGTACCCCGCCTTACTGAGCGCTTTCCTCAGGTGTATTACTTATTTGAAAACTCCCCATATTTTTCCCAAAAATGGATCCCAACTGACCTGAAAAACGACCAGATTTTTTGTCGTTTTTCTGGTCGGTTGGGATCACTTTTCGCAAAAAGTACAAAAGGTTTTCGTATAAAGCATACATCGGGGGAAAGAGCTCAGTAAGGCGGGGTACAAGCAACAAACCGTTTTTTAATTGGCGCAGAAATAAGGAAGTTATTGCAAAATGTCTTAGCTGAAGCGAGGCAAATTTGTCCGTAGATTTACCCATCCCAGCATGCACAATCCCCACCGTGCTATAGCAAATGGCGGTAGGCTATTTAGTCGTTAAATATACTGAGAGGCAAAAGAAAGTATACACCTTTTGTCTCTATATATCTCTCTTAATTTCCATCATATCGACTCAAAATTTTGCATTTTTTATTTCTACCCCAAAACCAATATTAGTTATGATGAATTTCACCTGAAATTGCTTTGACTACCCATACTCCTGCTACATGCCGATTTAGCGAAGCATTAGATATTGCCATTATTCCCTATTTGGTGTCTTTAATCCTTATCATAACAAATCACAACGTTAAATGTTCTCTAATATTCTAACCCAATTCTCGGTGGCTGGTAGAAATTGACCAATATGCCACTTTTTTGCATTAAGACCCATTTTTCTATGACGAAGCATAATAATGAAAGAAACGCGACTTTATATTCACTTAGTCAGGTGACTAGGAACATTCTACGCAAACTTTATCAAAATCCGTCAATGAATTTAGAAGGAGTTATGTCAGATAACCCGTTTGCATCAAGTCCCATTTTGCCATGACGCACCGTAATATGGAAAAGCACTAACAATGTACGCGTAGTCCTAGGTGACTAGACTTTTTCTGTGACAATTCTGTCAAAATCCGTTCATAAATGTAGGGAATATGTCAACACATATGCTTGCATTAATTTAGCGATTAAATCCCCTTTTTCGATGACGCTGTATACTATGAAAAAACGTCGCACCGAAAGAAAAGATAGATGGACGGATAGGCTAAGAAGGTTACATCAATAGACGAATACCTTCGGTGGCGTTTAAAAATTGTACAAAATCTATTAATCGGTTCTCCGAAAACGTGAAAGAACTATGGTGTATACTTAATTTTGCCTCTCTGTATATATTGATTGTTTCAAAGTTGAAGGTTTAACCCATTACAAAACGACAGTTTTAGACTGGTCTAACCTCAAAGATGTTGCAGACGACAACTCTATTTGAATGTCATTTTACATTTATTGATAATTTGAGGAAGAAAATATTGTGGGAAATGAAGAAATTGCTTGTCATAAGCAAGTTCTTCATTTTCCACAATGTTTTCAAAAGTCTTTATTTTGTAGGGTTTCTAAGACGTCATTGTGTGGAAATGGGTAAGGGTGCTTCAAGAATAATTTTAAAGACTTTGATCTCGATTTTGTTCCCAAACAAATATTGAGCAAAATATCTTATACCCTCGCTTTCCTGCAAAAAGCTAGCTCACAACTACACTGTACAACTTGTATAAAGAGACAAATAAATTATGAGCATGCATTGTAGAGAACATAAAAGTTTATCAGAACGAAATATGCCATTTCAAATTGAAAGAAGCGAATGTAAAAAGCTCAAAGGGGGGAACGTTTCGGTAAATAAATACGTAAACGCCCAAATCAAAAAGTGTCAATTTTCGAATTTTGCACAATAATTTTATGTGAACCTATACTGACGTCCAAAAGAAACGCCCCAGTTCTAATAAATGTCCGATTATTCAGTAAACCTGATTTGAAATTACAAAATAATTTCCATCTGTAAATTTGACTATCTGTTGTTGAAAAATGATGATAAAGAAATAATCAAATTGTTACAGTTTAGAAAAACGGCACATTTAAACAGAGCGGTATCAGAATTTTTATTTGAAAATCTGTAGCACGTGGTTCAAACTTTACTTGCGACGACAAAAGATACCGTAAAACGGCTTATTTGGTGACCACAATTATTGAATACTAAACGCGATGTTGATTTCAACGTTTCAAACCTGAAACGCAAATGACGTCAACGTAAGACGGCTTCTTGTATAACAAGCGTTACGCGAGGTCTACTTGACTTTGGACGATTGGCAAATGTTTCTCTAACTCTAACTCGTCGAACAAGATGCCAGATTGTGCAATGAAAGACGTTAAAACGTCAGGCGGCTTGTTTTTCACTTCCCCGTATTCGAAAATGGCTTATCTACGAGCTCTATTTTCCAAGCAGTGTGTCTATTTCAAACGTAAATGACAACAACAACAGTTACCAAAAAAAATACTTATTTGACCACCACAGTAACAGACTACTCGACAGAAAATCGATCCCAACGTCACAAACCTGAAACGTGCATGACGTAAACGTGGAGAATTATCATGCTTTATAGGCGTTAAATGGGGTCTACTTGAGCGTGACCGATCGATAGATGTTTGCGGAACTCTAACGCGTCGATCAAGACACCGAATCGAGAAACACAATATGTTAAACCATCTTGCGACTTGTTTGTGCATTCGTTGCATTAAAAAAATGCCATATTACGCGCTCCCTTTTCAGAATTTAGTCTTGGTATCCTTCAATTTGGATATTTCATTAGAAAATCTTTAAACTCGTGGTTGCCTATCCACTAACACATGCCACTGTGTAAAATATGACCCATTTCACCACGTGATAAACATACACGAAGCGCACGTAGAAAACGTGACCAGTCACCGGAAATGGACATATTGGCGAATAAAAACGCACATTTTTTTCATTTACCGTAATTGTCGGTCAAAATGATGATATACAGTATACATTTTACTAACATTGTTGCAGGCATAAGGAAAATAACGACAAATTTCATTGGGGCGTTTCTTTTGGACGTCAGTTTATTTAAATAATGCCAATTCATCAATTTTCGTAGCGTACAATTTTATGATAACTTTTTGAATGTGATGAATGACGTTGCTTTTCTTTAAAAAAAAACGCGTATCCACAGCTTGATTTAAGCTGTAGTTACCAGGTTTTATCCAAATCTTGATTTAAGCTGTAGTTACCAGGTTTTCGAAGAAAAGCAACTATATTTTAGCCGGTTCAGTAAGCGGGGTTAATTGGACTTTACCGTTCAAACGTAAAAATTAAAGGGCTATATAAAGCCTCTCTTACAACCCGTCGTGCATCTTTTTAAATCGTACGTTTTAAAACTCTGCAAAATCGCACGATTTATAAAGACGCACTACGGGTTGTAAGAGCGCCTCAAAGAATTGTCCGGTCAATTCTTTGCTGCGTGCAGTCTGTGTCGTGGATGTGTCCACCAGAATCGTACGTTGCACGTGCGTGCATCGCACGACTAAACGTACGTTTTAGACGCAGACCGCACGCAGGAGCACGTACGACCGGTTGTAAGAGAGGCTTAAGTAAATTTACTACGCGTCATTTGAAAATGTTGGTCCCCTTTATTGCTTTCCATAACAGTTTTGGATAAAGTTTCCCTTACAGAGCATTGAGAGAAAGAACAAGCATATCGCTGCTTTTCAACAAAAAAACTCGTAACTGCAGCTTAAAACCAGGTGCAATTACGAGGTTTTTGTTGAAAAGCGATGATGGTGGCGACTAGCAGTCTCATATCAACCCCACTCCACAGAAAGCTACTTGCCTCTATAAACTATGATTCACCGTGTCGTTTGCAACACCTTCGAATTTTGACCGGTCAAAACTTTTGTCGTCTGTGAAAGGGATTATTGGATGTTGCGGTTCAGACGTAAAATTAAAAGACTATCTAAGTAAAGTTTATGACCTACCATTCTAAAAGGATGGCTATGTATTGCATGGAGAAAAGGACATTTCGTAGGCCTAACTGTGTGAAATGGAAAAAAGTGAATCCACTTGTCCTAAACGAAAGAACTGCGTGTGAATAGGGTATGAAATATTAAAGGGACATAACATTTCAATTTCATATTTTAAAAGTATGTCTTGATGTAAGGATGTGTTATTCTAATGCGTAGAAATGCTATATTTTTTTTTTTTTTTTTTTTTTTTTTTTTTTGAGGTTGTTATTTGTGAGAGAAAAATACGCCTTTAAAGTTGAGACAGAAATGAAAAAAAATCCATGTAAATCTGAACTGTTGTCAACAACAACTTGTTTGATTTTAGCACAAAAATATGTATTTCTCGTAAACGGTTCAGTATTTTGGCTTGACATTTTCGGAATTTTCATAAGAGAATTTGTTCTTTCAGATAAATATTAATGTAAAATTTATGTAAAAAAAATATGAAATGTCACTTTAAGGGGAAATTATCCAAGTATACAGATCAAACTAAGGACCCAGACTTGAATGCACACCAACGATTAGAGGACTGTGGTACAATTGGAGGACTTGCACACGGGTCCTGAAATATTTCTTTGTATTCAACTGATTTTGATATGCTAAGTCGAAAATTAACTCATTTGACCGAAATTCAAAATAAAGGAGCTGTTGCAAGCATCGTGGGAAAAAGTCATTGCTCGCGAGTTATAGCTTCTTTATCGTTAACAACAGATAATCCGCGGAAACCATACACAACATTCTTTCCAAGTGTACCCATCCATGCGATCATGGTATTTCTTCACCGGCACAACGTTCTTTCCAAGATGCTCACTGTTGTTATCACTTAAACAAAGTCCATTTAAGACAAATGAACCGGATCACAGTGACTTTCAGCAAGCGTCAAAAAGAAAGTTGGCCGAGCCGGGATTCGAACCAGTTCCAAACCGAGACCACTTGCATGTAAATTGATACCCACTGAGCTATTGAGACTGCATAAGTACTGAAACTCAGATGCGATGCGAAATCGCTAATAAACCGAACCGAAAGCGGAAAAATCATAACTAAAAACTGCCTAAACATCACAATGTCATCTAAAAGAGCAGGAGACCGTAATTAGAGCAGGAGACCGTAATTAGCCTATGTAAACACTGTGAAAAAGGAAACCACAGCTGTAGCAGTTTCATTGGTGTGTCATATTCTTGTTTCACTTTTAAGAAAAGTAAGGTTTTAAAAAATCCGTGTCTTGCCCCAGATATTAAACGTGTTTGTATATGGATCAAACAGAGGACCCAGGCTTGAACGCACACAAACGATTAGTTGACTGGGGTACAATTAAAGGACTTGCACACGGGTCCTAAAAATGTTTTCTCTGTCAAAAATTAAACCATTTGACCGAAATTCCAAATTAACAAGCTAGTTTCGTAGTACCTACATGTACTATAGGCATCAACTGTAATTTGATACTTACTGTTGTCAAATGCATGAGTATGCCAAGTAACATACAAGACGAAATGGTTGTACGGCACCGAATTGATTGGCCAAAATGTATCCTATCGATCAGGTGGGAAACCAAATTAGCCCAAAACATTTTACGCAGGAAGAATATAAATTTAGAGTTGTTTTCCATCGATGTTTCATTTTGAGAAACCCCCTACATTTACACGTTTGGGATATCCGATGTTTTCAACCGGCAACATGGCGAACTCTTGTGGTCAAGAAATCGACGCATTTAGCCCGAATGAAAACATAGAAAACAATCAGTGTTGAGATAAACAAAGAACTATGTTCAAGGGCGGATCCAGGATTTTTTTCCAGGGGGGGTCCAATCCTAAGATATTTTTTCCAGAGGGGGTCTAAGCTCAAATTATGGCTTAAAATGTAATAAATATGTAACATTACACTAAATTTATTTAGTAAAAAATTAATTTTCTGCGAATGCCAGGGGGGGGTCCGGACCCCCTGACCCCCCCCCCCTCTAGATCGGCCCATGATGTTCAATAAAATAGACGGAACAGCCACACTATAGACTGGTACCACTGTCGACTTTAACAAAAAGCCTTTGTTAAAGTCGACAGCGTTGCCGGTCTAAGCCACACTATAGCCTGAACTATCGTCAATCGAAGTCGGCCAAAATGTAGTAATGAACAGTCGCGGAACTGTTCGTTACTCAATGTCCTTGTACAATTTACACCTCCAGTGATAAAGCTCAAATAACATACCATATTGTACGTACTATAAAAAACAACTATACTGACTGACTTTAAAAACGCATCACTTATTTTCAAAATGTTTTCGTAGTTAAAGTCAACATGATCAAATTTCTACTTCTGATATATATTTCAACAAATAAGACACGATATTCAATAAAATTTATTGCAGTCAGTTACCACGTTATTTCGCACGACGTCAACGTGGAAAATATGGAAATCGTTTACGTATATACACCTTAGGTGACCAACTGGATTTTTGTTATCATATTCCATATTCAAATGGTCAGGAGTTACTTTTATTTCTCAATCAATTGTGCAAGTCCTCATCACAACTTTCAAGTTAGGTCCTCGTAATTATGGTCATAAAAGGTATTGTGTAAAATATGCAAATTAGGGTCCTCATACCGAAGGTCCTCATAAATCAGGCTAAAGGTGACAAGTCCTCACTACGTTTTCTTTGATTTACTTTGAGTGTTAAGGGAAAACAATATCAATTTTGTACTTTCCACGCAATGAAAAAGAAACTGACATCACATTGCGTTTTATACGCAAACGTTTTACATGGGTCCTCAGGATAACGCGGAAAGTCAAGGTCCTTATATTGTATGCTGTACAAGTATGTGTGTGTGTGTGTGTGTGTGTGTGTGTGTGTGTGTGTGTGTGTGCGTGTGTTTGTGTGTGTGTGTGTGTGTGTGTTTGTTTTTATTTTGTCGTTGTTGTTTTTAAAATAACGCCGGGTTATATCTGAGATATCTGAGTGGAGCTTCGTGTTTGAAATAAGTGGGCCCAACCAGCGATCCGTCAAATACATGAAGCAACATATGAAGACCTCTACCGGTTTTGTCCTGTGATTCCTATTTTACCATATTTGGGCCCACTGAAGACTTTCATCCTCTCAGGCTGATTTGAGTCTTTACTTAGCGCACATGTGATATTTTATAAAATATCACGCATAGGCTAAATTTTGACGGAGGCGTTAAAGTCGATAATAAATCAAACTAAATAGTAACGTGGTGACAGCTAGATCGCTAGAACTCAAGTAATTGTTCATATAGAATAAAATTGCGACAAGACTGTAACCGACCCGACCGGAGTAATTTGATATTCTCAGGTTGCCAGGCTACCGTTATACTATTTATTGAAGGGTTTTTGTCACTAATGTTAAATTAATGAGCGGTTAAAAACGAACGGGGCTCTTTTATACCGTAGCTGTTAGACTTGTCAGGCCATTCATTTTGAAATAATCTTTATTGCTGCCTGTGAAAATTATTTATTTCTCTGTGATAAATAGAGATTTTAAAGCATTATTATGAATGTACATGCATACGTTAGGATTTTATTAAATTTGTTCTTTGTGCACAACATTGCATGGAGTCATTCGCAACTACATAGTCATTTCTATCTATTTATGCAGTTTTAGTGTTTTATGGTTATTGGTTAAGAAGAAATATATATATATATATATATATATATATATATATATATAAATATTTTGTTTTTTTTAAACCCATAACCATACTACAATAGGTTAGACTCGTCTAATTTCAAAGTTGTTGCAGACGACAAATTTTAGTTGATGGAATTTTAATCTTTTGCATCATTCGGGTAGAAAACATTTCGGATAATTAAGAAATTGCTCGTGACGAGCAATTTCTTCATTTTCCACAAAGTTTTTTTTAAAGCTTTTCTTTAGGCGTCATAAACATTTATTGTGTGGTTATGGGTTAGATACTTTAGGGATGATTTAACATTTCTACAAAAATGTAGGCGGCCCAGACACTCAGGCCTTGTCGGAAACCTATATTGAATTGGTGGATTGATTTAATTGGTATAACGCCTCTTTTAACAGTGTTTCATTCTTATCGCCACGGCTGAAGCACCTAATAATGGATTCCTGGTATTCCTCACACCAGTACTACCACTACATCCTTTCCTAGCCTCCAGCTGCTATCCCACTTAGGTTTACGATTATCAACCCATTGGTGAGAGACAAATGTCGGAAAGGATATGTGTCGCCGCCGGGCATCCATCCCATGAAAATCCATGATTCAAGATTGGGAGTCTGGTGCGCTACTAACTGCGCTATGACGGCAAACCTACATTGAAGCTCGGGTATTATGTTGTAGGTTGTAACTCGTGTAAGAATGGCAGAAATACATAGTTAAATGCGGGAACCGCCGCGATATGACTTCATTATCCACAATGTTTTCTTCTCCAGTAGACAAAGATTTTCAAAAAAATTCATCAGCTAAAAATTGTCACTTGCAACTTCTTGGAATTCAGACAAGTAAAAAGTTTTGGGTGTCTGGTAATGGGTTAACCCATTCCCACACAAGCCCTCCTTTTACACCCCTTAACATTAAAGCTTTGGAAAACATAGTGGACATAGAAGAAATTGCTTGTATAAAGCAATTTCTTCAATGTCCACAATGTTTTCTACCCTAAAAGACAAAGAATTATAGATTTACATCACCTTAGAATTGTCGCCTGCATCTTCTTTCAATTTGGACCAGTCTAAAATTTTCTCGTCTGGTAATGGGTTAAATTGTTTTAGTGTTACTGGGATGTTAACCCCGAAAAGGTCAATTGTCCTTCGTCCAGAAAAGCGACCCCCATCACTGACATCCTCTCGTTATTTCCCCACACGAACTGACATGTGTTTTAATTAAAAAGAGATACATTTAAAACAATATGTAAAACGGATGATATCGAACGACGCGTGACTTGCATAAAACAACCACCGTAAACATCAGCAAAATGGTAATTTGTAACGAAAGATTTGACAATTTTAGAAAAGAATCAACATTTAACCCTGCAGAGACTTAACCCATTTCCACACAATCCCACTTTTTGATGACCTTCTAGAAAAAAACAAAACAAAGAAATACATAAATAAACAACAAAACCCAGCGTGATGATCAAAATTTCTCTCTTTTTTCCAAAATATTAATTCCAAATCATTTCCCAATTCCCACATGTAATTTTAATACTGGTAAACGATTTTCAACTTTATTACCAAAGATTTTTATTAACTTTGGAAACTTTTAATCTGGTCGCATTTTTTCAAACAACATCAATCGATCCCAGTCCAAATCTAACACGCCTTTCAACGGATGTGTTTTTTTTTATTTTATTTTATTTTCTTAACCCATTCCCACACAACAAAATTTTAGACTGGTCAAAATTGAAAGAAACTTCAGACGACAATTTCAAGTTGATGTTTTTTTTTTTTTTTTTTTTTTTGTCTTTTTGGATGGAAAACATTGTGGATAATGAAGAAATTGCTTCTTACAAGCAATTTCTTCATTTTCACAACGTTTTCTAAGTTGTTGTGTGTTTTTTTTTCTTGGGGGCATAAAAAAGAGGGATTGTGTGGGAACGGGTTAAACTCCTATTTCAGTTTATTTTTACCTCGATGTCCACCATTTTTTTTATTTTTTTTTTTTTTTTTTTTTGTCAATGGTTTTGTTTGTTTCATTTCTTTGATTATTTAAGGGGTTTAACACAACTTTCAAACAAGTCGTTAACAACATTCAACCCATCCCTCTAGGATAAACAAACTAAAAAGTGTAATCTATACCAAGGCGGATAACTTAAATGCAATTTTAATAATTTTTACGCCTTTTCCGACTTTACCAACCATCAAGCACTTGAACAGTAAGCGTTGGCATTCGTAAACGGTACTCTTGTATGTATTTCATTTTCATGAATATTCACTTATTCATATTATTATTTTATTATTCTATCTTATTAGTATTATTTTGGAGATTACTACCCTTTTATCATCTAGAAATGAGTTAATACTTTCCTACACAATCCATTGTTTTTACGCCTCTGTGATTTTATACATGAGAAAACATTGTGAGAAAAGAAGAAAATGATTTGCAACACGCAATTTCTTTTTTATCACAATATTTTCTAGCCTATAGGTATGTTCTTTTTCACATTGCACCCACTTTTATTTTTCATCCGCAGATTTTTACACATTGGATCATAAAAATTTGAAAAAACGGGAAAGGGTTTTGAGAAACAAGACATGGCCCTGCGTAAAATCGGGATTCATAAATCACGCGTCTCCACGCGTATTTACCCAGCGTAGACTAACTTATCAATCTTTCGATTAGTTTGTTTAGAAATTTGGTTGAATAGCGGACACATATCGCGGGCGATTTAAGATATACCGAGCCATTAAATAAACGTTTACTGGTCCAAAATACTGATAAACCTCTCGAAATTAGCAGGACTCCGATTAAAGTGGGATTGTTTTCGTTGTTATGGTGATATTGTAAATTTTGATAGTCAAGGGTAAATCATAAGCTATCGGGTTATAAACAAATATTAAACATGATGAAAAAAATACTTTTTCTTTTCTTCTTTTTCTTTTTCTTTTTAGGACCAACACACAACAACAATTTAAATTTGGTTTCGTCAATCAATATTCAAGAGGAGTTTTTTTTTATTATTATTATTATTTTCTCTTATGCTTCAATGAACAAAATTTTAAGCATGCAACTATTTTGTTTACGCTCAAAGTATATCCATAAACTTTTACTTGAAACTAGTAAAATATTTATGTTGATTTTCTTGATGGCATGAAATTATAATAAATGAAGAGAATACTCTTTATTTTTCATATAAGTTTAAACGTAAAAACTCAATCACTGAAAACTGAATCTGCGCTGAACGCGGATGCCTAGCGCTCCGCTCATTATCACAGACAGATTAAGTTTTTAGTTGATAACTGAATGTAAACCAAACAAAATATCTTCATTTCGTTAAAAAAAAAAGATGCATACGGATGACTCACGCTTATATCTTGGGTGCGAGATAGTGAACAAAACTTGATTCGAGAAAGTCGCATAATTCCTACAACTTGCAGTCGGAGTTACCTCTCTTGACAGTACATAGTTTTGCCATTCTATGTTGAATATATTCCAGGTTTGAAGTGATTGACTTCAGTAATTAGAGAGAAGCACAAACCGGCAAAGTGCTCGCTCGACTATGACGACAATCGGTACCAATCGGAATACGCTCGGCTATTCCCGTGAAATCGTAGTGGATTCCCGACTGCGAGTCAAACCAATACCTCGTGTTTCTCCGTAAACAGCCGAGCTATTAACCCATTCCCACTTGACAAATTTTAGACTGGTCCAAATTGAAAGAAGCTGCATACGACAATTTCAAGTTGATGGAATTTTGAATTTTTTCGTCTTTTCGGATAAAAAACATTGTGGATAATGAAGAAATTGCTTGATACAAGTAATTTCTTCATTTTCCACAATGTTTTCCAAAGCTTTTTTCTCAAGGGGCGTAAAAAGGAGGGATTGAGTTGGAATGGGTTAAATAGGACTTTGATGTAACTACATCAGTATTATCTGCTATCATGTTATATATGATCGGCGTATGCGAATAATAAGCTTAGGCGCTTGAGGTTTGTTTAGTTAAATGCGTTGTCATACCCATTTAGTTCTACCAATTCTGACGAAATCCCGCTTATTACTACTACCAAGTAAATAGATTTGGAAAAAAATGCAACCTGAAAAAATTGCTTGTAAAAAATCAATTTCACCATTTTACACAATGCTTCCTAACCCAAAAGTCAGGAGGTTTGTATGACAATAACTTTGCAATGACCTCTGCATATTCTTCCAATTTGAACGAGTCTAAAGTTTTATCGTCTGGTAACGGGTTAATCCTGGTTTGTGGGTATGGAGTTGTTTCGGTTATCCGTAGACTGGACATCTGTCTTCATTCAGTTCTCCGGGACAAAAAACGGGCTCTGTTCGTTACTACGACACAGGAATGTGTCATTGTGAATATTGAAAAACCTTTCATAATGCAAGAGAGATGCCTTTAATCCACTTTTATTGATGTTTTGTGTATCTGGGTTTCAAAGTAAGTCCTCCCCTATTGTTTTTCTCACGCCTTGTGAAGTTCTCACGAAGGACAAACGAAATTTGGAGAGGCTCGTCTATCGTCGTTGACATGTTTGTACATAACTTTTAATGGGTTCTACCATTCAGTCCACTTTGTTTGGGATCACATTTTGACATTTTTATTAAAATTCATATTTGACCACTTGATAATAAATTAAGAATACTCAATGATAAGTTAAGACTTACTTTGTAATCGATTAAGTCCCTTTTAACTGACCGTTATGCCAATTCTACAACCACAGTAGGCTTTGGTGATTCAATGCGCGGGACTAGGTTTAGCATGTGAATGACGATTTTACGTTTTTGAATTTAGCACTTTTTTCTTTTTTTTTAAATACTTTGATTTCTATATCCATATACATATACCGGGAGTTGACTGATCTTTGGCCCAGCTCGCTGACTCCCCTGGTCGCCCCAACCGAATCCATAGGAAGATCCACTTCGATATGAAATGGCGTTGATTTGATAAAAAAAAGTATCAAAAAAAGCACGATTGGTTGGCGATCTAAACGTCCTACGCATAGCTTATCAAATTGTTAACACGACGTTCAAGTTGCAAGACCAACAAAAATGTTCACATTAGTATCGACCTGTGCCTGAGTTCAAGTCTCACCTCCGGTCTAAAGTAATGGTTGGAATGGTCGATTGAGTCTTTGATTGACAACCATGATTGGTCAATCCGGGTATTTATCCAAACACCGAAGATAAAATTCACTACATTCGATTTTAAACCTGTTACTAATTTTATAACTCCCCGTTTCTGTTGTATCATCTGGGAACGGATATATGGTCGTATTGAAGGAAAAGTTTGTAAAAGTTGAGATACAAATCTTGTATTTCACTCTCCGCTTGGAAATTTTGGATATATCACGAGACCGATTGATATGTCAAATTTTGTGACTTGGTGAGATTCCAATGCAAGCTTGTGTATCAGTACTGCATTTTAGAATTACATTTATACTATGCCAACAAACTTTGATAATAAAAGATAAAAAGTAGCTAACGAATTTTTTTCTGAAATCAACTCCATTTTAGATAGAAAACCTATAGTTAACAGACAAAAAATGAGGTCTTCTCATAGTTCAATAGGTGCAAAAATGCCTCTGGAGGCTTTAACACTAAGTCCATTGAATGTCCACGCCATACAAAGTAGTTCTTATGTATTTGAGGAATATTGCAAACTCTGCCTGCAATTTCATCTCCTGGGTAACTTAAGCTCACTTGAGCATATAGTGTTGAAAACGAGTCTGATCTGAGTCTCCACTATGCCCACTGCTTTGTATGGCCTGGTTTATTTTACCATGATAACCTTTGACAAAGAAGATTACTTAACAAAATCATACTTTGCTAGCTTAGGGTACTTTCAGTACTTTGATTGAAATCATAATGACGTTATTCTTGGTCTGAGGTCAATTTACCGGGAAAAATAAAGTAATCTTACCACATCGTATCAGTTCAGTACATTTTTCCTGTCGAGTCTGTGCAATTAATGTATCTTATAAGGAAATTCCGTAGGTATTTGAAAAATGCGCATGAATTGCAAATAAAATCATAATCACGTGACTATACGTCAACAAATATAATACTCGCTGATCGTCTAATGAAGTGCTTAGAAGGTAGCGTTCTAGACAACCCTCTGAGAAGACTCAGATTAGACTGTATAGATGAGCGGGCCGATCTGCATATTTAGTTGGCGCATATGTGTAGTTTGAAAGGTCGCCGCTGTGAATCAAAATTGGAATAACTAATCAAATAAATGACCAATCGCTGACCCCGACAACTCATATCCTAGGCCCCTCCCATTAACTCCGACAGCAAGTTCGATTTTTGACGATTTATGGCCAGTAGCATGTAACAAAAAAGTAAAATGGTTGGTTGGCGACCTAAACGTCGTAACTACAGCTTGAATAGAGGCTCAATCTAAAGACAAATAATTTGTTATTTGAATCAACCCAACATCTCGAACCGGTGACCTCGAAGTCTGTTGTCGAGCACGCTACTTAATGGGCTAATCGGGCTGACTCGTCAACAATGAAAGTGAAATCTTTTTATAGACCTTACCACCCGACCCGCGCGTGGAGAAACCCGAATTTGATACATTCCTCGACATATTTGATACCCTTATAAACTCGTGGTAACACATGCACTTTCGACCCAAACACCCTTCGACCAAGAATCCTTCACAACTTCAAAGATTTAATCTTTAATATAGTGATAACAGTTCAATTTGTAAGTTTCAAGACACCATTTTAAAAATTATGGAATTTCAAGCAATGAAAATTGGTTCGTCTGACTGATTGAAAGACATGAGTTAATATTAACGGATCACAACTATCAATCAAAATCAAATCATCCTTTTAGACCAGAGTGAACTTTGAAATCAAATATTGATATTCATTTATGTGAAGCCTTTAAACGTTGAAACTACAGCTTATTCAAGTTAATGTCAACAACACACAATTTTTGCTATTTTGTTACATATTACGGACAATAAATTTTGAAAAATAAAGCAGCTTAATATCTAAGTAGAACTTTATTCATTTTTGGTTGCCGCAGCCAAAGCGCAGTGGTAGCGCGTAGGGCCACTAATCATGATGCCCTGGTTCGATCCCCGACCGCGGCGGATATCCTTTCCGACATTTGTCTCCCACAGATGGAAGGATAATCGTAAACCTAATTGGGGTGAGCAGCTTGAGGCTCAGGATGATGTAGTGGTAGTACTGGTGTGAGAAATATCTGATACCCATCGTTAATAGTGGTTCAGCCGCCACGATATGACTGATATGCTGTTAAAAGTGGCGTTAAACCCATTCAGATGAAGATGCCATAATCCGATTGGGAAATAGGAGCTTAGGTAGCGGGCACTTTCTTGTCCTTTTTCTCTTTCTTTTTTTCTACTCAGCGGCGATTCAAACATGCACAATAAAGGGTTAAACAATAGATTCGTTATGTTCTTTTTTTAACTTTCACCGAGACGAACGTGTTTCCGAGCTCCATTAAATAACAATAAAATTTGATTAACCTGCAGAAAATGCCTTTAACTTGGCCCGACTTGATACGGGTGAAATAATAGGCGATTATATTCGGTCGTTTATCGATACCTTTTAATTTATTTTATTGTTGTTCATTTGATACATTTGTGCTATAGGTAAACCCTTTAACTTCAATGGTCTGGAAACAAAGTTTTAATCCACTTGTCCCAGGACAAACAAAACATAATTTTCTACTAGTCCAAGTGTCTGCAAAAAACCTGAAGAGTAACATTTCGAGGAAACATTGTTGTTAATGAATAAAATGTTGGAACACAGCCCTTTATTCAATTGCCACAATACTTTTACCCTTCAATATAAACAAACATGATACACACTCCTCCAACTTAGATTAATCCCGCTCGATTCTACTCCCTGGAGATTGCACAAGTACTCACGCCGTTTATGTTTGCAAATCGCAGAATCAAGATCAATAGCCGCTCCCGGGACTCCCGGGACTCGAACTCGTAACGTCTTGACAAGGCAACCGACGTCCACGGATACCACACAATATTCTGTATGTGCGTTGTCGAGACTACTCACTGTCTGCGATTAAACCCATCAACAGGCGAGAAAAAATTAGACTGGTCCTAATTAAGACAAGTAACAGTCGACAATTTTAACCCTTGTCATGCTGTATATACGAGCTGACAGCACTTATAGAACTTGTTGTTCAAAAATCAATATTTCTTTTAGAAATCAATTTGATAAAAAAAAACTCTGGCAGGAAAAGCACAAACGGGATGTGAAGACCAAGTTCAGCTTGCACTTATGTGAAGGCATATCTTGGTCTACACCTCCTGCCAAAACTGGAATATTCCTGGTTCAGCATGACAAGGGTAAAGTTGATACATCGTCAAATATTTCTGTCCTTGTTGGTAGAATCACACTGTGAACAATGAAGAAACCGCTTGTTACAAGCAATTCCTATATTTTCCAAATTGTTTTCTCGAAACTTTACGTTCTTGGGGTGTCAGAGAAAAGTGGGATTATGTGGTAATGGGATTAGAGGTGAAGAAATTTTTGACACTACGTCAAACGTCGCCTATTTAAGGTCATACATAACATAACATATAGTTCATTTACTTAAATGACTTGAACAATAATGTTCCTCATCATTACATAATATTTTAAAAAATACATGATAATAAACAAAAGAAAGAATAGTGAAACTAATTGCGTTGTTGTATTTCTTCTAAATGTGCGAGAAACACGTTTGTTTGTTTGTTGTTGTTTTTGTTGTTTGTTATTTGCGGGGTTTTTTTTGGGGGGGTGTTGTTGTTCTTGTTGTTGTTTTATATATATATTTTTCACTCATTCTTGGTGTTTTAATCTTTTGGTACTAAATGTATTATCCGTGTTGAGAAATGAATACAACAAATATATATCTAGGCACATTTCATGTATTTAAGCGTTCCTACCAAGATTCTGGAAGCAATAAATTTTCTTTTTTTTTTAACGATTGTCAGCGTTTGTTGTGGCATCAAAACGTTGTACAGGTCGGTTTACGTCGAAAATATGACCCCTGTTGATATAGCCATATATTTCAGGTTCAATCCAACCACATCAAAAGTAAATTCTTCTCGATCTGAGAAATTAGTATGCAAGTCAACTGAAGCGCCGGTGAGAAAAAAAAAGATATGCTTCAAAAAGTGTGTCGAACTGCTTTCCGCTATGATGTTGACTTAAGTCGGGCTTATACGTAACCTGCAAGGGTCAATAGATCTGGGCCCGATATTATAAAACTAAAGTGAGATTTGCTCCAATTTTGATTTAGGATATAAGCTCTATTTTTCATCCATTAGGTTATGTTGAAGAAAAAATCGAGTAAAGTAGAAATCAAGATAATTATTATACTTTTTTTAAAGAGTGCCCCGCCCTAAAATCATTTTCTAGAAAAACAAACCTGGTGACCTATATAATGTTTTAGCATTTTGCTAGAAGTTAATAACTTAAATATTCCTTTTTTCGGGAACGAGAAAAAAATGAATTCAACAATCTTTAGAAAATATACTAATTTTGCATTAGTTTGCCTTATTTACCCCTTTTCTTGATGACATTGCACTTTTACCCAAATATTATCGTTCATTTCCAGAAAATATACCCATTTAATTGTTAAGTCTTTTCTGTTCTCTGACTTTGGAGGGTTGAAATAGAAAGAGTGATAAAATCTACTTCAGCGAGTTTTCATAGACTTACTTTTCCAAGGTACAATTCCATCTTGACTGGTATTAAATCAAGATGAACTTGAAAACATATTATATTTTTCTTTACCTTGTGACCACCACCCCCTCCATTTTTATCATTACTATTTTTTTTCGGACACATAGTTAATTATCTGTTCTGAATGTTATGTTAAAAACTAGAAGAATGACACTGGTTCGAGAATTGACTCTTTATGCATTATAGACAAAGGTACTTTAGAAAGGCAGATAACTTTAGGGTATCGATACCATTTGACATTAATCTCAAAGAAAATTAGGTCTGTGGTAATTTTAAGAACTTTTTAGATGACGATATGCAAATTCATGCTTTTCAAGTGAAATGACAAAGATACCCTGTTTTCTAAATTGAGAATAAAACTTCGTGCAATTTGAATGAAAATCTATAGCAACAACCCATTTTCGGGTTTGATTTTTAATTCTTAAACTCTAATGATTCGTGAAAATGGAGCTCAAAGTGAATCAACTATGCACAAAGATATAGTAAGTGATAAAACTAAAACAAAGAAGAGATAGAGTAGAGATAGGAGTCAAATAAAATCGAAACCGTATTATTTGTCAAGTCATACTATTTAGGAGAAAAAAAGATCCTTATGCAAAATAGTGCCATTTAATGTGTATGGTAACTAAGATTCTAACTTCATTAGGCCACAAAATGAATTTGTATTAGGACGTCATGTAATAATTGCCATTGGTTTTTCAAATGTTCGTTAGCCACAAAAGTAAATGAAATGTTCTCGGAGATTTCATAGGATAAAAAATGTAAATGTTCTTGAAAATAAGGATAAAAAGTGAATATATGCTGATAATGTTCATTACCAGACGAGTAAGAATTTAGACTGGTCCATATTCAAAGATGTTGAAGATGACTGTGTGTGTATTTCTTTTTAACCTTTTTTTGGTAGAAAAGGTTGTGGACTATAAAAAAAATTGCTTGATTTGCAATATTTTGTAATGCATTTTCTTTGGTAGCGTCAAAAAGCGGGGGGGGGGGGTTGGGGGGGGAATTCGGTCACGTCAGCAAACCGTATGATGTGAGATCCAACTGTATTTGCCAGGAAAGAAATTTTGATTAGCTGTCATGTAGTAATTTCCATTGAATTTTAAATTGTCGATGGCCACAATAACAAATGAAAATATTCTTGAAGATTTCAAAGGATTAGAAGTAATTATATATCGTTATAACTGTCGATTTGTCATGCTATATGGAGACTAAGTACGGAAGGTCATCATTTTAAAAAGATAAATTACTTAAAGTGATTAAAGAAAATGATGAATGCTTAAGAGGTACCCCTGTGATTAAACTGTCATCACAATTTGTAAAAAAATGTTGACCGGGTCATATGAATGTCTGATTGATTGAATGGGGTTTGACGCCACTTTTAATAGTATTTAAGTCATATCGCAGCGACTAGAGCGCCTAACAATGGATTCCTGGTAATTCTCATACCAGTACTACCGCTTCATCCTTTCCCAGTCTCCAGCGGTCCATCCCACACAGGTTTACGATTATCCACCCATTGGTGGGAGACAATGTCGGAAAGGATATTTGCTTGAATGTGTCACATCTTAATCCAAAGTTTCAGGAACTCATTAGAAAAGTCTCAGGGAGTCGATTCTAAATGTCTCAGCACAGTAATTTGTGTTTTTGTGATTCGCCGTCCCGTGTTTGGTAATCACGTGATTTAGCGAGAACTCTGTAGTAATTTGCGTTTGCTATCAAATGAATCCTTTATATGTTTCACAAAAAAATGTGTGTTTTTTTTAAGCAACCACTTCCCTTCAGCGACAACTTTTTGACCATCCCATGAATGGTCGCTTAATACAGGAATAACGGCACTGGCAAGAGTTAGATATATTAGAATACTTTATATAAGATTATGAAAAGAGATTTTATGGCGCCCGAAGGTTACTAATGGAATTTTAATTTGTCATGTTTCCTATTGTAGCTGGTTGATAATCGCTGGTAATTTTCTCAATCTCGAATATCTCGGTCAAGAAATTAGGGGGAAAGGATAGGTTAAGTTAATACTTTGTTGTGTGCCGCAATAAATGGCTTTTGAGGAAAATGTATGTTTATATTGTTAAGTCAATGAGACCAGTATTATTAATTCAGTTGGTAGGGAACTCGACTTTGAAGCTCGTGGGTTCTAACCACTGATTGATCAAACAAACACACGTCGGACGCATTTCCGGGATAAAAGAATCTTAAACATGATCCAATTCTCAAAACTGAGCAATTTATGCGCCAAATTTTTAATATTTAGAGACCGCCGTTTTCATTTTTATATATTTCATTTTATTTAGCAGAAATTACTTTCATGAGCTGAATAATTTTGGTTGCTAACGGTTATTGATACGTTTGTTTCCTTTCACAACCATAGGCCCATAATGTAAAATATACATACAAAACAATATGGCAAACATAAAAACATGAAAACTAAAAAGGATCAACCAAAAATACACACCTTTTTTGAACTAACTACTGATTATATCATCAAGGTTACCATTTTCCTATCACTCCACAATATTACCTGCCCTATTCGAAACGAAAAACAATACAATTAGTTTGCTAGGAAAATGAAACTGAATGATAATTTCTTTTTTTATAATTTGGTTTCAATAGTAAGAATATGTAGGGGCCGAATCAGACATTTTCGTTTAATGGCACTTTAAATGTCGTAGTTACGGCGATTTGATTGATCAATCCATTTTCTTTTGGTAGGCGCGAATCATTCTACTTGGGCATTTTTAAGAATACACAACTTCCTAGATTGTAAACAATGTAAACAGTACGAATTCGCAAATGAATGCCGTTAGATTTTTGTCGTGTTAAGGTTTTTAAGTTGGAATGCGGAGAAATTCCAACTTAGATTTAACGAAACCGCAAAATGAACAGAAGACAATTTCAATTCGGGTTTGTTTGTTTGTTTGTTTGGGGTTTTTTTTATCAAACATATCACGTGATCTCTTATCTATGAATATACCTCGGGTAACTTCTCATCTCAACTTGCCACGGACAATCAGTTGTAGCCGAAGACAATAATATGGCACATGAAAAGGATGGTATAAAAATTCGTTTAGAGACTTCTAAACATGCTTTAGTTTGCTGTAAATTATTGAAATATAACGTAATAATCAGCACAGTAATTTGTGTTTTTGTGATTCGCCGTCCCGTGTTTGGTAATCACGTGATCTCAAGTGATATGTGGTTTTCATGTGACCATAGATAGGCAATGTTTACAAATATGGCTCAGGTCGCAAATGCATTTTTACAATAATCACGCCGCCAAGTGCTTTAAAACATTCTAGAGCGATTAAGGGGGATCGTAGACATCAAGCAAACGCGATTATTGTGGGTTTTACAGCTTTTACTCATTAAAAATCAAATAGATGCAAAACGAAAGTAGAATATTTTGAAAATCAGAATGTAAACATATCAACTTCCGGTTTCTATTTATTAAGCTATTAACAAGTTTTAATCAATAATAACACATCAAACCTTTAACAAGTGTCATCTAGCTTTCAGCTTGGTCCTTTTTACTAAAGATTTTTTACGGTTCTAAAGCCGAATAACGAATAAGGAAATCGCGCGACTACAGGGCGCCGAAGATAATTTGATACTATCTTCATCATATTATAGGAATTTTTGTGAATAGGGCAAAACTACCATGTGCTTTAAAAATTCTTTTTTCCTAAGTCTAAACCGGTTTTTTTTTTAATCGATCACTCCGCGCATTTCCGCAAATTTCCACGTATACTCATAAACCTGAAGTGAAAATCTACGGGAGTTTAGTTTGATCGATACAGAATTGGCCGATTTGAGGTCATTGATTTCTTACTGTAGAAGCTGTTATTCTCTGTTTTCAAGATTCTAAAGTGAGTTCGCGTATTACAAATGATCAAAAGGGGAATGTTATGCTTGTAAATTCTAATTTTGCTGTACGTGACACGAGCTTATAACCCATTCCAACACGATAAAATTTTAGTCCAGTCCAAATTCAAAGAAGTAGCAGACAACAATTGTAAGTTGATGGAATCTTTTAAATCCTGGTCTTTTTTGACAGAAAACATTGTGGAGAATGAAGAATTTGCTTGTAACAAGCAATTTCTTCATTTTCCACAATGTTTTCCAAAACTTTCATAATGAGGGTCATTTAAAAGCGTCAGTGTCTGGGAATGGGTTAAGACAATGATAGTTTTTGATTTCTGTATGTGGATTTATGTTTTAGTGCGTTATTCACGCACATATGTACACGAATGGGAATGCTGGCTTAAGTTTAAAGGAGAGAGGCTTACTCGGAAAGTAATAAATGAATTTGAACCGAAATACACAGTTATGACCCTTTCAGCGCATTCCAACTTCTCAGTACTTTCAGTCCTTTGATTTTCATTTCGTTGGTAAAGTCAGTTTATTGTCGCAGAAAAGGTGTACAGGAATTAGTTCTATACATAATGCTCCGATTTTTTTTGCAAGCAAAGCGTCAACTTTGAAATACAAAATTATCAGGTCTTCTCAGAGTTAAACGAGTGCAAAGTGACACTTGAGGCTTAACAATTAAATCCATTGAATGCCTATGCCGTAGAAAGTAGTTCTTATGTACATGTATTTCAGCAATATTGCAAATTCTAAACTTTGTTACAATTGACGCTGATTAGGTTCTTCAAAGAAGTTGAAGTCGACAGTTTCAAATTGTTTAGAATTCCAAACCATTATCTCTCTGAGTAGAAAACAATGTGGAAAATGGAGAAAAACAATGTGGGAAATGCAGAAATTACGTGTAACTAGCAATTTCTTCATTTTCCACATTGTTTTCTAGAACTATTTTCTAAAGGGGTGTAAACGGAGGGATTCTGTTGGAATGGATTAACATCTAGTTTACTTTCACTGCGTTTATTTATGATAACCTTTGACAAAGAAGATAGTTTAACAAAACCATGCTTTGCTAGCTTATGAAACTTTCAATAATTTGAATTTATTTGTGGACTCCCTGGTCTAGCTGTTCCTTTCCACTGAGGTGCATGAACAGGTATCAGTTACTCCGCAAACGGCCAAGCAAAAAAAACAACAACAACAAAAACAAAAAACAACATTGCCCAAGTGAAGCATTTATTCAGAGTAGATTCCAATATTGACCTATACTTATGTAAAATGTTTTTGTTGGTTCGGCGATCCAAATGCCATGACTATAGCTTATCCAAGCAGTAGTTACAACCTTTAAGTCGGCAACAAATGATCCGCTTTTGACTTTTTTTCCTGATCATTAATGATGCAAACTTAAGTCGTTCGATATCTAACTCGAACTGCAATGTCGAAGTTAAGTGAGAGTTGTGACCGATCACAGTCAACTCTTGATCTGAGTTACACACACACACACACAAAAAAAAGTTTTTAACAAGTCTTCTGCGACTGGGCTTGTACTCAGTGTTTATCACAACGATTCTAGTAACAAATAACCAAAAATGCAACATTTTGGACTTTTCTAAAAGAAGTTGCAGACGACAATTTTTTTAGTGATTGACTTTTGAATATCAGTGTCTCTTGAGATAAATAAAATTTATTGTGGATAAAAGAGAACTTGCTTATTACATGCAATATCTTCCTTATTCATAATGTTTTTTAACTTTTTTCATTTTTTTTCTGGGTGGGGGGTGTACAAAGCGGGATCATGGTGGAATGGGTTAATGCTTTTTAAATAATATATTATTGTTCCCAGGTATGTGATTCATTTGTTATCATTCTAATTTATCTTTTATTCGTTTGTATAAAAGATGAAGTATCATTACGGGCCGAAAGAAATCTCAGCCACAAGTCCATTATCATTGAAGATATTTCATAATACAGAAAAAATGAGTCACACTTTGATAACTCCAAACACTGTAATCTAACGGTTAATACAATGAGACAATGACTTCAAAATATGCTAAATATGACCCCATATCTCTGATACTCATCTCCCGTCAATACACAAAAGAACGTCTTAATTGACAATTTTATTGTTCGGACTAAATAGTTAAATTGTCTGCTTACTATTTAGAGGTGAAAGAAACTCAAATTGACTGTCATAGTTTCTATTGTTTATGATAACAAAGCGGGCGAAATATCGCCCCTTGGCTTATCGCTCTAGAAATCTGAAAAATGAAAATGACAGGACAAGATTTTAATACTTATAATAACATGTATGTAAATGAGATAATACACATGAATGTACTAGAAAATGAAAGTAAAATAGTTAAAGCTGAAGTGAATTTTGTATTGGAGTTCTTTGCGTTCTCTCTTTATAAGTGTTGCATCAAATTGGTATTACGTAATCCAAGTTAGACCTAGATTCGGATTGCGGCTAGATCGAATTAAGATTTCTTACTTAACGTCAAAACTAGAATTGTAGCTTGGTAAAAACAGATCCTAGATTCCAGATCAGATTTGGCCCCACGAGAATACCAGTTCGGGTCGCCAGATAAAGACTCTGTTCTGACTAAATTCCATTTTTTTTTTTTATCTTTTATTAATTTTTATTCCATTTCATTTTTTCTACCGGTTTAAAACAATAATAATAAAACCCCAAGTTTCTCCCTTTTCAAGATGACCTATCCATTAATGTTTTTTGTTTTGTTTTGTTTTGTTTGTTTGTTTGTTTGTTTTTGTTTTTTTGTTTGTTTTTTTTTTGGGGGGGGTGCAAATATGCTTGCTATTCTTTATTTCCTTTCTTTATTATCACTTGTGCGCGTTTCTGTTAACATTAAGCATCAGTATTAGGTGACAATTAAATAAAGGGTAAAGAAAAATGTTAATTTAAATCATAACGGTACATTACAACTTTTTAACAGACTTCACTGAATGTGTATAAGGCTTCAATTTATTCTTACGGACCTTTTGTATAGCATTAAGTTGATGGGCGTACCTGGATTTCATATTTATTGAAAATTAATTGAAAAAATGAAATTATAACTAACGGAGCGTAGTGTGGGAATAAAAACAGACTATTGTTTAGGTGCTTGAATTAAACCTTTACCAAACGACAAAATTATGGTCAAGGTCATTGCTGGTCAATTTTCAAAATAGAAACAATTTCAAAAGAACACGGTTGCAAATTTTAATTCTATCTAGATGTTTATTAAAATGTTTTACAAAAAATATGCGATATGCAACCCTTTTCTTCTGGTGTCCAGAGTTCGATCCCCGAATATCCTTTTCGCCATGTGTCTCTCACCAATGGGTAGATAATCTTAAACCTAAGTGGAATGAGCAGTACGAGAATGGGAAAGAAGGTGAAGAACCATCGCGATATGACTGAAATACAGTAAAAAGTGGTGTTAAACCCAATTCAAACAAACAGATGACCTATCATCACTTAATCCCGCCTTTTAAGCGCCGATAAAAAAATTTTGGAAAAGAATATGAGAAAAAGAGACAATGTTTTTAACAAGCTCGCAATTTTTTCTTCCATATACAGTGTGTACTTTTTTCAGTTCAAACCACTTTTAATTTGGACCTGTCTAAAGCTGTGTTATCCGGATAATGGGTCATATCATAAATAACATCCTCATAAACGTTACGTACGTTGTCTGCTTACACTCTTCTTTATGTAAGTGAGGTTATGGTCCTGTTCAGTGGAAATTAATCGACGACACATTTTTACAAGACTGGTCAAAATTCAAAAAAGATTTTCTTGTTGATATAACTAACGAAAAAAAGTTGTCTTTTCGAGGTAGGAAACGTGGTGTTTAATGAAGAAATTGCTTGTATCAAGCAATTTCTTCATTATCTACAATGTTTGTTAGAGTTTGTTTGTTTTTTTCTCTTTCTTAGGGGACGTCCAAAAGCGGGTTGTGTAGGTTAAATCTGTTTTTGGCGGTTCCATTTTGCGACATTCAATTTAATGTGTTACATCCCTCCTTGATTTACATTAAATCATTCACATGCAATCCTGTCCTTCTAAGCCCAACTTGAAAAAAAAACTTTGGAAAACGTTGTGGAAAATGAAGAAATCGCTTGTTACAAGCAATTTCTTCATTATCCACAATATTTTCTAAAAAAAAAAACCAAAAAAATCAGATGCATTAGTTGATACAATAAGATCTATTGTACTGGAATTCCTAGCCTGAAATTGTTGAGGTTACTTCCAATTTTCAGGGATCCTCGGGATCCCGGGATACTGTTTGTGTCGACCCCTGGCGAATAAAGCGGAGGTTTTAAATCTAAAAATAAACTTCTTAACTTTCCTTACCTCTATATGTGGTAAGTGTTATAAAAAAAATAGTCTCTGTATTAATAAGACGATTAAATTTCACACTGACGATGTATTTTTAGGGTCGTAAATTAAAACTTGTGATCATATTGAGAAATAACGTGGGCGTTTCACAAGAAAATCCCCACTTGAACCCCTAAGGACCGCATACAGCCCATACAACTACCGTATAACCAAAAGTATTTGCGAAATGGATATTTTGATCAAATTTTGGGGACATGCGAAACAGCAGACTTTGAATGCGCATTATGATAATTTTATTTTGTCAATCAAAATTAAGGAATTCATCATAGGTAAACTGCGTGGCAAAAGGGGAATTGCTAACAAAAAGGCTATGTTTCCTTTAACACGATATTATTGCAATGGTATGTTAAAGAAACAAAAATATTATAACATCATTTTCTTAAATGAATGCAAATATAGAAGTAAACTTTTGACAGTACATGTCGCATACCAACAAAAAATGCTTCACTTAAGTACAGAATATCGGAGTTTAAAGCTCACTCCGTTATCCTGTAATTAAGTGAAGCATTTTTTGTTGGTTTGGCCACATGTACTGTCAAAAATTTACAGAGTTTAAAGCTCACTACGTCAGCCCGATTAGCTCAGTTGGTAGAGCGCTTGACTTCAAACCTCAAGATCACGGGTTCGAGCCCTGGACTGACCATATCAACTAACAAAACTAATTGTCTATCGGATGAGATGTTAAACCGAGGCCCCGTGTGACGGTGCTATCCACCGAGCACGCTAAAGAACCAGGCGGAGCTCTCAGCAGTTTCGTCCTGTATCCTTGCACTATCCCCTGTAACAACTAACCGTCTTCTGGAGGCGTCGCTCATATGGGCATGTGCTACGGCAGCGACGATAAATAAACGGAAATACACCTTAAAGCTCACTTCCGAAAGTGGTATGGACCCAAAAGCTTAATCCCACTTACAGTGTGACTAAGCTTTAGGTACATACCTCAATGAAAACATAAATTAAACCCTTCCTTTCCTCAATGTTGAAGTCGTAATGATATTGTCTGTTCTTTCCAGAACAATTCTGACCCATTGTAAGAGGTATTTCGTCATGATATGGCAAAAAATTAATATGATTATACATGATCTTAGATTCAGATTTTTTAATCGACAGTGAGCTATAATTGTAAAGCAATGCAGATCTGCCATCCAAAGACTAATGTCATAACGCGTCATTAAAGCGTGACATTCAATTATACCGTATTATATTTAGTCATATATGACAGAGAGGGTCGTATTAATAATTGCATAGAATTAATATGATACTTATGAATGGCGTTCGTATTTTAATTATTGAACTTTTAATCTCTCTATAAACTGAAATGACTTCAGAAAAATGCCAATAATCATTGATACCTTATATTTGTGGGAAACGCCCGACAAAGCGAAAAACAAGAAGTGTCCATTAATTTGGAATTATCAAATTAAGGTTATAAATACATATACCAATTTATTTTAGTACAAATTACAATGAAAACTTTAAAATCAAAGGACTGAGAACACTGTAAGGCTTTAATTATGTTATTTATAAACAATTCTGACTTGAATTGGAAATGTAGGTGGTGACTTGAATTGGAAAAGAACACTGTAGGTGGTGCATATAAAGATCAGACTGCACATATGTGCAGTCTGATTTTTGTATATACCCCCTGCCAAAACAGAAATATTCTGGGTTCAGCATGACAAGGGTTAAAATTACACAGAAATCTCACATAGACGTCAAAAGAGTAGAAGAAAAGATCAGACTAGGAAAATGGACCCTTCACCAGAGATGGACAGGTCACCATTTATCTCAAAACGATTTAACCTATTTTACAACCCTCTGGGAAGAAAGCCTTTCCCACTATTTTTTCTATCTATGGCATCTGCACCACTGTATCAACTCTTCTCTTGTTTTCTTTTACAGAAATGGATTCAAGTGGAGAGGATGCTTACATACCAGGTATGAAACTCGACGGGGAAGTGCAAAAACATCTTGAGTGTCTCTAAATTGTACAGAACCTTACAGTGTTTTACACTACCCTGCAGATATGCTCAAGCCATTCCCACTCTGGCCTTGGTCGATGCTTGACTCATATACCACAAAGCTGCATTTCGCTGGACGATTCACAATTACGCCACCAATGGCAAGTTGTGCCGTATTCATCAAGATAGGTTATTTGAAAAATTCCAACTTAACCCTTTCCTGCTCAATTCCTTGTTTTACGTCCCTGTTATTTTATAATGTGAAAACATTGTAGAAAAAGAAGAAATTGCTTGTAACAACCTTATATTTTCGTCTGCAAAACCTTTGAATTTGGACAGGTCTAAAATTGTGCAAAACAGGAAAGGGTTAAAAAAGTAATAAGGGCTGTTTCCTTGCGGACCTTATTTTTCGGCCAATCAAAGCACTTGTGTCAGAAAAAACGCTGATTTAGACTGGTAAGTGAATACATGAAGCTTAGACTAACATCCTCAGCGCAACCAGTCTAAGATTAAGCATTGTTCACACACAAGAGAGTTCCATAGAAAAGAAATTTAGGCAAACATTCCAAAAGTAAGATTAAACTTAACCTGCTAGATTGATTTTATCTCAGTTTAAATAACGTCTTACCAATTTTCTATTTAAATACATTGACAGAATGATATGGTGAGATTTTATCGTTGTCGTCTTCTACAATACGAAATGTTAATAGAAGTTTGTCACTTTAATCTATGCCTTTCACATACACACCCCCTTCACAAGGCAATGGATGTTATTTGATATCTTCAAAAGAACGAATTCGAAGTGAAGACATATTCTTACTATTATATGTATTGTTTTTATTATTATCCTAAGTATTATTTGCCGCGGCCATAGCACAGACGGTAGCCCGTCGGTTTGTTTGTTTGTTTGAATGGGGTTTTACGCCGCTTTCAACAATCTTTCAGTTGTATCGCGGCGGCTGGAGCACCTTACAATTGAATCCTGGTATTTCTCACACCAGTACTACCATTACATCCTTTCCTAGCCCCCAGATGCTATCCCACATAGGTCTACGATTGACCCATTGGTGAGAGACAAATAGTCGGAAAGGATGAGTGCCGCCGACGGGGATCGAACCCGGGACCTCTAGATTGACAGTCCGACGCGCTACCAACTGCGCTATGACGGCGGCGGGTAGCCCTTCGGTCATCTAATCATGGGATCCCGGGTTCGCGGCAAATGTCCCTTCTGACATCTGTCCCCCACCAATGAGTGGATAATCGTAAACCTTAGTGGGATGAGTAGCTGGAGGCTCGAAAAGGATGTAGTGGTAGTACTGGTGTGGGTTACATCAGGAATCCATTGTGAGGGCACTAGCAAGCGCGATATGACGGAAGTTAAACGCAATTAAAAAAAACAACAAAAACGCCCTTATTATTGTTGTTGCTTATATCAAAATTTCCCATCCTAATTCAAGAAATACATGGGAAACCAAACAGAAAAACAAACAAGGTATTATTGCTCAAAAAACGTTAATATTCTGTCTAGAAGATTGTTGAAATATGACCAGACATCCTTTTAAAAGAACCACAAAAGTGTCTTTATAAAATGTGAAACCTCTTTCTACGAAAGAATTGACCAATCGCGGCTGTCAATCAATGAATCATCCGATCCGAATCATTTATTCAGCTAGAACTTCAACATTGGCCACCACTTTTGTTTACTTTTTTTGTCAGTTTGGTGACTTATACGACGTAACTACAGCTTATTCAAGCCGCAGTTACGACGTTTAGGTCACCAATCAAAAATTCTACTCTTTAGGTACACGCTACTAGCCATAGATCTTGCAAAATAACGCCGTTTTAAATCGATGCGGGACTTCCTGTCGGAGTCGACGGGCGTGGCAAATAGAGTAAGTTGGCGGGGCAAGCGATTTGTCAATTCATGACTGAAACACAATAATCTGGACATTTTCAGTAATTGTAGGAGTTGTCGGATAAGGGAAAGAAGTGATTTATTTTTTTTAAAAAATCATAATTAACAAAAAATCTCTGTTCTACTTCCCAGCGGTTGTATGTACAAAGGATGTAGGATTTTGAATGGTTATCATAAAAAAACAACAACCGATTTTTTTTCATATTACACCATGACGAAATGAACTCTTCCGAATACAGAAATGTCCGACAGACAAGTTCGAACAGTGACGACCCTGGCCATTTAATTATTACAAAACAAATTGCTATTAACGACGAACGTCGGGTTGATAAGAAATCTTATTATGTTGTATAAATTTTGTATGTAAAATGAACGATAAACATCTTCAACAAGGTCGAAATTCGTTTAAAAGAGAAATAGGCTGACGTGGAACGTCACATGCCAAAATCTTATATTAATGTATTTAACAGTCTGATAACGCATTAATATAGAGGAATGATTAATCGAAAGTTTAATCATGACACTGATTTCTAAATATTTAATAGATGGAGAGAATATTTTTTTGTTTTCATGGACGTATGAACCGAAAAAACTTATCACACTGTATGAATGCGCGAAGCGGATTCATACATTGTGTGATTAGGTTTTTCGATTCATACCTCCATGAAAACAAAAACAAGTATTCTCTTCATTTCTTATAATTTAATAGCATCGAGCGAAAAATACAAAAACTTTCCAAAACTCGATACCTTTTTGTATGGGACTATTTTGTGCGGAAGCATACAAAAACGCTGCGAGCTCAAAATTTTGTTCATGGAGTTATGAATATTTTTTTCGACCAATCAGAACGCTCGTTTTTTGATAGACAAAACTAAAAGTTAAATTATCAAATGATGGAACGCGTGTGTCAATAAATAAGAAACTAACCATCAGCCAAATCGTTCACTTAAATCGGAAGTAAAGTTTTAACTCCAATTTGTAGCTCACTGAAACTTAATTTGAAATGGTTATGTCGTAAACTAATAATTTTGATTTTCGTTACATGTTAATGGCCATAATATTTACAACATAACGCCGCTTGATATCTAAGACGAATTTTCTGTCGAACCAGCGATATGTGAATTGAGTCACTTAAGCTTAAAATATGGTGAATGGCTAATATATTAGGCGACTTTCAATTTGGGCATTCTAAATTGTGTTGTCTGGAAATGGGTTAAAAGTCGAAGTAATATTGAAAACTTTTCCATGGCATTTACGAGTGTTTCAATGAAAGACGAGTGAGATAACAGAATATAATCTTGTACCACAAATGAATGTGGTAGTGTTTTTAGCTAGCAAAGCGTCAGCTTTGATAGCTTAAGTTAACAGACAAAAATTTGAGGTCTTCTCAAAGTTCAACCAGTGCAAACTGCCACTGGAAGCTTAACCACTAAATCCACTGAATGTCTACGCAAAAAAGTAGTTCTTATGTATATTCGAGCATATTGTTTTAAAAATGACTGGCTACGTGAATTAACTTTATTCAAATTGTAGAATACACCTTCAAAGCGTGCAATAAAACCCATTCCCATTCAATCCCGCTTTTTAAGAATCTCAAAAAAGTGCTTTGGAAAACATTGTGGACAATGAAGAAATTGCTTGTAACAAGCAATATCTTCGGTGTCCACAATGTTTTCACCTCTACAAATGGCAAAGAAGATTACAAAACAATACTTTGCTAGCTTACAGTACTTTCAGTACTTTGATATGATTATAAGATTGGTAGCTTTCAGCATAGTGGATCAAATATCATTTTGCAGACTGGCATGATCTCTTTTTAACTAAAAATATTCCTGTTTTTTTTTTTTTTTTTGTTTGTTTTTTTTTCAGGAGTTATCGATAAAGATCAGCCCACACATGTATTGGCCTGCTCCTGCTTATCCCTAAATAGCATGAGTTGTAAGCTTATGAAAGAAATTTTGAAAATAAATATCAACCCACAACATGATTTCAGTCCTTTTAGCCCTTTCATCTAAATAAAATTCTAAACAGGATTTTACTCAGCATGACTATGGTTTAAACAAGTGAAGTCAAGTCAAATAAAAAGGTAAATGAATAAAACAGACACAATAGAAAATTAATTTGTATGTAAGGAAATATCGAGATTTGATATCCATTATTTACACGACTTCATATAAACTAAAAGCTCTGCTTACCTATATAGATTGTGCTACGAATGTTTAAATGCGCAATAACTCGTGATTTTGTCTATCAATAGATTTGTCAAACAGTTACTCCTTGGCTTTAGTGATAGAGCGAAACGAAATCGCAAAATGACCGGCTGCTCTTGGTGCAATCATATTTTTTTCACATTAAAATTTCATAATTACGATGAGACAATCTAAATTACAAGTAGTATGATACAAAAGGATTTTAATGTAAGCTGTCACTCGCAAAGTTACTATCCGTAAGTTCTTGGTGGAAACACAGTGAGTTTTCTGTGTGTAATTCTCTAATGTAATGAAATCAAAGTACTTAATGTACCGTAAGCTAGCAAAGCATGGTTTCGTTAAGTAATCGTCTTTGACAAAGGTATTCAAGATAAATAAACGATGTTAGTCCAAGAGTTCAATGACATGATTTTAATTCATTGGTTGGTTGATTGATTGATTGATTTGTTTGTTTGTTTGTTTGTTTGTTTGTTTGTTTGGTTGGTTGGTTGGTTAGTTAGTTAGTTGGTTGGTTGGTTGGTGGGTGGCTGGGTGGGTGGGTTGGTTGGTTGATTTTTTGACTGATTGATTGGTTGGTTGGTTGATTGATTGATTGATTGATTGTGGTTTAATAGCTATTAATAGTATTCCAGTCAAATCGAGGCGGCTGGAACACCTAACAATGGTGTCCTGGTATTTCTCACATCAGTACTACCGCTAGATCCTTTCTTAGCTACTAGCTGCCATCCACTAAGGATTAGGATCATCCACCCATTCGTGAGAGTCGGGAAGGATATGTGCCGCCGCCGGGGATCGAACCCATGTCATCCTATGATCGAAGATTGGGCGTCTCATGCGCTACCGACTGCGCTATGACGGCGGCAGCATGATTTTCAAGGAGTTCGTTAAAATTTGAATAAAGTCGTGTGGCAATAGAAAGCAGTTCGCATAGTGAAGATTCTGATCAGATTCATTCAGAACCGGATATGCCCAAATTAGCTAAAACTACCTAAGAGATGAACTTGCAGGCAGAGTTTGCAATATTCCTGGAATACATAAGAACTTCTTTTAATTGTGTAGGCATTCAATTGATAAGGCTCCAGTGGCAGTTTACACTCGTTGAGCTCTGAGAAGACATCAAAATTTTGTCTCTTGACTTAAGCTATCAAAGCTGACGCTTTGTTAGCTAAAAATGAATTGTTTAAATACTGTGTGCAACAAAAGTAGGTCTTCTCTTGAAGAGTATCCAATGTTTGCGAGAGGGTTCACTATGATCCCTTTTTTAGTTACAAAGTTTTAAAGCACCTGAGCATGACATGTCGAACCATTACATATATGGGCCAAGTAGAGATCCAGATGAGCCTGTGCATCCGCACTGGCTGATCAAAGTCTTCATTATGCGATGTATACATAGATACTGATCCAAAGCCTTGATAGATGACCATCGAATATTCTAAACACCCTGAGTAGCTGTCCGGGTTGTTCAGTGTCTGAACTTTATGGACATGGAATTTGACGCTAAAATAAAACGTGACCCTCACGCAAGAAAATACAATTCAGGTAACTTCTGCTGAACAAAAAGTAGAAATGAGGTTTAATTCGATAAATGTCATTCAGAAATACAGTATTTCCCAGGTAAACATATGAAAAGATAGAACTATCATTAGAACTTATTACAACGCAAAAAAAGTTCAAGTCTGGTCCAAATTAAAAGAAGTTGCAGACTACAATTTCAAGTTGATGTAATCTTAAATTATTTCGTGTTTTTGGATAGAAAACATGATGGATAATGAAGAAATTGCTTGATTTCCAAAGCTTTTTTCTTGACGGGCGTAAAAGCGTGTGTGTGGGGATTGGTAGGAATGGGTTAAGACCGAGCAAATCTACCAAGAGCACACCATGCCTTCTCGTATGCGTCTGCGAAATAAGCGCAGCTTGACTAGATCAACTCTTTCGCACTTTCCATATTGTCCTAACTACTAAGTCTGGTCACAAATATCTAATCCTCATGTTATTTAAACTTGTATTCAAACTTCTAAAATGTTCACACGTACCCAAGTTTTATCTCCCCGTATTAGACACCCAAACAAACCTAGCCTTGACACAAATATTTAATGATTTACTTAACATAGATATACATATACTTATATAGGTCGACGTCACGTAAACTTGCACTTTAACTTCTCAAGTACAATTAAGTGTGCTAGATCAAGAGAAATTGGCGCTCCTTGCCTAGTGTAGATAGCCGGTACAAATTGATGGGTAAATGCATGTATTTGTTTATCTTTTACTTCTTATTAAAACGTTAAAGCGTTGGTTCTGTCAAAAAAAGTTGTGTTACTGCTCTGTGAAAATAGGTTATTCGTTCGTTTGTCGAAGTCGGTTTGTGCTTTGGAGTGATTTGTCCAGGTATTTTAATCGAGTACAATGCCCAAACCTGTATATATTCAATTTGAAATGCTCATTTTCTTCCATTGACCACCTCAGATATAATGAACAAACAATTTCATCATTTTCCACAATGTTTTCTACCAAGAAATGTGAAAAAATATAAAATTTCATTTACTCAAAATTTTTAGCACGCAACCGCTTTGTATGCCTCCGCACAAAATATTTCATTACAAAATATATCAAATTTTGTAAACTTTGCTTTCTCACTCGATATTACTATTATAAGAAATGAAGAGAATATTTTTGTTTTCATGAAGGTATGAACAAATACCACACATTTTTTAAATCCGCTTCGCGAATTCATAAATGCGATTTTTTTATTTATTCATTTTGTTTTTTGTTTTTTTCGGTTCATACCTCCATGAAAACAAAAAATATTGTCTTCACCTCTTAAATATTTTTCTTAGTAATTTTTCTGAAAATTGTCTCTCACCAATGGGTGGATAATCGTAAACCTAGTGGGATAGAAGCTTGAGACAAGGAAAGGCTGTACTGGTAGTACTGATTTGAGAAATACCAGGAATCCATTGTTAGGTGCTCCTGCCGCCGCAATATGACTGAAATACTGTTAAAAGTGGCGTTAAACTCCATTCAATCAATCGATCAATCCGTCCGGGAATCGTGAAAAGTGAGATTAAGTGGTATCGAGTTAATCGTTACGGAATGCATCCAAGTTCTAAAGTAAATACAATTTGTGCAGTTTGTTTAGCACTTCACTCAGAAAGGAAAACACCAATTAAGGCAAGGTATTCAAATCGTTTTATTTCTTCATCAAATATTGTGACAACGGATAGTTTTTAAGGACATTTGAAGTTGTATTTGTTTACTTTAAGTCTTTAGATTGAGTCATTTTGTAAACATAGTTAAATTTGTATCAAAAAGAGCTTCGAAGTACCCTTGTTATACTTATCAGTCTCTCTTTCGACACATTGAAAATGGCAGCCAGTGGAAGTTATAAAACTGAAGTAATACCCAACACATATGTGAAGCATTTTTTTTATATTATTTATTACTTTTATTTATTTATTTATTTTTTAATTCAAAAGTCGTAACTACTTATTATTTAAGCTGTAGCTACGATGTCTTGATCGCCTTTTATTTTATACTCCTGCATACATATCATGCAAGCTAACTTCGGTTGATACCCCAGACAAACTGTCATGTCGAACGTCAGAAGATGTGGCTAGAGATCCACTAATAAACGGACCGCCCCGTCCACCAACAGGAAGTTCCACTTCGATATTTAATGGCGTTATTTGGAAAATTTATGGTTAGTAACATGTCACAAAATTGTTGAATGGTTGCTTAGCGATCTAAACGTCGCAACTACAACATGCTTCTTAATAAATTTTGGTCAGAATTAAAACCTCACTTCCGGTCTAATTGAATTGCTTGATTGGTCAAATTATTCTTTAATTGGAAGCCTCAATCCGTCAGATAGTATGAGTTGCAAACCTGAAATAAACTTTTGGAATACAAGCATCGATGTTCTGAAACGGCTTAAGCATAAATACGAAAATCTTATTCAATTTTTTTTTGTCTGTAAAAAACAACTCATAGAAACCAACCTAAAAACCCTGATTTTGCGTCACTGTTATTTTATACTTGAACAAATATTGTGGAAAAAGAAGAAATTGCTTGTCACAAGCAATTTCTCCATTTCCCTCAATATTTTCTACCACATGGTATGGTTGCATTTCAAATTGCATCTAACTTTCATTGTCGTCTGTAAACTCTTTGAATTTGAACCAGACAAAAATTAAAGAAAAACAATGGGAAAGGGTTACTTTTGTATATCTATATCAAATAATGTAAGAATCATCTTTAGAGATATCTTTAGAGATATTGCTCAAAGAACTTATAAAATTCCTTTCGATAGATCAAAGCCGAATGACTCGAAATTCTTGAAGGTTATTTGTTAACAGCCTGTATCAATATTCAAACAACTTCAAATACAATGGGATCAATATTGTTACAAAAGATTAGATAATCTTCTCAAAAATACTGGAAAATGTGTACATTACGGTTTTACAGGACAACCCTTAAAACTTTAAACTTTTAAAGACAACCTGTGCTCATGGACGACCGAAATATAGTAACTACAGCTTGTTAAAGCTGTGATTGCGGTTTATTGGTCAGCCACCAACATATTCCGACGTAATGTCGTATCAGACAAGTTTTCCATCAGCATCGATACTTTCATTAAATGATGAGATTTATCTCGAAATACACCTATCCTCTTTTTCAGCATCTTAAGGATGTAGTTAACTGGTTTCAGCTATTTGTTTTGTCGGAAGTATTTTTCTTTCAGATTATTGTGTATATTGTCTTTATTTGACTTTGTTGTTCCTGGAGTTAATGATGTGTTCTGCTCTGTTCTTATTTAAAGAAATCGATTTTTTTACATTGGTCTGTCAAGATAAATGGGACAATACAGTAATCCATACATAAAGAATCAATCGACCATTCAAAGCATTCATTTAGACCGGAAGTGAAGTTTAAACTCCAACAGGGCCGACATTTACGTGAAGCATTTTATTGGTTTGACGACTCAAACGTCGTAACTACAGTTTTTTCAGGTTATTGTTACGACGTTTTTGTCGCCAATCAGCCATTCTACTCCTTTGTTAAATGCTGTTGCCCATATATTTTAAAAAAATGTTTTTAATTACCCCAGTCAAATTGCCATATTAGAGGTCTGTGTTTGTAGCCAGCAATCCGTCATTTTATTTTTATCTGTCTATTCTGCATCTGAAAAAATACCAGTACTCGGGCCGAACGATAGACCAAGATCACTTATTAAGTTGATTGATTAATTGATTGATTGATTGGTAAATTGATTGACGGGCCTTTAACACCATTGTTACAGTATTACAGTCATATCGCGGCGGCGAGTATGCAAGTCCGGTGAGAAAGAGATATGTCTTGGCGAAACTAGGGGCTTAGCAAGTGATAGTGGCCGGCCGTTATCCGTTAAAAACTTGAATTAAGTCGGACTTAGACCTAGCCTGTAAGCGGACATTCGATCATTCGCTCTTTTAATTATATCGTTTTATTCCGAAAGCTTTATTGCTGTTTGAATCAGACCATATGAGGCCAATACTCAGTGATGTGCTAAATAGCCACGTGCGGTTTAATGTCCAGTTAGCAATAAAATCTGACCACACTGGACAAAAGTCTGGGTCACGGTGAAAAGAGTGTGTAATTTCACACCGGTACATCACAATTTTATGCTCTTCAATTTCAATAAAGCTGGTTGAATTTAATTATCTTTTACGGGTATAAAGGCTTATTTTGGTCAAAAGTTGACAATGTGTATTGTAAAATAGAGAACAGCCACACGACTTTGTTATTGCTAAAACTGAACGAAATTTACGAAAGACACTTTGAAGACACTTCAAATTGTAGAAAAATTATCTCGATGTGCGTATTAAAGAACGTTCATTACATATCAGTTCTGTCAAAGGTATCACTGTACTTCGTTGTGGTTTAAAAGCTAATCACTTGCCTTTTTTTCTTTCTTTTTGAAAATATATAATATTTGACCAGAAAATACAAAGATTACATCAAGTTGTGTATTCAAGCCTTTTACTTTTTGACATCAAACATTTTGATCAAAGGTGACCCCATTATATAAAGCATCTCGGTTACCCACTCGACTTTCAAAGTTTGACTGAAGATCACTTATAATGATATCCATATAATAAAAATGTTATTTGAAAACAGATAATAACAGAGCCTGTGCGTGGCTTTCAGTAAAGACTCAGATCAGCCTGGGCATCCACACCGTCTCATCTTCAACCAATTGCCACACATTAATGCTTATTGACCCCAGCACCCAAAGAAAAAACTACGCGGATTTTAAAAACATTTTGGACAATGAAGAAATTGCTTGTCAGAAGCAATTTCTTGATTATCTACCAAGTTCTCTGCAACAAAAGACATTTTTTTTAGATTTCATTAACTAAAAATTGTCGTCTGAAACATCTTTGAATTCGGACAAGTCTAAAAATTCTGGTAATCCGTTAAAATATCGCGTATCTGTCTAGAGTTCTCAAATTTGCACTTCACGCACATGTGACCTTGTTGTTGACTATATCAAATATAAGGAATTGATGAATATGTTAGATATGTGAAATTGTTCATATACCACATACATAAAATTGTTGTAAAAATCAAATATATGACATTGTTGAATATCACAAAAATGTGAAATTGTTTAATGTGTCAAATATGTAAAATTATTGAATATGTCAAATATGTGAAATTGTTGAATACATAAAATTTGTAAAATTGTTGTAAATATTAGATATGTGACACTGTTGAATATGACAAATATGTGAAATTGTTGAATACATAAAATTTGTAAAATTGTTGTAAATATTAGATATGTGACATTGTTGAATATCTCAAATATGTGACATTGTTGAATATCACAAAAATGTGAAATTGTTGAATATGTCAAATATGTGACATTGTTGAATACATAAAATTTGTAAAATTGTTGTAAATATTAGATATGTGACACTGTTGAATATGACAAATATGTGAAATTGTTGAATATGACAATTAAATGTCATCGTTGAATATGGCATATAGTGTTAACTTGTTGATTATAACAAATATGTGAAATTGTTAAGTCAACAAATATGTGACATTGTTAAATATGACAAATATGTGAGTAATATCATTTTTGTTACTTTGTTGAATGCGTCCAATATATGATATTGTTGAATATATCAAATATGTGTAATCATTGAATATGTAAGATATGTGAAATTGTTGCATATGTCAAATATGTGACTTTGTTGCATATGTCAGATATTTGAAATCGTTGAATATGTTAAATATGTGAAACTGTTGAATATTTCAAATATTTGAAACTGTTGAATATTTCAAATATGTAAAACTTTTGAATATGTCAAATATTTAAAATTGTTAAATATGTCAGATATATGACATTGTTGAATATGTCAAATATGCGAAATCGTTGAATACGTCAAATTTGTAAAATTAATGAATATATGAAATTTGAGAAATTGTAGAATATGTAAAAATCCGTGAAATCGTTCAATATGTTAAATCTGTGAAATTTTTAAAAATATTAGATATGTAAAATTGTTAAATATATCAAATGTGGAATTTTTTTAATATGTCAAATATGTGAATTTGTTGAATATTTCAATTTTGTGAATTCGTTAATTTTGTCAAATATACGAAAACGTCGAATATATCAAATACATGTATGTGAAATAATTGATTATGTCAAATATGTGTAGCTATGGAACATTGAATATGAAATTATTTTATATTTATCAAATATGTCACACATAGACTATGCATTTCTACAACTAAAGTCTTAGCTGAAGGGGTTTTCAATATGGTCCTAATTTGTCTTCCATACCACGTTCATAAGCCTTATTATAGTTATACCCACAACAACGAAGTTGTCCGTCCGTCCGTCCGTCCGTCCGTCCGTGGAGATAATTTTTTATCCTCATCTCCTCCCACATTTCAAGACCAATTTTGCTGAAACTTTACCGAAATCTTCCTTCCAATGGGAACTTGTGCACCTGCAATTTTCATAGTGAATTATTTATTAACTGTTTCAGGAGTTTTGCCCCTTTGAATTATTATCCTAAATAGAACATATAAAATGTTGTTCTCTCTGCAGCTAAAACTACTGGACAGATATTGATCAAACTTAGCAGGAATGTTCCTTTGGTCGAGCTCTTCCAAAGTTGTTCAAAGAATGTAATTCCATGCAGAACTCTGGTTTCCATGACAACAAAAGGGCGAATTTCAAAAAATCTTTAAAAATCTTCTTCTCTGAAGCCATAAGGCACACAGCTATGATATTTAGTATGTAGCATCATCTAGTGGACCTCTATCAAGATTGTTCAAATTATGGCCCCAGGGTCAAAATTGGCCCGTCCCAGGGGGCACAAGTTTTACATAGGTGTACATAGTGAAAACTTTGATTTTTTTTTTTTTTTTGATGAATCGGAAATGCCAAGAGCTTTGATATTTGGTATGTGGCATCATCTAGTGGACCTCTACAATGATTGTTCTAATTATGCCTCCTGGGTCAAAATTGGCCCGTCCCCGGGGTCACAAGTTTGAACATAGGCTCATATAGTGAAAACTTTTAACATTTTCTTCTCCGAAACGGAAGTGCCCACAGCTTTAATATTTGGTATGTAGCGTCATCTTATGGACCGTTACCAAGATTGTTCTAATTATAGCCCCCAGGTCAAAACTGGCCTACCATAAGGCTTACAGCTTTCATATTTTGTATGTAGCATCATCTGGAGGTCCTCTATCAGGATTGTTCAAATTACGGCCCCAGGGTCAAAATTTGCCCGTCCCTGGAGATCACAAGAAATTGAAGTTTTACATAGGTGCATATTAGTGAAAACTTTTAAAAATCTTCTTCTCTAAAACAGAAAGGCCTACAGCTTTGATATTTGGTATGTAGCATTTAAAAAGAGGCAGCAGTGGGGTGGGGGACGTATTCGTCAGCCCTTACAGGCGACAGTTCTAATTTATATAAAGTCTTAAACAAGAATCGTTCTCTAATGATTTCCGAGGAACTATAAGTCGTCATAGTGTATTTTCAAATCGTTATTTCACCGGCAATCAAAGATCATGACAGCCTGGCCATTTTGATTAGATTTATCCCTGCTTGAACCTTGAGTTCAATTCGCGCTGCTGAACGTAATAGGTTCACGATCAGAACATTGTAACTACAGCTTGAAAATGCAGTAGTTACGACGTTTAAGTCGCCAAACCAAAGAAACTTTGAAAAAAAAATGGACTTCAAATTCAATTCCCGGCTAAAATTAATTATCTGATTGGTCAATATACTTTTTGATTGACAACTGCAATGCGTCATTTTTATGCTCATGCTCTTTCAGATGTTTTCTGAAAAAAAGTGTAAAATACTTGCTCAAAACTCTGTAAAGATGATATACACGCAATTATGCAGTTTTGAGTCGAATGCGGTGACAAAAGCAGAGAATTGTCGGTAGGCGACCAAACACCTCGTAAATCCAGCTTGGAAAAGCTGAAGTTACGAGGTTTGGATCGACCACTGACGCCATTATTTATTTTCAATGGGGTTGGGGGTGGGACTTAGGTCGCACATTAAATCAGTCTCATTATTAAACACACACATACTCGCGTTGTTGTATATCACCGTTTTCTTTCTAAAACCTCGTAACTGCAGCTTGAATCAAGCTATATTTACGAGGTTTTAGGATGAAACCGACGATGTAGCAACTGTAATGATACCTCTTTGTGACGATTGCATCAGTAACGTGATAAATGTTGTGACAGTAAATTATCGTAGGATGAAGAATTGATTTGAAAACTTATCTAGAGGAGGGCAGTATCACTTACACACTGAACACGGTGTAAAGAAAAATTAATTTGAAATACCGTTAGATTTACTTTATCATGATATTATATTTCTTTTTATGTACAATTGTTATGGTGACACCGCATCTTGAATTTATTTACAATAATAACAGTCGTTATTAAGTCTTTTATGCAGAGGTTTAAGATGTCGCAATTTTACGAATATGAAAAAGACATTTGGCTTTTTGAAGAAAAGGCGAACAATACATTAAACGTAAATTTGATGTCACTCAATTCGCAAGTTTTTGAAATGAGCTTTTCAAGATGCCTTGTAATAGATTTTAAATTCTTTGCCCCCTTTGCTAGAAAAACATGCTTTTAGCTAGATACATCCAAAACCTTCTTGTCTTAACAAAATGAAGCTATACGGTGTCGCTTTCTCTTATTTTTTGGAATTCTTAAGCACATTTTCATTACATTCTGTAACTATCGCAGTTTTATTTACTTGCAGTGAAACAATCGGAACATAAAAGAGTTACTACCAAAACTGACCGATCGGGATGCCAATCAAAATTTGGATTAAACAGTCGAGTTGTTAATTTATAACGGAAGTGTTCTTTGGTCTCCTCCATTTATGTTAAACATTTTTGTTGGTTTGGCGAAACTTAAACGTTTATGTTTCCAACCAACCATTTTACTTTTTTATTACATGCTTTGCTTTCAATTCTTGGGTCGTGAGTTAGAACCCCGGCTATGCAAACATTTTCCCGGCTACTAAAAATTGTCGTCGGGACACTCACTGCACCTGAGTTGGGTGGGCTAATGGTGGCTCTGATCGAACGTTGTGATTGAACCGGTGTGAAAAATGACAGGAAGAAGTTGTCAGCTGTGCCAGTCGCTACGATATAAATGAATTGTCTTTTAGCACAATTGCATCCGCCGCTTGCTTACAAATGGTTTTATTACCTCTATCTATTTCTAGTGAAATATATACATTTCACACAGACAAGATTGAACGCGTCAGAAAAAAATCTGTATCTGTTAGTGTCAAATACTGTTCCATATAGACAGTCTAAGACGCGTCCAAATCTGTGCCGTCTGGTGATATTCTAAAGCAACAGGGTTGTGTACAACAAAGATCAAAATTGTGTTTGAAAAGGCTCACTTCAGACCGACATATTTGTGGTTTTAGTTCATCCCTTCTTTTATCAAGACATTTTACTGCGTGAAATTTTAAATGGACCGTAATATATAATTTCTATCATCATGAATCATAGAAGATTCCATTGTCGGATCGCTAACTCATGCCAATTGAACTCCGACAAGGGAGTTCGTTTTAGATATCAAACACTTTCAATTCGCATATATCATGGACCAGAAAAATAAAAAAAGGCAGGAATACATTATGAATAAGGAATTTTTTCAGTATGACAAGGATTAAGAAAACTTTTTCACGAATCGGTACAGCTCTGTGATATCATGTGGTATTATACGTTGGACAAACAGGCGCACTTTAACCATGCGACTTCTACTTCGACATAATTCCATGGAAGATAATGATTTTGCGTATTGAATATTTGCGATCCAAAACTATGTGCAATATAACGTATATACAATGCGTTACATCATATTTCGAGTAAACGGTCTATTTAAGCTGGGGACAAGTGTTTTAAAAATATGAAATGTGAAATATACAGCGTGAATATATAATGCGTCTAAACGGTATATCTAAGTTATGGACTACCCTTGTCTGTCTGTAATATTTTACATATACAGTAAACCTCAAGTTAGACGACCACTTATTCGGACGGCTAAAAACGGATACGCTGTTTTGTGAATTTAAATGCAAGCATTAGATTCAAAATTCTCACTTAATGCTATGTTGTTTGAGTCGGCTCTAATCAGTTCCAACGACATATAGAATTTAGTTATCTAGATATTTTTAGCAAACACGTCCACTTCCTAGGAGCATTTGTTTTGGGAAAGAGACTCTAAATTATGGTCGTTTATAAGAGGTGGTCGCTTGTGCAAGATTATCAATAGTTACTGCATGTGAAGCTCTTTAAGTCTTCCGTTTTAATTCTTTACCAGACGACAAGACTAGTCTGAATTAAAAAAAAAAAGCTGCAGACGACAATTTTAAGTCGATAAAATCTTAAAACTCTTTTTGTTAGGGGGGTGGGGTAGAATTTATTACGGATAACGAAGAAATCTTCTTGCGGGCGTAAAAATGCGGGATTGTGTTTGAATAAGTTAAAATCTCGTCCAACGTAATATTGAAAGGGTAAACCATATTTTCAAAGGGGACCGCTTTTGTACCATACCGTGGGAGAAAAGTCTAACCCCTTTAGAAATGTATATGCAATAAATATTCTATTTCTATAGTAACACAAAAGACGATTAAAAAGAACTCAAATTGCATTAACAGGGATTTTCTCTCTATTTTTTGAAAACGGGCCGCAAATTCAATGTTCAAAACCGCCCGATTATTTAAAAGGCGATTAAATACATTCCAAAATACTGTTGTACAAAAAAGACTAAAATGCTTTTAAGGTCGTTCTCGTGAAATATTTTTGCCGTTATTCTAGGTCTTTTTATATGTCTTGACCCGTTATTATTTTGAGGATCGCAAATGGCGGATCTAGGATTTCTGAAAAGGGGGTTCAAACTTACCGATGGGGGTGGGGGTGGTCGTTTTCCTATTACAGTAAAGCTTGTATTAAGCAACCACTCTAAGGACGACCAGAAGTGTTCGCTTAGGAGAATGGTCGCTGAGTACACACTTTTGCCAAAGATATGATGGATTATAGAATTCTCGCTTAATCCTATGTTGTTATGAATCAACAGAATCGTCTCGTTGAGAATGGTCGCTGTGTACACACTTTTGCCAAAGATATGGAGGATTAATTCAGTATTATAGAATTCTTGCTTAATCCTATGTTGTTATGAATCAATAGAATCGTCTCGTTGAGAATGGTCGCTGAGTACAAATTTTTGCCAAAGATATGAAGGATCGATTCAGTATTATAGAATTCTCGCTTAATCCTATGTTGTTATGACTCAATAGAATCGTCTCGTTGAGAATGGTCGCTGAGTACACACTTTTGGATTGATTCAGTAATATGGAATTCCCGCTTAATCCTATGTTGTTATGACTCAATAGAATCGTCTCGTTGAGAATGGTCGCTGAGTACAAACTTTTGCCAAAGATATGAAGAATTGATTCAGTAATATGGAATTCTCGCTTAATCCTATATTATGACGATTCTAAAGAGTTTCCACAACAAAGGATTTAGTTGTGATTTTACTTTTTATCAAAATACCCTTACTTCTTAAGAGTTTCTACTTTAAAAGGGGGTTTCGATTGTGGTCGCTTAATGGACTTGTTCCTTTGACCCATTCCCACACAATCCCTCCTTTTTACGCACCTCAAGAAAGTGGCTTTAGAAAACATTGTGGAAAATGGAGAAATTGCTTGTCACAAGCAATTTCTTCATTTTCCACGATGCTTTCTATGCAAAAAGACCAAAAAATTTAAAATTCCATCAACTTGAAATTGTCGTCTGCAGCTTCTTTCAATTTGGACCGGTCTAAAATTTTGTTGTGTTGGAATGGGTTAATAGAAGTGTTCGCTCAAACAAGATCGACTATGTTATCAAATTTAAATGGAATTTCCAAATGAATATAAAATAATTAGGCGACGGAGGGAGGGGGATGTTCAAACAAACCCCCGAACCCCGTCTAATTCCATCCCTATATCACTTTAAAGTTTAAAGTTGCCTTCATCATTTTGTTGTCGTTTCTTGCTGCTAGTAGCTGTAAATTTCATTTTTCAAATCAATGTTTCTCAACTTTAAATACTCACTCCCGAGAGCTATTTTAGAACGAGTGATGTTTCTAATCGATACCCTTTGTTCTTCGCATACGGTTTTCGTGTAGAAGCTGTAACATGATAAGCCTCTAGCATGTGCTGTAACAGGTATCGTGCAGGTGCAATTTATCGCTGGAACATAACATTAGTTATTACGATGTCTCAGGCTGAGACTGTAATTAACCAATCTTCAGCCCCACCCACTTACTCCGTTGGCCACACCCATGGACTCCAACAGGATATTCCGCTTCGATATTTAACGACTTTATTTTGCAATATATGTGGCCAGCAGCATGTAACAACAAATAGAATCATTGTTTGGCGACCTAAACGTCCTAACTACAGCTTGAATAAGCTGTAGTTACGCCGTTTAAGTAGCCAAAACAAGAAATTTGCTTAAATGGCGGCCAGTGTTGGAGGTCAAATATAATTTCCAGTCTAAATGAACGATTTCATTGGTGGACTGATTATTTGATTGACAGCCGCCATTGACCAATTGTACTCTGTTTCAGATATAGACCAACATTGTCTTAAGTTCAACTAAATAACCCAAACTCCAGTGTAAGCATTTACAATTAAGGAGTCGCTTAAGTCAAAACTGACTGGCCCTTTAAATACGGGTGACACTGTAAAAAAAGAGAGCCCGTATCTAATTATGAAGTCACATAATTAGCCCGCCATGAAAAAAGGCAACTTTTGTTGTTATTGTTTTTTTCATTGTTGTTGTTGTTGTTGTTTTTGTTTTCAAAACAAATAATTGAAAAATAGACTGGATCCAGCAGAGGTCAGGCAGGGATAGCTTTCCGAAAAACCATCATATCGTAAGGTAGAACGCTCATTCTAGATCACGGGCAAGATCACGGGTTCGAGCCCTGGGCTGACCTATCAACTAACAAAACTAATTGTCTTTCGGATGAGACGTTAAACCGAGGCCCCGTGTGACGATGCTATCCATCGATCACGTTAAAGAACCAGGCGTAGCTCTCAGTAGTTTCGTCCTGTATCTTTGCACTATCCCCCGTAACAACTAACCGTCTACTGGGGGCGTCGCTCATTTAAGAGATGAAGAGAATATTTTTTGTTTTCATGGAGGTATGAACCGAAAAACCTAATCACACTGTATGAATACGCTAACCGGATTCATACATTGTGTGATTAGGTTTTTCGGTTCATTCCTCCATGAAAACAAAAAATATTCTCTTCATTTCTTATAATTTAATAGTATCGAGCGAAAAAAGCAAATATTTTCAAATTTTGATACTTTTTGGTAGTGGACTATTTTGTGCGGAAGCATATAAAATCGCTGCGTGCTCAAAATTTTAATCATGGAGTTATGAATATTTTTTTTCGGCAAATCAGAACGTTCGTTTTTGGTAGACGAAACTAACAATTAAATTATATGGGCATGTGCTACGGTAGCGACGATAAATAAACGGAAACAATCAATAATTCTATATTCAGAAAAACGTCAGAGACCGATAATTCTCGATCCTAATCAGCCTGTGCGGTCCCATCTTGTCGTTCCAAGGGCGGCGAACGCTCTACTTATCTAATATGTATTAGATAAAAAGATTATCTCGATATCCCGTCACTCGTGAGGATGGTACGGTCCTTGCAATCTGTACAGAGTCGAGACTTTTCGCACTTATCTCTTTTTCGCTCGGCGGGTCATATATGTTTGTCTTCTGTTTGTTTAACTCCACAATTCGAGTATTTGATGAGACCCTTCAAACATTGAGAATCTTTGTAAAGTTGCTATGGCGATCGAGAATCTCCTATCTTTTATCAGTTCCTCGTATGTTTATATTGTGTTTGATTACATGTTTGTTTAAGGAAAGACGCAAAAAGACATTATAGGAATGAAAAAAATAAATCTTTCTACAAAAGACTAACTGATCGCTGAGATGGTTATATTGACCTAACCCATTACCAGACGACAAAAGTTTAAATTGGTCCAAATTAAAAGGAGTTGCAGATAACAATTTGAAGTTTAAGAATTATTTGATTTTTCGACTTTCTGTGTAAAAAAAAAGAAAAGAAAAAACATCGTGGAAAATAAGCAAACTGCTTATTGCAAGCAATAGATTGCAAAAGATTTCAGTATGTATCGTCCAAAAACAGCTGTAGCTTTGTCATTTTTTTCGATAAGGACATTATTATTTCTATGACTATTATCATCAATTGTTTAAATCAGAATGATTGATTGATTGCTTGATTGATTGATTTGTTGATTGGTTGGTTGATTGATTGATTAATTGATTGACTGGTTGGTTGATTGGTTGGTTGGTGGATTGATTGATTGGGATTTGACCCCGTATTTCGGTCATACATATCGCTGAAGTACCTATATATAATCATGGATATCTAGTATCTCTCAAACGAGTATTACCACTACATTCTGTCCGAGCCTCGAGCTAAATCCCACTTAGGTTTACGATTATCCACCCAGTGAGAGGATATTTGCTGCAACCTTGTATCGAATACGGGACCCCATGATTAGGTGTCCTGTCCGCTACCACCTGCGTAATGGCCGCGACCTCCTTTCAATTCAGATAGATTGTATTTTCTAAAAATGAAATATCCAAGATTAGATTTTTTCCTCTATGCTATATTTTTTGTATAGCAGATCATACATTTATATCAGACGACAATATTTTAGACTGTTCCAAATTCAAAGGAGTTACAGACGACAATTCAAGTTTTACGAAATTTTAGCTTTTTGCAATTTTCTTGCGAGAAAACATTGTTGAAAATGAAGAAATTGCTAGACAAAGGCAGTTTCTTAATTTCAAATAATGTTTTCCAAATTTTATTTCTTGAGGGACATCCAAAGTGTCACTGTGTGGGATATGGGTTGATATCATGACTGTTAATGTTTATTATCTCCGTGTCCCATTTTGTAGACACTTTCAAGTGCACAAAATGTCCAAATTGTAATTAAAATAAACTTTATTTATATATATTAGGTTTAAGCAAAGACCCAAGAATACGTTCTTTATCAATTCATGTATTTAGAATTTGACCGAATATCGAACGGGAAAGAGTCGGAACAATAAAAGGCACGATTAAGATTCTTATCTGTAATAATTTATGTGTGTACCTGAATAGATCAGCATGACGCAAACGCTTGACTTTCAAATTTTGTTTGTAAGCATTTATGTAATCCCGATTAGATAGTCAATGGCGTAAGGTCGGCCATTCATGTTGTACCGTTATCCGCGAGATCGCTAAACAAACTTCAAAAACCCTGAAATTCGAGGCGCGTCGTCGGGGATTAGGGATTTCAAAAGGGGACGTGCACACGAAACGAAAATTGTTGGTATGGAGGAGATCTGAGGCCTGACTTAGGTACCTTAATAAAAGACAACATGTTGTGTTCGTTGATTGCAGTTGATTAACGAAAATATAGCCATTTAAAACGTTTACATAACATAATACTGTAGTGAAGTTGATCAATAATTTCTCTGAGACGGCTGATCTAAAAAGAGTTCAGATCAGACAATAAGCAGTGAGTATTCGTCTTTCAATATCTTGCGGACAGTGGACGCCATGATGACGCCATGATGATGCCTTACAGAGAATAACCACACAAGGAGCGTCCAAAAAGTGGTCGCATAAAAGAATGGTCACTTGATACACTTTTGTTGTTGTTTTTTTTTGTTGTTGTTTTTTTTGTTTTTTTTTTTTTTTTTTTTTGAACTTGTATTAAAGATCGATCCGACTGCACACATAAATTATTGCAGGATTCTCACTTAATCCTTTGTAGATGGAACTCATTAGAATTGTCTCAATGAGACGATTAAAATGAGATTCACCTACATAGGATTAAGTTTTGAAAAATATCCAATCATGAAGATCATTATTTTTATTTTTTGTAAGGGGAATTTTGATGCCAGTCTCTTAATGAAATTGGTCGCTAAATAGTGGTCGTTGCTTGAGTAAGGTTAACTGTTTCATAAAGGTGTTCCATGAGTAGATGGTCGTATTATTTATGTCTTAAGCAGGACAAATACTTGATTGGTGAGATTTTAGAGATAGGAATCAAAAGCATATCAATATGGTATGTATTTGTTGAAAACCCGGTTTCTTTTCAAAGTCAATAAGCCATAAGCGTTTAACTTTATGTAGAAAAGTAAAAGGTGATGGAGCTTGACAAAACTAGCAGGGGTCTCCCGGGAACCCGAGGATCCCTGAAAATTGGAAGTGACCTCAGCAATCTAGGGATTCCGTCAGGATCCTCCAATATTTCTCCAGTACAAAAGATCTTAATGTATTAACTAATGCATCTGGTTTTGTTGTTGTTGTTGTTGTTTTGTTGTTGTTTTGTTTTTTTGTAGAAAACATTGTGGATAATGAAGAAATTGCTTGTAATTTTTTCCGCAATGTTTTCCAAAGCTTTTTTTCAAGTTGGGCATGGAAAGGCAGGATTGCGTGTTAATAAGTTAATGTATATGAAGGAGGGGTCCCTGATTATCTGGAGAAAACCCTGAAGTAATAGATTGGTATTCCTGTGGGATCCCATTGAAGTAAAGTAAGTGTCGACCCCTGGAGGCGGAACAAAATTCTTTAAAGAAGGACGAGTAGTCACTTAATCCTGTTTCTTAACAGTGAGTCTACTAATGCTGTATTTACGACATTTCGCTCCCCTACCGACGATTTGCCCATCAATAAAGTTCATTTACGTGCAAATTACATAAAGCAAACATATATTGAATATCTAGTTTCTTAGTTCAAGAAAGAATGTTGACCATATATGAATAGAAGAAAGTGTTAATCCAAGATCAAATACCCCCAACCTGGGAAAGCGGGTAATAAGTTTTGATGAATATTTCACGGATTATTGATATTATTTAAAATAGATGATCGTTCCCAGATAGCGCTGTGGCCAAAATCATTGAAGTTAACCATGGTTATTTATCAAACAAATACATCTCAAAGAGCCCGCTACGTGTTGTGAACTAACGGTCCGGATTATCGGTTTGGTCTTATTTTATTTCTCACGATAATTCATATCAAACTTTTCAGTTTAGAGGAACCGCCATCTCGAACGAAATGTTAATCCAGGGCTTATCGTATTTAACGCTGTGATGTTGTTTTCGTCTTTAATTCTTTTATTTCATTAAAGGAAAATAAGAGTAAAAAGGGTTTATGTAGGCCGACTTACAGATATTAGGCTTAATTGCTTCCAGTTGACTCCATTTTGAATTGAGTAGACAAACAATTTTGACGGGTTGATTACTTTAACCCTTTCCCGTTCAAATACGTTATTTTACGTTCCTGTGATTTAGTACTTAGGAAAACATTGTGGAAAAAGAAGAAATTGCTTGTAACAAGCAATTTCTCCTTTTTCCACAACATTTTCTACCACATAGGTTGGTTTCATTTCAAATGGCATCGAGTTTTCATTGTCGTCTGCAAACTCTTTCAATTTGGACTAGTCTAAAATTTCCAAAAACGGGAAAGTGTTATAATAAAATTTCCTATAACAAGGCCCTTTTGAAATGTTCATATGAATCCCGAGTCATACCGTTTTCATAATAAGCAAAAATATGGGCCATTCATGGATTCCTTCAAATGTAAAGTTATACAATCAGAGGGCTAACAAACTATTTATTCTGGCTGTAGTTGTGAGGTTTCGGTTATCAACTGGTAACCGTTCTTTGTCACATTAGGCGTATATGAGACTTCAAAGGTTCGTTGATAAATTGTCGTTAATATAAGTAATGAATTGTAATATGACTCAAAATTAAAGAAAAAAATGTTGATTCCCCTTTCTAGTTAGGTTTCGATAAAGAACATAATTTCACAGATGACAGAGACTGTTCAATACAGAACGAGAATAAAAGTCTGAATGTATGAAATTTTATTGCATTCCTTTCATTTGGATTCAATTCTAATGACCCAATTAAAATAAATGATCGGTTGTATTCACAAAATTGAAGAATGGTGTACAAAATGGCCGAAATATTTGGAAGTGGTTGTCATTGATGACATTTCTATGTTAACGTAAAATTACTGTTATGTTTGTCTTTTCAAAAAAAAATCTGTATACAATGTAGTCGATATTTCGTCAGTGGGCGCCTAAAATATCGTTAATACTGCAGTGTATTTACGACATTTTGGTCGCCTACTGACGATTTTAGCTCGATTATTCCAAGATTTGGAGGGGCTTCTTCCAGTCTCATCCGGATTTGATGATATTTCAGAGGTTTTACATGATCTTCTAATTCGTTACTATTTAGTTGACAATGTTTGCACGTGCCTTATTGACCAAACATAGATTCATTGCTCTAATATTTCAGTATCTTTTCAACTTTACATCTCTGTGACAGTTGATAGGTGATTGGTTGATTGAATGGATTTAACGCCTCTCTTAACAGTATTTCAGTCATATCACGGCGGCTAGAGCACCTAAGAAAGGATTCCTGGTATTTCCCACACCAGTAATACCACTAAATCCTTTCCGAGCCTCCTCCAGCTGCTCATCCTAATTAGGTTTAGTATTATCCACCCATTGGTGGGAGAAAAATATCGGAAAGGACATTTGCCGCGATCAGGGGTCGATCCTGGAACCCCATGATTAGGAGTCCTACTCGCTATTACTGTGCTTTCGTAACACACACCCATATTAGCGACGACACCCCCCACCCCCCCGGTTAGTTGTTACGGGGGATGGTACACAACTACTGAGAGCTCCGTCTGGTACTTTAAGGTGCTCGATGGATTATACAGAAAAGGGTTGAAATAGGAATTTGGGAATTAAAAAGGGTCATTTGCCACTTAAAAATGAACCATATACTCATTTCCAAAGTTATGAATATTATGAGATATAATGTGATTCACCAATCAACTGGCAGCCGTAGCACAGTGGTAGCGAATAGGACTCCTAGTCATGCGGTTCCAGGTTCGATCCCTGGTCGCTGCAAATGTCCTTTCTGACATTTGTCTCACGCAAATGGGTGGATAATCGTAAACCTATTTGGGGTGAGCAGCTGGAGGAGGCTTATGGTAAGGATTGTGTGAGAACAGGTTAACTAAAAAAAACTTCAAATGTACATATAATTGTAATGTTGGAAGTGCGCGGGCCAGCGTGACCATGACTTGCAATATGAGACCATCGGAATGTGGCCCGGGTCATATGGTCAATTGGACGAATTTTCGCCACACTTGTAAAGTCAATTGACCAGTAACTGGACATTCGGACGGTAGGTGACACTGTTAAGTGGTTTATAATGGAGGGTATAGTGTAACTTGACTCTCAAGACAGTCATTGTCGTCCACCACTCTCAATAATCTGTTTGTTATTCTCGAGGATAAATGTCTAATGGATTAAAAGAAGCCCTTTTAAAGATCGTGTAAAAACTTGTTTTATTCAAAATAATCCCAAGCACGCCTCCTTCAATAAAAATGCCATACATTTTCGGTTTTTGAGATAAGCTTTTATTTTTGGACTATTTTCTTCAATTTGGCTCTCCAGTTTGAAGTGTATGTATAATGCCAGGTGAATAAGATCGGTTTAAAAAAGAAAATCGTGTCAATGTCTGAATATAACTTGTATCCAAGCAATCTGGAATATATTTTTATCTCAGTCCTTTTCGACGTTTTGTTTGTTTTACGAATAACTTTTTAAGAAAGATAATATTGCAATGGTGTATGCAGAAAAAATTGTAACCTAAATAAAGGTATTGTGCAGGCAAATGGTAATCATTTCATAGCAAATGCATGGACGTCTAAACATAAACAAATCAACCGGTGTTTTCGGCCTAAGTTCTTGGAACAGAACAGCTCTAATTGTAAGATAATAACGAGCAGACCGCGAAAGTGCATTGAAAAGATCTCCAGACTAGAATAAACAGATCACCAGAGTTAGATGAACTGAACGCGAGAGTACTATGAATAGATGGTTAGAGTACTTACGATGGATAGATCATACCAATCAACAGATACTGAGAGTACGATCAGCTAATCGCAAAAGACTGTCGCCATCTTACTGACTGTATTCTCGCATTTCGCGATCACTCTCTCGCGATCCTCGTTTAACTTTAATCGCTAATACATGTACTATCACCGTACATTTGACCATCGCGTAAGAAACTATCAAATCACTTTAAGATGGCCGTTACTGAATTAGAATTGATTATCCATTCGTGAAGAAAACAAAGTGGAAACTGAAGAAATCGCTTTAGACCAGCAATTTCTTCATTTTCCACAACATTTTTCAAAGCTTCCTTTGACGGTCGTAAAACACGGGTCTGTGTAGGAAAAGGGGAAATTATATTATCACCTTCCGGATTGGTTTCAAATCTCATCCCGTCAATGGCAAGCTAAAATATTCGATCTAAGGTTTCGCTAAGCTGTAGTTGCGATAATTTGGACTCCAACCGACGATCTGTTTTATCTACTACCAGCTAAGCGTCTATGAACAATTTGATTGCTTCAAAATGTCACAAAGATGTTCATGTCTTAACTCATTGCCAGACGAGAAATTAAATGGAACTGCAAAAGGCAGTGTTCAGTTGTTGAAATACTAAAATTCTTTGTCTTGAGGGACAAAAACATTGCAAATAATGAAGCAATTCCTTGTAACAAGCAATTTCCTCAATTTCCACAATATTTCTAACGTTTTATGTTTTTGTCATTTATTTATTTTTTTATTTTATTTTTTTTCTAATGGGCGTAAAAAGCAGAATTGAATGGGGAAGGGTTAAATGATTTAGTTAACTGTATGTATATGGTACTCAAGCCGCAACTTTTCCTGTTTCAAATTCGACCCGTTCATCACCCCTTAAACCTTTCCTTTCAATCCCAGGTTTTACGTTCCTGTGATTTTATAATTTAGAAAACAATGTAAAAAAAAAAGAAGAAATTAAAAGCAATATTTTCTACTCTACTAAATGATTATATTTCAAATCAAACCCACCTTCGATTTTCGTCTGCAAAACCTTTGAATTTGGACAAGTCTGAATTTTTACAGAACGGGAAATGTTTAAGAAAGAGGCTTTAAAAAACGTTGAGTGTGCAGTCAACAAATTGCCTGTTACTAACAATTTCTTTAATATCCAAAATTCTCGACCGGAGAGGACAAAGATTTTTTTAAAAAATCAGCAACTACTTAAAATGGTTGTCTTAAACTTCCATCGCATAGGGTAAGTCAAAAAAGTTATAGCCTTCAAATGGATAAAGTCGAAATTGGGCTAAGCAGATAATAGAAATCACTAAATACGCTAGTACAGACAGAGACTAAAGTCTAACCAGCCCTTTAGGGCGCCCTATCAACCAATCGCATTGAATGGTGTATACGGATATACGGTCCGAGGAGGCGTGGCTAAAAGATTTACTTGTGGTTAGTTATTTTGATTGACAGGTTTAAAGTAACCCTTGACTTAACCCATTCCAACTCAAGCCCTCCTTTTTACGCCCCTCAAGAAAAAAACTTTGGAAAACATTGTGGAAAATGAAGAAATTGCTTGTATCAAGCAATTTCTTCATTATCCACAATTTTTTCTAACCAAAAAGACGAAAAATTTCAAAATTCCATCAACTTGAAATTGTTGTCTGCAGCTTCTTTCAATTTGGACCAGTCTAAAATTTTGCTGTGTTGGAATGGGTTAAGCATGGATACCGATTCTCCGATATATATTTTGTCCCATTAGTTACAGATCACAATGAATTTTACAGCAACTATTTGTAAGACACATTTTGACGCCCCTTTAATCGTCATCAGTTATTTCCCTGAATGATTACCACTCCATTTTTTGTTGTTTGGTAATGGGCTTAATTTAGACTGGTGCAAATCGAAAGAAATTTCAAGTTGATGGAATTTGAAATCTTTTCGAACTATTGGATAGAAAGCATTGCGAATAATGAAGAAATTGCTTGATTCAAGCAATTTCTTCATTTTCCACAGTGTTTTCCCTATTATTTCGCTTGAGGGGCATCTGAAAGCGTCATTGTGTATGAACGGGTTAGTGCAAAAGCAAAGAGTAAGGCAAAGACGCGGATATATGACCAATCGCGTCTGTCAATCAAAGAAAACAACGGGCCATCAAACCATTTATCTTAACCGGAATTGGACTTTGAAGTCCAATATTGGAAGACATTTCTATGTACATTGTAGTTTAGTTGTTATGACGACTTAAACGTCGTAACCACAGCTTATAAAAGTACCGTTTTCTTCTGTCACAACATTCGAAAATGTGAATCAATTATCATTTATTTGTTATTATTTTATTCAGAGTATCCATACTTATCTCCGACACTTTTTCTAAACCATTACATCAGTGAACGTCCATAACTATACTTAAGCTACAGTTGCGATGTTTCAGTCACCCCAAAAACATTTAATTTTTGTATTAAAATCAGCTATCAACAACTTAATTCCATCTCATTATTCGTTTAAACTAACCTGTCGAAGAACCGACAGCGTCATTTTAAAACTTGTCATCATCGAGTGTTTTAGTCGACTGTCTTGTAAGTGGCGTCTGAAAAAAAGTCTATCGGGCGAGAGCAGCGCAGGGTTCCAAGTGCAAAGCGTTTGCAAACGCATTGTGATCCGGAATTCAAGACTGGTTAGTCGAAGGCGGATCTATAATCAAACAATAAATTCTTTGCCGGTCCAAATTGACAGAAATAAGTTGTAGACGACAAATTTAAATTGGTAGAAATTTTAGATTTCTTTCTCTTTTAGGGTAAAAAACAATGCAAACGGAAGAAATTACACGTTATGAAGAATTTTCATCATTGTCCATCCTGTTTACAAAGAAAAAAATCTTGAGCGCCTGTATTGTGTGAGATAGAAAATATCAAACTGTTGAATGCTGTAAAGGGTTATAAAATCCGTTATTGAAATTTCGTTGAATAGGTAGATTTACGCCTTGCCGCATTTATAACGGAATAGAAAACCCTTCTTTCTTGTACAGACATGGTGCAAATTACTTTTAGTCTTAACCCATTCCAACGCGACGACGCCTTCTTACGCCCCAAGACAAAAGGCTTTGGAAAACAAAGTGGAAAATGAAGAAATTGCTTCTTACAAACAATGTTTTTTATCCTTAAGATAAAAAAGTCCAAAATTTCATCAGTTTTAAATTGTCGTCTGCTACATCTTTTAATTTGAACCAGTCTAAAATTTCGCCGTCCGGTCATTGACCAATCGCTGGCCCCGCCCACTTACTACGTTGACCTCGCCAATCGACTCCAACAGGAAGTCCCGCTTCGATTTCTAATGGCGTTGTTTTTAAATTATTATGACCAGCAGCATGTAACAAAAAAGTAGAATAGATGGTTGGCGACCTAAACGAGGCAACTACAGTTGAAAAACTGTAGTTACGACTTTAAAGTCACCAAACCAACAATAAAGGTTAACAAAAATGGCGGCAAATGTTGGAGTTGAAAAGCTCAGGTCCGGGCTGAATAACTGATTTGATTGGTCGGTGGATTCCTTGAATGACAGCCGCGATTGGTCAATTGGTTAAACATTCTACTTCAAAAATGCTCGGAGTTTTTTTGTTTTGTGTGTGTGTGTGTTTTCACCATTCTCGCGACCTCACGAACATGGTTAAAGTCTATATAGTTTTTTTTTTTCAAGTTAAATACCCCCCCCCCACAATGACGAAAGAGTTAGGTCCAAATTTAGAGTGGTTAACCCATTCCCAGACAAAGACGTTTTTTGATGCCCCGAAGGAAAATAACTGAGAAAACATTGTGTAAAATGGAGAAATCAATGGCACTTTCCACATTGCTTTTTCCCCAGGTAGTTAAAATAAAAATAATTTCATAAACTTTTTAATGTTGTCTGCAACTCTTTTCGAATTGGACTAGTCTTAAATGATGTCGTCTGGTAATGGATTGAATAAGAATTTAAAAATGATTAGATATGCTTATTAAAGGCAATTTCTCCTTTTCCAAAGCCCAGTTAAGAAAATTGACTTCGCCATGTAGAAATAAAAAGAGGTAAGGGGAAGGGTTTTATAGACAATAAACTAATTACCAATGAGAGACAACAACGTTCTAGAATAGCATTCAGTTATTAAAAGGAAGTTGCAGGTGATAATTTCAAGCATAAACTTTGATTATTTCTGTCTTGCCGGATAGAAAATATTGTGGAAATCGGATTGTAACAAGTAATTTATTCATTTTCCATTTTGTTTCCATGGACTTTTCTGCAAAATTTCATAAAAAATGCGGATATTGTGGGAGTGGGTTAAAATCGATTGGAAAGACTACAAGGACGGAGTATAGAGCTGCTGATCTCGATAGCTGTATTTCGAAAATAAAGAAAGATAAATAACTATTATAGCATAGATTGAAAAGAGCAAAGATCACGAAACAGGCCTATAATCGATAAGGGGTATAGAGGACTATTTAAGGTGCCTAGATAAAATTTCAACGATCGAATATCATAAACCGCCAGGTACCGTTACTCAAACACAAGGGGGTAACCAGCCGACCAGAACTAAGATAAACAAGTTAAGAAATGCTTGGGTCTTGCAAGTCATAACGGGTTAAGACGCGAAACGGTGCGGTACTTCTGGTACTATGATTATAATCTGAGATTTATTGAAATTTGAGGACTTTGCAGAATTTTAATCTATATTGATGAAATATTGTTGTGATAATCGAATAGCTATGGATTTATCATAAAGTATTTATTATATATTTGGTTCTGTGGACATACAAACATGTAAGTTTCATTCCTTTTTTTTTTTACTACAATTTATATTTTTCATTACTGATATGAATTTTTTTATTAGTGAAAAAAATAAATTCTTATTATAATTATTGCAGCTGTCTCTTTCTATGGATGCATATATGCCGGTATATGTACCTAATGGAGACATTTCGCTCGTTTTCATAAGTGAGGGAAATGTAGATATTGAGCAGCCTGAAAAGCCATAATATTTCGTCAGTGTGTGAACAAAATGTCGTAACTACAGCTTTACATTTCGCTCGCGCACCAACGATTTGCTCATCGCATAAACAAGCCTTTGGGTTATTAGCTATCTAACGAGCGTTAAGTGAAGACAGTGATCAGACTGTGCGGATGTATATGTGCGGATGTAATATGATCTGAGGCTACAATTGGCGCACACGTCAAAATGTTGGAAATGTCCCGCACGAGTTCATGTGAAAGCACGCATATAAGTTCCTATAATACGCTGGTGTTAATAAGCGGGTATTAATTTCATATTATCATTATTTAACTTATTTACTATAACTTACATTATTATCATCATAATTATTATGATTATCATTTTTATTGCATGATTATCATTATCATTAGTAGTAGTAGTATCAATTTTATCATCATCGCCATTATTTCTGTTATTATCATTATTATCATAGTGACTGTTTTACTAAATTTATTGTGTGCCATTGACTCGACACGTTAAAGTTAATTATTATGAAGTGAAAAAAACTTTTTCTTTTCTTTTTTTCGACGAGTGCAAGTGACGAATCGCGCATGTCAATAAAAAATCGATTGACGAACAATCAATTTTAAACGGAAAATGAACTTTGAACTCATAATTTTGTGGACATTTATGTGAAGCATATTTTTTTTTTTGGCCACTTTAACGTCGTAACTACAACTTATTCAAGCTGTAGGTACGACGTTTAGACTCGCGTACCGACCTCGTTACTTTTTTGTTACTTGTTAGTGATCATAAATGTTGTAAAATCACGCTCTTTTATATTTAAATTTGCCTGACTGTTGGAGTATAGTGGGCGTGGCCGGAGATCCGCCAAAATGTCCAAATAGACTTCGATGAAAACATAGTATCTCATAATGTAATTTGACATTTCACCTAACTATGTATTCTCTTTTTTTTTTTCTCTTTTTTTCTTTTTTTTTTTTTTTTTTTTTTGAAAAGAAGACCCATTCGTTTGACTGTTGCTAAATCCAACTTATTTTCAAATATATTCGTACTTTAAAACTCCGAATGGTCTCTTTTCTTTTAAATACTCTCGCATTTATTTCAAGTTCGGTTATATGAACAAGCAGCATTCCAGAAAATCTCCTGTAAAGTGTGTATGAAATGTTAGCAAAGACTGTTTGAGTATTTTGTCTAACGAAGAAGGGTAAAATTCTTCGTGTACACAAAATACTAGTAATAATAAAAAGAAAGCCCCTACATTGTACCACATCAACTTCCTGGTTAGGAATTATTGGCCTAACAGCGCGTGTTCATCTCGTGCGCTGAGAATTTACCAATCGCAGCTGTCATAATCACACAGTACGAACACGCATACAGTTGCTTGATACAAGCAATTTCTTCATTTTCCACAATGTTTTTGAGGGGCGTAAAAAGGTAGGATTATGTTGGAATGGGTTAAACTGATTTTTTAATTTAGGACAATCTATCTTTTCTTTCTGAGTCGTCAGGTTGAGGGTTATGGAGGATGGGTCTCGACGACCCTGATTTAATATTTAATCTTTATCAATAAAAAATACTCCATTTTTATCAGACCGACTTAAGATATTGACTGTTTACAAAACCGTCTAACCGATAAGAAAGTTGTAAGATCAAGCGATTCCTATCGACCTGGGACGCCTCTTGTCTTTAAGTGGCTTGAGAATGGGAGTCTGAGATTTTTACAGTTAACCCATTCCTGTTTTTTTTTTTTTTTTTCGAAATTTTAGACTTTTCCAATTTGGAAGATGTAGCAGACGACAAATCAAAGTGAGATTTAATAAAAATGTAACAGTCATACAGGGAAGAAAATATTGTGGGTAAAGAAGAAATTGCTTGTGACAAGCAATTTCTTCTTCTCCCACAATGCTTTCTCAAATATAAAATCATGGGGACGTAAAAATCATGGATTGTACAGGAAATGGTTAAAGGCTGTACCACTCTATTAGGGACAAAACTTATAACCAAAAGGAATCCTGAATTCTTCAATAATTTGTTTACAGACCCCTTTATAAATAGTATAGCCCGTGCCGCGGTCATAGATTAGTTGGTAGGCATCGGACTCTCAATCATTGGGTATCCGGGGTTCGATCCCCGGTCGCAGCAAATGTCCTTTCCGACATCTGTCCCCCACCAGTGGACGGATAATCGTAAACCTAAGTTGGATGAGTAGTAGGAGGCTAGGAAAGGATGTAGTGGCAGTACTAGTGTAAGAAATACAAGGAATCCATAGTTAGGTACTAAAGCCGCCGCGATATGACTGGAATACCGATAAAAGAGGCGTTAACCCCCGTTGAATCAATCAATTTTCTTTAGTTTAATTAGGGTATTATGAAAAGGATCCAAGACCGTTATGTTCAAGGTTTTGAGCCACTTTTACCCGAGAATGATACTCAAAAATAAGATTAATCAGAAGTCCTCTTTTACAGTTATATTGATAGTGATATCTAATCCAAGATTAAAGTCATTCCGCGAAACGAGACTTACCCACTATACCGTTCAAGCCTCCTCTTTATCGTAAATTTTCAACAACCGAGGTTATATGGATATATGGCGCCTCGGTCTAACCCATTACCAGATGATAAGATTCTTAGGCAGGACGAAATTCAAAGAACTGAAAGAAGTTGCATAGGACATTTTTAACAAATAGTGATTAAATGAGAAATTCCTTGAGACAAGCGGCATTTCTCCCTTTTTTTACGAGGTTTTCTCCTTATATTTCCTTGTGTGGCAATCGCTTAGAGCTGTTCTACCTTTTTTTCTATCCTCAAATGCCAACCATTCAAATGAATATCATCGAATTGTTTTGGAAATGAAAACAGGGAATTTCTTCATTTTCCACAATATTTCTCAATACTGTTTTCTTCTCGGAGCGTCAAAAAGTGTGATTGTGCGGGAATGGGTTAAATTAAGGAAGCGATTCGCCCAGGGTGAACAATCTTATCAGTTAAACCCGGTTCGGATTTCAATTTAATCATACACACAACTACATGCAAATTTCAAATAGATAACCGCGTGATTTGAACGCGAGGTCGACACGTGCATTTTAATAATACAGCGTGCGTTAGTAAAGGGCCATATTTTACTTCACAAGATCTGCTTAAAAAAGAGTTCGAATCCGTTAGAGGACAAACAGTATCAACTCTGGTCGAGCTGGGTGGCAAGGGTCGAAATTATTTGCACTTGACACATTCCCCACACAATGAAGCTTTGAGACACCCGTGAAGAAGAAACGTTTTGTGGAAAAACATTGTGGAAAATGAAGAAATTGCTTTTAAAAGCAATTTCTTCATTATCCACAATGTTTTGTACACCAAAAGGCAAAGACTTATCGTCTGCAGCTTCTTTTAATTTAAATTGTCTAAAATTCTGTCGTCTGGTAACGTGTTAAAATGAGGTCGAATCCAGCGGATGTCAAAAAGTTTCAACTCTGATAAGGCTAATTAGGATCGATAGTTTTCGCTTTTCCCAAAAGGTTCTACTTCGTTTATTCCATTATCAAACAACATATTTTATACCAATCTGGTCCAACCTGAAAGAAGTTGCAGATGAATATCTTAAGTTGATGATATTTCATCAATAATTGTCTTTTGGGGGTAGAGAACATTGTGGATAATGAAAAATTTTGCTTGTAACAAGCAATTTTTTTTAATTTTCCACAATACTTTCCAAAACGTTTATCTTGAGGGGGTAAAAGGCGGGATGGTTTGCGAATAGGTTAACCCTTCCCTGTTTATTCCCTGGTTTTTACGTCCCTTCATTTATATATTTGAGAAAATATTGTGGAAAAAAAAGGAATTGCTTGTTACAAGCAATTCCTTCTTTTTCCACAATATTTTCTCCCCCACTGAATGTTTATTTTTCAAATAACCTTGACTTGAAATTGTCGTCTGCAAGACCTTTGAATTTGGACCAGTCTTAAATTTTGCAAAACAGGAAGTTTAGGGTTGATGCGTCACATGTTTAAGATAAATGTATATTTCAAGTATTCGCTTTCACGGTGTCGCAAGTAGTGCTATAAACAATATGAATATGAATACAGCGTATATAATTCCTGTTTATTGCAAGCCCTATTTAATGGCGATACAAAGTATATATTTATCGCAGAAAATAAGAATTAATAACTGTGAAATAAAACAATCTAGAAAAGTATTTTAACATTAACACTTTAGAAAAAACATTTTCATCTAATTTTTATATCTTTATGATGTTTTCTCCAACTGCAGGAAAACGAGGAGGCCCCCCTCTTTTTTTTTTTTTGAAGTGGATTTCAATCCATTTACGACGAAACTATATCTGCCACTACAAGAAAGATTTAATCGCCGAAAGACGAAATAACTTGCACATTCTTAAATGGATTTCATTCGAACTCTATTTTAACAAACAAGGGCCATAATTAACCCATACTCAGTCAGCAAAAATATACTAATATTGAATTACCTTTCTTACACCAGTCACTCGTATTCAGGGCCACACTTGTACTTAAAACAACACAGCTCCGAACACCTCCAAACCGTCCTCTGAATTAACGTTTGGCTGGCCTCGCCTACTGAGCTCCTACAGGAAATTCCACTTCGATATTGAACGGTGATATTTTACAAACTATATGGCCATTTACCTTTAACAAAAAGTAAACCGGTTGGTTGGCAACCTAAATGTCGTAACTACAACTTGAATAAGCTGTAGTTTTGTCGTTTAAGTTGCCATGCTACAAAAAAATGTTTCACATTAATGTCGGCCAATGTTGGAGTTCAAATCCTCTCCCTTCCGGTCTGAATGAACGCTTTGATTCGATTGGTCGATTGATTCTTTGATTGACTCTCGAGATCCGTGAATTCAAGCAATAAATCACACCGATTCCAATCTGGGACTGTGATTAGCGTGTAAATTATGTCGACAACCTCGTCGACAAATCGATTTACGAGACTGATTGCTTCATTACCACCAAATTGAATCTTAATTTATCGATTAGTCAAATTGACGTGAAATTAATGCGTTAAGTATTACAAGGCGAGGGCTAGGCACCAAAGATTAACCATTCCCTGTTCAATCCTTGGTTTTTACTCCCCCATGACTTTATACATGAGAAAACATTGTGGAAAAAAAGAAGAAATTGCTTGTAACAAGCAATTTCTTCTTTTCCAAAAATATTTTCTACCCTGTAGGTTGGTTACTTTTCAAGTTGCACTCAATTAAGTTGTTTTCTGCAACTTCTTTCAAATTAGACAAGTCTAAAATTTCGAAAAACATGAAGGGGAAACGAATAGACGACTCTCTGTGGTTAACTAAGGCTTCAGATATTCCAACACCATTCCGCTATTTTTGTGCATCTCAAGAGAAAACTTTTCAAATACTGTGGACAACGATGAAATTGCTTGTAACAAGCATTTTCTTAAATGTTCACAAACTTTTCTACCCTAAACGGCATTTTTACTGAATTCTAGCAACTTAAAATGTCGTCCGCAACTGACTTTTAGTTTGGACTAATCTAAACTTTTGTCATGTGGGAATGGTTAAATAACAACTGAAATATTGTTTCAAGTTTTCTAGCTACCTGTCCTTGCCGACACAAATAAAACGAGAACATCACATCAATAAGAATTGTGTTGACATGCTTTCTATTCTATCTTTTCAGACTGAACTAATGGTTACCATGGAAACAAAAGTAAGACAAATTAAAGTGATCGATGCTCCTATAAAACGCTGGAGTGAACCCTCGTATATTCTCACAGCGGAGGACTTGGCCGAGGCAGAAACGGAACACGATGGGTGTGACGCCAAACAGACAGAACATATTATAGATAAAACTGTTGAAATAGTTAAACGAGTACACCCGGATATGCGTGATATAGTGATACATTCGGAATCCCCGGATCGGACCGCCATGTCTCAACAAACATTTAAAACTCCTCAAAAACTTGTACATTCCACATCAGACAATAATTTAAAATCCGGTTTACTAAACTCGTCTCCTAGTGTACATCCAGTCAAACACAGACATTCTATATCAGTTTTGGGAGACACCTCCGACTGGATGCTCGCTGAAAGGTCAAATTCAAGGTCACCACCGTCACCGGCTGTTGTGTCAAGGTCACCGGAAATTAAGTGCTCATCCCCCATAGTGCACCTATCTCCGGCTGTTCTTTCTAACTCCAATGTATTTAACTTTTCACCAGAGAGGACAGAGAGATACAGATCGGAACTTGAACTTGAATCTAACCGAGTGAAGAAAAGATTATTCGAGGGGCAGACCTTAGGTAAAGAGAAAATCTCCTTTTTCTTCTATGATCACGCTAGTTTTGTAAAAATCAGCTATTGTATACCCGTTCATAATCATTACTAACACAATACCAACGACACAGTTTTTCCTTTCTATAATACCAAATTTCATATTTATCATCGCTAAAATGAAAATAAAGAATCGATTTCGAACATCTGATTTCAGAAAATGTGTTTATTACAATTCAGAACAAAAATACAAATAAACTGGTATATTGTTGATTGCGACACACTTTGCAATTAAACGTGACAGTGTGTTCTGTGAATGCCATGTCTATGTTTGAAAACCACTCTCGGCTAAGCAGAATTTCTTATTTTCTGCGTTGTAAATTATGGATAGCCGCTGCAAATCAAAAATTGACCAATCTAATAATTTACTTATACCGGAAGTAAATAATGAGCTTCAAAGGACAATTCGTTCAGTAGTGAAAGGGTATGGCATTTCCGTATGTCACCGGATGTCAGTGGGCCGGTACAAGCTCCATAGTTTATATAAGAGGGCATAACAGCATTCTAAAATCCTTATTTCTCAATTAAACTCTATGTTGTGACGATTCAAATGAGTACCTTCAACATAGAATTTATGGCACTATAAGTGAAATATTGACCTCTAAAAAACGAATTACGCCCTGTATCTCTAGCTCTTACCCTTCTTTATATACATGCACATCTGTTTGAGAAAAAACAACACTGTATGACATTTTTACCATTTGCATTAGAATTCTAGAGCGTTAAGCAAATTGAATTTCATATGCACGTGGGTTATCTTATATAATTTCTCTTCTAAAAATCATCTTTCAGGTCACGACGTTGAATCAGCAAGGGACACACCCTCCTCTAGCTATATGACATCACTTCCGTCTCCTTCGTATCGAAGACGAGAACCCTACCTACCACCTCTTTCCCATTTACCTCGTGACAGTTTAACCCGTGACGTCATTGTACCGGAAGTGCCTTATTACCTCGAGAGTCCATCCTCAAGATCCAAGCTCCTGGACTATTTTCCTAGTCGAGAAAACGTATTTAGAGCTAAGAGACGCATTGATGTTGATGATGACTACTGCTCTACACCAAAGAGACTGAAATCAGGTAGGAAACGCGGCCATGCAACCCCATTAAACAATATACCATTCATGAACCAGCTTCAAGTAGCCTTATAAAGTCGGTGCATTTTTCGAAGCGGCATAAAACTACTTAAGACAAAAAATTAACCAATTCCCACATAATAAAGCTTCTTGCCGCCCCACGGAAAAAGGTTTTGGAAAACATTGTGGAAAGTGACGAAATTGACTGTCAAAGGGAGGTTGCTAAACTAAATTATCCGGTAATATAGAACCGTGCAGGAGATATCTACCAAGTTGTATCTGAATATGGTTAGTTCTTTTTCAAAAGTTAATCTAATGTACACATGTACATGTGTGCCCGATATTACGACGACTAGAAATTTCTTCTACACTTCTGTACAACAGTGAAACGCAAATCACGACCTACGTTTTTTCTTGTATTTTGTAAAAATCATGCCAAAAGTGTTGCTGATTTCCATATCAAGTGAAATAAACACTCACCAGTTTTCACGTGTAAGTTGGCATAAAGAATGTTAGAAAAAAACCGAATACCGAATAATACTGAAAGTGGTCAAAGGGAAGTAATCCCAATATATCATACTCTTTACTCTTATTTTAACTTTTATAAACTTTTTGAATTACAGATTTTGAAAGGGAAATGGGCTACAGATACCTCCAACAGCTTGAATCCGACATAGGTTCACTTCATGGAAAATTGACCAATCAGGAACAAGTACCACAGAAATCCGCGACGTGCACATGCGCAATCATGGAGAGACAGTTTTTACAAATGGCGGAGAGCGCGTATCGTTCTGTGAGACGTTCGGACCCTTCACCTCAAGGTTTTGAACAGTTTCGCCGTGAGTTGATACAGACTAATGAAGTTATGAAAGATTCAATGGATGTTCTCAAGAATATTAGAAGTTTTTGTGAACATAAATCTTAACCCATGCCATGATGCAGGATGGAAAATCAACATTTTGCCTGAAATATTCTATAATCTATGAACCGGGTATAGTTCGATTTGACTGTATTACTGTGCAGGCTGGTCTTTGTATATACTGTATCGTGACGAAGAAATGTATCTGAATTAGCAGAAGAAGGAATTAAAATCTGAAGATTCCTCTATCTTTTAATGTTAACAAAATCTAAAATTAAGTTTAAAATTAAAGGGAAATAATTCTCATACAGTAAGTCTAAAGTCTCACCTACTGATGTAGATCTATTTGGCTAAGCCAACATTACAGCATTACTTTCATATAATGAAACTAGTATTAGACATTATCATCCATATGTTTTGACAAACACCGTCCCAGACATTGCTCATAACAGGCAATACTTAAAGTATTTTTATATATTTTATTCAATTGCAAATCTTTTATGCAATTTAGATTCATTCAATTCATTCCACAATTATGTGCATTCCATCTCTTAACAACATGATTCTACATTATTTAAGAGTTTAGGGTTTTATAATTTTATTATTTAAACTATTTATGCAAATGCAAGATTGAAGTTCGGATGAGTTAAGTTTTTGTATTTTGTGTATTGTTGAAAAATCGTTTAAAAATGTGTGAATAGAAAAGTAAAATAGTAAGAGAGAGAGAGAATGAGAGAGGGAGAGGGGGTGGGGGAGGGGAAGTAAAAACACACACCAGAGTGTTCTAAAAGCGAGCTGATTGTGTTCAAAATGAATGTTCTTTATTAGTTTTTGTTTGTTTCTGCAGTTGTTATTCATAATTCTATGGGTGTTATTGTTATGTTTCCGATACTATGGAAGAATCTACAATGAACGGATCGCAGCTGTCAAAGAATCAATCGACCAATCAAATTATTCATTCAGAACGGAAACACCAACAAAAGTCGTCATTTATTTGTTTGGTTTGGCGACTAAGACGTCGTAACTACAGCTTATTCAAGCTGTAGCTACGATTTTTAGGTCGCAAACCATCAACCGACCAATTAAATCATTCATTCAGAACGGAGATGAACGTTGAACTCCGACAATATCCGACATTAATTTGTTGGTTCCAAGACCTAAACGTCACAACTACAGCTTATTGAAGCTGTAGTAACGACGTTTCGGTCGCCATAAAACTCTTTTCCTTTTTATTTTATGTTCCCGGCCAAAACCTTTGCAAAATAACGCCGTTTAATATCGAAGTGGAACTTCCTGTCGGAGCTCAGTGGGCGTGGCCAGCGATCCGTTTGTTCTTCGTTTTCGCAAAATATTTCTGAATTCTGTCCCACACTATCCGCCTCCACAATGCCCGGCATTTTTCACACTACAGAAATACACCATGAAAACACTGCGATAAAATGGGAAATCGGTTGTAACAAAAAGTTTTCCCATTTCGCACAGTGGTTTCTACTCATCATGACAGTCACTTTTCGATTAAACTGCACCATGTGATGTCGTCTGTAGCCTTCTTCCAATTAGGACCAGTCTTAAATTTTATCGTTTGGTAATTGTTTAACCCATTCCCACACGAGAAAATTTTAGACTGATCCAAATTGAAAGATTTTTTTTTTTGTCTTTTGGGATAGAAAACATGGTGAAAAATGAAGAAATTGCTTGATACAAGCAATTTCTCCATTTTCCACCATGTTTTCCAAAGCTTATCTCTTGAGATGTGTAAAAAGGGAGGGGTTGTGGGGGAATGGGTTACTGATAAAACACCATACTTACTTTTTTTGTTTGTTTTACATCTGTAGTTCCCGTGTTGTTATAGTACTAAATGAAATGATTGTAACATAAACTGTGGCGATCTGTGATAGAATGTTAACAAATCAGGTTGTGAGCTGTTTGGTTGAGATCTTAGGTTTGAGAATCATGGCCTGACAGTATAACATGTAAATGCGTATAAACGATTGCCCTGTGGACTATAGACTACCGGTGTATTGAAAAATATCGATTCTTGTCCGTCAGCACATTTCGTGCAGTCTGATTTGGGTCGATCTGTAGAAACGATATAGTCGACCCGCTAGCTGTAATTGGAATTCGTCCTTGGACGAGTAATATGTCGTAAATACAACTTTATTCAAGCTGTATTTACGAAGTTTTGCTCGACCAACGACATAGAGTTTCAAGAGAAAAGACACGGTAATATTATATGCATTACATCACTGTTAGTACTTCATGATCAAACTGTAGAAATTCATATCATACTGCAATGACGATAATCTTCCACTTCTTCATAAAGCAAAACAAACAAACAAAAGACGTTAGACACGGTTATTGATTATTGGATACTATTAAGCTGTTTTATCAGCAATTCATAAAATGCTTTTTTCAATTGAAAACGACTGACCAATCATATCACTCGTGTAGACAGATCCATCTTATTATCTCTGGTATCTCTCAATTGCCTTGTTGGAGATAAGTTGAATCGTAGACCCAGTTTGGACTTCACTGAGTGAAACATTATCGTCATTGAAGTATAGTGTTTTACCCCGAGTGTTTCTGTGATTCTAGTTTTACCCATTCGTTTGTTTTATATGTAACCTTCTTTGTCTAATAGGGGTTTCCCGATTTTTTTGCTATTTATAGATTTATTTATAGTATTTATTTCAGCTGTAGCAAAATATATTTTAGTTTTAGAACAAATATATCGATTCTCAGAATCATAAAATATGAGACCAAATGTTCAGATGTAGGAAGTAATTCTGATTTCTTATTCTATTTTTTTATCATTTGTGTCCCGTCAAGTAAAGAGGGGACGTCTGGGTGTTTGGTAAAATAAGTACTTAGAAGAGTGGCTTGGTCCAGCAGCTCTTTCATTTATAAGAATTTATATGAACCACCGACAACCGAACTAAAACAACACTAAAATCTCTCAGAGGTCAGATTTACTAGTATCGCGGATATCGTAGGCTTACAAAACCGCTGATCTTTTAGCCAGCTGATATTTTTAATTTAAAACTTAGGGCTCTTCTTGTTTTTGTTTCTTTCTAACAATTTGTAACTCGATTAAACAGAAACTTATTAGAAAGTAGGCTAGGAAATTTTATCAATTGCTTCTCAGCTTATATCTAGTTCGATATTCTAACGAAACTTCAAAGCTAGTGTACTTTAAAGGCTTTTATTGAAGTTGTATCTACGAAAATTTGGTCGCCAACCGGCGATACTCGAGTGCATGTTTGTTTAGTGGGCTAATTATTAAACTGAGAAGCACAGTAGTAAATTGATCCTTAATCGTTTCTTTAAAATAATATTATGACGTCATTTATGACCTCATTCGCCTTATCCTGTCCGTCCAGGCATCTTATTTATCCTTTGTGTATGCGTGTGTTATTATCTTGATGTGTTGATTGTTTTTGATAAAAAATTGATTTCTGTCTCTATGAGAATTTTTGAAACAGTATAAATTTTAATTTATTTTCTAAAAAATGAATAAATAAATAACTCAATCATATATAAGTGTTTGTATCTTTAACCAGCGACTCATCTTGTTTACAAGATATCACATAAACCAACAATAAGGTCTTGGCTTTGTATTTAAACTTTGTAAATTGGTTTTATTGATTTAAATCTGCGATAAATTTCCTTATCCAACGTCTATTTGTTGCGCGTAAAAACTATTTTTGTCGTTGATGAATCGACACGTACAAATAATCTCTTGCCTACACATTGTCACAATTTACAATATTGTCTTTTTAAAAATCAAAAAGGCGACGAAAAGCCATATTGGTGTCCCTGTCTTATCACATCCGGACACAAATTGTGCACATACGTAAGTATTGATGACGTTATCAAAATATGTGTTCCACACAGCGAGGTGAGACGGGGTGGTACAAGATAGCGTCAACAGTGTTGTTTCAGCAACATATCTCAGAGTGGTGATAAGGCTGGAATATAAACCATGATTGTGTTTAGTATAGGGTTCGAACCCTAAAGTAAGACTGGCTTACTTACGTTACTTCTCTAGACTCGTTAAGGATTAGCTTTTCTCAAAGAAATCACGTGACACATCTTGTATATCTAGGTACTAAAAGTAATATACCAACAGATCTTTACACCTAACTTCAAGATTTAATAGATGCTGGTTTTGCGAGTCTGTGATTCACAATTAAATCGACAAGCCCTCAAAATTGTCTGACGTGAGTCATATGGACGCTCTGGACTCTCTATTAAAGCTGCAGTTACGACATTTTGCTCACCAGCTGACGATTTCACATGAGCTCTGAGCACCCGGCATAGCCAAGTGGTTTTCTTTTGAATGTTTGCGGATCACATAGAGATGATTTGGGCTAGTATCTATTTATAAGAGCGCGCAGTGAAGGTTCGAATCAGACGATGTGAATGTATACGCTGATTGGTGTCTTTACCAAGTGCTCATGGGAAATTGTTGGAAATTTCACGCACTGGCTCATCCGTTATCTGTCTACCAAACAATTTCTAGGTTAGCCCTTTCCTATTTAACCTCCTGGTTTTTTACGTCCCCGTGTTTTTATACTTTAGAAAACATTGTGGAAAAAGAAGAAATTGCTTGTCACAAGCAATTTCTTCTTTTCCCACAATATTTTCTACCATGCTGAATGATATATTTAACTTTAAGTTGTCGACTGCAAAACCTTTTGATATGCACAGGTCTAAAATTTTGAATGATAATAATAGAAAAAAAAGCCTAACCGACATGTTCAGGACTTCTATGTTAATGGTACTTATCCCTATAATTGACGGATCGCTGATCACCCTCTCTGACTCCGACAGGCTATTCGACTTATACATTAAATAGTGTTATTTCGGAAAATTCATGATCAGCAATATGTAAAAGAAAGTAAAGTTTGTTGTCGACATAAACTTCGAAACTACAGCTTGACTCAGCTGACGTTTAAGTCTATAAACCAACAAAAATGCTTCACATAAACGTCGACCAATGTCGCAATTCAATGTTCACTTCCGGAATAAAAGTTTGTTTGTTTGAATGGGGTTTTACGCCGCTTTCAACAGTCTTTCTTTCTTTTATATCGCGACGGCTGAAGCACCTAACAATGGATTCCTGGTATTTCTCACACCAGTACCGCCATCACATCCCTTCCTAGCCCCCAGCTGCTATCCAACATAGGTCTACGAATATCGACCCATAGGTTGGAGACATATAGTCGAAAAGGATGAGTGCCGCCGTCGGGGATCGAACCAGGGACCTCGAGATTGACAGTCCGACGCGCTACGAACTGCGCTATGACGGCGGCCGAAATAAAAGTGTAAATTGATTAGTCCATCGATCTTTTGATTTACACATACGATCTGTAAATTCTATAAATAACTTATTGATGTACCATAGAACAAGCCATCTACACAGTACATGTTCAGAGCCCAAATATTCACAGACCTTTCCTTCATTGTTGGGTATAACGAGTCAGCAGTACAATTAAAAAGTCTTTCTTGGGCATAGCTAGACCTTTCACATTCTTTACATAGATTAATGGCCATAGCGCAGTTGGTAGCGCGTCGGACCCATAACACATTTCGATTCCTAATAAAGCTAGCCGCATTGCCAGAGGACAACGGACATATGCAGAACTTACCTACAAAGTTCCATATAGCTAGCTGCATAGCTAGATCTTAACTGACATATTTAGAACTAACCCACTTAGTCAACAAGGCTGGCTGCATCGCCAGAACTTAACGGACATATTTACTATGTCAACAAGGCTGACTGCATCGCCAGAGGATAACGGACACTTTCAGAACTTACCCACAAAGTGCTTTATAGCTAGCCGCATTGCCAGACGACAATGGACATATAAAACTTACCCACAACGTTCTACATAGCTAGCCGCATTTCCAGAGGACAACGGACATACCCAAAACGTACCCACAAAGTTCGTTTTAGCTAGCCGCATTGTCAGTGACAATTGACATACTCAGAACTTTTCCAAAAAGGTCTTTATGGTTAGCTGCATATTCCGAGGACAATGGCTATATTCAGAACTTTCCAACAACATTCTTTATAGTTAGCTGCAATGCCGGAATACAACGTACATGTAAAATTAATCCACAAAGTTCTATATGGCTTGCTGCATTGCCAGAGGACAACAGACATAGTCGGAACTTACCAACAATGTTTTAGATAGCTAGCCTAATTACCAGAGGAAAACATACATATAAAACTTATCCACAAAGTTCTACACATCTAGCCTAATTACCAGAGGAAAACTTAACAACAAAGTTCTGATAACTAGTCGCATTGCCAGAGAACAACGTACATATAAAACCTACCCACAAAGTTCTATATAGCTGGCTGCATTACCAGAGGATAACCCGTCGACATAAGATATGTATGTTGCCTCTGTTGTGGTGTATGTACTGATCGGCGTGATTGTCGACATACAAGCTTGAACATCGGCTGAAATATGAAAGAAAACTTACAAGAGAGTGTTCATTTGCTTCGGAATGTTATGGAGCAGGTCTCCATAAACAGATTAAAGTCGAATGTTACAGGTACTGTGATGATATGAAGTTTGTCTGTTGGAGAAGAAAATCTCGTAACTACAGATTGAATAAAGCTGTAGTTCCTTTTTTTTGTACGCTCACAGTACCTACATTAATGATACGGCTGACTGTCGATATACAGTCTTGAGCATTGGCTAAAACACTAACACGTGACTTACAACAAAATCTTGTCGTTTAGGGATGAGGGAATGAGTTTTCCATAAACAGAATAAATATAGATTTTGTCCTAAACCCTTTATGATATGCAACGTTTGTAGGCAACCAAAATCTTGTAACTGTATCTTAAATTAAGCTGTTGGTACCAGATTTCGGTAGCTCGAAAATGGCATGAACAATGATGATTGGTGTGATAGTCAGCATATAAGCTTGGGCATCGTCTAAACATTCAAGAGTACACGTACATCTTACTTGCTTCACGATTTTTTTTTAAATTAAAATATATTGTATTCTTTTTTTAAAAAAACTGATCCTTCCAATTCCTTCTTCTGACTGAAAGTTACATATTCGTGAACCGTCATGCGAAAAAAAAGGAAGAAGATAAGAAAAGCGTGGTGAAATATCGTGAAATGGTCATATTGCTGGAGCTGAGGAGCGTACGAACATTTCCATCTTCGTCGATTTACTGAATCTAGAATGGGTAATCTACATTACTGTATGTTTATTCTTGAAATATTACATTAAATTGACCTCCGCTGGATCAGAACGTTTTTTTATGTGTATGTATTTTTTCAAGTATTTGTTTGATGTGGGTTCCCATAATTCCTCTTTTCACAAGACGAATGAAATTTATCCACTTACTTATCAGACTGTTGCCACAGAGGGCGCTGAAAGCGTCAATTAGATTGGTTCCGTTTGTACCGAACGTTTTGATGACTTTAGCGTCGGACATGCAGGGCCAGATTACACCTTGTATACACGTGGATAAATTAGTCTGGACACTTGATCTAAAATAAGAAATGAGAAAAAAATATGTTTTTCTTCGATTATTTTTAACCCTGTCCCGTACAAAATAGATTATGACGTCCCTGTCATACTATACTTAAGAGAATACTGTGGGAAAAGAAAATAATGCTTGTAACAAGCAATTTCTTATTTTTTTTCACAATATTTTCTATCATACAGGATGACTACTTTTATATAACTATACTTACTATATAATGTCTTATGCTAACCCTTTGATTTGGACGAATCCAAAATTTTAAAAAATAGTAAAGGGTTGGCGTGGCGCATCTTTTCATATGTTGTTTTCTCTTGAGAGTATTTGTCGCGGTCAAGTGATCAGTAATGAGTCAAAAGATAAATGTTCGAAACCTGATCACACTACCGTGACGTATATATTTCTTTTCAAAACCTAAGCTTAGTGTAGGCAAAATTCCATTTAAAACGGAATTAAAAAGGGAATAAGCTCGCTTCTATTGTGAATGTTCAAGCTAAAATCAAATTCTAGATCGATTTGATAATCGTTCGATTTTTCTGGAGAAAGGGAATTTAAAACCGATTTCGCACAACGGGTTCGTGCACGCGGTTTAGAGAAAAACCATCACTCAGTGAGAGACAATGTTATAACCTTCAATTGATTGATTGATTGATTGATTTATGTTTAACGCTGCTTTTAACAGTATTTCAGTCATATCGCGGCGGCTCGAGCACCTAACAATGGATTCATGGTATTCTAACACCAGGACTACCACTACATTCTTTCCTAGCCTCCTGCTGCTATCCCACTTAGGTTTACGATTATCCACCAATTGGTGAGAGACAAATGTCGGAAAGAACATGTGCCTCCGCCGGGGATCGAACTCATGACATCCTTTGATTGAAGATTAGGAGTCTGACGTGCTACCGACTGCGCTACATGTCTGACGGCGGGTAAAACCTTCGACATAGCTTATATTGAATTACTAAGTTATAACTGTTTAAACTGGTAAATCATTATATATAGACTTTCCAAAGCCATTAATCAAAGCATACTTTGATTAATGGCTTTGAAAAGCAGCAGACTATGTATTTATACTAGTAACTAAGTACGTTGTTTGTCCTACCTTTTGTGATTCGTGTACTACGTTTTGGTCAAGCATATAATGCTTACGTCATAGACGAACGACAGAAATCTTCAATAGACGAGTCATCGAGAAGGAGAACTCTAGAATGAAGTGTAAACGTTATTACTTTGAAGAAATGTGATCAGGGACTTAAAAGAAAAGGCAAGTCGTTAGTTTGTGATCTAAATGTCGTAATTTCAGCTTGAATAACCTGTAAATCGCAAAACAAGTAAAACTGCTCAACAAAATGTTGGAGTTCAAAGTTCACTTTCGCTCAAAATGAGTGATTTGATTGGCCAATCGACTTCTAAATGGAAGAGGGATATATACCAAATATGTACATACTGACAAAACGTGGCTTGTTGTGCGATGGTTCCGTACGGAAACATCCATCTTGTATTGCTGGTACCCGAAGCCACTGAGGTGCAAGTGTTCAATGAGGTCGAGATACTCGAGTAAGTACACTGTCCATCGAGTACTCCGATCTGGTTGAGTACCACGCCTGAAATAACACGGTATTAGGTTAGTACACCAGAATCGCTGTTGTTCGAAAGCGAATAAACCCATTCCATTTAACTCTAAATAGTCGATCCGGATAAATAGGCGGACATTTCATGTTATCAAACACTTCCTAAACTTTGGCGAAACTCATATGTGTTTTCTTCGGAAAGCAAATCTGATTAAATGAGATGTGAAAAATTTAATTCTAGTGTCGACTATCAAGATTCAAGCGTTTCGATTGCCTGTTTTTTTGTCGTTGTTGTTGTTGTTTTGTTTTGTTTTTGTTTGCTTGTGTGTGTTTTTTTTTTTAATTCAATGAACACAATTCGGAACATGCAACTATTTTGTATGGTTGTGCACAAAGAAAAATACACAAAACCAGAAAAAATATTTTCTTTGTTCTGCTTGATGGCTTTAGATAATGAGAAATGAAGAGATTATTTTTTAAAAACTTTATCACACTAATGTTTGAATACGATAAACAGCTTCATGCAGTGTGATAAGTTTTGAGGTCCATAACTAAATGAAAACAAAAATTATTCTCCCTCGTAGATTCATACATACATCAAAATCTTCTTAGATAGCTTCAAATTATCCAGGCTCTAACGTGACAGAATATTGAATAATTCATGAAAATAATTATCATCAAATATAAATATACCTAAAACAAACCACCCGACACGTCTTAATGTTACTTTCATATTTGTGCCTACTATTTATTTCCTGTTAATTTCACATAAGTTTTCCTAAGTTACTGACTTCTTCTATCTATTTACTAATCCGCCATGTTTTAGAAATCTGAAATAAAATGCGCCGGGCCATGTATAAATCACTAATGTAGGGTTAACGACGTTTGGTACCGACACATCGTAAATATAGCCTAAATGAGCGGCATTTACAATATTTGGGAAAAACAACCGGCGTTATATTAATTCCATGCCGGGCTAATATTAGAACATGAGCATTCACTGTAAAATGTCTCAAGTTCATCTTTAACATTGACACGGTTTGGTGCTGATTCTGACAGATTTCATAACCAGATAGAAAGTTTACAGTGTTAATTGACCAATCGCAGCTGTCAATCAAGTAATATATCGACCAATCGAATTATTCACTCAGTCCGTAATTAAGATTTTAATTCAGACATCGACCGCCATTTATGTGAAACGTTTTTGTTGTTTGGCGATCTAGCGTCGTAACTACAGCTTATTCAAGCTGTAGTTACAACGTTTAGATCGCAAACCAACGATAGTGATGTTAAGTAACATGCTACAGATCATAGTTTTTGAAAACTAACGCCGTTTTAAACGAAGCGGGACTTCCTGTCGAATTCAATGGACGTGACCAAAGGAGTAAATGAGCGGGGACATCGATTGTTTCAGTGGTAACCAGATGGAAAGAATATCACCAAGAATAATAATGAATTTCTTCGCTTCCTAAAACCTAAGCAAGCTGAAATCGTTCGTCGATGCGAAACGAAAAATAAACTAAATTGAAAAAAAAATATTGTAACGGAGGACAGGAAAAGTGCAATATTAACCCTTGTCATGCTGAATATAATCCTGTCTAGAAATGAACTATTTTCAAAGCAATGAAATCTCTTGAAACACTAGTTGCAGGTCAATTATTCTTTTAAAAACTGATTTTATAAACAAGTTTTGCTTGAAGGTGGCAAACAGGTGGTGTAGACTAAGATCAGACTGCACATATGTGCAGGCTGGTCTTGGTCTATACCCCCTGTCCATAACAGGAATATTCCGGGTTCAGCATGACAAGGGTTAACCCGTACCACACAAAGACACTTTTTGACGCCACTGAAGAAAAGTGATTTGGAATACATTTTGGAGAATGAAGAAGGCGCTTGTTACAAACAATTACTTAATTTATAATCCAAAACATAAAGATTATTAAATTTGTCATTTGCAACTTCTGTGAATTTTGGACAGTCTAAAATTTTGTCGTCCTGTAATGGGTTAAAATTGACCTTTTTGCATGAATTTCTTGTTTTAATTTCTTTATTTGCATTATGTAGCATAACAAAGTTTGTCGTGCTATTTCAGAAGACATTAAATTGACGGATCGCTTTGTCAATCAAAGAATCAATCGACCAATCAGATTATTCATTTAGATCGGAAAGTGCACTATAAACTCCGAAATTCATGTGAAACATCTTCTTTTCCACAATATTTTCTACCCTACTGAATGGTCATTCATCAAATAAAATCAACGTTGAATTTTCGTCTGCAGAACCTTTGAATTTGGACGGGTCTAAATCAGGAAAGGGATGAGAAAAACGGGTTTTGATTCTGCTTCCTGGGTCCCTGATTATATTCATCAATTAATTTTATCTGAATCACTTTTTTGTTAAATCATTAAGAAATGGACATTTTCGCATTACGCGGTTAAAACGAGATATAAACAAAAGAATAGAAATTATGAGAGCTTTAATGCGGAACGTTAATTTTCAAAGCAATGATCAATCGAACTTATCCACTGTGAAACAAACAAATCGTCGTTGGGAAAAAGACCCAGTACTTTCAGTCTGAACTAGCACTGAATTCGAGTATATCGTCATAAGGAAAAACAGCAACATTTTGTCACTGGAGTACAGCCTTTTTTCAACAAAGGGCCATAATTCAAAGAAAATTCAAACATCCCATAAAGAAAGAAGCTTTAGAAAACATTGTGAAAATGAAGAAATTGCTTGCTACAAGCAATTTCTTCATTATCCATAATGTTTTATACCCAAAATGACAAGGTTTTACAATTTCATCAACTTTGAATTGTCGTCTACAACATTTTTCAGTTTGGACCAGTCATAAACTATATGTTTGGTAATGAGTTAAGCGATAACTTAGAATTAATTGGTAGAACTGTATCAATGTAAGGACTTTGCAATAAAATACAAGAGGACCAAAATGGCCTTAATCGCTCATCTGAGAATTATTTCATAGTCTCCAAGACTGATTAGCGCATTCCTTCAACATTTTTTTTCTCAAATAAAGTTTTCACAATTCGAAAAAAGAGGGCAATTGGCCCCTAAGCGCTCACCTGAGTCGATGACTATAGAAGTAGAATAGCACAATAAACCTTATTTTAGCCTACAGTGACCCATTATCAAATCTTTTCCAAGCAATAACGAACAAACATTCTTACAACGTTTTAAGGTATTTGTGCAAGAAAAGTAGCAAGTAAATTGGAAAGAAGATTTCTTTATATTAAACATTGTGAACTAGTATTTGACCCCATCTGATCGAATATCAAACTTGGCAAAGAGTTTTATTAAGACAAACCTCTGAATAAATATCCAGTCATTTGAGTAAAAAAAAAAAACAAACAAAAAAAAAAAAACTATATAGTAAAAACAAAGTTTTTTCTCAGATTTGACCAAGTTTTCTTTACCCAAATGACCCAAATTCGAACATGGTTGAGATATTTTGAAAACAGGTATTCTGACCAAATACCAAACCAATTAGGCAAAAAATGTGGCCTCAGGGGTGTTTTAATCCTTTGTCAACCAAAGTTTAACTTTGCCAATATATCATGGACGCAAACATTCTGGCAAAAATTTAATTCGATTGAGCCAAAAATGGTGTCCAAAGTCAAAACAAGATATTTCTAAGATTTGACCTCGTGATTTAGTTTTTGACTCCATGTGAGCCAAATCTGAACTTGGTTAAGATGTCATCGACACTAACATTCTGACCAAATATCAAATCAATTGAGCCAAAAAAAATGGGACCTCTAGAGTGCACGAAACTATTTCTAAGATTTGACCTAGTGATCTAGTTCTTGACCACGAGACCAAAATTTGAACTTGGCTGAAATGTCATGGACGAAAACATTCTGAACAAATATTTCATTAGAGGCTAAAATGTTGCCTCTGAAGATTATTTCTAGGATTTGACCTATTTTTTACCTACATAGCCCAATATCGAACTTGACCTATATTATGCATTCTGACTAAATATCTATTCAATTGAGCCAAAAATATGGCCTCTGGAGTGCACACAAGGTATTTCTAAGACTTAATTTAGTGACCTAGTTTTTTACCCTATTTGACCAAAATTCAAACTTGGCTGAGATAACATGGTAACAACCATTCTGACCAAATATCATTGAATTTGAACCTGAAAAGTGGCCTACAGAATGTACACAAGATTATTTCTAGGATTTGACCTAGTTTTTTACCAATGAAACCCAACTCCGGACTTAGCTGAGATGTCATGGAAAACACATTTTGAAAATATAATTTCTTTGAGCCTAGAATGTGGCCTCCAGAGTGTACACAAGATTATTTCTAGGATTTGACCTCTTCATCTAGTTTTTGACCCTACATAACCAAATATCGATCTTGACCTAAATATCATTCAAACTAACATTCTGAACAAATATCAAGACATTTAGAGCAAAAAATATGACCTCTCGAGTGTACACAAGATATTTCTAAGATTTGACCTAATTTTTTACCTCATGAAACCCAAATTTTAACTTCACTGAGATATCATGGACAATCACATTCTGAATTTATATTTTCTTTGGGCCTAGTTTGTTTGTTTGAATGGGTTTTACGCCGCTTTCAACAATTTTTCACTTATATCGCGTAGGCTGGATCACCTAACAATGGAATACTGGTATTTCTCAAACCAGTACTACCATTACATCCTTCCCTAGACTCCAGCTGCTATCCCACATAGGTCTACGATTATCGACCCATTGGTGCGAGACACATAGTCTGAAAGGATGAGTACCGCCGTCGGGGTTCGAGCCCGGGACCTCTAGATTGACAGTCCGACGCGCTACCAACTGCGCTATGACGGCCCTTTGGGCCTAGAATGTGGCCTCTAGAGTGTACACAAGATCATTTCTAGGATTTGACCTGGTCATCTAGTTTTTGACCCCACATAACCTAATATCGATCTTGACCTAGATATTATGCAGAAAAATATTCTGACCAAATATCAATTCAAATGAGTCAAAAATAAGGCCTCCGGATCGCGCACAAGGTATTTCTAAGTTTTGATATACATATCAATGATCTAGACTATCTGGTTTCAGGGCAGAAGATTTTTAAAGTTTTCTTTGTTTTTGTTTCAATGTAAAATGGGGTGCGCCCAAGCGGAGCCCAAATATTACCCAAGGACCATGTTTTGAACAAACTTGATAGATGTTCCCTAGGTGCTGCATACAAAATATCAACGCTCTCAGTCTTATGGTGTAACCCTTTCCTGTTTTATGAAATTTTAGACTGGTCTAATTTGAAAGAGATTGCAGACGACAATGAAAAATGCATGCAATTTGAAATCTGACCATCCTATGTGGTAGAAAATGTTGTGGGAAAAGGAGAAATTGCTTGTTACAAGCAATTTCTCCTTTTTCCACAATGTTTTCTCAAGTATAAAATCACAGTGACGTAAAATCCCAGGTTTGTCCAGGAAAGGGTTAAAAGAAGATTTTTAAAGTTTCCCTTTAATTGTTTAATGTAAAATGGGATGTGTCCGGGCGGAGCGCAAATAAGACTATGTGAACCATTTGAACAAACTTGATAAAGATCCTCTGAGAGGTGCTTCATACAAAATATCAAAGCTCTTAGTCTTCTGGTTTCAGAGAAGATTTTCAAAGTTACGCTTCTTTGTTTCAATGTAAAATGTGTTGAGCCGGGAAGCGCCCAAATATGACCCAATGGGAATCATTTGAACAAACTTGAAAGAGGTCCCACAGGAGGTGCTGCATACAAAAAATCAAAACTCTTGGTCTCATGATTTCAGAAAAGAAGATTTTTAAAGAGTTTCTTATTTTCCACTTTTTGGTTGCCATTGCAACCTGAGTTTAGCGTGGATTTCAATTATTTTAACAATTTTGGAAGAGCTTCACCAAAGGAACATCCCTGTTAAGTTTCATCAAGATGAAAAGGGTATTCACATTTTTTTTTAAAAAAAAATCACTTGATACCATATATGGACATAAGCCACAAACTTAAAAGCCACATTTTCAAAAGTCAAATCTAATTGATGGAATCTGAAAAGAGTTACCAGAGGATCATTCAAGTGAACATTGGTTGAAATCTATCAACAGGTTTCGAAGAAAAAAAATCACAGGTTTCGCCTTATATGGAAGTAGCCCCGCTCATTAAAGCAAAGTTTTTCATCAGATCATATCTCTTTTAAGAAATCTGATAAAGGGTCATCTAAGGATCATTTCTGTGAAATTTGGTTGCAATCCATCGACTGGTTTCTGAGGTTTTGAAAGCTTTCACCATATATGGAAAATAGCCCTATTGTTTGTAAAATAGGTTGCATCTGGACGGAATCAAAACGAAGAGCCCACTAACATTATTTTCAGGAGTTATTAAGAGGGTCACAAGTCAATGTCACATGCTAAATTTGGAAACTTTTTGGCCTTACGGTTTCACAACTTTATCCCTTTTTTATTTTAAACAAAGCTGATTGTTTAATCAAACCATTTTCACAAGCAATTCCTGTTATATGATGTTTTTCCAGCTAATTTCAAATTTACTCTTGGAATTTACATGTCAAGCAGACAAAAAGACTTACAAATGCCATTTCACAAGGTAATTTTAATCATGATTAACAATTTTTAGACATTTGCCAGATTGAATTGATCTCCAAAATAACCGCATGTAACTATCGATGGGAGTGGCAGTATGTGCAGTGCTTTACCATCCCCACCCCCCACAATCGGGTGAAAGTCCGGTTAGACGGTCATTTTTATTTAATGAAAGATTGATTGAATGGAGTTTAAACAGTATTTCAGTCATATCACCTCCTGCTGCTATCCCACGTAGGTTACTATTATCCAACCATTGGTGACAGACAAATGTCGGAAAGAATGTGCTGCCGCCGGGGATCGAACCCATGACATCTCATGATTAGAGATTGGGAGTCTGACGCGATACCCACTGCGCTATGATGGCGGCTTCATTTTTATGCAAACCTCCAAGTTTGTTATCCAGGGCCAAGCGGACAAAAATCAAGATAATGTGTGTCAACTGTATTTATACTTAGGACAATATGAGTTTTAACATTTCACCTCAATGCTTTCTCATGATTTGTTTCGAATGGCACATCTACTACAGATAGTAAGCAAATATCCAAAAAGTTTGAAATCTATAAATGTTGATAGATTGGTTTCATGCCGCTTTTAACAGTATTTCAGTCATATAGCAATTGCTGGAGCACCTAATAATGGATTCCTGGTATTTCTCACACCAGTATTACCACTACATACTTTCCTAGCCCCCAGCTGCTATAGAACCCATGACATCCCATGATTGAAGATAGGGAGTCCGATGCGCTGCCGACTGCCCTATGACAGCGGCTCATCTATAAATTTAGGAGTATTGGTCTATACAAATTAATTTTCCATACTCCAAGAGCAAGAAAGTCATCTTTGGATAATACTTCGTGCCCAATAAATATTGGCCCTTGAATTGAGACCTTTACCTTGGAGCAATGCAAACATTTGTTTCAAATAGCATATCTTCTAATGTTGGAGAAATTCTGATTCCCCCAAATTATCTTGAAATTCTCCATAAAGAAGGCGATATGATCTGGAAAAGCTAAATTAGAACATTTTAACTTTAACAGTTACCTCGACTCTATAAAAAAATTTCCATCCACATACTGTACGAAATATGCTCGAGACAAACACAGACAGCCACCAAATGGAAGGACCGACATACAACGCCAAAAAATATCCCTCCACCTATTTGATAGGATAAATATGTAGCCTTCAAAGAACAAAAAAGAGAGATTTTTCTCAGACTTGAAATATGGATAAAGTTTCAGACCCAATGCCATCCAATGTCAATTTCGACCCTGAAATTTTGGAGAAAAAAGTTATAGCCAGGATTCCAGATATTTTGGCCAAATATATGGTCTCTTGGTACCATGCAAGATGTTGATAGACGCACAACACAGCTAGATCACAAGAGCTCACCTTGAGTAAGTTATGCTCAGGTGAGCTTAACCCTTTTTGTGCTGAATATAATCCCTTTCAAACTTACATGAAAATCAAAGGGGCCAAGAGCACTGAAAGCACAAGTTGTAGATCAATATTGTTTTGAAATCTTATAAACAATTCCAACTCAAAAGTACATGTACAAACAGGAGGTATAAACCAATATCAGACTGCACTTACATGTAGTTTGCAATCTGATCGTTGTCCATACTTCGTGTCAAAACAGGCATATTCAAGTTTCAACATGACCAGGGTTAAAGGTTTTTGAATAGTTTCTAAAGACTAATGATAAGTTTTTCTAGTCTATATATGATTTTTATTGATAAACATAGTACCCAAAGGTATAAGATAAATATACAGTTATACCAATTAGAAAGATATAATCTCATAGTATGACTCACATTGTGGGATAATCCCAGTTTTGATATTATTTGCTGGATAGTTCACTTATTAGTACACAAATCAGCAGAAGCCTATGGTATCTATATTTTGTATTCTCCACTACAGTGAAAATCATGTATCAATGTATAAAATATCATCATTTTACAACTGGTGTGATATTTCATATATCAATGAAATTAATGAATAATGTTGACAAATCACAAAAAATTCTTATATATATTTATATATATATCAAATTTCTGTTTGGCAATTCACTGAACTTGTCATCTAAAACAGACAACAAGAGTACAATAGTCACGATATACGGTGCTACATTAAGGTCCCTGTTTTTAAATCAAAGCAGCCCATAATGGTAAAAACCTGACAATATGCACAGAGTCAGGTGACTAAGGAACATTCTGTGAAAATTTCATGCAAGCCTGTACTCAAGAGGAGGAGGAGTTTTGTTATCAAGAAATTTCGCATTAAGCCCCATTTTTCTGTGACAAAGCCTAAAATGGTAAAACCCTGATAATATGCCCAAGGTTGGGTAACCTGGAACATTCTATGTTCGTTTCAATTTGTCCCGAAATATTGGGAGGAGATGGATTAACCCATTATCAACATTTTAGACTGGTCCAAATTGAGAGGAGTTGTAGACGTCAATTTAAAGGTACAAGCAATTTCTTCTTTTTCCACTATATGTTCTACACTACTGAATGATTATTTTTCAAATACATCCAGCTTTAAATTGTTGATTGCAAAACCTTTTATTTTGGACCAGTATAAATTTTAAAGAACAGGAAAGGGTTAAGGTTTTACAAGACTTTGTCTCATCTAAAGGGTAGTCAAAAACCAGGAGGCAAAATCAAGGGTTTTTCAAGAACTGCACAAACACTGGTTGAGATTCAAGTATTTTGAACACATATTGGTATAGTATCAGACGATAAGATTACGCTTAATTATAGATTAGGTCAATTTTTCCCTGTAGAACCAAAACCACCACTTCCCCGGTCTGTATCTTCTAAACTCTGAAAAAGATCAACAATTCACTGTGATGACGGGAAAATCTTGGGATAGAATTCCTAATTCAGGTCTCCTAGCAGTTCAAAACAAAAATAAAGGTTTTTATAAAGGCTCCAATGTATAAAATTAAAGGCTTTTTAGGGAAGATGTGAAAAATAAGAGCAAATAAAGGCTATTTTCGTCGAAGTTCTCATTTCTTTATCAAACCAACAGTCATACCAAAGTCATTTTTTGAATCATACAGTATAATACATACCTTATTGAATTGGCAAACCTTTTTTCTTTTTTACTACACGTAACAGAAAAGAAAATGCAGAACAAAATCCATTACTTGCTTTAAGCTAACACGGCAACCAGTCAGAGTAAGTATAAAGGTTTTGAATGAGAATTACTTGCTATTTAATTTCGAAGGTTTTCTGGGGAAATGTAAAGGTTTCAAAATTTTGCTCTGAAATAAATGGTTTTTAAAGGTTTTAGAGGTTTCACTAGGAGGCCTGCTAGTTGAAGTCAATGTATTATACAGTAAGACATTTTATTTATAATACAACCCATATCACAGCAGCATAGTAACTCCATCTCATACCATATTCTTGGTATAACGGCAATTTAAACTACATGTAATTAATTCAAACAGACTTGTCCATAGACAATTTGTTCACCATTATGACTTCTTGTCACAACAAGAGTTGTCCGTGGACAACATAGCTTCCCCATCTTACAACAGGATAATTGGTTAAGGGCACATGGTCACAGAGTAAAGGTTATTGCCTCATCCCTTGATGAAAGTGTGGAATAAGAGCTCCTTGAAACATTTTGGTGCACGGTCACATGGTCAAAATCATTGTCTCCAACAAAAGCCTACCTCCTGAAGAATGCATGAGTAAAAAAGGTGCCAAATTGTCACAAGATACGCCCGTCAAACTGCTCAATATTAACTGGGGGTTTGAATAGAACTGAGGTTATTTCGAATGAATATTTTTTGTCAAACAAAGTATGAAAAACAACAAAGGGCAATAACTCAAAATAAACACTAGGTAGAGTTATGGTTCTTGTACACTGCACTCCCACTTGGTGAGCTCTATCCATCCATGAAGTTTCATGATTCTAGCTATTATACTTTTAGAGATATACTCCAGACAAGATTCAAGTATGAAAAACAACAAAGGGCAAAAACTAAAAAAATAGGCTAGGTAGAGTAATGGTTCTTGTACAATGAACTCCCACTTGGTGAGCTCTACCCATCCATGAAGTTTCATGATTCTAGCTATTATGCTTTTGGAGATATACTCCGGACAAGATACAAGTATGAAAAACAACAAAGGGCAGTAATTCAAAATATATGCTAGGTGGAGTTATGGTTCTTGTGCACTGCACTCCCCCTTGGTCAGATCTATACACCAATGAAGTTTCATAATCCTAGCTATAATACTTTTAGAGATATACTCCGGACAAGATTCAAGTATGAAAAACAACAAAGGGCAATAACTCAAAAAATAGGCCAGGTAGACTTATGGTTATTGACCACTGCACTCCGTATTGATGAGAAGAATATAACTGCCAAGTTTAAAGTCAATCGGACTTACGGTGACAGAGTTATGCTCTGGACACCGCCGGACAACCGGACACCACGGGTGATCCCATAATACGTCCCGTCTTCGACGGGCGTATAAAATTATGAGAACTAAGATGAAAAATGACAAAGTAAAAAATTTTTTGGTTAAAGGTCAATGTCATTGTCTCAAATGAAAGCCCATCATCTGATGAGTACATGTGTGTAATATGATGACTCTAAGACAATTGATTGATTGAATTCACTTTAATGCTGCTTTTAACAGTATTTCAGTCATATCGTGACGGCTGGAGCACCTAACAATGGATTCCTGGTATTTCTCACACAAGTAGTACCACTACATCCTTTCCTAGCCTCCAGCTGCTATCCCACGTAGGTTTACTATTACCATTCATTGGTTAGACAAACGTTCGAAACAAGAGGCCCGTTGGCCCTGGGGCGCTCACCTGAGATAAAGGCTCTTTTTCTTTCAACAGTCTAATTTCATGTTAAGGTTAGGATTATGAAACAAGTGGGCCACAATTACATATAAAGACTATGAACCTGGGGATCCAAGTCTAAATTACAAATTCCAAGGCTTTAGTGCTGATTTGAAAGAAAGAAAAAGCTTTTTCAATGGGTTATAATTACAGAAATAAGAAAGAAGTCTGTGAACTGATGCTTCATGCCTTCCCCCCCCCCCCCCCTGGGTCCGCCCCTGGAGACCCGAGGATCATGATTTTAGCTATTTTGTAAGAGATCAATATACTGATGCTTCATGCAAAATATAAAGGCTCTATGCCTTCTGGGTCAGGAGGAGAAGATTCTTAAAGATTATTTTGAAATTTCACTTTTGTTGCCATAGCAACCAGAGCTTTTCAGCATGCCCACTGGGTTTTCATTTTGGGGGTACATGTACCCCTTAGGTTTTGAAATGGGGGTACAAAGAAAAATCTGAGGGTTCAGTGTACCCTTTATTTTCAGAGTTAAGGGTACACCATTCTAAACTGAAGCCTTTACCAATTGACAATGGTATAGTTACATCTACTTTGTTAATAAGCAGTAAATAAGTGGCACACATCGTCTGCCAGTTTCAGATAAATTTAGAGCGCAGGATAGTAAAGCTGACTTTTGACAATTTGCTTTTTCTTAATAATTGGATTTTGGAAGGGCTGAATTGGATATGAGAGCGATGGCTAAACAACTCTAACAGGTTAATTACGAAGGTGGGGAAGGCATTTTGGAGCAAGCCATACCAAGCATGTCAGCTCATTATTAGCTCAAACTCTGGTATTGAAACAATTTTTCTTTGCCACAGAAAATATCAACTGGCCTTATTACTCTCCAAAAGTCACCTTTTGCGGAGAAATAGAATAGGTTTTGTTGTGACATTTTGCAGACAGCAAATTATGTAGCTAAAACAAAACTACAACGTTAAATAAACAACTCCATTTTGTAACACTCGACTTACATGTACAACGGAACTCACGAGAGAAACTCATTTCAAAGTCAAATTCTAAAGGACGAATTATTGTTAGTTTCTCGCCAAAAACACATAAATATCTTGTGTTTTGTTTGAAAAATAGCGAAACTGGTCAGGCCATCTAGATCCGCATAATACGTCATTTTACAGCTGCTGGTGCCCCTATTCTCTATATAGAGGAAAATAGGCCGGAAAGAAGCGATGGTTCCCGCCAAAAAAGGGAAATCACTTGCGTCCGATGCGATTTTGGTCTACTTTGCTTGCAATTTTTCCGGTTTATAGGGAAAAATACGCACATAGAGTTTCTCGTTTTGTATGCTAATAATTTTGCAATGCACACACACTAAAGGTATTTTTGTTTCTACGTTCATTTATTTTTCTGTACATTCATGCATGTCTTTGTGAAAGATTTGTACATGAACCGACGTAATTGTATGTGAATTACGTACTGCAGTACGTGAATGGGCACCCTGCTTTTAACGGATTTCAATTTTTTTAGCTATTTTTGAAGGGGACCACGTAAGAAACATTTCTGCCAAATTTGGTTCAAATTGGCCCAGTGGTTTGGGAGGAGATGTCATTAAAAAAATTGTTCTTTATTTCTATATAAACCCGACCGCCCCGGGGCTCCACCCCTGGGGACCCAAGGACCATTATTTTAGCTAATTTGAAAGAGGTCAATATACTGCTGCTTCATGCAAAATATAAAGGCTCTACGCCTTCTGGGTCAGGAGGAGAAGATTTTTAAAGATTATTTTAAAATTTTACTTTTGTTGCCATAGCAACCAGAGTTTTTAACAGATTTCAATTCTTTTAGCTATTTTTGAAGGAGACCACCTAAGGAACATTTCTGCCAAATTTGGTTCAAATTGGCCCAGTGATTTGGGAGAAGATGTCATTTAAAGAAATTGTTGACGGACGACGCACGACAGACGGACGCTGGACAAACGGGGATCACAATAGCTCACTACGTGCTCAGGTGAGCTAAAAATATGTGCCACCGCCCGGGATCAAACCCATGACATCCCATAATTGAAGATTAGGAGTCTGACTATGACGGCGGCACACTCTAAGACGAACAAGAGTGTCAGTCATGTTCCCACATTATGGTACATTTTTCTTCCATGCAGCCTAAAATGGTAGAAATCTGATAGTATGGACAAGGTCAGATATCTATGAACATTCTGTTACAATGTCATGAGAATCTGTCCTGAAACGGAGGAGTTGCGTTAAAAAGAATTGTTGGATTAAGCCAACTTTTTCAGTGATGCAGCCTAAAATGTCAAAACCCTGACGAACCTTCAGTCTTGTAGAATATCAAAATTTTCCTTCGCAGCTCAAAATAAATACAAGATGTCATATATCGCTATTGTAACATAATATTCTCTACATATTTGTGAATAAATGCTTTTAAAAGCATAAATTGTACAGGTCGGATTTGAAATTTAGCTCTAAAGAGAAAGAATTTCATCAGAATAACTTATCAAATTTAGGCTTAGTAACTCAAAATGTCGGACTTAGGCAGGGTTCCCACAAACTTCATAAAGTAAAATTCCACGACTTTTTCCCGACTAAATTTCAAAATTCCCTGACCGAAATCATCGGCATCTACTGAGTGTATGCGATCAAAACTAACAGATGTTGGCCTCTTTCAACCCCTTCAGCCCAACCTTACCAGCTTAATTAGTGCATAAAATGAATACATAAAAAATTCACCCTTTTCCTCAACATTCAATCTTATGAGGTAGCTACTTTTAATTGTACTCTCTTTATAATGCCATAGCCACTTGTTGTTTTTCCCTTTACTTTCTTAAAACTTTCTACATCTGATTTTGAAATTTCCCGACTTTTCCCTGATGATACACAACTAACAAGTAATATAGCCAGTGGGGAAACCTAATCATCTAAACTTAAACTAACTGGTTTGCTTTAAACCTATTTATTTTACACCAACTGGGAAACATATTCTTCCAGCTTAGATTAATCCCTCTCAATTCTTAGAATACAGCAGAACTCACGCATGACAAAACCAAGGTCAAAAGCTGCTCCAAGGAATCAAACTCAGGATCTCTTGACAGGGAAGCCAACACTCTACCTCTTGACCAAGGACACTACACTTATTCAAGCTTTAGTTACAATATTTTGGCAGTCCATTGATATGTCAATGTGATTACCAACTTACTTGTTCTTCTGAGAGATCAGGTAAAAATATCTTCTCGCATATCAACTGTGCTATTCGATCACCAGATTTTACTGAAAAAGACGAAAAGTACATGTATAGGGATAAATACTTTTTCTACAACTGAAACCAATCTCTAGATGTGACTATCGGAAAAGTCTGAGCATTGTTGAGAAGAACTCGAAGTAGAGGTGCCTAATATAAGGTTTTCTTAACCCTTTTCCAGTTTTTTTTTTTGAAAATTTAGACTGTTTCAAATTGAAAGAGGATGCAGAAGACAATGAAAATCTGATCCAATTTGAAATGAAACCATCCTATGTGGAAGAAAATATTGTGGGTAAAGGAGAAATTGCTGTTACAATCAATTTCTTCTTTTTCCACAATGTTTTCTCGAATATAGAATCATAGGAAAGTAAAATCCAGGATCAATGCTAGAATGGCCAAAGAAGAATAAAAGACATTGTGGAATTTATAGGTATTAATGAATGAATTATTCTTTCTCACTAAAACATTTCTGTTCTATGTATCAATTTTTGTCAGACATGGATGCCAATTTCAAGATTATCATAATCAAAAATAAAAATTGGAAAGGCTTGTGCTTCAGCACATTAATACTTTATTTGTTGTAAAACTTTTGACTGTTTATGTCACCTTAAACCGAACTAAAATAAAGACAAGAGGACCATGATGGTCCTATATCGCTCCCCTGAGTATGATGTCTCAAGGCATATTGATATAATATACAATATATCAAAGCCCTACACCTAATCATTTTGGAGAAGATTTTTTAAAGATTTTCTCCTTTAATCCTAGGTATAGTGAAGATCCAATCATATTGAGCCAATTTCAAAATTACTGTAATTCTTTGAAGTTCTTAAGTAGAGGGTCAATAGGCATTAATACATACCAAATATCTAGGCCTAATGGTTTAGAAGGAGAACATTTTCTATGATATCCTTCATAACTCCTTTCTGGGATTGCAAAGAAAAGGGCTATATTTCAGGATACAGTAATTATATGAAGTATTTTGGTAGAGGGTCAATAGGTATTATTACACACTAAATATTAAAGCCCTTGACCTAATGGTTTGGGTGAAAAAGATTTTTAAAGATTTCCATCTTTATTTCTATGTAAAATCAAGGAACACAAAGAAAATGGCTAATTTTCAGAGTACGGTAATTCTATGAATTATTTAGGTAGATGGTCAATATACAAAATATCAAAGCTCTAGGCCTTATAGTTTGGGAGAAGAAGAATTTTAAAGTTTTCTTTCTTTTATACTATTTAAAATCAGGGATCGCACAGAAAAGGGCTAATTTTTAGAATATGGTAATTCTTTGAAGTATTTTGGTAGAGGGTTGAAAGATATTGATTTGTACCAAATATCAAGCTCTAGGCCTTATGATTTGGGAGAAGATGATTTTTTTTTAAAGATTTCCTTCTTTTATTCTATGTAAAATCAGAGATCTCCTAGAAAAAGGCTAATTTTCAAAATATGGTAATTCTTTGAAGTATTTTGGTAGAGGGTCAATAGATGATTATTTGTACCAAATATGAAAGCTCTAGGCCTTACCGCTTTGGGGGTGAAGATTTTTTAAGTTTTTTCATTCTTTTGCCATGGCAACCAGAGTTCTTCATGGATTTTAATTCTTTGAAGTATTTTGAAAGAGCATGACCTAAGGATCATTCTGTGAAGTTTTGTTGAAATTCCATGGTTAGTTTAGGAGGAGAAGATTTTTTTGTAATTGTGAACGGACGGACGGACAGACGATGACTGATCACAATAGCTCCCCCAGAGCACTTCGTGCTCAGGTGAGCTAAAAATTGTTTCTACAGATAGTATCTAATACATCACAATTGATTTCTGATGATAGTACATGTAATAGTGTAATGATATAACTAGTGCGATTGTAAAAAAATCATGTGTTTTTTTTTTAAGTCTCTCTCTCTCTATATATATGCTTGCAGTACATACCTTCAAAATCAACTTCACTGAAGTTAAACATAACCACTCCAACATTCCCTCTATAGTCCTGGTCGATCACACCAGCTGTAAAGATATGGCATAAAAATGAGCTTATGATTTTTCAAACTATTTCACATGAGTGAAATAGACACTGAGAATCCCAGACAGCCACTCTGAACATTTAATGGTGAAATTGACAAGATACCTGGACCCACCCATCGACCTCTGACAAGACGATACAATTGAGACACCAATCAGCACTATTTCACAAAGTATAAAGCTAAGGACATAAAACGAAAAGGCAAGATGTTAGTTGGTAACCATGTCATAACTACACCTTGAATAAGACATATTAACTTTTCAGGCCCCAAAGCCGCAAAAAAGCTCGAAAATGTCAGATCAATGAATTCACTTCCAGTCAAAATGCATGATTTGATTGATTAAAATTGGCATCTTAATTAAGTGTTGTTCCATCAATTGCTTAAACCTTCAGGGCCCCAAAACACTGCTATGGATGAGGTGCATGGTGAAGAATAATCAGAACTTTCTGACCTATCACTTGATTTGTTTGAATGGGGTTTTACACCGCTTTCAACAATCTTTCAGTTATATCGCGGAGGCTGAAGCACCTAACAATGGAATCCTGGTATTTCTCACACCAGTACTACCATAACTGATAACATCTTTTCCAAGCCTCCAGCTGCTATCCCACATAGGTCTACGATTATCGACCCATTGGTGAGAGACAAATGGTCGGATAGGATGAGTGCCACTGTTGGGGATCGAACCCGGGACCTCTATATTGACAATCCGACGCGCTACCAACTACGCTATAACGGCGGCCCTATCACTTGAAAAAAGACCATCTCAGGTGGATGAAGAGTTTATCGTCGGTGTAATTCTAAAACCTTAATAAAGCTGTATTTACAAAATTTTGGAATTACACTGACAATATCCTCAAAACAGAATCATTCCCTCTTGCTGGGACTCTTATATCAGATAAACTAATAAATCAACTAAAATATTGAATCTTGTGCTCTCAACCCCTTGATTTCAATGCTATTCCGTAGAGGGCTTGATTCAGCATGACAATTTTTAAAATTCTTTTTTTCCAAAGCTTTTCTGGTAGGGAGTTGAAAAGTGGAAATTTGTGGGAATGGGTTAACACCATTTTGAACAATCTTTCACTTACATCTAGCCAAAACTCACTTATTCATGTCTTTCCTTGGATCCACAGATCTGGCTCTACAATAGTAAGTTTGTTTCCGTTTTGTTTCCACTTCTGACAGTGATACCAGAATTAAACGGCATTATTTTTTAAACTTTTTGGTCAGTGGCATATCACAAACAAGTAAAATGGTTGGCTGGCAACCTATTCAAGTAAACAAGAGGGCCGTTGGCCCTGGGGCGCTCACCTGAGATAAAGGCTCTTTTTCTTTCAACAGTCTAATTTCATGTTAAGGTTAGGATTATGAAACAAGTGGGCCACAATTACATATAAAGACTATGAACCTGGGGATCCAAAAGTCTAAATTACAAATTCCTAGGCTTTAGTGCTGATTTGAAAGAAGGAAAAACTTTTCCATGGGTTATAATTTCAAAAAACAAGGAACATTCATGCCAAGTTTGGTTGAATTGGCCCAATGGTTACTAAGGAGAAGATGTTTAAAGATTTCTAAGTCAAAAACTGCCCTACCCTTCCAAGCCCTTATTTGGGCATCATTCTAGAACAACTTTTGAAAAGGGTCACCCAAGGAACATTCATACCAAATTTGGTAGAAATTGGCCCATTAGTTACTGAGGAGAAGATGTTTAAAGATTTCAAAGTCAAAAACTGCCACGCCCATATTTGGGTGTGAAAATATATACTGCAAACAACTTTTGAAAAGGGTCACCCAAGGAACATTCATGCCAAGTTTGGTTGAAATCCACCCAATGGTAAATGAGGAGAAGATGTTTCAAGATTTCAAAGTTAAAAACTACCACCCTGCCACACCCATATATGGGCATAAATCAAAATTCCGCGAACAACTTTTAAAAGGGTCACCCAAGGAACATTCATGCCAAGTTTGGTTGAAATTGGCCCAATTGTTACTGAGGAGAAGTTGTTGAAAGATTTCTTAGTCAAAAACTGCCACGCCCTGCAACACCCATATTTGGGCATAAATCAAAATTCCACGAACAACTTATGAAAAGGGTCACCCAAGGAACATTCGTGCAAAGTTTGGTTGAAATTGGCCCAATTTCAAAAGTCAAAAACTTCCACGCCCTGCCACACCCATATTTGGACATTATTTAAAAAAACGCGAACAACTTTTGAAAAGGGTCACCAACAGAACATTCATGTCAAGTTTGGTTGAAATTGGCCCAATGGTTCCTAAGGAGAAGATGTTTAAAGATTTCTAAGTCAAAAACTGCCACGTCCTGCCACACCCATATTTGGGCATCAATCAAAATTCCACGAACTACTTTTGTAAAGAGTCACCCAAGGAACATTCATACCACATTTGGTTGAAATTGGCCCAAAGGTTACTGAGGAAAAGATGTTTAAAGATTTCAAAGTCAAAAACTGCCACGCCCATATTTTGGGGTCAATCAAAAATCCGCGAACAACTTTTGAGAAGGGTCACCCAAGGAACATTCCCACCAAGTTTGGTTGAATTCCGCCCAGTTGTTACTGAGGAGAAGATGTTCAAAGAATTGTTGACGCCTTCCGACGCACGACGGACAAAAGGTGATACCAAAAGCTCACCTTGAGCAAGTTGTACTCAGTTGAGCTAAAAAGCTTCACATAAAACTCCTACAATGTCAGAAGTCCATGGTTCACTTCCAGTCTGAATGAATGATTTGATTGGTAAATTGTTTCTTTGATTAACAGCAGGGATCTGTCTCTTTGGAAAAGGTACTCAAATTTCAGATGCTCTAGATTCACTCACTTGATATTGAGAAGTGCCTAAGGGAATTGTGAAAGGAAGTTTAAAATGAAACATGTTAGACTCATTTATGAGATCATATATAACACAAAAGTCTTGATTTTGTGTGCTTAAAATTATTGATTAACCTTGGAATAAATGTTTGATGAGGTTTCCACTCCAACTTCTTTCTTGACCCTTTCCTGGTTAATCTCTGGTTTTTAGGTCCCCTCAATTTTATAATTGAGAAAATATTGTGGAAAAAGAAGAAATTGCTTACAAGTAACAAATTTTCCACAATATTTTCTACCCTAGTAAAGGGGTTTCTTTTTTCAAATAAAATCAAATTTCAAATTTTGTCTGCAAAACCTTTGAATTTGGATAGGTCTAAAATTTGCAGAACAGGAAAGGGTTAACCCATTTCAACACGATCCCACCTTTTTACATCCCTTGAGAAAATAGTTCAGGAGAACTATTTGGAAAATGAAAAATTGCTTGTTCTTCATTTTTTGAAATCGTTTTCCTACCAAGAATGACAGAAACATTTGAATTCCTAACCGCTTGAAATTGTCGTCAAAATTTTTTTGAATTTGGACTTGTCTAATTATTATGTGTGGTAATGGTTTAAAATGCAAATTCTTAATAGAAGAGCCTAATACAACCTGTAATAAGTCCTGCTAAAATAAACCTATGAGACCAGCAGCTTGGCTAATATTAAACAAGAGCCATGTCGGACATGGCCATCCCCCCCCCATAAAAGCTTGATGGTAAACTGACGCCAGATAGATTTAGGCTTCTTGTGCACTGCATTTCTTCTCAATGAGTTGGATAATAGCTATTATACTTTCAGAGATATGCTCAGGACAAAATCTAAGCCTTTTAAAACAACAAAGGGCAATAACTCCAAAACTATGCAAGCAAGAGTTGTGGTTCTTGTGCACTGCACTTCTCCTAAACTAGATCTATCCACCTATGAAGGTTCAAGTTAATAGCTATCATACTTTCAGAGATATGCCCCGGAAAAAGTATGTCTTTAAAACAACAAAGGGCAATAACTCCAAGCTTATGCAAGGAAGAGTTGTGATTCTTGTGCACTGCTCTTCTCCTCAATGAGATCTATTCACCTATGAAGATCAAGTTGATAGCATTTATACTTTAGGAGATATGCTCCGGACAAGCTTAATGATGGACGTTTTGATTGATTGATTGGGGTTTAACGCCGCTTTTAACAGTATTTCAGTCATATCGCGGCGGCTGGAGCACCTAACAGTGGATTCCTGGTATTTCTCTCACCAGTACTACCACTACATCCTTTCCTAGCCTCCAGCTGCTATCCCACTTAGGTTTACGATTATCTACCCATTGGTGAGAGACAATTGTCGGAAAGAATATTTGCCGACGCCGGGGATCGAACCCATGACCCCCATGATTAATGATGGACGGAGACCATTACTATATCCCTTTCCCTAAACAGCAGGTGATCAAAACACGACACCACTCTTTATCATGTGTCTGCCAATATTAACCCTTTCCTGCACAAACCTGGGATTTTACGTCACTGTGATTTTATACTTGAGAAAAAATGTGGAAAAGGAAGAAATTGGGTGTTACAAGAGATTTCTTCTTTTCCAAAATATTTTCTACCCTAAACGATGATTTCCTTCAAAATTTCATCAAATTTTTTTTGTTGTCTGCAACCTCTTTCAATTTGGACAGGTCTAAAATTTTGTAAAACAGAAAAGGGTTAAACCAATCTAAAACAATCCCACTTTTTAACACCATCAAAAAAGCTGTGGCAAACATTGTAAAAAGTAATTTCTTAAAGGCTTATGTAGTGACAAAATTTTGAACCAAAACTTAAAATCATGTGTATACCCTCTAACTACCTTGTTGTTGGCAACATAAAATAATTTTGAAATTTATATCTATATTTGGCTTGTGACCTATTCTGAAATTGATTGATAGAGGGGAGTGTAAACAATCTTAACAAAGATTTTGAAATTTCTTTTGGCGAGATAATTAGTCCCTGTGAGAACCATAGAGCCTTTAATTTCCTATAGTGTTTTCTTATATCTGAGAGGCAGTTGTTTCCTAAATCTCATAAAATGGCATCTGCAAACTCTTTAAACTTGGACCAGTCTAAAAAGAGTTGTCTTTGGTAATACCCTAATTGTCAAGGTACACAGGTCCTTACATTAATTAAGATTTATTCTAAATTTCTGACGCAATGAAGAGAAAGAGTACATACCTCCAACATCAATAAAATGTTTGTAAGCCAGTCCAGATCTTGGAGCTGTAATGTTAATAAGAAATAAATCAATTAGCCTACATTATAGTACAATCTTGTAAACTTTGATTCAATGTTAACCCTTTCCCATTCAAACACGTGATTTTACGTTCCTGTGATTTTATTCTTGAGAAAACATTGTAGTTTGTTTAATTCAAATTATGACATCAGTGATGACATTTCATTCTAACAACTCACTAATTCACAGAGATTAACAAAATCACCTGTGAAGTTTAGTCATTAGCACCTGTGTAACAGCCAATGCCAATGATAAGGGAAGATTTCCAGTGAAGAATCAGGTGCATTTGTTTTGATCTCAAAGTAAAATCAAACACAAATTGAAATACAAGAATAACACAAACTATTCTTTCCAGAGAGATTCACTCATCCCCTCCTAACTATGTAAGCATGGCTTTCATGTACCCCAGAGGTTTTTAAATGGGGGTACAAAGAAAAATCTGGAGGTACAGTGTACCCTTAACTTTCAGCGTTAAGGGTACAACATATTGAGTCTTAACCCTTAACCAGGGCTGCCTTCATAGTGCACTCCGTTGTGCATCAGACTCCCAATCTTCAATCATAGGATGTCAATGGTTCGGTCCCAAGTGGCGGAACATTTCCTTTCCGACCAATGGATGGATAAACTTTAATCTAAATGCAGCGTTCGACACTAACGGGAGTCCGGGAGTCCGAGACTCCTAAAAAACGGCCCGGACTCGTAGAATTTCTGACTAGGCAGTCCGACGGACTCCTTTAAAATTCACCAGTAACCTTGTTAAAGTGGTAGCCCATATCGTTTGACAAAAATCCTTACAATCGTTCTTACTTGTCACGTTTTTCGGCGATCGGAAATTATTTCCGTAGTTCAAATTTTCCAGTCAAAAAATCTACCGGTGTCAACGTAAAATCACTTTAACAAATTAAATGTCGCTCAAAATTAATTAGAAAAGTAATTATTTTAAATTGCAAAAGCATTCATTTCTTATATTTGCTCAATGGCGAGGCATCAAGAATTCGAGGCGTGCATTGAATGGGCCCTGACATTTTGAATGTAGATCGACGGTATCGGCCGAGTTGTCACGAATGACATTACCCAGAATGCTCAAATTAGATAGGTCAGTATTTGAAAAATGCTACCTATCGTATGATAACGAGTGCCCAGAGTCGATTATTGGTTTTGTTTGTTTGAATGGGGTTTTACGCCGCTTTCAACAATCTTTCAGTTATATCGCGGCGGCTGGAGCACCTAACTATGGAATCCTGGTATTTCTCACACCAATACTACCATTACATCCTTTCCTAGCCTCGATTATTGGAAGTTGTGTAAATAGTACAAACACAAATTTAATATCAAAATGAACCTTAATCTGCAAAAAGTTGGATATTTTATGCATTTTAGTCTCTTTGTCAAGCCATCGGAAACTCCAAGTTTTCGGCCATTTTGAATCAAATGTCAGCCATTTTTGCTGTTTGACAGCGAGATCCAATAGGAACCCCTCTTCAATCTCGGCTTCCCGCCAAAACGATAGCAAATGAAAATCTAGGTCACCATATTTGGAAGGCATAGTATGTTTTGAAAATAGGACAGTTCTGATAGAAAATAAGAAAAACAAGTATGAAAATGATTCACGAGTTTATTGAATTTGATAGAAAAAAAGATATTGACAATTCAGTATCTTTTAAGATAAAATATTATCATGGTGGGTTAAAAAGGATACTTTGATTTATTAAGAACAGCTGACATCAGTAAACAACGTGATGTAATAATAGATCACATGGCCAACCAAATGTCATGGCCGCCAAACATAGGAAATATTTTATGAACTGAAAAGAAACCGGTATTAAATGCTTGATACAATTGATACTATTATTTTGATATATATTGTTCATAATATTAACATATGTAAGGAATTGGTCCGTAGAGAGTCGCTTATCCCAAAACGTACAATATTAAGACTTGCAACAAAGCGCAAAGAAGGTGGTAGTCGTAGTCCTCGCCAGCAGATTATCAGAAAGAGGGCTACGATATCGCAGCTAGCAGGGATCGTACACCTGTCTTATGTATTACGGTGAGAAAAATGAAATGTAATGTTTGTACTAAGTATGAGAGCTTCGGTAGTTTTGTAACAGGTTGCAGCAATTTTAGAGTTGAGGCAGTGAAGAGGCACAATACCTTCTAGAGTCACAATGTAACTAAAGAGAATGCTAAACAACACACAGAGCTCAACCAATCGACTGCTTGTCGTTCATTACTCCAACTAAATAAATCTATTTTTGAAAAACGTCCAAAGCCTGGCATGTTATTAAATTCTAGTGCATTGATTGAGTATTCTCATCACTGTCTCTTAAAAAGTGGTTATTTTGATCAATATTCATGTACAAAGATAAGATTTTTCAAGTGTACATTTTCAAATTAGCATATTACATTTTTATTAGGATATGGAGATAAGCAGTATCAAACGATCATATACCAGTTTTAATGATGAATAAATTAATGCATGTTAATAAAACAAATTAATGCATGTTAATAAAACAAATTAATTTAAAGACAATTTTCAGAATTTTATTCGGACTCCTTGATTTTCCTCTGGACTCCCTGACTTCTTAAGTTAGGAGTCCGGTGGACTCCTTGCTTGGATAAGTTAGTGTCTAACGCTGAAATGGGATAGCAGCTTGAGGCTAGGAAAGGATGTAATGGTAGTACTGGTGTGAGAAAAACCTGGAATCCATTTTTAGGTAGTGTTTTGAAAGTAGCAGAAAAAGTTAATAAATTTCAACCCCTGTAGTAATTCTCACACCAGTTCTTCCTCTACATCTTATGGGAGCCTCCAGCTGCCTATCCAACATAGGTTTGTGATTATCCAACCCTTGGTGAGAGATAAATGACAGAGAAGACAGATCGACACTAATTGTGCTTCAATGGGATCCCACAGGAATCCCTACCTATTACCTCGGGGTTTCCTCCAGATAATCAGGGATCCCTCCTTGATATTCATTTACTCATTCACATGTAATCCTGCCATTCTAAGCCAAACTTGAAAAACAAGCTTTGGAAAACATTGTAGAAAATGAAGAAATTGCTTGTTACAAGCAATTTCTTCATTATCCACAATGTTTTCTACAAAAACGAGCAAACAAAAAATCAGGAGCATTAGATGATACATTATTATCTATTGTACTGGAGAAATATCCAAGAATCCCTAGCCTGAGATTGCTGGGGTCCCTTCCAATTTTCAGGGATCCTCCGGATCCCAGGACACTGTTAGTGTCGACCCCTGAAAGATATCTGCGACCAGGGAACTAACTCTGGACCTGAGATTGAGTCTGACACGCTACAAAATAAGGTATGGCTACTGCCTTTATGTTTTGAAGTAAATATCTCTATACTCTCTCACTACACACAACCTACCAACTCTGCCATAACAGCCATCAGGCAATGCTATCTGTATGTCTGTCTTCACTAAGGCTTTTCCTTTTGCAGGGATCACAGCATCATAGGCACTGTAAGGAGTAAAATTGAAACTGATCAATTGACAGATTGCATGACAGGACCAGAAGAAAAATCAAATCATTCATCGATTTAATTTTGAACTATGACATTGACAAACTGTTATGACAAGTATTGTTGTTGGTTTGGTGACTAAAACCTCATAACTAAAACTTATTCATGCTAAAGTTATAGTGTGCAAGTCACTTACCAACCATATTGCTTTTTTGTTACAAGTTACTGCAAGTAATACTGGCAATAAAATCAGATAACACTATCAGTGGAACTTCCTGTCGGGCCACATATCACGTGTTGGTCAGCAGTTTACAAGATTTTTACCTTAATAACCCTTGTCATGCTTGTCTGGTTTTGGCAGGAGGTGTAGACCAAGATCAGCCTGCACATAAGTGCAATCTGATCTTGGTCTACACCCTCTGCTTGTACCTTTCCTGTCAGAGTTAATCATGAAATTGATTCTTAAAAGAAATATTGATTTTTGAACAAGTTCTATCAGTGCTTTCAGCCCTTTGATTATACAGCAATTCCGTAAGGTAATTTATACAGCATGACAAGAGTTAATATTACGATAATTCATATCTACCTGTATAGATCATATCCGGCGGCAAGTTTTGAACCTCGTGTTGGCGTGAATGCTTTAGAAGTCAGCTTGGCAAACCTCAAAACTACAGATTCCCCTGGCATTTCAGAACAAATACGTTTCGGCTGTGGCTCGACTGTTTCCGTTTGTTGGATTTCTGTTTCAACTGGCATTTTTGACAGTGTAGATCAAATGAGGTTAATAATCGTCAGTAATAGATTTTGCAGCTCCCGCGATGAAAATATTGCGGGAATATTAACTCGCGGGAAACTGTTAGACCGGTACCGCCGTCGACTTTAATAAAGCCGACAGGTAGATCCCAAATGACTGCACCAAGAGATTGGCTGACGGGCATTTAATGACGTATACCCAAACATCGAATCTGATTGGGTGATGGATTGTTTGTAAACAATATGGCGGAAGAGGAACGCGGTGTTCCTCAAATATTTTATGTAAAAAGGGTGGCATTCCAAGGTTTTTCTCGCACACAATTTCGATTGTTCACGTGAGAAATGTTTTAACATAAAAACTGACTCCTTTAAAACTGCAAAACTAAGATTCTTATCGTATTAGATGGAAATCCCGCGGCGTGTCCAAATTTTTCAACAAAATTTGCTGCGCATGCGTTAGCCTCGTTTTCGATTTTAGGAAGGTGAAAAACCTAAGGGGCCAGGCTTTCCGTGTATGTACCGAAAATCGGTGTATACCTGTCGGCTTTATAAACCTATAGTCGACAGTGGTACCAGTCTAGGGAAACTGTTTCCTTGATTAGAATAGACGCCGGGTAAATGATTTGTCGTCCGCATTTCCGTTTCCGGTAAGAATGTCAACAAACAGTCATGCCTTTGATACAGATGTGTGGTTTTCCAACGAGTGGAAAAACCAAAAGAGCGAATGAACTGAAAGAATATTTTAACAAGGAAGGTATAGACGTGAATATTATAAGTGATCACAGCGTTGGGGTTGATAAAAATGAGGTTTACGAAGGTATGCCAATCTTATCAGGCTTGCTCATTTCTCGTCGTATTGTCAAAACTCAATTATCATGCATACCTATGTTATCGTGCATGGCCCCTAAGGAGCCCCAGTGAACTTTGGTGACCATTTTTTCTCACAGGATGTTTAGTTTTTGGGGCCCGTAACTGTTGCTGTGAGAAACACCTATATCATACAGCACACTTAACTTAAACCCAAGGAGATGTGAAATTGACCCCCAAATAATACATTTCACAAAATAGGGGACAGGGGGTAAATTTAACATGGGTTTTCATAACTCTAAACTAAAACTGACACCAAATAAATCTTTTATATTAATTGTTTAAAAGAAAAGATGGATGACAAAAATTGAAACAATAAATTTACTTCTTTTTGGTTGTCATAGACACTCTCTTTGTAAGATGCATGATAACTGCAGAAGCAATCCAAAATTTCTAAAGGGTCAACAAGGCAACTTTCAACATAAATTTCATGTAGAAGTTTAGAATAGAACTGGACAAAAACTTTTCTAAAAGATAAGTTAAATGTATGTAAGATATATAAAAACTATTTCATCAGATAAAAAACATTTTTTGATTGGTACTGAACCCCGGATTCCTTACATGCACGATAATTGAGGTGAAGAGTATATTTCTAGAATAGAACAATTAGTTATTTGATCGTTGAAATGTAGTGGGTATTCTCCAACTGACTGAACCTATTACCAGACAGCAAAATGTTAGACTGGTCAATTTGATAGGAGATGAAGACGATAATTGAAAGTTAAAGAAATTTTAGATTTATTCAACTTTTTGTGTTATGTTCCAAATTTGTTAACATAATTAGCTGTGCATGTATAAGTCTTGTTTTTTTATTATATCTCGGCAAATTCTTAAGGGGACAGGTATTCTGTGTATACCACGGTAAATTGGTGTATACCTTTCGACTTTGTTAGCGTTGACAGTGGTACCAGTCTATGGTTGGTAAAGCAATGGTCAGTTTGACATGAGAAAATTCTTCAAAATGACCCCCATGTGAGAATTTTTTAAGAGTAAAAATATGATACTTTCAGAGTTGTGAGGCTCAAAACCCTTGTTTACATTTTCAACACAAGCCCTGTTTTCTTTAGAGCTGTAACGATACACTTGAATATTCGGTGAATAGAATATGGTTTTACAGGCGAGTACGTAGTATTCGTCTGAGAACCGAATATTTGCGAATACAAAATGTGAAAATACTGTTCTAGGATGCCAAGTGCAAAAAATATCCAAGAGTTCATATTTATCCAAAATACAATAACTATTGCGGCCATTTCATCAAATTTTATCTTCAGGCCAAAGAAGAAACCGTAAATCTTCAAAGCCATCGGCTCCCTAGTCGATTGTCACGGGCACCTCTGATGCAACAAAACACATATTCTAAACACCAAATCAACGAATTTGCTATTTCCCTGGTTTAAGCTATCTAGTGGTTGTCTACAAGTGACATTTTGGGTAGTGAATGGTGGGGTAATTTCCAGTTAATAGGACGATTGACGCATGACTTTGACAGTCAGACCTAGTAAGTTACAATCATAATTCATTTTTTATAAGTCAAAGTCTCAGATCTATTAACCCATTCCCACACAGACTTGTCCAAATTGAAAGAAGCTGCAGACGACAATTTCAAGTTGATGGAATTTTGAATTTTTTCGTCTTTTTGGATAGAAATCATTATGGATAATGAAGAAATTGCCTGTATCAAGCAATTTCTTCATTTTCCACAATGTTTTCCAAAGATTTTTTCTTGAGGGGCGTAAAAAGGAGGGATTGAGTTGGAATGGGTTAAACCTTTTAAATCAAGATTTTCAGTTAAACATTTTAGTAATTATGACCTAATCTTTCTATCTAGCTGACCGTTTAGTGCAGATTCTCAAGAAATTAAATGACATAATTTCTCCGAGCAAGGACACTTAATTCAATTATGCAGAGTATAAATTACTTCCCTTTAAAAATAAAGGTAAGCTATGGCTGCGTGTCCAATATACCATGAATGTTTGATTCAAAAATTAAATTTTTTCTCTTTTCTTAATGATTGGTGAACTTCTGTAGACCAAGATTTTCATATTTATTGATGAGTTTTTAACAGATAGAAATTTTCAGCATGATTTGAAATATACAAATTTAAAATTTTCAGCATGATTTGAAATATACAAATTTAAGTACAAATAGGTGAAAAGCCATTTCAAAGAAATATGTACTGTGAAATGATCTAACATTTAACAATGATGGAGCTGGACTTCACCCTTAGTCAGGCTTAATTATGCCTAACACATACTTTAGTAAATGCTGAAATATAAAAGAAAATGCTTTAAATTACCAAACAACTGAGTACCGTTACTCAAACCTAAAGATGGCTGAAGTAGAATCACCAGTGAAGTGAATATAAAATCAAAGCACTGAAAGGGCTGAAAGCCTGAGATTTGTATACATGAGATATATAACCTGGACAGAAAAAGTTTGATGGTTGGATTATCGAAGGTGCCACTTTCTACCCAAATCCACTGTCGATTATGCTCAATTCTGCCAATTTGTGCCCTGGGGACACAACCTACCCACATGTCGGCATTCTACCAACAACCAATGAACTTTTCCATAAGAATGTCCACTCGTAGCAACGTCATCAGCATACTATTTCATTCATGTTTAATGGCTATGTAACTCGGTTTAATCTTAAATTCAAATGTAAATTAACCCTTTCCTGTTTTGTAAAATTTTAGACCTGTCCAAATTCAATGGTTTTGCAGATGAAAAATTAAAGATGATTGAATTTGGAAAATAACCATTCAATTGGGTAGAAAACATTGTGGAAAAAGAAGAAATTACTTGTTACAAGCAATTTCTTCTTTTCTACAATGATTTCTCAATAATTAAATCACAGTGCCATAAAAGCCAGGGTTTGAACAGGAAAGTATTAACATAGAATTTCACAATCTTTACATTTCTGGTGGAATTTTTCATTTTTTGCAGCATTTTAATGGATTTTTAGTTTTTAGCACATGCTCTTAAATATAGAGCATAATCAGTTATTACATGCAAATTTTCATTTTTTTTTTGCGCTTGGTAAACTGCAAGTGTCCGGGATTAATTATGGTACCAATTGTAATATGCAATTATTAAATATTTTGACTCCATAATATATGGATAAGACTCAAGAACCTCCTCAGCCCCGAAGCAATGGCATTACCATATCTATAAGGTCACCCACTGAGCTGTAACAGTAAGTTCCTCTTCAACATGTTATTTTGCGAGACTTATGATCAGTAAAATGAAGGGAAGAAAATAAAATTGTTTGTTGCATTAATAAGATTTAATTATGACATTAAGGTCCGTTGCTAAACCAACAAATTGCCTTACAAGTTCTTAGCCTATGTCAGACTTCAAAGTTCACTTCACATTTAAATGAACAAATTGATTGGTCAAATGATTCTCTGATTGACAGCCAGGATCTGTCAATTAGGAAGTTGTTTTTTTTCCCAAGTATTAACCCTTTCCTGGTTTTTGAAATTTTAGACTGGTCAAAATTGAAAGAGGATGCAGACGACAATGAAAATTGGATGCAATTCCAAATAAAACAATCCTATGTGGTAGAAAACACTGTGGGAAAAAGAGAAATTGCTTATTATAAGCAATTTCTCCTTTTTCCACAATGTTTTCTCAAGTATAAAATCACAGTGACGTAAAATCCCAGGTTTATCCTGGAAAGGGCTATAGAGGCTATAAAGGAACATATGAGTGCCAGGTCAAAAACATTTTCCAATACTTGCCCTCTACAAACAGAATGACAATAAACATTTACATAAAGTTTTGATTTGAATAATTCCAGATTCAAGAAAGGAGAAACTTTTGAGAGGAAATCTAAAGTCTGCTGTTCAAAGGTAAACAAAGTTTTATATAACTAGGCCTGAATCTCCTAATTAACCAGACTAGTTACCTTTTACCAAATGACAAAATTTTAGACTGGTCCAAATTGAAAGAAGATGCAAACATTAATTTTAAGCTGATGAAATTCTAAAATACTTTGTCTTCTGAGATAGAAACATTGTGGATAATGAAGAAAATGCTTGTTACAAGCAATTTCTTCATAATGTACAATTTTTTCAAAAGCCCTTTTTTTGAGGGGCATAAAAAAGGGTATCGTGTGGGAACTGAGCTAAGCCAACATACTTCTACAAATAAGAACTCTCTTTCTAATAGTATCCCTTGCTATGTCAGTTAAGAACTTTGGGCCCTTAAGGGCCTGAATTGAGGCAAATGCCTGAATCTCCCACTTAATAGTCAATAAGTTTACAAAGAAGAACATGTTTTTAAACAAACTAGACAGCTCTTACTTCAAAGTAACGTTAGTGGCTAGTGTGTGTTCATAGGCAATACACTTAATAGCCAGCCCCTGTCTATCCAGCTGTTTAGAGTACCCATAATGCATCATTTTGGAACATCTGAAATTTTAAATTGTTACTTTTTGTTTTGCTAGTGGAAGATAGTAACAAGAGCACTGCCTACAGGTGCCTAAGCTCAGCTGTTGGGTGCTGGATAGTGGACAAAATGCATCTAGAGTTATCCCCCTTGATAGTATAGGTTGGTCTTTCGATAATGAACAAGTGTATCAAGTTTCAAGTGAATGCCTTTAGTAGAACCACAGATATCACAAAATGTCAAATTTTTTAGCACTACAACAACGACGACGACATGAAAGCTTTCGCAATACCTCGTGTTTTCTCCGAAAACAGTCAGGCTAAAAATGACATGTGATTTTTAGTGAAACCAAAATGTTATCACGGCACTCGAAGAATCCTGATGTCATGCCGATTCCATAATAGCATATTACGAGTAGACAATCTATATTGGGTAGCAGTTGAATGAAGCTACTGCCTTTCCTTCAGAATGATCATGATTGTATTTAAGAGTGACTCAATTAGCATAAGGCTTCATCGCTATCAAACTAAAAGAAATTAGTATTAACCAAAATGATATTGCCTCATTTACAGTACAAGCCAAAAAATCCAAATTTTCCTACCAAACCAATTTTAGCTTTACTGGCCGAAGGCCACTAGAGCTATAGCGATGGCTTTTTCCCGTCCGACGTCCATGTGTGCGTCCGTCCGTCCGTCTGTCCATAGTCCGTCTGTTAAAATTTTCCTTGTTTACGCGATAGAGTCCACAGTTTTCATCGGATTCTCTTCAAACTTTCACAGAATGATTGTACCATCATAAGGATCGTTCCTTTCGGAAATGGGTATGATCTGTCAAGAAACACGGGAAAAGGGGCCATATGAAAATTTAGTTAAAAAATCCTTGTTTATGCGATTGAGTCCACAGTTCTCATCAAATTCTCTTTAAACTTTCACAGAATGATTGTACCAACATAAGGATCGTTCCTTTCGAAAATGGGTATGATCCGTCAAGAAACACGGGAATAGGGGCCTTATGAGAATTCATTAAAAATTCCATTAAAAATCCTCGTTTACGCGATAGAGTCCACAGTTTTCATTGGATTCTCTTCAAACTTTCTCAGAATGATTGAACCAACATAAGGATCGTTCCTTTCGAAAATGGGTATGATCCGTCAAAAAACATGGAAAAGGGGGCCTTATGAAAATCTAATTAAAATTCCATTAAAAATCCTCGTTTACGCGATAGAGCCACAGTTTTCATTGGATTCTCTTCAAACTTTCACAGAATGATTGTACCAACATAAGGATCGTTCCTTTCGAAATTGGGTATGATCCATCAAGAAACATGGGAAAAGGGGCCTTAAGAAAATTCAATTAAAGACTCCATTAAAAATCCTCGTTTACGCGATAGAGTCCACAGTTTTCATATGATTCTCCTAAAACTTTTCAGAATGATTGTACCATCATCTGGATCGTTCCTTTTGAAAATGGGTCTGATCTGTCAAGAAACACGGGAAAAGGGGCCTTTTGAAAATTTAATTAAAAAATCCTCGTTAACACTTTAAGAGTCCACAGTTTTCATCAGATTGTATTTAAACTTTCACAGAATGATTGTACTATCATAAGGATTGTTCCTTTCGAAATTTGGTATGATCAGTCAAGGACCACTGGAAAAAGGGGCGTGATAAAAACTGGATTGAAAAAGTCCTCGTAAACACAATAGAGTCCATAGTTTTCAACAAATTCTCTTCAAACATTTCCAGTATGATTATTACATTAAATGGATTGTTCCTTTCGGAAGTAGGTTTGATCCATCAAGTTTCATGGGAAAAGGGGCCCTATGAAAATTTATTAAAAAAATCTTAGTTAACACATAATGGCCCTAGATTTCACCTGATTGACTTCAAACTTTCACATAATGATTGTACCATCATAAGGATTGTTCCTTTCAAATTGGGTCTGATCCATTGAGAAACATAGGAAAAGGGGCCTTAGGAAAATTCAATTAAAAAAATCTTAATTAATTCTTGTAAATCCACAGATGAAATGGGGTTGTCTTTATACTCAAACAGAATAATTATACTTTTGTAAGAAGAGTTCCCTTTGGAATTGGTTCAGATCCATTTAGTAACATGGGAAAAGGGGCTATATGAAAATTCAATTAATAAAACCCTGTTAACACAATGAAGCCCACAGCTTTGATCAGATTTTGTTGAAACTTTCACAGAATGATTGGAAGGTCATAACTATCATTCTTTTCATAACAGGGTTTGAACTGTCAAGAAACACAGGAAAAGGGGCCTTATGAAAATTTCATTTATAAATCCTTATTACCAAGTGCAGAGCTTTCATCGGATTTTCTTCAAACATTCACAGAATAATTGTACAATAATAATGATTGTTGATGTTTGCATAAGACCTGATCCGTCAAGTATCACAGGAAAAGGAGCATTATGAAATTTGATTTTAAAATCATTGTACCAAAATAAAGTCAACAGTTTTCATCAGATTCTGTTAAAACTTTCACAGAATGATTATTCTATCATGAGGATTATTTCTTTTCAAATTAGGCTTGATATGTCTAGTATCATGGGAAAAGGGGCCTTTTGAGAATTTTATCTATAATCCTTGTTACCAAGTCCAGAGCTTTCATCAGATTCTGTTCAAACTTTCACAGAATGTTTGTACCATCATAAGGATTGTTTATTTCCAAATTGGGCCTGATCTGTCTAGTATCATAGGAAAAGGGGCTGTATGAAAAATTATTACCAAATCCTCATAAACACAACAATGCCCTCAGTCTTTATCAGAATCTCTTCAAACTTCAATAGAATGATTGTACCATCATTTGGATTGTTCCTTTGTAAATTAGGTCTGATTGCTTAAGTGACACAAGAAAAGGGACCTTATAAAAATTTTATTACAAAACATCATTATTACAATAAAGTCCTCAGTCTTTATCATTTTTTTCAAACTATCATTAGGATTGTTCCTTTGTACATAGGGTCTGATTTGTTAAGTTTCATGGAAAAAGGGGCCTTATGAAAATTTAGTTTCAAAAATTCTTGACACAATTCAGTCCACTGTTTTCATTGATTCTCTTTAACTTTTAAAGAATGATTGTACCTACATTAGAATTGTTCCTTTTGAAATTTGGTTTGTTCTGTAAAGTATCATGAGAAAAGGGGCCCTCTGAAGATTTCACTATAAACTCATTAACACAATAAATTCCACAGATTAAACAGACTGATTGTACTATCATTCCAATTGTTGATTTTGACAGTGGATCTGACTATGGCAAGGGTCACATAAAAAGGGGCCTTATGGACAACTCTCTTAAATATTCTGGATAACACAATGATGTCCCTTGATTTCACCGGATTCGCTTCAAAATTTCACAGAATGATTGTCAAAAACTTTATGTTTCTTTTCAGAACTGGGTACAATCCATCAAGTATTCCTGTTCTTTTTGCAGACGAAAATTTAAACTTGATGTTATTCGAAAAATAACCGTTTACTAGGGCTGAAAATATTGTGGAAAAAGAAGAAATTGCTTGTTACAAGCAATTTCTACTTTTTACCACAATGTTTTCTCAAGTATAAATACACAGGGACGTAAAATCCAGGGATTGACTAGGAAAGGATTAAACTCCTTATTTTGTAAAATTTATGATCAGTGGCATGTAATTAAAATGTAAGATAGTTATTTGTCACAATCCTCCATAAACAACTTCAGCCTCCATGCAGTTTGGTTTCAAATTCTGAAGTGTTTTGAACAACAAATGATCGTAAATGTCTGGTATTAATTATGAATTATTATCCCCCACTGTTTTGGTGAAGGGGATATAGTAATGGTCTTTGTCAGTCATTTCGTCACTAAGCTTGTCTGGAGCTTATCTCATTAAGTATAAGTGCTATCAACTTGAAACTTCATAGGTTGATAGATCTTTTTGAGGAGAAGTGTAGTGCACAAGCACCTCAACTCTTGCTTGCATAATTTTGGAGTTATTGCCCTTTGTTGTTTTAAAGACTAAGAATTTGTCCGGAGCTGAAAGTATAATGGCTACTATCAAACTCATTGAGAAGAAATGCAGTACACAGAAGCCTAAATGTAACTGGCTTCAGTTTACTATCAAGCTTTTACGGCGGGGGATGGCCATGTTTGACATATCTCTTGTTCAGGTTTTGTGTTTTTCAGAGATTTGAGCAAAGACAGAATTACAATTCTAGACTCCTTGAATTACATCAAAGGTAAGTTTTTCATTTTGATGTTGCTTCTTATTTAAATTAATTCATTTTATCAATTCTTCAAAGAGGAAAGAAAAATACATGTAAATGTAAGTGTGGGATTTTAATTATTAGACTAAACATATGTTAGATATTAAGCCAGCATCAATTAAATGTGCTCTAGTTTGTACCATATGGATATTATCCTTATCATATGAATAAAATTCTTTTCTGGATTGCATTGAAATCAATGGGGTGAAACTTTTTGGAGCACTAGCTATGGATCAATATTTCCTTGGAAAATTTATTTCATAAACAACACAAAGTCATGCTTGACAGGGACAAACAGATGGGTAGACAAAGATCAGACTGTATGTAAGTGCAGGCTGATCTTTGTCTATACCTCCTGCTAAAACAGGAATATTCCTGGGTTGAACATAACAAGAGTTAAATATGAAAATGTTGGTGTCAAGTTTATTTGTCATGACTTTATAAGTGATATGTCAGGCAAAATAGGACTGCCTGGAAACTGCATAAGAACAAATATTGAAAGAAAAGAAATGATCAAGCAGAGGTCAATCAGAGATAGAATTTCAAAAATAAAAAGTCATGAATGACCATTCTAGATTCATAAAATATTAAAAGAGTCCAAAGTTTCAACCGGCTTAGTTCTAAAACAGTGATGTTACAGTTTTAGTAAAGCCATAGATACAAGGAGTTTTAATCAGTCTGATCAAAAATCAAATGAGCCATTTATGTCATTTCTCACAATGTTTTTTAATAGCTTTACTTGCTTTATTGATTTTAAAAAAAATATTTCAGGTTTTAGATATGAGTTATACTGTTTAACAAAGGAATTTCAAACAACTCAATGTGTGGTAAGTCAACTTATCAAGTTTGTTCACCCATTTAACTTACCAAAACATTTTAGTCTGATCCAAATTGGAAGAAGTCACAAATAACATTTGAAATTGTGTTTAGATTTTACAAAAAATAAGTGCCAAATAGTACAGAAGCATTGTGAGAATAGAAGAAATCATGTGTTGCAAGCAATTCCTCTTTTTCTCACTATTTTCTATTACTTGTTTCTTAAGTCAATCAAACTAAGAGATTTTGTTGTAATGTGTTAAAGATAAGAGATTAACCCTCTACTGTTTTTCAAAAATTAGACCTGTCCAAATTCATAGGTCTTGCAGACAAAAATTTAAGGTCCATTTTACTCAAAGAATAATCATTCAGTAGGGTAAAAAATAGTGTGTAAAAAGAAGAAATTGCTTGTAACAAGCAATTTCTTCTTTTTCCAAACTATTTTTTTCAAGCATAAAAACAATGAGAGATAAAAACCAGGGATTGAATTTGGAAAGGGTTAAAACCGTTATTGTAAGTATTCTTACTCACAGTAGGGTTATTTTCATGGTTTTGTGTTTTTCATGAATCAACAATCACTCAGTCTGTCTTCTATCAAATGTTTCCTTAAAAATCTTCAACAGAGAAGTTAGATTTTAACCAAGTGTTAGAGAAATGTAAGTTTCTGTAAGAGTCCTTTAAGGTCTTAATGTTCTCTAAGATACTTTTTGTTGAGCTTACTTGAGGTGAGCAAGACTTTGATTTGTCACTGTTACAAGGTGATATTAATTTTGTTTGTTAGTGTTTTCCATCATGAGTAGATGAGCTATTTGAAAAAAAAAAATCTGATAGCTCCAGGGTCAAGGTCAGGGCTCAAATTCAAACATTCAAATTGAGCTTATCTAGAACATATTTCCTACATTTTTTGATGGATTTCAAAATAACTTGTCACAATAATTGTTCTACACCATAAGTAGAGGAGCATTTTGAAATAAACTTTCATATAACTTCATGTTCAAGGTCACATCTCAGTGTCAAACGTTTGAATCAACCTTGATCAGAGCATATCTTCTACAGTTGGGCATGGATTTCAGAATCAGTTTTGGCACTTGTTCTTGAACATAAGAATAAATGCTAATAGAAACAAATTTTCAGATAGCTCAAAAGTCTATTTGGTAGTTCAAGTTCAAATAATTGTTAGGATCCACTTGTTTAAACATTTTGATTAAATGTTGTAAATAAAGGCATGTATACAGATATTAATTTTTTTAAGTCTTTTGAACTCAAAGATTTTTTTGAAAAAAAAAAATGTTAAATGGACTTTTGAAAACAAAGATCTTTTTGGCAAGGCTAATTTCCATTTGTGGTATAGAGCAACTATCTGTTGAAGTTTCTTCTTTAAAGCCGCATAAAAAGTTGATATTTCAGAAATTAACTCTTTGTAAGTGGAAATGACCATTCTTCATTCAGAAAATGCATGAAATTGAAATGATTTTATTTTATTTTTGTCTATCAAGAATCAAGCGTTTTTGTCGGTTAATTTCTCTTTTCATACTTCCATAAACAAAATTTTGAGTCAGCAACTATTTTGTATGCTTCTGCACAAAGTAGATCTATAGATTTTCACTCACAGCTAGCAATATATTTATTCAGTTTGTTTTGCTTGACGACGATTAACCCTTGTCAAGCTGTATAAATTACCTTACTGAATTGCTGTAAAATCAAAGGGCTTAAAACACTGATAGAAGTTGTTGTTCAAAAGTCAATATTTCTTTTAGAAATCAATTTCATAAACAACTCTTGCAGGAAAATTACTAGCAGGAGGTAAAGACCAAGATCAGACTGCACTTATGTGCATGCTGATCTTTGTCTATACCTCCTGCCCAAACCGGAATATTTTGGGTTCAGCATGACATGGGTTAATTACAAGAAATGAAAATAATTTTTTTTGTCATTGTAGTTCAAACTGCAAAACTTAATCATGCTGTATTAATCCATTTCACATATTTAGCTTTTAGGTTCTTACGTCAATGAAAACAAAAAAATACACGTATTAATTGAATAGAAATGGCTGGTCAGCTTGTGAATTTTGAGTGTTATTGCCAGGGTCAAAACTTTTTAGCATTTTAAAGGCAATATGTCTTCAGGTCACATTCACCCATTACCAGATGACAAAATTTGCACTGGTGCAGATCAGAAAAAGATGCAAACAAGTTCAAGTATTTTAAACATCTCTATCTTTCTTGGTAGAAACAATGTGGAAATGAGGAAATTGCTTGTTACAAGCAATTTCCTCTCATTGTTTTCCTAGGCTCTTCTCTTGAGTGATGTAGAAAAGAGGGAGTGTGTCAGAATTGGTTAAAAATATCCCCAAAAGCCAAGATTTAATAAATTCTATCAACTAAAAGTTGTTGTCTGCAACTTCTTTCAATTTTGATCAGTCTAATATTTTTAGCTCACCTGAGCACTAAGTGCTCATGGTGAGCTTTTGTGATCGCTGAATTTCTGTCATCCCTCGTCCGTCCTGCATCGTGGGGCGTCAACAATTGACGTGTTTACACTCTAGAGGCCACAGTTTTGACCCAGTCTTCATGAAACTTTGCAAGAATAATTATTAGGTCATACTGATGAACCCTACTGATTATTAGAAGGATCTTTTCGAAAACACAGGAAAAGTAGAGGCCACAATTTGTGCTTAATCTTCATGAAACTTGGTCAGAATAATTTTTTGATCATGAGGATGAACCCTATTGATTATGAGAGGATTCTATTGGAAAACACAGTAAAATGGCCTTAATGACAATTTCTTTGTTTGCACTCTAGAGGCCACAATTTTTGCTTAATCTTCATGAAACTTAAAATTGGTCAGAATAATTTTTTGATCATGAGGATGAACCCTATTGATTATTGGAGGATTCTATTGGAAAACACAGGAAAATGGACTTAATGACAATTTCTTTGTTTACACTCTAGAGGCCACAATTTTGGCTCAATCTTCATGAAACTTGGTAAGAATAATTGTTAGGTCATAAGGATGAACCCTATTGATTATGTAAAGGTTCCATCTGAAAACACAGGAAAAGGGACCTTAATGACAATTTCTTTGTTTACGGTCTAGATGCCACAATTTAGGCTCAATCTTCATGAAACTAGACCAGAATAATAATTAGGGCATAAGGATGAACCCTATTGATTATGGGAAGGTTCTTTAGGAAAAGGGGCCTTAATGACAATTTCTTTGTTAATGCTGTAGAGGTAATAATTTTGGCTCTGTTGTCATGTTACTTGGTCAGGATACTTGTTAGGTCATAAAGATGAACCTTATAGATTATGGGAAGGTTCTAAAGGATAACACAGGAAAAGGGGCCATAATGACAATTTCTTTGTTTACAATATAGAAGTCACAGTTTTGCCTCAATCTTCATGAAACTGGTTATAGTTATTTGTCTCGAGTTGCATTTTTTTAACAGCAGACAATTCAGGTGAGCGATCTAGGACCATCATGGTCCTCTTGTATTGTCTGGTATTAGGTTAACCCATTACCACTCACTCCTGCATATTCACAAGCCAGAGTACAGCTTTGGAAAACATTGAGAGAAAAGAATGAATTGTTTGTAACAAGCAATTTCTTATTTTCTCGTAATGTTTTCTTCCCCATATTGCCCTTATTTTTCACTTTAACACATTCCTAGACAATCCTGCTTTTTCACACTCCTAAATAAAGACAATGTTGAAAATGAAGAAACTGCTTGTTACAAGAGTTTTCTTCATTTTCATCTTTTTTGCTACGCAGAAAGCCAGAGATATTCAGAACAGTTTTAATTTGAAATTTTTCGCCTGCAACAGTTTTGAACTGAGACTAGTTCAAATTTTGTCATATGGAAATCGGTTAAACAAATATTGTCTGTAGTCTGCAACCTCTTTCAATTTCAATAAGTCTAAAGTTTTGCTGTTTGGGAATTGATTAATTTGCATATTACACTGTTAATTCTAGGTGTACTGTAACACAAATTCAGAAGTTGCATCAAAGTGGAATTCTGAGCGAGAAGCATCCGAAAGGTACAACCAGCAGATGTAAGTACCATGGTAAAAAAGGTCTAACCTTCCAACAGTGGGCCCCACTTAACCCTTTACTATTTTTTCAAAATTTTGGACTTGTCCAATTTCAAAAGGGTAGCAGACACACCATTATGAAATAAGCACAATTAAAAAGGTAGCCATCCTATATGATAGAAAATATTGTATTTCCCATACAATCACTGATTTTTATGTTCCTTTGATATCATACTTGAGGATATATTATACTTGAGAAAATATTGTGGAAAAAGAAGAAATTGCTTGTTACAAGCAATTTCTTCTTTTCCACAATATGTATTTTTTGATATCATACTTGAGAATATATTTTATTGAGAAAATATTTTGAAAAAGAAGAAATTACTTGTAACAAGCCAGTAATACCCGAAAGGGGAGTTAGGCAGTATATAGATATATAGATGGATAGACAAGCAATTTCTTCTTTTTCCACAACATTTTCTTTCATACAGGATGGTTACTTTTTGAATTGTACTTACTTTATAATATCATCTGCAAACCTTTGAATTTGAACATGTCAAAAATTTTAAAAAACAGTTAAGCCACTATAGTTATGTAGGATTTTCCAGGCTGATACTGATTTCAACTGACTACAGGCAATGCACAGTAAGGTTAACTGTTTGTTATTATTCAAATATTGTGGAATCCTCTTAATTGCAACCCTGATAATAGCAATTCACTGTTTAAATGCAACTGACATTATGCACAAACATTAGATTTCAAAATCAAAATAATAGCACCTTTTAATAGCAATTTCTGGTTAATTGTAACAAAAGTGTTGACGATGTGGTGTTGCAGTTCAGGGGATTCCGCTATACTGTTTACTGTTGTAATCATTACGTTTAGTTTGGAATCTTGAAATGTGAAAAATTAATTACAGATGTTATGATGACAAGATGTATCTATCACTTAACTCATTCCCACTCAATGACGCTTTTAGACACCCATAGGAAAAAAGCTTGGGAAACATTGTGAAAAATGAAGAAATTGCTTATTACAAGCAATTTCTTCATTATTCACAATGTTTTCTACCCAAAAACTAGAAAAATCCAAGATTTCAAAATCTTTAAGTTGGCCTTTGCAACTCTTTCCAATTGGACCAGTCTAAAATTTTGCCATCTTTAATGGGTTAAGGGGCTTTTAAACAGCAAAGATAAATCAGCATGGATCGATGGATTTTTCTGTGAATAGCAAATTTGCAGTTAATTCATTCCCAGACAATCCTACTTTTCTATGCCCCTGAAGAAAAAAACAAAAAAACTTTGCAATTTTGTGAAAATTTAAATGATTGCTTGTAACAAGCCATTTCTTCATAACTGTAATATTTTCTATGCCAAAAGACAAGGAATTTAAAAATTTCATGCAATTCAAATTATCGTTTTCAGCCCCTTTCAATTTTGATCTGCCTAAAATTTTGTTACAGGATAATGGGAAAACCCATTACTGCATAACAAAGTTTATGGCTGGTCTTAATTTCAAGTCGATGAAATTTAAAAGATCTTGGCCTATTTTGGTTGAAACATTGTTGACAACAAGGAAATTGCTCCTGATAAGCAATTCCTTCATTATCCACAATGATTTTCAAAGTTTTATCATTCAGTCACATAAAAAAGACAGATTGCGTAGGAATGGATTAAATGGCATAATGTCATCCTATACAACAGAAATCATTAGACTTGTCCAAATTGAAAGAAGTTGCAGAAATTGCCCTAAAATTGGAAAATAAGTACTAAATAGTATAGAAAACATTTTGAGAAAAGTAGAAATGGCTTCTTACAAGCAATTTTTCCTTTTCCACAAACTTTTTTATTTCATATTTCTTCAAGGGGCCAGAAAGTATCACTGTATGGTAACTAGATAACAAACCAATGAATCTTGTTTTCAGATTTGATGGTTTAGTGATGCGGTTTGAGGAGCCCAAGTCTAACAGCCGCTGGGATAGTGTGTTGTTTGTTGTCCAAACTGAGGACATTTTACCATTTGAAACTATTGCCAATGTTTTGTTCAAGAGAAAAGCCCCGCCTCCTAATGCTTCAACATTACCTGTAAGTGCATGACCATTTCAAGCACACCCTTAAGAAAAGAGTTTGAAAAATAAGCAGAAAAGTGATGAAATCGCTTGTTACAAGTAATTTGATAATTCTATACCTTGTTTTCTACCAAGACAAATATATTCAAAAAACAAGAGCACTGCCCACAGGTGCCAATACTCGGCTGCAGGTGCTGGATAATGCTAAAATTCTAAGTGGAAAAAGGGGCATAACTCTAACAAAAAGGCTTTTAGAGTTATCCCCTTGATAGTCTAGATAGCTCTTGTGATGGTCAATACACATGCCAAGTTTCAAGAGGATATCTTCAATAACAACAGAGTAATGACCAAGGTTAAATTTTGTTACACCTACGCCAAAGCCGATGCACACAACGCCAAAGTGATCACAATACCTCTGGTTTTCAGCCGAGCTAGCGATTAATTCCATATCGTCATCTGCAACTCTGAATTTGGATCAATCTAATTTTGTGTGTGTGTGATAAAGGCTTAATATTGCTCCAGTTATCACCTCTGTGGATGAAATGAATGATTTGAGATATCTTGAATGATGTGGGATCAAATCCAATTGTCATGCCCTCAAGCAGAAAGACAAACAACGGATCAGCATTGTAATTATTGCCTTGATATAAGGATTGTTCAAAGCAGCATGAAATATGTAAATATCCATTTGTAAACCTATATAAGAATATGCTTTGTAATATATTTATATGTGACGATATACTTTGTACAAGTCGAACAAAAAAATTTTCTGTATGTCTGTCATGAACCAATTTGCAAAGAGCATAAATTTGAAACAGATCAAAACAAAACAGTTACAGAGGTGTCGTTGTACCAAAATAGTGCACTAGTTTGCAAAATATATTTATTACATACCTTGCTGTGAAATCTTGGGATTTCTCAGTGTAATGAATTTTGATATCGTCACTCCAGTGACGGTATCGCTTTTAAGTTTCAATATCTGTAAAAAAATTTTAATCATGTATTTATCCGCACTTTTTTCAATAGACCTTCTCTCTATCAAAAAGATTGGTTTCGATATTTTAATAAAAGATAAAATAATAAGGTATATGATAAATAGAATAATCAACTGGTTTTTACAGATATGGAAAAAATATTTCACTCGGATAAATTGTTAGGCGTTAAAAAAACTTTTGCTGCGCACTCGTTTTTTCAACACCTAACAACGCATCCTCGTGAAATATTTTTTCATATCTAGAATAACCAGTTGATTATCCTCTGTATATTGTCTTGGGCATAAAGCACACAGGGCACTCGTTTTTTCAACACCTAACAACGCATCCTCGTGAAATATTTTTTCATATCTAGAATAACCAGTTGATTATCCTCTGTATATTGTCTTGGACATAAAGCACACAGCAAATCAATAGTTGTTAACCTAAGCAAATGACAGAATTTATACAATTTTTGATTGTCTAGAAGTATGATTTAACCTATAGTTACAATATCCCAACCCCCCAATCTAAAACAGGAAATGGCAACTCAATATTAAAACACCTTGATTTTTGTTGCTCCTTGAGAAAAAAGGTTCAGAAAAACAATGTTACTTTTTACAAGCCATTTCTGCATTTCCCGTACTGTTTTCTATCCTGAAAGATGTAGATATTTGAACTACATGGGCATCTGCAACTTTTAATTTTGGACCAGTCAAAAGTTTTATTACGTGGGAATGGATTCAATACTTTTCAAAGTTGCAAAAGGTTCATATATACGCTTCCCATATGGTCTATTTTAGCTTGACAAGTCACAAATATCATACATATGCTACCCAGATAGTCTGTTTTAGTTTGACAAGTAACAAATATCTCTAGTTGTCAAAATTAAATACTGGTCCAAATTTGAAGAAGCTGTAGACAGATTTTCAAATGTATGTAAATTGGAGGCCAAGAGTCAATGGCTTGTTGGTAAAGGAGAAAATATTTATACAACTAACTTTTCTCCTTTTCCCACAAGGTTTTTCCCTCTATGTTATTCTTGAGGGAAATCGAGATTAGTGCTACCCTTTCATGTTGAGGAGTTATCGACTTCAACATCTTGAAATGATCGGGTCAACACTGAAATTGAAGGAATCAAAACAACAATATTAGTGCAGACTTTTACTTAATTCACTTTCATAAATCTCATATGTACCCTTTGAAATGTCTCTCAAGGTAATCAATGCCAAACCCTGGGAGCAATTTCTAAAAATCAAAACAGGATGTTTTCTGATTTTTTAGCTCGCCTAGGCACAGCATGCTGAAATACTTCAAAGAATTACCGTAATCTGAAAATTAGCTCTTCTGTGCTATCCCTAATTTTACAAAGGAATTAAGAAGGAAATCTTTTAAAATTTTCTTCTCCCAAACCACACAGCCTAGGGCTTTTATATTTGGTATTTATCACCACCTATTTACTCTCTAACCAAATACTTCAAAGAATTACCGTATCCTGAAAATTAGCCCTTTTCTGTGGGATCCCTGATTTTACAAAGGATTAAAGAAGGAAACTTTGAAAATCTACTTCTCCTGAACAATAAGGTTAAGGGCTTTAATATTTGGGATAAATTTCATCACCTATTGACCCTCTACCAAAATTCTTCAAAGAATTACCTTATTCTCAAAATTAACCCTTTCTGTGCGATCCCTGATTTTACAAAGGAATAAAGAAGTGAATATTTGAAAATCTTCTTCTCCCAAACCATAAGGCCAAGAGCTTTGATATGTTGTATGCATTAATGTCTATTGACCTTCTAAGAAAATACTTTAATGAATTACTGGATTCTGAAAATTAGCCCTTTTCTGTGTGATCCCTGATTTTACATAGGAATAGAGAAGGAAATCTTTGAAAATCTTCTTCTCCCAAACCATATGGCCTAGAGCTTTGATTTTTGGAATAAATCATCATCTTTTGACCTTTTCCTTTATTACTTCATAGAATTATTGTACTCTGAAAATTAGTCCTTTTCTGTGCATTTCCTGATTGTAGATAGGAATAAAGAAGGATATCTTTGAAAATCTTCTCCTCTTAAACCATTAGGCATAGAGCTTTGATATTTGGTATGTAATGATGTCTATTGACCCACTAACAAATTACTTCAAAGCGTTACCGTATTCAGGAAATTAGTGCTATATGGTGGGATCATCAATATACCTAGGATTAAAGAGAAAATCCACATCCTCTCCAAAATAATTAGACAGAGGACTTTGCTATTTTGTATACATGTATATCATAGAGCCATGAACCATCATACTCAGGGGAGTGATTAAGGACCATCATGGTCCTCTTGTTAGGGTCAACACCCTGGTTTATGAGTCAAACACAAGCCCTGGGAGTCTAAATACCTGATTGTTTTGTAATTAACCCATTTCCACTCTATGGCGCTTTGTGACGCCCTTTAAAAAAAACAAAATTTGGAAAACATTATGCAGTATGCACAATGAAGAAATTGCTTGAACTAAGCAATTTCTTCATTTTACACAATGTTTTCAACCCAGAAAGTTTAAAAAATCTAAAATTTCATCAGCTTTAAATTATCATCTGCTCCTCCTTTCAATTTGGACTAGTCTAAAACTTTGCTGTCTAGTAATGAGTTAATTTAGCCATACATGTTTGTCTGCTTTGTAATTTCAGCAACCTTTGTCCTCCACAAATTTCCTGTATGAACTGGATCGTATTACCAAGGAGATTGTAAGTGGTGTCATGGAAGGTCAGAAAATGGGCATACCCGGAGATCAAATCACAGTGTCCAGTGCATCTGAAAAGGTGAATAGAAACAAGGGGGCTTGATGGTCCTATACTGCACTACTCAATTAGCATCCGCTATTGATGATCACTGTAACGAGTTATGTAGCTTGTAAAGAGCTTTTTGATGAGCATAGTTGTCACAATGACAATTGAGTGTATGTGTGTCTGTATGTTCAAATTTATTCAGATCTTTGAAAATTGAGGATGGATCGCCAAACAATTTAACACAATTGTTTTCTTTATCACCAGATGAGCCGTTTTCAATGTTTGTTCTGGTAGTTTATTACAATATTTTCTACCCTGCTGAATGATCATTTTCACTTTCAATTTTCATCTGCAAATCTTTGAATTTGGACAGGTTTAAAATTTTGCAAAACAGGAAAGAGTTATGGGTTCATCCCTATGACTTGATCAAGAGTTATATCAAGATTGGGCCTGGATTGCGAATTGAAGAGTACATAAATTTCTGTTGGATGCTCCCAAGGTCAAAGTAGCTACTGAAGGTCATTGACAAGAATTTAACTCCTTCCTGGACAAACCAGGGATTTGATGTTGACAAGAGTTTATACTTGAGAAAACATTGAGGAAAAAGAAGCCTTTTCTCCTTTTCCCACAATATTTTCTACCACATATGATGGTTTCATTTCAAATTGTATCAAATTTGAGTTGTCGTCTTCAACTGCTTTCAAGTTGGACTAGTCTAAAATTTCAAAACAAGAGGACTATGATGGTCCTCTTTTGCTCCCTTGAGCATGATGGCTCAAGGCTTTATGATATATACAAAATATCAAAGCCCTACACCAAATTATTTTGGAGAAGATTTTTTACAGATTTTCTCCTTTAATCTTAAGTATATTGAAGATCCTACCATTTAGAGCTTATTTCCGCAGTACGGTTATTCTTTGAATTATTTTGGTAGAGAGTCAATAGGCATTGATACATACCGTACTAAATATCAAAGCTCTAGGCCTTATGATTTGGGACAAGGACAATGGGGATGACACATTTCTAGCTTGTAATACAGATATATCATATGAGGATATTTAAAAGATGAAGAGAATATTTTTTGTTTTCATGGAGGTATGAACCTGAAAAATTAATCACACTTACGTATGAATACGTGAAGCTGATTCAAACATAAGTGTGATTAGGTTTATCGGTTCATACCTCTATGAAAACAAAAATCTTCTCTTCATAATTACCTTGTAATTTAATAGCAACAAGTGAAAAAAGCCAAAACTTTTACAATTTTGATACTTTTTTGTATCGAACTATTTTGTGTAGATGTATACAAAATTGCTGTGTGCCCAAAATTTTGTTCATTGACTTTTTTCCAACCAATCAGGATGTCCATTTTTGATAGACAAAACTATAAATTGAATTATTATGTTATAAGCCGAGTTTAATGTGTATCAATATTTTCAGGTGCTTCTATCCCGTCCTTTGACATTGGGAGAATTACAGAGACATCGACGCCAGTTTATAACATATACCAAAATGCACCCAGTGGATAATCCTACAAAATTGGCCAATATGTTTGTGCAATATTTAAATAAAACTTTACATTAACTAGTATCTTTGTTTCTAAAGTTTGTCTTACATAAACCTGTACCCACACAATAACACCTTTACGCCCCTGATGAAAAAATTAACCTTGGAAAAAAAATTGTGAACAATGACACAAATTTTAGACTGGTCCAAATTCTACATACAATTTAATGTTGATGAAATTTTAAAAATCTTTGTCTGTTTTGGTAGAAAACAGTGTCGAAAATGAAATCAATTGCTTATTATAAGCATTTTCATCATTTTCCATTGCTTTCATGTCAGATTGTTCTTTCGTGTAACATGGATCAGTTTAGCAGGGTATAAATCAACTTCAGTTATAAATACATTGATAAACTTATAATTGAAATGAAGAAATTGCAAAAAAAAGTTTTCTATAGCTTATATATTTCAGCATGTCAATATGTTTGATTCTGTGGTTTTGGGTTGACTCAAGTTGACTTAAGTGATAAGTAATTTCTCCTTTTCCTTAATTGTTACTACTCTAGATGGCTATTAATTTTCAATTTAAAAAACATACTGAAATAATCTCTTTAACTATGGACCAATCAAAAACTTTGTCATCTTGTAATGGGTTAATATTTAAGGATTAGGATGAAATGTTAGTCAAATTGATTTAGTTCTTTTTGGTTGGAAGTCATCCATTAACAACACAATTTTAGACTGATTCAAATTCAAAGAAATGCAGATGACAATTTTTATCGAGCCCTGGTTCATTGCCTTTGGTTTGTGGTATCTCTTTCTCATGTGCTGATTTTTTTTTCTCTTAAATAAACCCCCCAAACATACACAAACCTATTTTTTTCACCATGTCTGTCCATCCATCAAAACTATTTCCACGCTCCTACTCATAAGCCATTTTACCTAGGACTTTGAGTAGGTGCCCTATTGTTTCTGGGCACTTAGGTTGACTATTCTAATTGAGTGACAAAATACCGGGGGGATATAGTATGCTTTGCAACAAGTCTAGTTGTAATGAAACTTCTTTAGTTTGCTTGTTTGGGAATTGTAAATTGTAAATTGATTTCACCACAAGAAAGTAACTTAATCAGAGACATCATTTACCCCTGTATTGGTCATTAAATTATTTGACTGACAGCCATGATTTGTTAAATCTATGTTCCTTGCACTAATTGATTGATTGAATGGGGTTTAACGCCAGTTTTTAACAGTATTTCAGTCATATTGCGGGGGCTGGAGCACCTATCAATGGATTCCTGGTATTTTTGACACAGGTACTGACTACATCCTTTCCTAGCCTCCAGCTGCTAGCCCACTTTGGTTTACTATTATGCATCCATTGGTGAAAGACAACTGTTAGAAAGGATATGTGCTTGCACTAATACCTACTGAGCTGTTTACTGTTTTGCTCAGAGTAAAGACTGCTCCCCCTCCACATGCTCGCAGTCTAATCAGTTGTAAGTATGCGCTCTTAAGGCTTTGTTACTCAAAGTTTATTTACATGATAAGCAAATATTTTAACCAATCACTGGACACAAAATTTAAGAATGGTCTGAATTCAAAGATGTTGCAGACCACAATTTATGAGTTGCAGCAGACTGAATGTTTGAAGTTACTCATTATCGTTGCATGATTTTACTATCTCTGGAATTCCTCCGATGACCCGAGACAAATCACCACCCTGACAGTCCCGTTTCTTAACTAGGCACATTCTGTGTTATCGGGCCAAATTATAACTTTTGGACACTCTTTTAAAAAGTGGCTTCATTTTGAAAGGTTTCAATACAAGATTATCGTAAATTCTTCAAAACTTTTGATTTTACAAACGATCTACATTCTACACGTAAATAGCCACAATACATGCAAACAATTAGATCATCAGTTTTGATTAAAAGACCATAAATTTGAAAGGACTGTGTGTATCTTCATATCATTTTGTATTTCTGCAAATGCAATATGAATATCATGTAGGTTATTGCAGATGAAAAGAATTAACGATGAAATTGAGCATTAATACATATGATACTTGAAACCGGCTGTATGTGCTATATGGGGCTGGACGGCGCTGTACATATCAAATGGGTCCATAGGAAATTGAATAATTGTAAATTGTATATTCACTTATTGTATTACTTAGTATCAAATGCTATAATCAGTCACTTATACTTACATCACTGTATTTCAAATATTGATATTGTGAGTTATTTGTGATTTCCAGTCTAGGGGGTCAGACATAACAGCCCCATATAACATACTGAATGCAGGTTATTATTAAGACGTTTTTGGTGTACAATGCATGGGCACTTGTTGATATCCTGCCTTGATACTATCAATGTTGATTCCTGATTTGAATCCAATTTGTTGTTTGATTTTGAAACAATTGATAAAGATTATTTTGTGATGAGTAAAGGCATTTATTCTTGAAACAATTGTTATATCCCAAATTAATGGCATATCTTCGAAAGGCTGATTTGACGTATGGACCAGATGGATCGAAATGCAGGATTAGGTCAAGGTTTTCTCAAGAGCTCTTAACCACAACTTCAGCATTTCTTTTTCTGTTTGACAATTAACCCATGTCATGCTGAGCCCAGAATATTCCAGTTTTGGCAGGTGTCGACTAAGATCAGACTGCACTTATGTGCAGGCTGATCTAAGTTTACACCTCCTGCTTGTACTTTTCCTGCCAGAGTTGTTTATGAAGTTGATTTCTAAAAGAAATAATGATTTTCAAACAACAAGTTCTATGATTTGACTCCATTACAGTAAGGTATTTTATACAGCATGACAAGGGTTAACGTTTAAAACAAGAGCATCCCCCACAGGTGCCAACGCTAGGCTGCAGGTGCTGGATAATGCAAAAATTCTAAGTCGAAAAGGGGCATAACTCTTACAAAAACGATTTAAGAGTTATCCCCCTTCTATAGTCTAGATAGCTCTTGTGATGGTCAATACACATGCCAAGTTTCATGAGGATATCTTCAATAATAACATAGATATGACCAAGGTTAAAGTTTGTCACGCCAACGCGAATGCGCACAACCCCAAGGTGATCTCAATACCTCGGGTTTTTTCCAAAAACAGCTGAGCTAAAAATGTGATTTCTCTCATACAAAATTTGTGTTTGTACGGCTCTAGACCGGTACTCTCCTGCCTTCCCAAATTTAGTCAAAACTTTTTTCAAACCAATTTTCTGTCATTCTTGCGTCAAGCCTTTTCTCATTTCATGCAATGCACACAAATACATGTTTGAAATATTTTCAACTAAGAAGTCCAAGGGAATTGAGACATATTTTACTGAAGATACACACAATTTTTTAGCTATACACACTTATGATGCAGAGAAAAGATTATTTTGATCACATCATTCTCATCATACTCAAAATTGTTTGACCAATTTTTTTTCCCCAGATGACATGTACTATTTTTTATATCTAGATTGAGGTTTATTTTTGTTGGTATTCATTTCAAATTTTAGCTGGGATTTGAAGTTCAATAATTTGTATAAACAAAGCACTGAAATTACCTCTGATGAGAAACAGAAACCAGGGCTCTTTTCGACTGGGACCAATGTTCCTACCATTTTAAATAATGTTTCAGTTGAACAAGTGTAGTAGCTACCAAACTGACGTCATTTAACCTTTCACCCCTTCTAAACTCTAATTTGATAGGTAAAATTGGTTGAGGGGATCTGATTACATCTACTATAGTAAGAACGTTAGTACCAGCCAAAAACAGCCCAGATTTACACAACAAGAAGTTACCTTCTACCCAATAAATTCGGTCCTCTGCATTTGCTTAGACGATTTAAAAACTGATTTTCGAAAGCTTGAGAAACACTGAGAAGAAATATGCTCTGATATCTATAAATAGTGGAAAAAATATTCATATTTCAAAACAAAATTCACCTTAAATAATCCATGATTTTTCAAACACTTTCCTGTTTTGCAAAATTTTAGACCTGTCCATGAATTATTCAAAGGTTTTGCAGACGAATATTTCAAGCTGATTTAATTTGAAAAATAACCATTCAGTGGGTAGAAAATATTGAAGAAAAGGCAATTTCTTCTTTTCTACAATGTTTTCTCAATCATAAAATCACAGGGAAGTAAAAACTAGGAATTGAACAGGAAAGGGTTAGGTAACTGTGTGTTATGAAGTAAAATGTAAGAGAATAATACCTAAATGCATGATTCAATTACACTAGGCTTTAAAAATAGAACTCGCACAGAATTTACTTGAATTGGCCTCGTCATGAATAATTTCATTTGATCAGTCAAGTGCCAACAGCCTTATGTTTATGTTTAGTAATGAATACCAGACGTCACAGTCTGTTTGTTGGGGCAACTCTCAGGCCTTTCAGGGCTTTAATTAGTTGATAATTTTTTTCTTGAGGTAGAAAACTTTCAGAAAAAAAAAAAGAAATTTCTTGTAACAAAATGTTTTCTAAAGCTTTTTTTTCACGGGGCATCAAAAAGCATGATTGTGCAGGAATGGATTAAATGCAATGAGAGTACCTCTACACTACACATTTACACAAATAATACTTTTTTGCCATAGCATGGCAACCAGAGTACTTCAAGATTCCAAAATTTAAATATTCTGAAAGAGCACTATATGGAATGACATAAGGGATTTCTGTAAAGTCTGGTTGAAATCTAATGATAAGTCTAGATGGAGGAGATTTTTTGAAATTGAGGAAGGATTGAATGGAGTTTAACACCACTTTTAACTGTTTCAGTCATATTGCAGAAGCTGGACTACCTAATCATGGATTCCTGGTATTTCTTAGACCAATACTACCACAACATCCTTTCTGAGCTTCCAGCAGCTTATCCCACTTGGATTTATAATCTATCAACCCATTTGTGGGAGACAAATGTTGGAAAGGATATTTGCTGTAACCAAGACCAAACCCGAGACCCCATGAGAAAGGAAGGATGGACAGATGACCTTTGACCAATCACAATAGCTCAGGTGCTCAGGTGAGCTAAAGATTACATAAACCAATTCAAGCTATACATTTTTAATATCCAAAAGTACAATTAGACTCTGAAGTTTATAACTTAAACAACTAGAAACTCTTCTAAACCTGTTCCCACACAATGACACATTTTGACGCCCCAAAGAAAAGAAAGCTTTTGAAAACATTGTGAAAAATGAAGAAATTGCTTGTGCTAGCAGTAAATTAAACGCAAAAACTTAACAATTTGCTGTTATTCAAACACTGTTGAAAATACATGGCTCATCTGAACCCTTTCCAGTTCAATCCCTGGATTTTATGACCTTGTGATTTCATATTTGAGAAAACATTGTAGAAAAAGAAGAAATTGATAGTAAGAACAAATTTCTTCTTTTTCCACAATATTTTCTACCCAAATGAATGGTTCTTTTTCAAATTAAATCCACTTTAGATTTTTGTCTTTCGTGAACTCATCTTCTACAAAAACTGTATTTGTGACGCTTACAAGATGAGGGGCATAAAAGGTTGCCTCTTTCCAACTATTACCAATATTTTTTATAACATTTTTCTCAGCAGCTATTTTAAATAGCAATGATTTGAAGCTTGGTATAAAGATTTTGCTAGAGTCCTACATGGTTATTACCGAATTTTAGTCTGCAAATTATCTCCTTCCTGTTGTATGACTGTATTATTTCGTCACAATTTTCTTAGCAACTTGGTATAGAGGTTCATCTAGAGGTACTGTATGGTGCTTGCTGAATTTAGGTCTGCAAGTTATCTACTTCCTGTTTCATGATTTAGTTTGGGTTTATTTTTAGACATTGCCCGGCATAATTGTATATTTTGATTGTTCACTGTAACTATTTATAGCGCTGACTTGGAACTTGATCTGGAGGTTGAACTAAATGAGCTATATAGTGCTTCCAGAATCTGCGACAGGGAGAATTTATTTTTTCTGTAGTTTACTTGGTAGTACAAGTGGGGTATTTCTTTAAATTTTGGATGTTGATGAGGTTTAACCCAATACTCTGTAATCCACACCTATTTTGAGCTCAGATTTTTGTAAACAAACCCAATACTGTGCAATCCACACCTATTTTGAGCTCAGATTTTTGTAAACAAACCCAATACTGTGCAATCCACACCTATTTTGAGCTCAGATTTTTGTAAACAAAAAGTAAGACCATTGTTGTCAATCTGGTGTTGTTGATGTGGTTATAGGTGTAACAACCTTGAGCATGCTCATAGCCAAATTAATTTCTTAAAATATTTGCTTGAAACTTGACATGTATACCATTACTAGAGTAATCCACTCCAAAAAGGGACATAATTAAGAATGCATTTTTGTAAAATTTATGCCCCTTTTTAGCTCAGAATTTTGTACTAACCAGCATCTGTTCAGTTTAATTGCCTTTTGAAAAATGGTACGAAATTTCTTTCAATTTGGACTAGTTGAACGTTATTTAGTCTGTTAAAGGGTTCAGTAACATTTGTGAGTGTCGTAAAAAATCCGGTTTATGAGGGAATATGGTAAAACATCCAGATGTTCTTTGGTAGTGTTTGAAATGACAATGTATACCAAAAGGTAATTTTTTTCCTTTTACAAAAAGACAATATAAATGTATGAAGTATATTTATTTACCAAAAATGACTGTATTCTAAGCTCAACCCTCACCATGCTGAGCCTGGAATATTCCTGTTTTAGCAGGAGGTAAAGAAAAGGATCAAACTGCAATTATGTTCATAGTGATCTTAGTCTTTACCATCTACTTATCCCAGACACCAGAATTATTTATGAGATAAATTTCAAAACAAATATCCACCCACAATAAGTCCGCAAAGTACTTTCAGTCCTTTGATTTTTATGAAATTTTGAAGAGAATTTTATTCAGCATGACAAGGGTTACATTTTAAATCTGCTTATCATAAGTTATAAAGCAAATTATATTTCAATAACTACATGTGTCAAGTTATACATTGCAAACAATTGTAAATGTTTATCTAATATTACTGGATTGTGCTATTAATTCATGTAGACAGGAAGTGAGTAGTGACCTTTGACATTATGTCAAGCATTTTGGGGGGTTTGGCAACTTGAGTGTTGTACCTACAGCTTATTCAAGTAAAAGTTGAATTAGTTAACATTGTCAACTGTTTCCTTTCCATTTTATAGTCCTACCCATAAATATTTACAAACGCCCACGAAGCAGAGGGTACAAGGCTATGAAATGCAGTCCTGCTAAAGATTGAAGAGCTTTAGTATTATATTGTCAACTTTCAAATATCAGGCCTAATTTTTATGCCCCTGCATAGAAAGATCGGGAGCATATTGTTTTACCGTCGTCCGTCTGTCTGTCCATCTGTCTGCAAAACTTAACCAAAAAACTTAACATTTCCAATTACTACCAGCCTATTCAAGATAAAATGCTCATATTTGGCATGATGATGCATCTCAACAATACACATCTCCTCATGTCAAGGTGAAGGTCATGTGATAATGTCAAGGTCACATACCAAGGTCAAATGTTTAGTCCTGTTGCAGGGGCATTGTGTTTCACAAACACATCTTGTCTTTCAATCCATTCAATCTTCACCTGAATGATTAGTGTCTTACCGCACCTGGTCATTTAAGATTAGTTATCATAAAGCATACAGAATAATACAAAGGAAATCACTAGTACTCTTCACCTCAATTATTTTTATGCAGTTCTTAGTTGGTCCCTTTCCCCTGAAAACGTTTGGTTTTAGATTTGGGCCTGTCATGGACAATTCCAACAATTCATTGTTCTTAGAGCATAGATCATGTGCATCCTGGACAGCCACACAGTGCATTTACAATATTGCCTGATCTTCTCAAGAAAATGCAAGTCAGAGGCTATCAACAGAGAGCTAAGTGAAGACTCTGACCTGCACATCTATAATTGATGGATCCCTGGAAACGCCCACTGACCGGCTAGCTCCGCCTTCTGAATCTAACGACTCCAACAGGAGATTCCACTTTGATATTTAGCCATTTCCACACAATAAAATTTTCAACCAGACCAAATTCAAAGAAGTTGCAGATATCAATTTTAAGTTGATGAAATCTTCAAAATCATTGTCTTTTAGGGTAAAAACCTGGTGTATATTGAAGAAATTGTTTGTGACAAGCAATTTCTTCATTCTCCACAACGTTTTCCAAAGCTTTCATATTGAGAGGCGTTTAAAAGTGTCATTGTGTGGGAATGGATTAAATAGCATTATTTTTCAAAATTTTTTGCCAGTAACATGTAACAAACAAGTTAGATGGTTGGATGGCAACCTAAACATCATAGCTACAGCTTAAATAATCTTTGTGTCACCAAACCAAAATATATATGTCAAGTCAATGTCGGAGTTCAAAGTTCACTTCCAGTCTAAATAAATAATTTGATTGATCAATTCATTATTTGATTGACAGCCAAAATTGGTCAGTTGTTAAGATGTTACACACAGGCTTGTTTACAGCATTTTTTGATGGTCCCTTTACCCTTTCCCTTATCATCCATGCTTTGTATGTCCCTGTGAAACTATACTTGACTTACAATGTTTTAATAGCCAATTAGGTGAAAGACTATCATTTATCTAATCATTTCAAGAAGAAAATGTCTTCTAAAATATCACTGTCCTCCATTGAAATTTGTTTTTCCTGCTGACTGGCTAGAGTTTTGTAAACACTTGGACTCTGGTGTTGTCTGTGTGGTAAGGAATATGAACCTGAAATACAGTAAGCCTTTAGATGAATGTAATGAAAAATACAAACAGGGCTTGTGTTTAAAGGGTAAAACAGGTTTTTGAGCCTAAAAAATCTGAAAATAGCATGTTTTGACCTCAAGAAATTTCTCACAAGGGGTTAAAAAAAATGCCCCCCATGTGAGAAATTTCTAAGGGTCAAAACAGGGTTTCATCCCACAAATATTTTCATGATGTATCTTATAATAGTATTGAAAATTGTACAAATTAGCTGCTTTCTTCTTATCACAAGAAAAGGTCAGCAGGCACTTGAACTTTCAAATTTCTATTTATCATTAGCCCTTTCTGATCCTTTGACCCCTTCCGAATCAGTTTTGACGCTAAGATTTCCATGGTCAAGGAGGCAATGACTCCTTCATTTAAAAGGCAAGCCCTGCAAAGTCAAAATCTTAACCCTTGTTATGCTGAATAAAATCTTTTCAGAATGGCATTATTGGTTTCCCATGCAATTGCGCTTTTTGACGCCCACAAGAAAAAGATTTTCAAAAACATTGTTGAAAAAGAAGAAATTGCTTGCTACAAGCAATCTTTTAAGCCATTACCAGACAGCACAATTTTAGAATAGTCCAAATTGAAAGGAGTTGTAGATGAAAATTTGTGTAAAAATGTTGTGTAAAATAAAGAAATTAATTGTTACAAACGATTTCTTTATTTTATACAATATTTTCCCCATTGTTTTTCTTGAGGGGGCACCAAAAGCGTCATTTAGTGGGAAAGGGTTAATTATCCACCATCTTTTAAAAAAAAAATCCAAAATTTCATCAACTTATATCTGTCTTCTGAAATATCTATAAATTTAGACCAGCTAAAACTTTGAAAGTTGTCACCCTTACAGTAGACTGAAAATATAGTAAATTATTATTTAGAATTCTTTCTCAAATACTTGAATCAAGCAATTTCTTGATTGTCCACCATCTATTCTACAGAAATTTAATTGGTTGCATGGGGTTAACACCATTTTTAACAGTATTTTACTCATATAGCAGAGGCTGGAGCACCTAACCGTCAACTACTGGTATTTCTTACACCAGTACTACCACTACATCCTTTCCAACCTCCAGCTGCTCATCCCACATAGGTTTACAATTATCCACTCATTCGTGGGAGACAAATGTCAGAAAGGATATTCATTGCAGCAGGTGATTGAACCCGGGACCCTAGGAGTCCTATGTACAGTGACAGTGCTATGGCCGCGGCCCTAAAGACAGAAAAAAAACTCGATGAATCAGAATTGTGGTATGCAACTTCTTTAAATTTGGTCTCGTCTAAAATTCTTTCATGTGAAAATGGGTTAAAGTACAGATAATTACCTTTAGGACTGGACATTTTCCCAGTAGATTTCTTTAGAGACTGAACTGGTTTATTCTCTATATTTGGACGGTTATAACTGTTATTTACTGAGCCAGGTACTTCTTCCATTGAATTCACAAGCTCAATTACATTTAAAGTCTTCTCACTGAAAAAGTAAAGCATGCTAAAAGTTGTATTTAACCCATTCAAACGCAATAACACTTTTAGATGCCCCTTAGAAAAAAAGCTTGGGAAACACATTGTGGAAAATGAAGAAATTGCTTGTTACAAGCAAATTCTTTATCATCGAAAATGTTTTCTACCCCAAAGGTAGAAAAAATCCAAAATTTCATCATCTTTGAATTGTCATCTGCAACTCCTTTCAATTTTGACCAGTCTAAATCAATTGTCTGGGGACAAGTGGAGTAAATTTGTATTTTTACACCACTGCCTCTCGCCTTTACATAGCAGAGGTATACAAGAAGAGGACCACTGGTCCTAAAGCACTCGCCTGAGCTGATGACTGCAGAAGTGCCCATGAAGAGCTGAAATATGTCCCAAGGGTCAACACATGAACCACCTTTTAGAGGTTCACTAGGAGTTTCTACATACCAAATATCAGTACTCAAGGCTTTCTTATTTAACCCTTTCCCGTTTTTGGAAATTTTAGACTTGTCCAAATTGAAAGAGGTTGCAGACGACAATGAAAACTGGATGCTATTTCAAATAAATCATCCTATGTGGTAGAAAACATTGTGAAACAAGAGGCCCATGAGGGCCTGAGACGCTCTACTGGTTATCAAGTTTTCCGTTAAAGAAATCTGATATTTAAGGAAGTTAATTGCTCAAAGAAGAATGCATAAAGAAAAAAAAGGGGCTTTATCCCCTTTATCATTTTAAGCAACAATCCTCAAGGCCCCTTTTCCCATGTTTCATGACGGATCCACTCCATTTCCAAAAGAAAGTTACCTTATGACCCTACAATCATTCTGTGAATATTTCATCAGAATCTGACAATAATTGTGGACTTAATCACATAAACAGGATTGTTTTGAATGAAAATCAATAAGGCCCCTCTTCCTGTGTTTTCTGATGGATCAATTTCATTTCAAAAGGAACTTTCCTTACAACCCAACAATTGTCCTGTGAAATTTAAAAGACAACTTGATAATGATTGTGATCTTCATCACATACACAAGAATGTTTTGAGTGATAATCTGTAAGGCCCCTTTTCCTGTGTTTCAAATGCCACAATTATTCTATGCATCTTTGAAGAGAATCCAATAAAACTGTTGACTTTATTGTGTTAACAAAGATATTAAATTCAAGTTCTCATAGGGCCCCTTTTCCCGTGATATTTTACTGTTGGTTTTATCATTCTATGAAAGTTAAAAGTGAATCCGATAAATATTGGAAATTCATTATGTTTACTAGAATATTTAAAAAAAAATCATATGGCCCCTTTTTACATGATACTTGATGGATTGTACCCAGTTCTGAAAAGAACCATCTAAGTATTTGTACAATCATTCTGTGAAATTTTGAAGTGAATCCAGAGAAATCAAGGGACATCATTGTGTTAACCAGAATATTTAAGAGAGTTTTTCATAAGGCCCCTTTTTATGTGACCCTTGCTATAGTCAGATCCACTGTCAAAATCAACAATTGGAATGATGGTACAATCAATCTGTTTAATCTGTGGAATTTATTGTGTTAATGAGTTTATAGTGAAATATTCATAGGGCCCCTTTTCTCATGATACTTTACAGAACAAACAAAATTTCAAAAGGAACAATTCTAATGAAGGAACAATTCTAATGAAGGTAGAATCATTCTTTACAAGTTTAAGAGAATCAATGAAAACAGTGGACTGAATTGTGTCAAGAATTTTTGAAACTAAATTTTCATAAGGCCCCTTTTTCTGTGAAACTTAACAAATCAGACCCAATGTACAAAGGAACAATCCTAATGATAGTTTGAAGAAAATGATAAAGACTGAGGACTTTATTGTAATAATGATGTTTTGTAATAAAATTCTTATAAGGTCCCTTTTCTTGTGTTACTTAACCAATCAGACCTAATTTACAAAGGAACAATCCAAATGAGGGTACAATCATTCTATTAAAGTTTGAAGAGATTCTGATAAAGACTGAGGGCATTGTTGTGTTTATGAGGATTTGGTAATACTTTTTCATACAGCCCCTTTTCCTATGATACTAGACAGATCAGGCCCAATTTGGAAAGAAACAATCCTTATGATGGTACAAACATTCTGTGAAAGTTTGAACAGAATCTGATGAAAACTGCAGACTTTATCTTGGTGTCAAATTTTTAAAATAAAATTTTCATAAGGCTGCTTTTCCTGTGATACTTGAAGGATCAGGTCTCATGTCAGCATCAACAATCGTGATTATTGTATAATGATTCTGTGAAGGTTTGAATAAAATCCAATGAAAGCTCTGGACTTGGTTACAAGGATTATAGATAAAATTCTCTAAAGGCCCCTTTTCCAAAGATACTAGACAGATCATGCCTAATTTGAAAAGAAAGAATCCTTATGATGGAATAATCATTCTGTGAAAGTTTTAACAGAATCTGATGAAAACTGTTGACTTTATTGTGGTAAAATGATTTTAAAATTAAATTTCATAATGCTCCTTTTCCTGTGATACTTGACGGATCAGGTCTAATGCAAACATCAACAATCATTATTAGTGTACAATTATTCTGTGAATGTTTGAAGAAAATCCGATGAAAGCTCTAGACTTGGTAACAAGGATTTATAAATGAAATTTTCATAAGGCCCCTTTTCCTGTGCTTCTTGACAGTTCAAACCCTGTTATGAAAAGAATGATAGTTATGACCTTCCAATCATTCTGTGAAAGTTTCAACTAAATCTGATCAAAGCTGTGGGCTTTATTGTGTTAACAGGGTTTTATTCATTGAATTTTCATATAGCCCCTTTTCCCATGTTACTTAATGGATCTGAACCAATTCCAAAGGGAACTCTTCTTACAAAAGTATAATTATTCTGTTTGAGTATAAAGACAACCCCATCTCATCTGTGGACTTACAAGCATTAATTAAGATTTTTTTAATTGAATTTTCCTAAGGCCCCTTTTCCTATGTTTCTCAATGGATCAGACCCAATTTTAAAAGAACAATCCTTATAATGGTACAATCATTATGTGAAAGTTTGAAGTCAATCAGGTGAAATCTAGGGCCATTACATGTTAACTAAGATTTTTTTTATTAAATTTTCATAGGGCCCCTTTTCCCATGAAACTTGATGGATCAAACCTACTTCCGAAAGGAACAATCCATTAAATGTAATAATCATTCTGGGAATGTTTGAAGAGAATTTGTTGAAAACTATGGACTCTATTGTGTTTACGAGGACTTTTTCCATCCAGTTTTAATCGGGCCCCTTTTTCCCATGGTCCTTGACTGATCATACCAAATTTTGAAAGGAACAATTCTTATGATGGTACAATCATTCTGTGAAAGTTTGAAGTCAATCAGATGAAAACTGTGGACTCTAGAGTGTTAACAAAGATCTTTGAATTAAATTTTAATAAGGCCCCTTTTCCTATGTTTCTTGAGGAATCATATCCGATTCCAAAAGGTACAATCCTTATGATGGTACAATCATTCTGTGAAAGTTTGAAGAGAATCCGTTGTAAATTGTTGGCTCTAGATTATTAATGAGAATTTTTATTAAACATTTCATAAGGCCCCTTTTTCCTGTGTTTCTTGAAGGATCATACCAAATTTCAAAAGGAATAATCCTTATGATAGTACAATCATTCTGAAAGTTTGAAGGGAATCCGATGAAAACTATTGACTCCAGAGTGTTAACAAAAATTTTTTAATTAAATTTTCATAAGGCCCCTTTTCCCCTGTTTCATGACAGATCAGACCCATTTTCGAAAGGAACGATCCTTATGATTGTACAATCATTCTGAGAAAGTTTGAAGAGAATCCAAAGAAAACTGTGGACTCTATCGTGTAAACAAGGATTTTTAATGGAGTTTTTAATTGAATTTTCATAAGGCCCCTTTTCCAATGTTTCTTGACTGATCATACCAAATTTCGAAAGGAACGATCCTTATGATGGTACAATCATTCTGTGAAAGTTTGAAGAGAATGCAATGAAAACTGTGGACTCTATCACGTAAACGAGGATTTTTAATGGAATTTTTATTAAGTTTTAAAAAGGCCCCTTTTTCCCGTGTTTCTTGACGGATCTGACCCAATTTCGAAAGGAACAATCCTTATGATGGTACTATCATTCTCGTAAACGAAGATTTTTCATTAAATTTTCATAAGGCCCCTTTCTTCCGTGTTTCTTGACGGATCATACCCATTTTGATAAGAACAATCCATATGTTAGTACAATCATTCTGAGAAAGTTTGAAGAGAATCCAATGAAAACTGTGGACTCTATCACGTAAACAAGGATTTTTAATTGAATTTTTAATGAATTTTCATAAGGCCCCTTTTCCCGTGTTTCTTGATGGATCATACCCATTTTCAGAAGGAATGATCCTTATGTTGGTACAATCATTCTGTGAAAGTTTGAAGAGAATCTGATGAGAACTGTGGACTCTATCGCGTAAACGAGGATTTTTAATTGAATTTTCATAAGGCCCCTTTTCCTGTGTTTCTTGACAGATCATACCCATTTTCGAAAGGAACGATCCTTATGTTGGTACAATCATTCCGTGAAAGTTTGAAGAGAATCTGATGAGAACTGTGGACTCTATCGCGTAAACGAGGATTTTTCATTGAATTTTCATAAGGCCCCTTTTCCCGTGTTTCTTGACGGATCATACCCATTTTCGAAAGGAACAATCCTTATGATGGTACAATCATTCTAAGAAAGTTTGAAGAGAATCCGATGAAAACTGTGGACTTTATCACGTAAACGAGGATTTTAAATTGAATTTTTAATGAATTTTCATAAGGCCCCTTTTCCCGTGTTTCTTGAAGGATCATACCAATTCTAGAAAGGAATGATCTTTATGTTGGTACAATCATTCAGTGAAAGTTTGAAGAGAATCTGATAAGAACTGTGGACTCTATCGCGTAAATGAGGATTTTTTAATTAAATTTCCATAAGGCCCCTTTTCCTGTGTTTCTTGACGGATCTGACCCAATTTCGAAAGGAACGATCCTTATGATGGTACAATCATTCTGTGAGAGTTTGAAGAAAATCCATGAAAACTGTGGACTTAATCGCGTAAACGAGGATTTTTAATTAAATTTTCATAAGGCCCCTTTTCCCGTGTTTCTTGACGGATCATACCCATTTTCGAAAGGAACGATCCTTATGATGATGCAATCATTCTGTGAAAGTTTGAAGAGAATCCGATGAAAACTGTTGACTTTATCGCGTAAACGAAGATTTTTTACTTAAGTTTTAATTAGGCCCCTTTTCCCGTGTTTCTTGACGGATCTGACCCAATTTCGAAAGGAACGATCCTTATGATGGTACAATCATTCTGTGAAAGTTTGAAGAGAATCTGATGAAAACTGTGGACTTTATCGCGTAAACAAGGAAAAGTTTATCGCACGGACGCCGGACGGGAAAAAGCCATCGCTATAGCTCTAGTGGCCTTCGGCCAGTAGAGCTAAAAAGGAGAAATTGCTTGTTACAAGCAATTTCTTCTTTTTCCACAATGTTTTCTTGAGTATAAAATCACAGGAACGTAAAATCCTGTATTTGAACGGGAAAGGGTTAAGAGAAGATTATTTCCTTCTTTGTTTCAATGTTAGGATGTGGCTGGGCAGAGCCTAAACATAAACCAAAGGGTATCACATGAAAAAACTCTGTTCAGTTCAAGATTCTAGATACTAAATATCATTATCCTATTTCATTTTCATTTTATTTCTATGATTAAATAGGATGAGCACAGGCAGAGCCCGATAAGACCCTAAAGGCATCATATGACCAAACATGGTAGATGTACTCTATGAGTTTCTGCATACCAAATATCAATGCTCTAGGCTTTCTTGTTACAGAGAAGATGATTTATTCAAAGCTATCCGTCTTTGTTTCAAAATAAAATTGGGACAGCACAGGCAGAGCCCAAAAATGACCCGAGGGGCATCATTTGAACCAACTCTATCGCTATCCACTAAGTGGTGCTGCATAGTAAATATCAAAACTCTCAGTCTTCTGGTTTCAAAGAAGAAGATTTTTAAAGTTTTCCTTCTTTGTTTCAATGTAAAATGCGTTGCGCCCAGGCAGAGCCAAAATATGACCAAAGGGATATCATTTGAACAAACTTGAAAGATGTCCCCTAGGAGGTACTGAATATAAAATATCAAAGCTCTCAGTCTACTGGTTTCAAAGAAGAAGATTTTTAAAGTTCTCTTTCTTTATTTCAAAATAAAATGGGGTGCGCTCATGCAGAGCCAAAATATGACCCAAAGGGTATCATCTGAACAAATCTGATATATGTCTCCTAGGAGATGCTGCATATAAAATATCACTAGAGGCGCTTGAGCACCTGATTCGCTCCATCGGCCTGAATTTACTTATGATTTGGTTGAAAACCATCTTGCATATTGTAGGTTTTCACTGTTTACCATATATGGAAATAAGCCCAATATATTAAAGTAATGTTTACAGCAAATCAAATTCATTTTTTAGCAATCTAATAAGGGGTCACCAAAGCATCATGCCAGTGAAATTTGGTTGAATACCAGCCATTGTTTCCGAGAAGAAGATTTTCAAAGCTTTCACCATATATGGAAATAAGCCCCCCTCATGTTTTCTGTCCTATCAAATTCTTTGAAGAAATCTGATAAAGGCTCACCCAAGGGTCAATCCAGTGAAATTTGGTTGAAATTCATTCATTGGTTTCTGAGAAGAAGATTTTCAAAGTTTTCACCATATATGGAAATTAGCCCCACCCATTAAAGCCATGTTTTTCATCTGATCTTAATTCTTTGAAGAATCTGTTAAAGAGTCACCATATATCATTCCTGTAAAATTTGTTTGAAATCAATCCATTGGTTTCTGAGAAGAAGATTTTTAAATGTTTCACCATAGCCCCTCCCATCAAAGCCATGTTTTTCATCCGATCATAATTTTTGTTGCCATGGCAACAAGAGTAATTGGTGGTTTTCAATTATTTGAACAATTTTTGAAGAGCTTCATCAAAGGCAAATTTCAACCAAGTATAGTCAAGATTGGCTTTCTGTTAGAGGAGGAGAAATATGACATTTTTGACAGACGCAGGACAACGCCCTCCACTACACACGACAACACAGGACGCAGGGCATTGGGGGATCATAATAGCTCACCTTGAGCACTATGTGCTCAAGGTGAGCTAAAAAATTATTATTGCCATTAACATTCCCGGTTATGCAATCTTCTGATTAATGAGATTTCTTACCCTGGTGATCTTGTGATTGCATCATTCTTCACGCTGATTGGTTGTTTAGAAAATGGACTGCTTTTCTGTCTGTTGGACTGTAAAGGCAAATTTCCTTGTCTGTTACTGGTATCAGTCAAGGGAGTTCTATAAATAGAATTACAGCTCAACTAGTTGTTAATTGATTCTTGGTGAATACAATCCAATGGCAAAAATGTGTCACCTAACCAAGAAAGACTTATACCTACACTCACATAATGCAACTTAAAAAGTAAAAGTTTTATAGCTGATAAAGCTGTACTTACTACGTTTAAGTTGCCAAACAAACAAAAATGCGACACATAAATTTCAGCCAATGTCGGGGTTAACTTGCAGTCTAAATGAATGATTTTATTGGCAGACTGATTATTTGATTAATAGCAATAATTGGTCAATCATAACTGTTAAAGCACTTTATTTATAAGAGATGAAGAGAATAATTTTTGTTTTCATGGAGGTATGAACCGAAAAAACTAATCACACTGTATGAATACGAAAAGCGGATTCATACATAAGTGTGATTAGGTTTTTTGGTACATACCTCCATGAAAACAAAAAATACTCTCTTCATCTCTTATAATTTAATAGCATCAAGCGAAAAAAAGCAAAAACTTTACACATTTTGAAACCTTTTGTTATGGGACTATTTTGTGTGGAAGCATAAAAAATGACTGCGTGCTCAAATTTGTTCACAGAGTTATGAATATTTTTTTTTGACCAATCAAAAAGCCCGTTTTTGATAGACAAAACTAAAGATTAAATTATTAACATATTAAAAATACCTGTATCCTGGATAACATATAGTTCATTCGTGTAAAATTCCATTGCCCAGCTATGGGATATTTTACTATCATTCGAAAATATTTTTCGAGGCAACTCGCCTTGTGACAAAGTAAATATCAGGGTAATAATGGCATGGTTAAAAAACTCATAACTTAATAAAGAATTATTATATCTTTTATATTGAAGGGTAGAATAAAATCATGGTAAATAAAGACAAGAGGGCCGTTAGCCCTGGGGCGCTCACCTGAGATAAAGGCTCTTTTTCTTTCAACAGTCTAATTTCATGTTAAGGTTAGGATTATGAAACAAGTGGGCCACAATTACATATAAAGACTATGAACCTAGGGATCCAAAAGTCTAAATTACAAATTCCAAGGCTTTAGTGCTGATTTGAAAGAAGGAAAAAACTTTGTACATGGGTTATAATTTCAGAAATAAGAAAGAAGTCTGTGAACTGATGCTTCATGCCTATACCCACCCCCCCTGCCTCCGCCCCTGGAAACCCGATGATCATGATTTTAGCTATTTTGAAAGAGGTCAATATACTGAAGCTTCATGCAAAATATCAAGGCTCTACTCTTTCTGGGTCAGGAGGAGAAGATTTTTAAAGATTATTTTAAAATTTCACTTTTGTTGCCATGGCAACCAGAGTTTTTAACAGATTTCAATTCTTTTATCTAATTTTGAAGGGGACCACCTAAGCAACATTTCTGCCAAATTTGGTTCAAATTGGCCAAGTGGTTTGAGAGGAGATGTCATTTAAAAAATCGTTCTTTATTTCTATATAAACCCCACCCCCCTGGGGCTCCGCCCCTAAGGACCCGAGGATCATGATTTTAGCTATTTTGAAAGAGGTCAATATACTGATGCTACATGCAAAATATCAAGGCTCTACGCCTTCTGGGTCAGGAGGAGAAGATTTTTAAAGATTATTTTAAAATTTCACTTTTGTTGCCATGGCAACCAGAGTTTTAAACAGATTTCAATTCTTTTATCTAATTTTGAAGGGGACCACCTAAGGAACATTTCTGCCAAATTTGGTTCAAATTGGCCAAGTGGTTTGAGAGGAGATGTCATTTAAAAAATCGCTCTTTATTTCTATATAAACCCCACCCGCCTGGGGCCCCGCCCCTAAGGACCCGAGGATCATGATTTTAGCTATTTTGAATGAGGTCAATATACTGATGCTTCATGCAAAATATCAAGGCTCTACGCCTTCTGGGTCAGGAGGAGAAGATTTTTAAAGATTATTTTAAAATTTCACTTTTGTTGCCATGGCAACCAGAGTTTTTAACAGATTTCAATTCTTTTAGCTATTTTTGAAGGGGACCACCTAAGGAACATTTCTGCCAAATTTGGTTCAAATTGGCTCAGTGGTTTAGGAGGAGATGTCGTTTAAAGAAATTGTTGACAGACGACGCACGGCGCACGGCGGACGGACGCCGGACAAAAGGGGATCACAATAGCTCACTTGAGCACTACGTGCTCAGGTGAGCTAAAAATACTGGGTTCCAGCATTTTCTTTTTTCAACAACAATCTATCTCTTCCCCTTTTTTTTCGTACCAGTTTATTTATTTCTGGACAAGCAGAAAATAAAGACTTACTTGTCCAGGGACAAGTGGTAAAAAGTCTGTTTTGTTTGTATTTCCACTACACTGTGCTGTCTCATGTAACAAAATTATCCCATTATCATACCGCAAATTTTGAAACTGGTCTAGATTGAAAGGAGACAAGCAGATGACAAGTTTATGAAGTTTTAAAATTTTAAACGTTTCTGGGTAGAAAACACTGTGGATAATGAAGAAATTGCTTTTGCTTGTTTCAAGCAATTTCTTCATTTTCCAAAATGTTTTCCCTTATTATTTTATTTGAGGGGCTTCAAAAGTGTCACTGTGTGGGAATAGGTAAATACCTGTATGAAATACTTGTAGCCGCATCAATATATCTGGGTGTTGTGAAATTTTCGTCAGGTGGTGAGGGGGAGGTTGCCATGGAGATTTTCTGAACTCTCGGTGTTACCATAGGGGACGTACTGGCAGAAATGCGACTCTTGATTTGTACTTCTTCATCTAGATAAAGTATGGAAATCATTTCTTTATAAAACAACAGATTTTGATTCACTTCACACTTATCTATTTTTCAAAATTTTAGACATGTACAAATTCAAAAGGGTAGCGTGGACATCACAAAGGAAGTAAAATTTAAAAAAAAACACCACTATACAAGAGAAAATATTGTTTGAAAAGAAGAAATTGTTTTTCACAAGCAATTTCTTCTTTTTTTCCACAATGTTTTCTCAATTATGATATTACAGGAACTTAAATATCAGGGATTGTACAGAAAAGGGTTAATGAACACTAACCGATTATCATATAAACCATTCATTGTCAGGCCTGGAAGCAATTTCTCGTTTTCTCACAATATTTTGTATCCTAAATGGACCTTTTATTTTTCAGTTTAAAAGCATATTCAAATGCCAGCTGCAACTACTACCAATTTCTTCAAAGAGTGTTCTTGTGCATTAACCCATTACCAGACAACAAATTTTTAGACTGATCTGAATTCAAAGAAGTTACAGATAACAGGAGGCCCAAGAGGGCCTGTATCGCTCCACTGGCTTTAACATCTCCAGATTTTAAGTCTGTAATTTCAGAGCAATGCTTGTAGATGCTGGACAAAGGCTAATCACAATAGATCATTTGATGAAGTGTTCAGGTGAGCTAAGATAGGGTGTATATCATAAAACAAGATGTGTTTTTAAATCACATATGCCAAGTTTTGACCTTGACAGATGACTTTGATCTTATCACATTACTTTGATATTTGTGCATGCATAAACACAAGATCATGCCAAATATAAGCTCAGAGGGGTTTGTATTCTAGCAAAAGTTTTTCTCAAATATACAAAGTTTCTTTCGCAATCATGGGTGTCCATGATATATCAATAGCATTATGATACAAATGTCTGTACTTTGAATGCCATGATGTCCCAAATTTATTTTCATTAAAAAAAAACATATAATACTTGGTCTTGTAGTATTCTTTTGTCTGAATTCAATTTCTTTTACAATGCAAGAAGAACGGTTGAAATCGGTATATTGATTTGGCAGAAGATGTTTAAAGAAAAATTTTACCCACAGACGGACAGACGCATGCACTGACGAAACATGCGCGACAGACAACGCCATGACAATAGCACTCTCACACTTATTTAACTCAAAATTGTTGAATAAATATATTTCCTCCATAACCTGAAAATTTTGGTTTTGTTAAATCTGAATTCCAACAAATTATAGCAGACTTATTTTGTTAGGTACAATGTTTTTCATAACTTATTGTCAGTACATCAAAATGATATTGTTAGGTATTTGAAATATGTAAATATGTAAGGGAAGTAATAAGAAATGATTCTATAGCTTCATAAGATAAATTTATCTCCCTTTGATCAATGTTCTAGAAAATGTACCTATTCAGATATTCCTACACATCAAAACTTACACAATTTTTACAGCTCTTTGCATTTACATGTTAAATTAATATTTCTACTAAATAAAGCTCACTCTGACTGAAAACATCATTTTGAGGTCTCTTTACAACTATTTTGTGATGATTTACTGGGTCTGACCCGAATTCTACCAAAATATGTAATTACTTGTTTACCAACAATACCAACATTTAGGTGATTGCAACAATTAAACTATTCTAAACACATTTTCAGGAACAATTTAAGTAAATGGTCATCCATGGAACATTCATACCAAGATTCATTGAGAATTATCCAATTGATACGGAGGAGAAGATTTTATAAGTTATCAAAGTGAAAATTTGCCATGCCTTGCAACGCCCATATTTATGGGCCCATCAAAATTCCATGTACAAGTAAAGGGTCACTCAAGGAACATACATGCCAAGTTTCAATGAAATCAGCCAAATGGTTTGAGAGGAGAAGATTTTTAAAAGATTTTAAAGTGAAAATAAGCCCCAGCATGCCACGCCCATATTTGGGGGTCAAACAAAATTTCTTGAACTATTTAAGCAGAGGGTCACTAAAGGATTTGTTTGTTTGTTTGAATGGGGTTTTACGCCACTTTTAACAATCTTTCAGTTATATCGCGGCTGGAGCTCCTAACAATGGTCTCCTGGTATTTCTCACACCAGTACTACCATTACATCCCTTCCTAGCCTCCAGCTGCTATCCCACATAGGTCTACGATTATCCACCAATTGGTGAGAGACAAATAGTCGTAAAGGATGAGTGCCGCCGTCGGGGATCGAACCCAGGACCTCTACATTGACAGTCCAAAAGCGCTACCAACTGCACTATGATGACAGCGGTCACTCAAGGAACATTCATGCTAAGTTTCAATGAAATTGGCCAAACGGTTTGGGAGGAGGAGATTTTTTAAGATTTTAACCCTTTCCTATTTTTGGAAATTTTAGACTAGTCCAAATTGAAAGAGGTTGCAGACGACAATGACAACTGGATGCTATTTGAAATAAACCCATCCTATGTGGTAGAAAATATTGTGGAAGAAGGAGAAATTGCTTGTTACAAGCAATTTCTTCTTTTTCCACAATGTTTTCTCAAGTATAAAATCACAGGAACGTAAAATCCCGTATTTGAACGGGAAAGGGTTAAAGTGAAAATAAGCTCCACCCTGCCACACTCATATTTGGGGGGTCAATTAAAATTTTTTGAACAATTTAAGTAAAGGGTCACTCGAGGAACATTCATGTCAAGTTTCAATGAAATCAGCCAAACGGTTTGAGAGGAGAAGATTATTTAAGAACTTAAAGTGAAAATAAGCCCCATCCTGCAACTCCCATATTTAGGTGCCAATCAAAATTTCTTGAACAATTTAACTAGAGGGTCACTCAAGGAACATTCGTGCCAAGTTTCAATGAATCGGCCAAATGGTTTGAGAGGAGAAGATTTTTAAAAATTTTAAAGTGAAAATAAGCCCAACCCTGCCACGCCCAAATATCCTATACCCTGTCACGTCCATATTTGGGGGTGAATCAAATATCTTTAACAATTTAAGAAGAGGGTGGCCCAATGAACATATCTGCAAAGTTTCATTAAAATCCGTCCATTGGTTTAGGAGGAGATTTCTAAAGAAAAGTTTACGCACAGATGGACGCACGGACACATGGATGCACGCTGCACAACGCCATGACAATAGCTCCCTGGCCTTCAGCCAGTGGAGCTGAGAATTATTACTTAACAAATTTTCAGAATTCTTTGTTTTAATGGGGTAGAAAACATTGTGGATTATGAAATTACTTGCCACAAGCAATTTCTCAACTTTACATGTTTTCTGAAGCATTTTCTTGAAAGGCATAAAAATGCGAAACTGTGAGGGAATAGGTTTAGTGTGCCCTTTTATTTCTCAAAAAAACAGTTTTTAAACCCTTTCCTTTTCAACCCCTGGTTTTTACGTCCCTGTGAATTCATAATTGAGAAAACATTGTAGAAACGGACGGACAATGGACAACCAATGTCTCATGACAAAAACACAGCATGATCACAAAATCAGAATTTAAATTACAGGAAAGGGTTAATATAGTGGACAATATTACATGCTTTCTTTGAAGATACTTAAAATAATCACATGCCTTTCAAACATAAGAGAAAAAGGAATCATACACAAATAATAGATTGAAAGATCATATCGCGCCTTCATTGCAAGAATGCAAACTCACTAAACATTAGATCTGGATGTTACTGGCTTGAGTCTAGCTACATGAGGTTAGGATATGGTCTCAACCCTAAGCCCATTGGGGGCTTTAGCATGTCCCCAAGAAAAAAGATTTGGAAAATGACGAAATTGCTTTCACAAACATTTCCCTCAGTATACACTGTTTTCTACTTCAAAAGACAAGAAAAAAATCACCAACTAAAATTTGTCTTCTGCAACATCTCTCAATTTAGACCAGTCTACAATTTAGTTATCTTGTAATGGGTTTAGCAATGTATTACTAATTTCAAGTAGCAAGCCCAAGAATGTAAACTTAGGTGTTAAAATCTTACCTCCAATTTTTTTTTATCATTGTTTCTTGTGAAGCATTAATTCATCAACAAGAAAGCAATAAAGGCCCTAAATCAATCACCAAAGTCACAGTCCAGACAAATAGTCTGACTAATTTCATGTCAATTGTGCAGAAAATATGGCTGTACAGTATCAGTTTTTGACTGGTCAAATTTCAAACACATCCCTGTTTTCATCAAGTCATTTTTCCCACTACTTTCCAGGGTGACTGACAAAAAAGTTTATGTTGTCTCAGTCAATAATATTTTACTTAACTCATTACCATACAACAAAATTTTAGACTTGTCTGAATTGACAGAAATTGTAGACAACAATTTGAAGTTGTTAAAATTTTAGACTTTTCAACTTTCGGGGGTAGAAATGAAGAAATTGCTTGTTTTCCGAATTGATTTTCTTGAGGGGCGTCATAAAGCCTCATTCTGAGGGAATGGGTTAGATAAGACTGAGTGATCGAATTTTGAGTCAAATAATTCAAGCTTGTTCATGATTTTGAAAAACAAAACAATCTTACGAAATGAAGAGGATATTTTTATGTTTTCATTGAGGTATGTTAATGAAAACTAAATCACACTATATGAATATGGGAATTTCATGGAAGTATAAAAAACAAGAGGACCAAGATGGCCCTAGATCGCTCATCTGAGTTCTCAATTGAACAATAAGCCATCAAAACTTCAAAGCAGTTCCTATTTGTGAAGGGACAAGCAGTTGAAAAATCTTATCAAATAGGATGCATCTTCCAACAGACCAAGCTCATTTTCATTAGGATTTATGTATGAGTTTTGAAATAACTCTGGCCTCTGGAAAATACTGATGACACACAACTAACACTGGATAAGCTGATCTTGAGCTAAGAAGATGGGCTTGACTCTTTACTACCGTTTTGCAAATTTTTAGACCAGTCCAAAATTCAAAAGTTTTGCTGGTGACAATATAGAATTGATTTTCTTTGATAAACAATCATTCAATATTGAGGGAAAAGTAGAAATTGCTTGTAACAAGCAATATCTTCTTTTTCCACAATGTTTTCTCAAGTATGAAAATTCAGGGATGTAAAAAACCAGGGATTTAACAGGAAAGGGTTAAATATGCAAATCAAATGGAAAATTATTTCTATATCAAATGACCTATATCTTCATTCCCATGCAAAACATAACCATTCATATACATGTATTTATAAAAACTTACCGTTTATTGTCATTATTTATTTCTCTATCGTAATATTTCAACCTTAAACCTTGTTTATAAAATCATGAAAATCAGAGAATTGAGAGCACCACAAGCCCTGTCATGAACTTTTTGTTGAAAATAAACTTTATAAATAATTATTATTCAAAAGAGGTAAAAAGGGGGTGAAGGCTAAGAACAGTCCGCAATTATAAAACAGAAATCATTCATTTGCAGCATGACTAGGGTTAACATTTTTTAAAAATATTTCTTGCTTTAACCCTTTCCTGGTTAATCCCTGGTTTTTACATCCCTGTGATTTCATGATTAAGAAAACATTGTGGAGAAAGAAGAAATTGCTTGTAATAAGCAATTTCTTCTTTTTCCACAATATTTTCTACCCTACTGAATGGTTATTTTTCAAATAAAATCAACTTTGAATTTTCGTCTGCAAAACCTTTGAATTTGGACTGGTGTAAAATTTTGCAAAACAGGAAAGGGTTAATTGCCTTGAAAATATTTCTATTCCTGTTGCACATATTTTTGTCTGTTTCTCAACTTCATATGTAAAACATTTTAATACTCTTGCAACATTCTTGGGAAATAATGAGTATTAAAAATAGTAATAGAGAATGAGATTAATGTTTAACATCCAATCTTCTTAAAATTGTGGTAAATGTCAAAAGTAAAAAATTTGTTTATAGATATCTAAAAGAGGATGTAATTTAAAGAAATTTTAAGAAAACAGCAATGCAAGGAACGTATATTTTGTCATGCTCTTCTAACATGAACCAGAATTATTTAAGAGTTATTTAAAGCAAGTTTTGGGTTGTTGCATTGCCACATTCTAAATGCTATAATTACCACTATCCTCAACATTCTTTAACATGATCATTTTTCTTCTAATAACTGGAAACATAATGCAAACATTTATCTATAAGGATCTAGTATCTACTGGCTAACACCTATTGTGACAGTAAACTGCCACAATGTAATTTTTCCAAATAGATAGATTTTACACACTTTCAAAAACCCTAATCACATTTTTTTTCTCTCCAATGTAAAATATATAGACGTCTCATCAAGTGGGTTGAAAATCATATGGTTTATTTTGCCATATATGAATCATCGGTTTAAATGATGAACCACACTTATTTATAAAGTGTTTAGAAAATGCTTTAAATCTCAATAAATATATTCTGCTATAGATAAAGCAGTATCCATTTCATAGCCACAGGCTACCTGCATGTAATGCTGTAATGTACTTGGCCATCACAGTTTTTCTAAAGCTTACAATGCTTTTATACAGTGTCTAAAACATTGTGTATCAGAATCCTAATACTTGTGTTAATTAACCCATTCACACACAATGACGCATTTAGACGCCCCCAAGAAAAAGACTTTAGAAAACATTGTGGAAAATGAAGAAATTGCTTGTTACAAGCAATTTCTTCATTTTCCACAATGCTTTCTACAAAGAAAAGTGAAAAAAATCAAAATTTCATAAACTTTAAATTGTTGTCTGCCAAGTCTATAAAATTGGACCAGTCTACAAATTTGTTGTGTGGGAATTGGTTAACAGTTCAAATTAAAGTAAGTTTCAGACGAAATTCAAAAATGTGAAATTTTAAATTTTTTATTCTTTTGAAGTAGAAATCATTGTTGATAAAAAAGAGATTGCCTGTGACAAGTAATATCCCAATTAACTACAATAGTTTTTAAAGCATCTCTCTTGTGTGGGATTGTGTGGGAATTGGTAAATGGGGTAAAGAGCTTGAGTTTCTTGATGTGTTATATACAAAACGTATTTCTTAGTTTTTAGAAGTAGAAAACATTGTTGATAATGAAGAAATTGCTTGTTACAAGTAATCCATTCATTAAGTACAATGTTTTCCAAACCTTTTCTCGTTAGGGATTGTGTGGGAATTGTTAAATAGGGTTAAGAGCTTAATTTTCTACAAGTGTTATATACAGACCTATTTCTTAGTCTTTTGAAGTAGACCCAGGACAACTGCTGTCGAGCCCGCAAAGTTTTGTAGGTATCATGCTCCAGATAAGCATAATTTTAGTGTATGACCTTGAGCTTTGACCTTGAACTTGAAGCTATCCAAACAATTCTTTCACATGGCACATCTATTCATGATGGGGAACAATCGTGTCTATTTATTTTGAAATCCATCCATAACTGTAGGAGAAACGCTCCAGACTAGCACAATTTTAGTGTTTGACCTTGAGCTGTGACCTTGAACTTGAAGCTATCCAAAAAATCCTTTCAAGTGGCACATCTACTAATGATGGAAAATAATTGTGCCAAGTTATTTTGAAATCCATCCATAAATGTAGGATTAATTATCCCGACAAATTCAGACGGACAGACAAACAGACTAATAGACTAACCCACATACACCGACTTGTCTTAGTGACAACTATGTCTCGCTCACAGCAAGTGGGCTCAACAAAAATGATGATAACGTAGAAATTGCTTGTAACAAATATTTTCTTCAGTAACTACAATTTTTTCAAAATTATTTCTCTCCTGGGGGATTGTGCGGGAATTGGAAAATAGGGTTGGGAGCTTAAGTTTCTACAAGTGTTATATACAAACCTATTTCTTAGTCTTTTGAAGTAGAAAACATTGTTGATAATGAAGAAATTACTTGTAATAAAAAGATTTTCTCATGATAGGGACTGGATGGAAATTGGTAAATGGGGTTAAGAGCTTAAGTTTCTAGATGTGTTATATACAAACTTATTTATTAGTTTATGACGTAGAAAACGTTGTTGACATTGAAGAAATTGCTTGTATCAAGTAATTTCTCCACTTACTACAATGTTTTGCAAAAAAGAATTTTGTGGGAATTGGATAACCCATTCCCCTTCAACAAAATCTTACACTGGTTCAAATTGAAAGGAGTTGCAGACAACTTTTAAAATTTATGTTTTTTTTCTTCATTTTTTCAAATTTCTGGGTTGAAAACATTGTGGAAAATGAAGAAATGGCTTGTGACAAGCAATTTCTTCATTTTCCACAATGTTTTCCCAATTCATTTTCTTGAGGAGTGTCCAAAAGCGTTAATGTGTGGGAATGGGTAAATTGGGTAAAGATCTTAAGTTTCTGGATGTGTTTTATACAAACCTATATGAACATTTTCTGGAGTCTCTCTTCCAATATCCATTGCCTCATTCTCCCTGTCTGACCCCACTTCTCTTCCATTCACTGTGATTCGATCTGTATCAGTCTCTAAATTAACATTAACCTGAGTTCCAGCTTCACTATCACCATCAAAGTCCAGCCTTAATGCTGGGAATTTTCCGCCTTCTTTATAAAACTCCATCCTTTCTTTCTGTAACTCCTCCCTTTTTTGATACTCATACTGTCTGAGTTTTAGTGCCTTCTCTTGTTTTTCTAAAATAACTCGAAGTCTCTCTTGCTCGTCTAATAAAGCCTGTCGTTGTTTTAAAAGTTCTCTTTTACGACCTGATGGGGATAATTTCTTATAATACTGGGCATAAGCAGGATCGTTAAACATTTTCGAGTTCTTTAGGTTCGGTGAATGTATTTTGGCATTATCACTGCTTTCGTGTTTTTCACTAAATACAACTTTACTATGGTGTCCAGGATCCTTATCAACAGGGGATTGACCCCTTACTGAAGATCCCCTTAGTGATGACCTTGGGCTGTCAAGGTCATGTTGAACTAAATTCTCCTTGATTTCCATACTTTTATGTGTACTAGATGCCACAGGTTCCTGTAAAGGCCCTATACCATGTAATTTTGGTGGGTATGTGAATTTTGGTCGCCCATCTAAAGGGGACACACTTCTTGACCTTGACCCTGCAGATCCTCGCGAACTTCGACTTAGGGACCTCTCCCTGGCGATCTCCTTGTCTATCAGCGATGTGTACCGTCTCTTCACAGTATCCTCTGGTGCTTTATTTTGCAGCAAATCACTGACAGGGTCCATTCCCCCCTGTCCTTGATATACTCTGTCTTTTGGAGAATGGGACTGAAGCTGAGTCTGTTAAATATCAAAATTAACCAAATACTAGACGGCAAAATTTTCAACAGGCCAAAAATTGAAAGAAGTTGCAGATGACACTTAAATTTCAGATTTTTTCAACTTCCTTGGAAGAAAACATGGTGGAAAAAGAAGAAATTCTTCTTAACCCATTCACACACAACAAAATTTTAGACTGGTCCAAATTGAAAGAAGCTGCAGACGGCAATCTCAAGTTGATGGAATTTTACATTTTTTGTCTATTTGGATAGCAAACATTGTGGATAATGAAGAAATTACTTTATACAATCATTTTTTTCATTTTCCATATTGTTTTCTTGAGGGGGAGTAAAAAGAAGGGATTAGTCAAGAGGCTTTAAAAAGCTTCATTGTTTGGGAATTGATTAACATAGAACATACAACAAGGAGATATCCAGGAAATGGACAATGAACAGTTAATTGAAATTTGAAAAGCCCTTACATAACAAAATAAGTTGAGAGAGTCTCTAGATCTAGTGAGTAATGTTGAATTTAGACAGTCAGATAACCTAATATTTAAAGGCTACCTAGTGAAAATGTTTAGACTACAAAAGAAGTTAAGCAAAAAAATCCTAGGTTTTGTAGATGCCAAGATAATCTAATAAACATGTGTAAAAGAATTGCTTATTACAAACAATTTCTTCTTTTTCCAACAAAACTCTTATGAAATAAGTACTGTTGCTGTTTTTTTGTTGTGTTTTATAGCTTCATTCAATTCATATAAGAATCAATATTGACAAGTCAACAAATTAATTACTATCCGACAAAATTTTAGACTTTTCCTGTTTCAAACGAATTGCATACTACAATTCAAAGTGCAATAAAATGAAATAATCAAGAGTCAAATAGGATAAGAAATAACATGAACATGGCAATACGAGAATTTGCTTGTGACAAGTAGTTTCTCCTTAGCCACGACATTTTCTGGAGGTCTGAAAAGTGTATTACACCATGTCAATGTCACACTATTGGTGACTGCCACCATGTTTGCATACAAACCCCAACTTCCAGTAACCATTTCAAGCTGAAGAGCCACCTATTTACTTCAAACTTATGTCATCTCTGATTTTTTTTGCGCCCAAAAATCGAGAAAGCTTCCACTGTATATTTCTTTAGCATATCAAAAGTTGTGTTTGTATGGTAATGGGCTAACATTTTCAATACTATAATTACAAATTATCTTAATCCATTAACATACAATTCTCCATTTTCATGTGCTAAATGAGCCTATGCGTGACATTTCCAACTATTTTGCATGTGCGTGACTCGCAAACATTGAGCACCCTGGACAGCCATTCGGGGCAATTCCAATATTCGCTGATTGTTTAAGGAAGCTTTGGGTCAGTATCTGTCTACAGAGCGCAGAGTGAAGACTCTGATCAGACTGCGGATGCACAGGCTGATCTTAGTCTTTACTTGGAGCACATGTTTAATGGTTGGAAATGTCACGCATGCCCTCAAATGATAAATTGTTATTTAAAAAATTGGGAAGCAGAAATTACTTGTCATAATTTTCAATTTAACCCATTCCCACACAATCCCTCCTTTTTAAACCCCTCAAGCAAAAAGCTTTGGGAAAAAGAATATGCTTGTAAAAAAATTCTTTATTGCAAACAATGTTTTCTACAAACGAAGATAAACTAAAATTTGTTTTCTCCAAATTCTTTCATTTTTGACTAGCCAAAAAAAATTAGTGTGGAAAGGAGTTTAGCCCACATTGAATTGTGGTCAGCAACCTCTTTGAATTTTGAAAAATCTAAAATTTGGATGTATGGAGAGTTTTACAACTCTCAAAAACAAAGTAAGGAAAAACAAAGTGTAAAATGAAGAATATGCTTGTACAAGTAATTTCTTCATTTTCACATTGATTTATGTACAGAAAGACACACAATTTCATGTAAAGGTAATTTCTCCATTTTTGTCATTTTCTTCCCAGAGAGACAAGAATATATGCAATTTTGTCACCTTGATAATGACATCTACAAATTCTTTAAATTTGGACTAGTCTAAAATATAGCTGTGTGGTATTTCCCATTTTGAAATTTTAGACTGGTCAAAATTGAGAGAGGTTGCAGACGATGACAATGAAAATTGAACGCAATTTAAAATGAAACCATCCTATGTGGTAGAACTTATTGTGGAAAATATAGAAATTGCTCATCACAAGCAATTTCTCCTTTTTCCACTATGTTTTCTCAAGTATAAAATCACTGACATAAAACCTTGGTTTGTACAGGAATGGGTTAAAGAATTTTGTGGTGTTTCTAAATCCTTTCAACAATGAATACAAATGCACCAAATATGATTATTTCAATATCTCTCGAAATATTCATTGCACTGCATTGCAATCTAGACTAGCCTGGGTGTTACTTTTTCTGCTCCAGATTTTCTGTATGATTTTGAATTATCAGCCAAATTATGGTAATTTAAATAATTGCAAATATTACAACTTCTTGGATGAAAGATTCTCAAACAGGAGAAAAAGACCAATCGCTGGCCCCATCCTCTTACTCTGTTGGCCAGGCTCATTGAGTCCGACAGGAAACTCCACTTTCAAACAGCGTTATTTTGCAAATTTTATGGCTAGTAGCCAGTAGCATGTAACAAAAAAGCAGAATGGTTGGTTGGTGACCTAAATGTCGAAACTACAGCTTGAATAAGTCACCAAACCAACAAAAATGTTTCAGAAAAATGGCAGCCAATGTCAGAGTTAAAATCAATTCCCGACTGAATGAATGATTTGATTGGTAGATGTAGTCCTTGATTGACAGCCATCATTGGTCAATTACAAGTAGCAAAAAGTTTATCAATTTTCTGTTATATTGTCTCATTTCATTTAAAGCTTCTTCATACTGCTGATTTTCTTACCTCTGAAATAGTCACAATATCTAGGTCATTAACCATTGGTCAGCTCAATATTTTTCCTCTTTTCATAATATTTGAAAACTTTGACATAATTAGATCATTATTGCATTAAAAGATTTCTCTCTAAATAACAATGAGCAGGTGGTGCAGGCTGATCTTAGTCTATACACCTGCCAAAGCCATTGTCAAAGCTTAAAGGAATATTCAAGGATCAACATGACAAGGGTTAACAAATCTTTTTGCTAATTGGTCTACTGAGTGTGAAATTTCCTGAGGCATTGTTACCACACAATGATGCTTTCTGGTGCTTTGAAGAAATATTATCATGGGAAAAGTGGGAAAGGGAGAAATTGAGAAATGCTAGCAACAAACAGTTTTTCCCTTTTTTTACAATATTTCTACCATATTTGGCACTTATTTTCCAGAATAATTGCAGTTTGAAATGTCATCTGCAGCTTGTTTCAATTTGGACCAGTCTAAAATATTGTTGTGTGAGAATAGTTCAGCCTTGAAATGTCACACATAGGCTTAAATATATATTTTCCATTGATAGGGAAACAAATATTTCCAACTTTAATCAATCCCTCTAAATTCCCGAAGAATATACCAGACCAGTACTCACGAAAAAAGTGAACACAATGAAAGAATAAAGGTCAGACATGCCTGACTTGTCTGACATAGGCTTTACTACTTGCAAACAAGCACTTTTTTCAAAGCCACTTGTCTTGGGATCAGCTTGAAAAATAAATACCAATTCAGTAAATCTCGGAATGATGCCAAATAGATATAAAAATTAGTCATATTATATATATTTTTCTACAACAATATTTTCTCAAAATTTATTGCTGTTCTCTTTTTTAGGACATGTTCATACAAGTCTGGACAAGTACAAAATCATGTCTTGCTTGCCCTGGGATAGATAGAGAAAATCTGTATTTCCACAGCACTGAAGATCAATAGCTGCTCCTATGAATAGAACTTTGGACCTTTTGATCATGAAGCTGACGGTCCCTCAACTAAAGACCTACGGCTTTAGGATAATTTAGCATTTAAGCATCTTGTTAATTGTTCTAACATAATCTAAGATTTGTTAACAGACAAATGATTAGTAAAATAGCTACAACACATTTTAATTCAATCATTGTTTTAGGACGAGCCTTTCATGGAACACTTTCCGGTCAGGCATAGTTAACTCAGTCAGTAATTCCCTGTGCTCTCTTTGGGTCATGAGTTTGAATCCAGCTCAGTCAATATTCTTTTGACATTTGACAAGTTATAGCAACATGCACCATTTATCTCTCAAAATGATAAGTAGTGCACCTAAGTGAGATTATCAGATGTCCTGGCTGTGTTGGTGTGAAAAATGACAGAAAGCCTTGTTTAGCAGCACCAGCTATCACCATATAACTGAAATACTGTTGAAAGTGGTATTAAAACCCCATACAAACAAACATACCATATACTTTCGTAAAAGTGCTTTATATATCATTCTTATCTTTCCTTCAAATAATCCACAAAGCCTGTGGCTTTGAAAAAAATATAGTTTTCTGTACACCTAAAACACAAGTGCAAACACCTAATCAGGTCTCTAACTGTTGTGAGTGCTCTGTCTGTGTTACATATAAGCCTAATTATATATCAAGAAAATACACATGTGGACCAAGAAAAGACATAGATTAATCTGTCATATCGCAGTGGCTGGAGCACCTAAGCATGGATTTCTGGTATTTCTCACACTAGTACTACCACAACATCCTTTCCAAGCCTCAAGCTGCTCATCAAATGTTGAAAAGGATATTTCCTGAGGCCTGGGATCGAACCTGAGACCCCATGAAAAAGGTTTCAGTGTGCTACCACTGTGCAATGGCCGCAGTCTCACACACGAATGGACTGAACAGATGGATGGACAGACTAACAGACATAATTAAACAAATATACCCCGTATACTTCAGAGGTGGGGAGGGGGGGTATAATTAAAGACACACTTTAGAATGAACACACAGCAAGAACTCTTTATGTTAGGTACATATAATCACATGTGCACACCTCAATGGGTCTAGGGGTCAAATCTGTGATCATTGTTAGCTCTCTGTCCAGGTCCATATTAGAAATATCAACACAATTTACAACCTTGGGAGCTTTCTGAGGGTCATTCATGTCTGACTGGTTTAATTCCTTCTCATCCTTGTGTGACTGTAACACTGGATCCTGATCAATTCATGTTGATATAATTTAATTTTTAGTTTTGTCTACCAATAATAGGCATTCCAATTGGTGGAAAAAATTATTTATACCTCCATGAACAAAATTTTAGCACGCAGGTATTTTGTATGCTTCCGCACAAAAAAGTCCCATACAAAAAAGTATTAAAATTTGTTAAGTATTTGCTTTTTTCACTAGATGCTATTAAATTATAAGAAATGAAGAGAATATTTTTTGTTTACATGGAGGTATGAACCGAAAAACCTATTCACACTTATGTATGAATCCGCTTCAAGTATTCATACAATGTGATTAGAATTATTGGTTCATACCTCCATGAAAACATGAAATATTTCCTTCATCTCTTTATAACATGTGCTGGGCATGTTCATGAAAATGTAAGAAGCACTTAACCTAACAACAAATCCTTTTTTTTTTCAATTCATTATACCTGGACGTGCACTGTGTTTGACATTTCCAACAGTTTCACATGTGTGTTTGTGCATACACACAGTTTGATCATAATCTGCACTATGAGATCTAATTCCCACAGTGTTTACTTAAGTATAAAATCATAGGGATGTGAAATCCAGGAACTGCACAAGAAAAAGTTAAAACTGAAGTGTAATATTTATAAACTAAGGAAAAATATATCAATTCACTGTCTTTAAGCACTGTTTCAACAAATCAATTAGCTTGAGTCTTTGTAGAAATTCATTTTGCAACATGGTTTAGTCAATTTAGGCTAGATTTTCTAACCTTTCTAATATTAGCTATAGAGGTGTTTAATCTATCTTGTTTATCTAGTAACTGATTTGATACTCTGTCAAAAGCTGTTGACATTGATAGTGTTTAGATAATCAATATAGACTATATTCCTGACCTACTTACCTCTCTTATGTTAGCTATAGAGGTGTTTAGTCTATCTTGTTTATTAAGTAGCTGACTTTGATACTCTGTCAAAAGCTGTTGACATTGAAATAGTTTTGTCTGAATATCTGAAATAAATTAGACAGCTTTCTTAACCTTCTATTCTGATTGTCAAATATTTTCATTCTTGCAGGCAGTGTAGATAAAGATCAGCCTGCACATATCTCCAGTCTGAAGCATGAGAATATTTGAATTCCTAAGGACTAGAAGCTGTAACACTGAAAGAGGATGCCAAGCAAGGCTGCAAATTTTTGATAGTGAAAAATCAAAAAGTAAACAATGGGGCATAGTTGGCAAATTTATCCCCCCCCCCCCACACTGACTCTGCTGGTCATGCCCACTGACTCTGACAGGAAGCTACACTTCAATATTAAATGTGTTATTTTGCTAGATTAATGGCCAGTAAAGTAATAAACAAGAGGGCCAAAACGGCCTTTAATTGAGCCTAGTACCTGTCTGGTAGGAACCTGATCTTACATCTAGAACAAAGACATGCATATGTGAAAGAAGATCATAATCCTTGTCATGCTGAATCTTGAGTATTTCTTTTTTTTTGCAGGAGGTACAGACAAAGATCAGCCTTCACATAAGCGCAGAGTGATCTTAGTCATCACCACCTACTTGTCCCCTTTAAGCCAAATTTGGGAATGAAAATCTTTTTTTTTCAAAAGAAATATTGACATAGAATTAAGCCAATCAATGCTTTCAGTCCTTTTAACCCTTGTCATGCTGATCCCAGAATATTCCGGTTTTGGCAGGAGGTGTAGACTAAGATCAGACTGCACTTATGTGCAGGTTGATCCAAGTCTATACCTCCTGCTTGTACTTTTCCTTCCATAGTTGTTAATGAAGTTGATTTCTAAAAGAAATATTGGTTTTTGAACAACAAGTTCTATCAGTGCTCTCACTCCTTTGATTTGACAGCATTTCTGTATGGTAATTTACACAGCATGACAAGGGTTAATGCAGTTCTTAGAAGGATATTTATTCAGCATAACAAGGGTTAAATTAAAATTCCATCTTTTGAAGGTTCATCAAAAAACATTTCTGTTGTTTCATTAATGCAAACTTTAAATGCACAAAAATTCTTTTGCCGTTTTTGACAAATAAAAAGTATAATGTGCACCTTCAAAAATTAACAGATATATTATAAAATTTTTATTTTAGGGTCTTCTCTCTAAATGGCTTTGATTAACCTATTTTGACACAATCCCATTTTTTTTAAGTCTGTGAGATATTATATTCAAGAATACAATGTGGAATTATAAGAAATTGCTCGACACAAGCACTTTCTTCTTTTCCCATAATATTTTCTAGAGTAATTGATGGATATTTTTCCGATCATATTCACTTTCAATTGTCATCTGCGGTCTTCTTCAAATTGGAACGGTCTGAAATTGAGTTGTCCAGTATATGTGGTTTGTTTCACTAACCTTCTCTCTCACTTAATATTTTCTCTTGTTGTTCTACAAGTGTCAAAATCTGTTTCTCATGATGTTCTCGTTCACCATGGAGTTCTTGTACAACTCTTTCTTTCTCTTCACCAACTCTGAAATAAGAAAATAGCTACAAATTGAATCCATGTTGAAACAAGAGGACCATGATGGTCCTACATAGCCCCCCAGAGTATGGTGGCTCAAGGCTTTATGATGTATACAAATTATCAAAGCCCTATGCTTACTTATTTTTGAAAAGAAGATTTTTTAAGATTTTCTCTTTCAATCCTGGTAAAACCCCTCCTTACGACTACCCCGACAAAAACGGGCATCCCTCTATTACGACCGAATTTTTACAGAACGGATTTTTTTTTCTTTATTTCAATGGTCCCTCTAAAACGGGCACCCCGCTATTCTGAATTACGACCACTAAATTCAGTACCAACTATAGCTGATACACTATTTTGAACCCCACTAAAACGACCAGTAACTTCACACGTTGAGACTGACCACCCGAATGTCACACTTTATAAGAGCGACACTAATTGGGTACGAATGCATTGTCAATACAATATTGGATTTTTGATTATGTGATATCGATCCCTTATTATAATAGGCGTTATTTCTATTAAAAGATTAAACTGGCCGATCACTTTTAGAAATAATACCTTGTAGAAGAATATTTTTAAAGTTTTTCTTCTTTTATTCTATGTAAAATCAGGGATAGCCCAGAAAAGGGCTAATTTTAGGAATACGGTAAATCTTTGAAGTGTTTTGGTAGAGGTTCAATGGATGATGATTTGTACCAAATATCAAAGCTCTAGGCTTTATGGTTTTGGGAGAAGAAGATTCTAAAAGATTTTCTTCTTTATTTCTATGTAAAATCAAGGATGGCCCAGAAAAGGGCTAATTTTCAGAGTATGATAATTCTTTGAAGTATTTTGGAAGGGGATCGATAGATAATGAAGTATACCAAATATCAAAGCTCTATGCCTTTTGGTTTAGGAGAAGAAGATTTTTAAAGATTTCCTTCTTTATTTCTATCTAAAATCAAGAATCGTAAAGAAAAGGGCTAATTTTCAGAATACGGTAATTCTTTGAAGTATAGACATCAATACATACCAAGTATAGAAGCTCTAGGCCTAATGGTTGATGATATGCACCAAATATCAAAGCTCTAGGCTGCAATAATTTGGAGAAGAATATTTTTAAAGTTTTCCTTCTTTTATTCTATGTAAAATCAGGGATCGCCCAGAAAAGGGCTAATTTTAAGAATACAGTAAATCTTTGAAGTTTTTTGGTAGAGGGTCAATAGATGATGATTTGTACCGTATAAGAAAGCTCTAGGCTTTATGGTTTAAGAGAAGAAGATTTTTAAAGATTTCCTTCTTTTTTTCTATGATAAATCAGGGATGGCCCAGAAAAGGGCTAATTTTCAGAGTATGATAATTCTTTGAAATAGTTTGGAAGAGGGTCAATAGATGATGATGCATACCAAATATCAAAGCTCTAGGCCTTATGGTTTAGGAGAAGAAGATTTTTAAAGATTTCCTTCTTTATTTCTATGTAAAATCAGGGATCGCCCAGAAAAGGGCTAATTTTCAGAATACGGTAAATCTTTGAAGTATTTTGGAAAAGGGTCAATAGATGATGATTTGTACCAAATATCAAAGCTCTAGGCCTTATGGCTTGGGAGGAGAAGATTTTTTAAGTTTTTCACTCCGTTGCCATGGCAACCAGAGTTCTTCATGGATTTCAATTCTTTGAAGCATTTTGAAAGGGCATGAGCTAAGGATCATTTCTGTAAAGTTTTGTTGAAATTCAATGGTTAGTTAAGGAGTAGAAGATATTTTTGTAATTGTGAATGGACGGATGGACGGACGATGACCGGTCACAATAGCTCCCCTAGAGCAATTCGTGCTCAGGTGAGCTAAAAACAAAAACAGAGTACGAAAGAAACACAAGAGGCCCATGAGGGCCTGAGACGCTCTACTGGTTATCAAGTTTTACACTAAAGAAATCTGATATTTCAGGAAGTAAGACTCCTTTTCCTGTGTTTTCTGATGGATTAATTTCATTCCAAAAGGAACTTTCCTTACAACCCTACAATTGTCCTGTGAAATTTAAAAAACTTGATAATGATTGTGATCTTCATCACATACACAAGAATGTTTTGAATGATAATGTGTAAGGCCCTTTTTTCTGTGTTTTGAATGCCACATTTATTCCATGCATCTTTGAAGAGAATCCGATAAAACTGTTGACTTTATTGTGTTAACAAAGATATTAAAATCAAGTTCTCATAAGGCCCCTTTACCTGTGATATTTTATTGTTAGTTTTATCATTTTGTGAAAGTAAACAGTGAATCCGATGAAATATGGGGGACTTCATTATGTTTATTAGAATATCTAAAAAAAATCATATGTCCCCTTTTTACATGATATTTGATGGATTGTACCCAGTTCTGAAAAAGAATTGTACAATCATTGTACAATCATTCTGTGAAATTTTTAAGTGAATCCGGTGAAATCAAGGGACATCATTAAGTTAACTAGAATATTTTAGAAAGTTTTTGATAAGGCCCCTTTTTATGTGGCACTTGCCATAATCAGATCCACTGTCAAAATCAACAATTGTAATGATGGTACAATCAATCTGTGTAATCTTTGGAATTTATTGTGTTAATGAGTCTATAGTGAAATCTTCATGGGCCCCTTTTCCCATGATACTTTACACAACAAACCAAATTCCAAAAGGAACAATTCTAATGAAGGTACAATAATTCTTTTAAAGTTAAAGAGAATCAATGAAAACAGTGGACTGAATTGTGTCAAGAATTTTTTGTAATAAAATTTTCATAAGGCCCCTTTTCTCGTGAAACTTAACAAATCAGACCCAATGTACAAAGGAACAATCCTAATGATAGATTGTTTGAAGAAAATGATAAAGACTGTGGCCCTTTTCTCGTGTTTCTTGACAGTTCAAACCATGTTATGAAAAGAATTATCATTATGACCTTACAATCATTCTGTGAAAGTTTCAACAAAATCTGATCAAAGCTGTGGGCTTCACTGTGTTAACAGGGATTTTTTAATTTAATTCTCATATAGCCCTTTTTCCCATGTTACTTGATGGATCTGAACCAATTCAAAAGGGAACTATACTTACAAAAGTATATTTATTCTGTTTGAGTATGAAGACAACCCCATGAAATCTGTGGACTTAGAGCATTAGTTAAGATTTTTTAAATTGAATTTTCCTAAGGCCCCTTTCCTATGTTTCTTGATGGATCAGACCCAATTTGAAAGGAACAATCCTTATGATGGTACAATTATTCTGTGAAAGTTTGAATTCGATCAGGTGAAATCTAGGGCCATGATTTGTTAACTAAGATTTTTTTTTAAATTTTCATAGGGCCCCTTTTCCCATGAAACTTTATGGATCAAACCTACTTCCGAAAGGAACAATCCATTTAATATAATAATCATTCTGTGAATGTTTGAAGAGAATTTGTTTAAAACTGTTGACTCTATTGTGTTAACGAGGATTATTTTAATCAAATTTTCATAAGCCCCCCTTTTCCCCGTGGTCCTTGACCGATCATATCCAATTTTGAAGGGAACAATCCTTATGATGGTCCAATCATTCTGTGAAAGTTTGATGAGAATCCAATGAAACTGTAGACTCTAGAGTGTTAACCAAGTTTTTCTAAATAAATTTCAATAAGGCCCCTTTTTCCATGTTTCTTGAGGGATCATATCCAATTTTAAAGAAACAATCCTTATGATGGTGCAATCATTCTGTGAAAGTTTGAAAAGAATCCATGAAAACTTTTAATTAAATTTTCATAGGGCCCCTTTCCCCATGTTTCGGGACGGATCTTACCCAATTTCCAAAGGAACGATCCTCATGATGGTACAATCATTCTGTGAGAGTTTGAAGAGAATCTGATGAAAACTGTGAACTCTAGAGTGTTAACAAGGATTTTCAATGGAAATTTTAATTAAATTTTCATTAGGCCCCTTTTCCCATGTTTATTGACGGATCATACTGAATTTCGAAAGGAACGATCCTTATGTAGGTACTATCATTCTATGAAAGTTTGAATTGAATCTGATAAATCTGTGGACTCTAGCGTGTTAACAAGGATTTTTTAATTAAATTTTCATAAGGCCCCTTTTCCTGTATTTCTTGGCGGATCTGACCCAATTTCAAAAGGATAAATCCTTATGATGGTATAATCATTCTGAGAAAGTTTGAAGAGAATCTGATAAACACTGTGGACTCTAGAGTGTTAACAAGGATTTTTAATGGAATTTTTAATTAAATTTTCATAAGGCCCCTTTTCCCATGTTTCTTGACGGATTATACCCAATTTCAAAAGGAACGATCCTTATGATGGTACAATCATTCACAATCATTCTGTGAAAGTTTGAATTGAATCTGATGAAAACTGTGGACTGTAGAGTGTTAACGAGTATTTTTTTTATAAATTTTAATAAGGCCCCTTTTCTCATATTTCTTGATGGAATTAACCCAATTTTGAAAGGAACGATCCTTATGATGGTACAATCATTCTGTGAAAGTTTGAAGGAAATCTGATGAAAACTGTGGACTCTAGAGTGTTAAAAAGGAAAAGTTTATCTGACGGACCACAGATGGAAGGACACACAGACGCTGGACGGAAAAAAGCCACCCAAATAGCTCTAGTGGCCTTCTGACAGTAGAGCTAAAAAATTAAACATGCTTATCATGTGATAATAGAAAATGAAAGTAGGATAAGTTACACAGAAAACTTGTTCCCTCTCTATCTCTCCCTCTTTTTTTTTAACCTAAAAGACCAAAAGAATGTTCAATTTCTGTGTAAGTAAGCTTTGAATTTTTACTATTGAAACTATTGATATTTTAACAAACTATCGTGATAGTTATCGATGTCAGGGAATTTCAATCAATACATGGATATTGTGGCTGTCACTATGGATCTATCATTACACCCCTATAATTTATACCAACTATAAAAGGTCTAAGCCTTATGGTTGGAGTGAGGAAGATATAGAAAATTTTTGTTCAAATGTAACATCAGGGATCAAATAAAAAAGGGCTAATTTTCACGGCAACCAAATTTCTGCATGGATTTCAATTCTTTGATGTACAATGAAACAGTGACCTAACAATCAATTCTGTGAAGTTTGGACGAAATTTCATGGTTAGTTTAGGAGGAGAAGATTTAAGGAGTTAAGGAGGAAAAAGTGTGAAAAGACAGACGGATGCTTGTAGATGACCAATCACAATAGCTCATCTAGAGCACAACATGCTCAGGTGAGCTTAAAACACAGACTTTGGACTCCGCAGAAAATAAGTCCTATACAGTATTCTATTACTATGCTTGCCTGGGAACTGGTGTAGTTTTTGGGCCCATATCAGCAAAAATATGATGAGAAATCAATTTTTCCAAAATATAATATCTACCTGAAGCCCTTGCAACTCTAAAAATAGATTTTTCTGGAAACAAAACATGGCTTCCTTTAGGTGTGAAGAATATGTCTTTCATTTCATTACTCTATTCATTCCTATATTCTTCTCGGTGTAAAATTCTATTCTTTGCTAATCCATTACCAGACAACAAAATTTTTAGACTGGTCCAAGTTGGAAGAAGTTGCATGCGACATTTCAAATTACGCTCAAATGTTAAAAGTAAATTTTCCATTCCCCACAAAGTCTTCGGTGACTATCAGTGATCTGCAATTGCTACATTTTTTCACAATTCAGGGTTCGCGCTGCCGATCGCCATTGTCGTCAAATGCGACAAAAATAAAATTCTGGCACAAGATTTTTTTCATTTGGCAAAGGTTCGTGGCGCTTAAAAACAAATGACAATTTTTTTATACATACTTTTACTTTGACTAATCTCCAGAAATCATGGCCAAGGGCGAAGTGTGTTTAATTGCTCAAGTATATCGGGTCAATTTTGTCATCGAGTCTGACACAAGACTGAAACATTGCCAAATGAATTACACTTCTGACTGACAGCAAATCAGATTAATGAAATGCGCTCATTGTTTGGCGGGTCGTATTGATTTTGTGTTGAGGGCGTGATTTAGTTTTAGGGATGACCTCAGATGACGGCTACAATTGAATACATTTATCACGTATGAATTGGCTCTCTTTAACAAAAATTTAATCAAACTGGCCACCATTTGCCTTTTCTTGGTGGTTACATTTGATGTATTTGTGCATATTTTCGTAAATTTCTGCCGACAGTTACCTCGAATCCTTGCTAAAACACTGCAGCATTCATGGGTTATAAGAAGGATATTCTGATGAGCTGTTGATAGTAACAGTGGTAGTTTGTCCAAATTTGTCAGAAATTTCAAGAGTTCTACTGTCCTAAAAGCAGACGAACCATTTCTTTTTTGTTCATTCGTACCCAAGAATGTTCATCCATAAACCGTTTTTTTTATACAGATGTCTACGTTATTCTATTATCAAATCAGGCATATTATGTAAGGCTTATTGCTATTTCCTTATCTCTATTTTTCTCATCAAAGTCTTGAATTTCTAATCAAAGTGCTGAAAGCACTGATTGAAGATGGGTCAACTCATTGTAGGTGTATGACTTAGGTACATTCATTCAAGAGTAAATTACGAATGAATTATCATGTTTACAACCTCTATAATATGTATAGATCTATTGTTTATTTCACAACATATAAGTTAAAAAAATAAATGTGCAGTTATGAAATGTTCAACTTTGGCACCAACTCCTTCTCAATTTGGCCCCAAATTTTTCCATATGGCCCCAACTTTTTTAATTTGGCGAAAGTGATGGCGACAACTTTTTTCTAGCCAGAGCAAACCCTGCAATTAGCTCCAAAATATCATAAATGTCCCCAGTTTTTTAAAGACCATAGGGACACTGTCCTCTTGATTCTAAAGCCCTGGTATCTAGATTGTTGATGTAATCCATCAATTTTTGTAAATATGTCCCCACTTTTTCTGGACCAGGGAACAATGTCCCCTTATTTCTATAACTTAGTTAGATTCTTGCTGTATTTCTTCAGGGCATGGTCAGAAAGTATCAATAAATGGCTTGTAGTATTTACCTATTCCAGCCGGATGATACCTTTAAATGCCCCTAAATATAAAAGTTTTGAAAAACATTGTGTAAAATGAAGAAACTGCTTTTAACAAGCAGTTTCTTCATTAATTGCAATGCTTTCTACCCCAAAAGACATGGATTCTAAAGATTTCATATATCTATAATTGTCGTCTACAACTTCTTTGAATTTGGACTGGTCTAAAGTTTAATTGTTCGGGAGTGGGTTAAAGCATTCATACTTAGCTAGTTCCTTGATTAGATTAGCCACACGCTGTTTATCCTCTGGCCTCAGGTCCTTCAGGGATGCTGTTGCTCTATGCAGACGTCTTATACTTCTCTCTGCAAACGTCTGAATAAACAAAATATACACCAATACTAGACAACAAAACTTTGGACTGGTCCAAAATGAAGGCTGAAGGCAACAGTTTAAAGTTTATGAGATTTTAAATATCTTAAACTTTCTGGGTAGAAAACATTGTGGAAAACAAAGAAATTGCTTGTTGCAAGTAAAAATTTAGCCATAACCAAACCTAAAAGCTTTAGACTGCTCCAAATTGAAGAAAGTTGCAGACAGCAAATTCAAGTTGATAAAATTTGAAGAGTTTCCCTTTTTTTCTTTCACTGTAGAAAACATCGTTGGAAATGAAGACATTGCTTATAATAAGAAATTTCTTCATTTGCCACATTGTTGCACATTATTTCTAAAGCATTTATTCTTGATGGTCGTAAAAAGGCAGGATGGGTTGAAAAGACTTGAACCTAAAAAGTCATACAGGGACAACATATCAAACTTGCCAAACATTTGACCTTGAGCTGCAACCTTGACCTTGGGGCTATATGAAAATTAGTTTCAATAACACATCTATTCATGATAGACAACAAGACAGTTAGTGTCAAATTTCATTTTCATTTACAGATGTAGGAAATATATTCTGGACTAGGCCATTTTTAATTTTTGCCTGAAAGCTTTGCCCCTGACCTTGGAGCTTTCGAAAATCATGGTTGAAAATGAACAAATTCTACCCAAAAAGAAAGAAATACTCAAAACTATTTCAACATGAAAATGTTGTCTGCAACTTCTTTTAGTTTTGACGAATCCAAAGTTTTGTTGTGTGAGGATGGGTTAACCTAACCAGAAAGGTGATAGCAAGGTTTCACATAATGCAGCTGCTGAAATTTGCTGAAATGTTACTTATAACCCATTACTTAACAACAAAACTGATAGAGACTTCGCATGACCTTGCAAGTAGTGTTAGAATATCTAGATATAAACATATGAAAAATTTACTTCATTTGATGCTGACACGGAATCTGACTTCTCGCTGTCATATGACAGATTGTCCGGGCTCTTTTTTACCACTTTTTGTCTCCCTTTGACTTGTCTCCCTTGCCTCTCTTTGGCCTTCCTAGATTCTGACACTTTCTGTTGTCTTGCAACTTCATCATCTGGGGATGATAAAACATCCTCAACAACTGGTTGGGATACAGGTATTTTTGGTTGTATTTCCTTCATTTTCCTGGCCTTTACCCTAGACGGTCTCTTGTTACCAGGAGCTGATATACCTAAAACATAGCCAATACAATGTTATAATTGCGATTCAAAACTTTTTTAACTTAGATACAGTAGAATCCTGTTAATGGCAACACTAATATGTCAAAGTTTTTGTTGCAATTAACCAGAAGTTGCTAATAAAAGGAGCTATTTGTTGAATAAATCTACTCTACTGTATTCAAAGCCTTTAGTTGGATTAATTCTAGAGGAAACTTGATTTTTTTTTTTAAATTGCTGCCTACAATTGGGAATTTTCAGCTCTAACTCTAATTTAGGGAAAGGTACTTTTTGCTAATGGGAATGGGACCGAATTTCAGCCCAAGGATAAAGCAAATGAGACCCCTGTTAAGATTAAGATTTCTAAGCCGCTAAATAAGAATCTTAAGAATTCTTATTAAGGAATCTAAACCTTATCATGCGTAACCTGGAATATTCCTGTTTCCGCATGAAGCATAGACATAGATCAGCCAGCACACATTTGCAGTCTGATTTTAGTTAACATCACCTGTTTGTCTCTTATGATTTAGAATTGTTTAAAGACTATTCATCCAACACAAATCTCAATTCACATCCATCCATGAGTATGCTTCCAGATCTTTAATTGTAAAGCTATTTGAAAGCATGTTATGAGTTATGTGTATTTGGCATTGGCTTAAACAAGTAGCCTTGACAACGTCCTATGTTTTCACTCAAAATAACAATATTCATTCTTCAGGACAACTCAAAAATCTTAGCAAGTGGTATTTTTCATTTCAACAACAAGAAGGCACCTCACATTCAACTTTTCTTTGCAAAAAGAGCCCATATGTAATAAGAGTTTCATACCTGGTATGTAAGCATCCTCTCCACTTGAGTCCATTTCTGTAAAAGAAAACAAGAGAAGAGTTGATACAGTGGTGCAGGTGCCATATGCAGAAAAAATAGTGGGAAAGGCTTTCTTCCCAGAGGGTTGTAAAATAGTTTAAATAGTGTTGAGCTAAATGGTGCCCTGCCCATCTCTGGTGAAGAGTCCATTTTCCTAGTCTGATCTTTTCTTCTACTCTTTTGACGTCTATGTGAGATTTCTGTGTAAATACCCTTGTCATGCTGAACCCAGAATATTCCTGTTTTGGCAGGGGGTATATACAAAGATCAGACTGCCCATATGTGCAGTCTGATTTTTATATACACCACCTACATTGTTCTTTTCCAATTCAAGTCACCACCTACTTTTGCAATTCAAGACCGAATTGTTTATAAATAACACATTTAAAGCCTTACAGTGTTTTCAGTCCTTTGATATTCACGTAATTCCCAATAAAGATTTTATTCAGCAGGACAAGGGTTAACATTCAATGGTGATTCATGAACAACTGAGTGATGTATATAGCAATAATTGACTGACTGCGGCTGTCTATCAAAAAAACTATTTGCCAATCAAATAATCCATTTAGTCCAGATTTTAACTCTGACTGCCACACTAGTCTCCTTTTACATTGTGGTTTGGTTACTGAAACATTGTAACTACAGCTTATTCAAGCTGTGATAACAAATCAATGTTCAGGTCGCCACCAAATATTCTATTTTACTCTTGTTACATGTTACTGGCCAGAAATTTTGCAAAAATTATGCTGTTTAATTTTGAAGTAAAAATTCCAGCTGGAGCTCAGACGGCAAAGCCAGGAATCCTGCAATTATGCTTTTTAACCCTTGTCATGCTGTATAAATCACCTTACTGAACTGCTGTCAAATCAAAGGGCTGAAAGCACTGATAGAACTTGTTGTTCAAAAATTTATATTTCTATAAGAAATCAACTTCATAAACAACTCTGATAGGAAAAGTACAAGCAGGACGTGTAGACTAGGCTCAGCCTGCACATAAGAGCAGTCTGATCTTGGTCTACACCTCCTGCCAAAACCAGAATATTCCGGGTTCAGCATGACAAGGGTTAATGTTTGTAGGGCATGAATTCTTCCATTGGTTATTTCTTCCTGATATGAAATGACATGTCCCTCTGCATAACAAGGTCAACCAAGATCACCTCCTGTGTGTTAAATTACAATTTCAAAAGTAAAACAATCAAAACAACATTGTATAAAATAATTTGCATGTAACAATCAATTTCTTCATTTTACACAAAGTTTTCTAACCAGAAAGTTGAAAAAATCTAAACTTTCATAACCTTTAAATTGTTGTCTGCAACTCCTTTGAATTTTGACCAGTCTAAAATTATGTCTTCTCAAGTTCTGGTAATGGGTTAAGGGGAAAAATGTACAATATGAATAGTCTGAAAATTGCATAAAAGTAATGACTGCATTTATATAGTCTTTAAACCCTTTAAACCCATTCCCACTCGATAACACTTTTTGATGCCCTTCAAGAGAAACTATTCAGAGAATATTGTGTGAAATGAAGATTTAGCTTGCAACAAGTAAATTCTTCATTTTCCACAATATTTTTTACCAAGAAAGTTAAAAAATTCCATTCACTTTAACCCATTCCCACATAGTGACGCTTGTGGACGCCCCTCCAGATAAACAATTAGGAAAACATTGTGTAAAATGAAGAAATTGCTTGTAACAAGCAATTTCTTCATTTTACACAATGTTTTTTACCCAGAAATTTAAAAAAGTTAAAATTTCATAGACTTAATTTGACGCCTGCAACTACTTTCAATTTCAACCAGTCTTAAATTTTGCCATCTAGTAACGGGTTAAAATGTCGTCTACAACTAGAATATGGTACTATACCCACCAAACCTTGAACCAATGCCATTATAAAGACCAGTCATCAAGAGGGGCTCCATCCTGCTGGCTAAAGTAGTGGCAATACGGATACCCTCAAATCCTAAATCAAATTGCCAGTTCAATGCTTAACTCATTCCCACACAATGACACCTTTAGACACACCTCTAGAAAAAATCTTTGGAAAACATTGTAGAAAATGAAGAAATTACTTGTTACAAGCGATTTCTGCATTATCCATATTGTTTTCTATACTAAAAGATAAAGATTTTTAATCATCTTGTCAATATTTTTGATCATGTCATGTCTGCCAAAATGAAACTAAAACCGGCCTCTGATCAACAAAGGTAAACTGACTTTCCTTTCGGTGACCCTTTGAACAATGATCCCTTACCTACAGAGGCAGATATTGTGGAGATCAACAAAAGTTCATCAATCACAGAGATTTGGGATTTAAAAAAAAAAAAAGCTCCAGCAACATTGGCTAATGTAAGATAAATCTACCAATAAAATGTTTTTCAAATTATGGACAGGGATCAGTCGCAAAAAAGCATTTACAACCAGAACAGACAATTTCAAAACACCAACTCTCTACAGACTTGTGTCTCATAGAGACCGTCGGAGGGCCTGTGGTTCTGGGGCTGAACAAACAAGTTATAAGACTGGCTGTTGACAAAGTTTTGTCTAATTAAGACATGGCAATAACCATATCCCTCAGAATTGTCCATTGCCTAAATAAATAATATTAACAATGCAGGGCTTTTTTTTTTTTTTGCTTTTTTTTTAGAACTTTGGAAGGGGCCCTAGACTGTTTGTATTGGGCTATTTTCGCACAGTTTTCAGAAGAATTGGGAAACATAAGTTTAATAAAAGAAAATAATAAATGTACGATTCATGCATCATTTTCAATATTCAAAGATAAATAACTATATTTAAGGGTCTTATCAGTAATAAAATGAATAGAAATATTAAACAAAACAAATTTTGAAGAAAATAAATCCTTACAACACAAAAATAAGCTGTAATTTGGGGAAATGTCTCTGCCACAAGTGGGAAAAAAAGATCCTTTTTTGAATTGGGAAGTAGCCTTTTATAGGCCCCTGTTGAAGAATGAAAAAAAGCCCTGCAATGATAGCAATAAGACTTTCCAGCAGAAGCCATTTTTACAGCCTAGAAATGCATAAACCCATTCTCGGCTGCTGGTGCCCCCAACCAGGCCACTGCCCCTGGACCTCAATGTGGACCTAGGCGGCCCTCATACCCCAGCCGAAAAAATAGGCCTATACAACTTTGGGTTTCCAGATTAATCCCTGGGCCTCAATTTGCTACACCATCAGATATTTAAAAATTTTAGCCATTTGAATAAAATGTCAGCCATTTTTGTTTTTTGACAGCAAGATCTCAAGAGATCTCGCACTTCTTACCAAAATGACAACTAAGAAAATTAATGTCACCATATTTGGAAGACAGTGAAAATAAAATAGTAATGATCTATCTGATCATTTTGACAGCATTTTATTAACATATGTACGAAGTTGATCCATAGATGATTGCTCATCACAAAACATACAATATTAGGATTGCAACAAGGAGCAAAGATGATGTGTGCCGTAGCCCTCATCAGCAGATTAGAAAGAGGGCAAGGATATCACAGCTAGAAAAAACTATGCCACACCGCAAGGTTTTCTTAGAGAAAGCTTAGGTTGTAGATGATTTTTCACTGTAAATTATCACAAACATAGAACATGTGAATGTGCACAGAATCTCGTCTACAGAGCTGGAATACAGAAAAGGTAATGCTGCTGACAAGCATGTCCCTAGATCAAACAAAACTAGTTTTTAAAGTAGATGACATCATGGTACGTTCCAATGTGTTGGCAGAATTGTTCCTTCGAGAGGCAATACTCAATATTTACATGCCTGAACGTGAAAGGAATTTTAAAGCGAATGAAAAAGGTTGGTGCGATTCAAGGAAATCAACACGGATTGCAACAAACATTTAAATATGAGAGGTATTTTCTGTCTACTAGTATTTTGGTGTCTTCAGTGGATTAAATTTACCTATATTTGCCCAAAATACATTTTGTTTATTTTGAGTTCCTCCGTTCTCCGCCATAACCGGTGTGCCATAGTAATCGCCAATCGTGAGTATTACACTTTTAATAGTGGTCGCGCTGATGAACCGAAATACTCAATTTTCTTTAAAGTTGTAGTTTTTATGGCGAATTTTGATGACATTTCAGGAGATTTTGAAAATATTTCGACAATTTTAATCATGGTTCAAAGCTAAAACAATGAGGCTGTGGGTCCAGGGCTTAGCCTATTACCTGGATACTCCGGACTATGTTTCGCTAACTCTCGATGCGCAAGAACACGGAATCTAGTTAAATTCAAACTGTAGTTACGAGGCTTTAGGCCTACGGAATACCGACGACAAATGGGCTGACTTTCAAAGCAATCAGTCGGATTTATTTAATCCATTACTGTATGCTCAAATTCAAGAACGGTTTTGCGGGCGGCACTTTGAAGTCCGGCATTTTAACATGACAATTCTTGAGTTCGTAGTAGAAAGTATTGTGGAAAAAGGAGAGTCTGTTTGTCACAAGTATAAAGACGGGGGCTATTAAGAAAAAGACAGAGATTAAACAATAAAGGGTTAATAATAAAGATATGTAACACGTTCACGATCTAGCATTCTATTATATTTTTACCTACTTTCTACATTTATTGCATGCGGGCAAAGTCGCACCCGATTCAAAAAAGAGAAAAAAGACACACACACGCGCGCACACACACACACACAAAAAAAGCAAAAAAAAAAAAAACACTAAACGGATCCTGAAATAGTAATTTACCGATAACAAGGCTCAAAATTATCACTTGCAAAATGCTTGTCGGAAATTTTGATTTTGCTAATAGACTTCAATACAAGCAATTATTTGCTGGTTGCATTTGATCGACCCTTTATCATTTAATAATGATTTCCGGTTTTGAGAACCTTTTATAAATCTTCAAGTGACTGAGTGGTGTATTGAGCATGTTACTGGTCTTGGGTTCTTAACCCTTACCTGTTTTGCAAATTTTTAGACCCGTCCGAATTCAAAGTTTTGCAGACGAATATTTACAAATGAATTAATTTGAAGAAATAACCATACAGACAATATTGTGGAAAAATAAGAAATTGCTTGTTACAATGTTTTCTCACTTATAAAATCACAGGGACGAAAAAAAACAGGATTAAATAAAAGGGATTTAAAAGGAAATGTATACATCGAAACTTAGTTTATACTAATATATTTTAGTTCGATTGCGACGAAAGCTTTAAGCTTATTGAGTCGCTCTCGAAACAACAATCCAGATGTTTTCACGCCCCTGAAAGAGAGGCAGTGGCTTATCCCCATGCATTTCTACGAACTTTCCAGCTGGGTAGACTGAGGCTGGCTATTAAGTGTCTTGCCCATGAACACACCTACGTAACGGAGGGGCTCGAACCCGTAACCTTCAGATTCACGAGTCAGGTACCTATACCACTCGACCGTCGAGGCAGTATCGAATCTGGAAACCACCAGTAATAATAAAAGAATCATATTCTGCCTACTAGCAAAATATTGCCAGTATCTTAACCCTTGTCATGCTGAACCCGGAATATTCCAATTTTGGCAGGAGGTGTAGACTAAGATCAGACTGCACTTGTGTACAGGCTGATCTTAGTCTACACTTCCTACTTGTACTTTTCCTGCCAGAGTTGATTTCCAAAAGAGATATTGTTTTTTGAACAAAAAGTTCTATTGGTGCTTTCAACCCTTTGATTTGACAGAGTTTCAGTAAGGTAATTTATACAGCATGACAAGGGTTGAAAAAGGTTAATTTCAAGCCGTGGGTAAAAATGACGTTACGTCGAGACTGATGCTAACGTCAATAGGTTTATAAAATTGGTTTGGTATTTTGTACATCTTCCGTGAGCTTCGTCCATTATTTATTGTCACATTTAGTTAGTATGTACCAGCAGTTAAACTGGTATTTCAAAGGTTTTGTAGACGAAAATTTAATCTGGATACAATTTGAAAACAGCCATTCAGTAGGATAGAAAATATAGTGTAAAAAGAAATTGCTGTTACAAGGAATTTCTTCTTTTTCTACAATATTTCGTCAATTAAAAATTCAAAGGCATGTAAAAACTAGGGATTGAACAGGAAAGGGTTAAGCAAAACCTGTAAGGTAGGAAGAGATTAAAAAAATCCCCGCATAATTTCTCTTTGTGAGAGGGGTTGAAATAAATTGTGATAAATGAAGAAATTGCTTGTTACAAGCTCAAACAATGGCGCAATGATGATAAGTTGACAGGAAACGGGTCAAGTACGGTTCAACCGATTCCTTAATGAGAACAACCAGCGCTGTTCACAAGATTCGACTAACGAAAGCTATTAATTCTCAACACAGCTTTGCAGACAAGTTGTATATGACTTAGCTGCACGTTTAAACCATTATCTAGCTGCGATAACGCAGCCCTCTTTCTGATAATCTGTTGGCGAGGCAACAGATTATCAGAAAGAGGGCTACATTATCGCAGCTAACCATTTCTAAAAAATAACAACGTTTCAGACCGGGCTAAATTCGAAGAAGTAGCAGACAGCAATTTATAGTTCATGAATTTTTTTTAAGAAAATCTTTGTCTTTTTGGGATATAAAACATTGTTGAGAATGAATAAATTGCTCGTAACAAGCACTTTTTTCTCAGTTCCACAATGTTTTCCTTTCCAAAGCTTTTTTCTTGATGGGCGTCAAAAAGCGATATTGTGTGGGGATGGGTTACGCGAAGCGGATTCATATATAGTAAACATGTACTGCATAAGTTATATTTCTTGGAAAAAGAGTGGGAAGGAAGAAATCTCTTGTAATAAACACTTTTTCCATTTCCTAGACCTATGTGGGATAGCAGCTGGAGGCTAGGAAGGGATGTAATGGTGTGAGAAATACCAGGATTCCATCCACCGCGATATAACTGAAAGATTTTTGAAAGCGGCGTAAAACCCCATTCAAACAAACAAATCTCCATTTCCCATATGTTTTCTATCCTGAAAGACCAAGATTTCTGAAATTTGATAAATTTGGAATTTTTGTCTTGAACTTAATTCAACTCGGACCCGTCTAAATTTTATCGCCTGGTAATAGGTTAAGCAGGCTGAGAGTCAGGGTCATGGTCGCTGAATCAAGGTAGGAAATGAATACACATCTCTTTGATAGGCCTAGGTCATCTTGTCGTACCAAGGGCGGCGAACGTTCTACTTATCTAACGATATTAGAGAAAAAGATTATATCGATATCCCTTCACTCGTGAGGATGGGTGTAAAGAATGAGAAGATATGAACAGGCTTGACTTTTTTGAAAAGTTGGTCTAACATCAAGATAAAGTTAGGCTACAGGATCGTGGTACTTGGTTTGAAATGAAAATCTAACACTAATTGGTGATTGTTTCTACAAAATGCGATGGTACTTGGTGAAAGGAGTAAGAAAATAAAAGCAAGGCTTAAGTTTTAGCAAAGTAAGGTTAAGGTCAAATGGTCAAGGATCTTAGTGCCATATGTAAGCCTATTACTAGATATTCGTCAAATTTGGTTTATTCATATCTATAACCAGGCATTTAAGCCGGTTCAATTGGTTCAATTAAAATGGTTCAATTGAAAAAGGTGTCATGAGAAGACATAAGATACATCTCTCCCGGCAAGTTATGTTGTGAGAAATTATAAGATACATCTCTTCCAGCAAGTTTTGTAGAAAGAAGAGATAAGATACATCTCTCCCGGCAAGTAATGTTGTGAGAAGATATAAGATACATCTTTCCAAGCAAGTTTAGTAAACAGAGAATATAAGATACATCTCTTCCAGCAAGTTTTGTAGAAAGAAGACATAAGATACACCTCTTCCGGCAAGTTATGTTGTGAGAAGATATAAGATACATCTCTTCCAGCAAGTTTAGTAAACAGAGGATAAAAGATACATCTCTTCAAGCAAATTTTGTTGAGAGAAGATTTAAGAGACATTTCTCCCGGATTTTTTTGTAGAGACAAGATATAAGATACGTCTCTCCCGGCAATTTTTGTAGACAGAAGATATAAGATACATCTCTTCCATCAAGTTTAGTAAACAGAGGATAAAAGATACATCTCTCCCTTCAAGTTTTTTAGAAAGAAGACATAAGATACATCTCTCCCGGCAAGTTATGTTGTGAGAAGATATAAGATACATCTCTTCCAGCAAGTTTAGTAAACAGAGGATAAAAGATACATCTCTTCGAGCAAATTTTGTTGAGAGAAGATTTAAGAGACATCTCTCCCGGATTTTTTGTAGAGACAAGATATAAGATACGTCTCTACCGGTAATTTTGATAGTCAGAAGATATAAGATACATCTCTTCCAGCAAGTTTAGTAAACAGAGGATATAAGATACATCTCTTCAAGCAAATTTTGTTGAGAAAAAAATTTAAGAGACATCTATCCCGGTTTTTTTTTGTAGAGACAAGATATAAGATACGTCTCTCCCGGCAATTTTTGTAGACAGAAGATATAAGATGCATCTCTCCCGGCAATTTTTGTAGAGACAAGAAATAAGATACGTCTCTCCCGGCAATTTTTGTATAGAGACGATAGAGGATATCTCTCCCGGCAAGTTTTATAGAGAGAAGATATTAGAAAAGCTTCTCCTGGCAAGTTTTGTAGAAAAACGATATAAGATACATCTCTCCCTGCAAGTTTTGTAGAGAGAAGATATAAGTGACATTTCCCTGGCAAGTTTTGTTGAAAGACGATATAAGATACATCTCTCCCGGCAAGTTTTGTAGATAAAAGGTATAAGATACATCTCTTAAAGCAAGTTTTGTAGACAGAAGACATAAGATGCATCACTCCTGGCAAGTTTTGTATAGAGAGAAGACATAAGATATTTGATTATTTCCGTTTATTTATCGTCGCTACCGTAGCACATGCCCATATGAGCGACGCCCCCAGAAGACGGTTAGTTGTTACGGGAGATAGTGCGAGGATACAGGACGAAACTGCTGAGAGCTCCGCCTGGTTCTTTAACGTGCTCGGTGGATAGCACCGTCACACGGGGCCTCGGTTTAACGTCTCATCCGAAAGACAATTAGTTTGTTAGTAGATATGGTCAGCCCAGGGCTCGAGCCCGTGATCTTGAGGTTTGAAGTCAAGTGCTCTACCAACTGAGCTAATCGGGCTGACCGACATAAGATACATCACTCCTGGCAAGTTTTGTAGACAGAAGACGTAAGATACATCACTCCTGGCAAGTTTTGTAGACAGAAGACGTAAGATACATCACTCCTGGCAAGTTTTGTAGACAGAAGACATAAGATACATCACTCCTGGCTAGTTTTGTAGACAGAAGACATAAGATACTTCTCGCATGGCAAGTTTTGTAGACAGAAGACGTAAGATACATCACTCCTGGCAAGTTTTGTAGACAGAAGACATAAGATACATCACTCCTGGCTAGTTTTGTAGACAGAAGATATAAGATACACCTCGCATGGCAAGTTTGTGGAGAGAAGATATAAGATACATCTCTCCAAAAACGTTATATATAAGAGACACCCCTCCCGGCAAATTTTCGAGTGAGATGATATAAAAGACACTTCCCCCAGCAGATTTTGTAGTTAAAAGATAAAATATAACATTCCCTTGTGGTTTCTTATACTGTTAGACACGGACTGTAAATAGGCTGATACGACGTTTAACTTGCCCAACAACGTTTTTAGGAATGAATGTCGGAGATCAGAAATTCACTTCTCGTCTCAATGAACGATTGTACTTGTCAATAGTTTTATTTATTATATACCTATAAATGATATGAATGAAAATCTGACCATCTAATACAACACGACAGAAAAAAAATCAATATTTGGCGTGTACTAAAAAACCGTGTTCGTCAAGTACCGTTAAACACGGACTCCTTTTTGTGTATTGACGTTCGGTTTTTTTTCCGGAAAGTTGGTTATTTCTTAATCATTTAATGTCATGTCTTAAAAGGTATATAATAAAAGGAATATTACAACAGTGTGTTTTTCTATTTGTTGTTATCGTGTTCTCGAATCGTGTTTAGGTATTTTTTATTGGATTCGACCTTCGGTCTCATCCAATAAAAAATACCTACACACGATTCTCGAACACGATAACAACGCACAGAAAAAGACACTGTTGTAAAATTCCCTATTTATTTATTCGTTTCTTTCTTTTTTTTTTTTTTTTTTTGCAGATGCGATATTTTAATAACTGTAAACTCACAACCATAGGAGATTGTTTTTATTGCCATACAAATGTAGTTATATGATTAGTATGCATGATCATAAATGTACTTAACCCTTGTCATGCTGAACCCGGAATAATCCTTTGATTTTAACTCAATTCCATAAGGGATTTTATACAGCAAGACAAGGGTTGATCTATCATTATAATTATTATCTTTCTTTTGTTTCCCTGAAAAAAAATTCTGTTACAATCAATAGCATTATCATCAATACTTAAACATTTTTTCTGTTTAATCAATCACCAGACAACACTATTTTACGTTCTTCCAACTTGAAACAAGTTGCAGACGGCAATCTTAATTTAGTTAAATCTCAAAATTCTTTGACTTTTAGGTAAGAAAACATTACGGACAATAAAGACATTATTTGTTTCAATCAATTTCTTCATTATTCACAAATTTTTCACAATGTTTTCCAAAGCTTTTTTCTTCAAGGGTGTAAAAAGCGGGATTGTGCGGAACTAAGTTAACTGTTATTTATTATTATCCTTTTATTCCTTTAACCTATTACCAGACGGCAAAATTTTAGACCATTGCATATTGAAAGAAGATGCAGACGACAATTGAAAGTCTGTGAAATTTTGGATTTTTTCAACTTTCTGGAGAGTAAAAACGTGAAAAATGACGAAATTGCTTTTAACAAGCAATTTCTTCATTTTCCACAATATTTTCATAGCATTTTTCCTTGGGGACGTTTAAAAGCATCCGACTGATTGGGAATGAGTGAAATCGTGTCAACCTAGATAATAACAACTGACTGATCAAAGGCTCCATTGCTCTTCTGGGACAAAACTTCTCACCAAAAGGAATCCTGAAACCTTCGTTTAACCCATTCCAACACAAGAAAATTTTAGACTGGTCCAAATTGAAAGAAGCTGCAGACGACAATTTCAAGTTGATGGAATTTTGAATTTTTTCGTCTTTTTGGATAGAAAACATTGTGGAGAATGAAGAAATTGCTTGATTCAAGCAATTTCTTCATTCTCCACAATGTTTTCCAAAGCTTTTTTCTTGGAGGGCGTAAAAAGGAGGGATTGGGTTGGAATGGGTTGAATTGTTTATACATGTATACACCCCTCTATCTAATCAGAATAGCTCACAGGCCCGCTATGAAACGCTTTGCCGAACAGAAAACGAACGTAATGTTAAAAATAATTTTGTTGGAAACATAAAATAATATGAAATTCATTTCTATTTCTGTTCGGCATCGCTTTTCATAGCGGGTTTGTGACCTTTTCTGATAGAAATGATAGAGGGGTCTGTACAAATGTTTATCATAGGATTCCTTTCTGTGAGATATTTTGTCTCTACTATAGCAATAGAAATTTTAACCGCATCTGACTTTATTAAGAAATATTGAATTTATAAAATCAATAAATATAAAATAATAAAAATAAATCAATAAAAATATTTCTTTTTCTTGGTAGAAAGGCATTTTTGCCGAAATATTGAAAATTAGAGTGATTTTGTATAGTGTTAAAACAGTTCCCTGAGGAACATTATTGTGATACTGTTAAATCTATAGTTGAAATCAATTCATTTTAATTGCAACTTCTTGTTATTTGCAACAAAGATGTTCACAAATTGAATCTGCGTTAACAGGTTTGTAGTACATTGTTATTCGTTAAGTATTTTTTTCTGGTCAAATTGGCCCCGTACCCTCTTCCTGGAATGTTTATTCCCCCCTCTCTTTATAGAAAATTCCGCCTCGCAGGTGGAATTTTCTTAGTAATCGAAATATTTTTTGTAAAACTGAAATTTAAACTCAATTTTAAAGGAAATGGTTCAGTTTTTAACGACTGAATTGCAGTACAACAGATATTATTGTTCTATTTTTGACATACAATTAATTACAAGAAAATGTCATTAAATGTGAAAAAGCAATTTTCCCCTAGCTAAACCTTACATCAAGATTTCCCTCCTGAAAAGAGTACGGACCTCTTCCCCTAAATCAAGAAAAAAAAATCCTGTCTTCTCATGTATTTTAATTATTTATTAATCATTTTTCATTGATATTACTTAAGTTATTGTTAAAGGGACATGTTATTTTCTCTGGAAGACTGAATAAGTAAGTAATCATCGTTGCTTTTTGAAACACGAAAATCTGGCCTGTTGTTTTTATTTTTACATAACTTAACACACCCCCATAACGATAGTTCTTTGTTTACGAACCAAAACCTTTTTTATCGGTGCACCAAACATAAGTGCTTATCGCCAGATGTTTTGAAATAGGATAACTCGATATACATGTAGTTCTACAACCTCGTAACTACAGCTTGACTCAAGCTCTAGATACGCGATCTGAGAAGTAAATCGAGTAATCTTGATTGTATATCCGAAGAGAGGTTGAAAATGCCAGGATGCAGTCCGAAGCCTACCGAGCGCCGTAGAGTGAAGTACGAAAACACCCGATGTAGCTATCCGAACACACTCGGTTTGATTGTTTTGTAAGCTGTGGGATGCTGAGTGAAGTTAATCATTTTGTAACAATGCCCCTGTGAGTAAAACGTCTTGGAGGATTACAAACAGATGGGGCAAACTGGATATTTAGCGTGACCATTTATTTTAAAATAGTTTTATAGTAATCATTTTAACAAAATGGTAAGTCAAAGTTTTAGTTCAGTAGTGGTGTTTTTGATTTATAGGTACCGATTTCTTTGTAATATCAAATAATTGCTAGATGGACAGAGAGAAATAAAGATACAAAACACAATCCCATATTCAAAGTATATAGACTCTATCGACGAATTGAACTAGATTTATTGAATAATAAAAAAAGAGCATTTAGGCTTAAGTTTCATACCTCTATTAAGCAAAATATCTCGCCAAGTTATGATTTAATCAAAAAGGTATAATTCCAGGATACCAAGATGTCAAATAAGCAAATATTGTAGCAGTTTAGGCCGATATTTAACCCCTTTTGCCCAAGCATACAAAGCTACCCGTAACCGGCTTCTTGTTTTGTGTTTTTCGTCGATGGATAAAACTACTTTTTTTCAGTCAACGCGAATTGAAGAATGTTGATAGACATTATCAAAATTTAATTATTTCCTTTTAAGTGCCGGCCAAAAAGGCCGCTGTCTTTATTTGTGTATGGTACAATTGTGACGATCTTTCAGTAATCTCAAAGAAATGAAAGAAATAAACTACCAATCAAATTATTCATTTTGATCGAAACTGGAATTCGAACTCCGCCATGGGCCGACATTTATGTGAAGCATTTATATTAGCTTGGTGACTTAAAAGTCGTCACTACAGCTTACTCAAGCTGTAGTGACGACGTTGAGGTCGCCAACGAACCATTGTACTTTATTGTTACATACTACTTGTCATAAATTTTGCAAAATAGCGCCGTTTAACCCATTCCCACACAGCAAAATTTTAGACTGGTCCAAATTGAGAGAAGCTGCAGACGACAATATAAAGTTGGTGGAATTTCGAATTTTTTCGTCTTTTTGGATAGAAAACATTGTGGATAATGAAGAAATTGCTTAATACAAGCAATTTCTTCATTTTCAACAATTTTTTCAAAAGCTTTTTTCTTGAGGGTCGTAAAATGGAGGAATTGTGTGGGAATGGGTTAAAATCGAAGTGACACATGCTGTCGGGTCAATAGGCGGGACCAATCGAGTGAGTTGGCGGGGCCAGCGATTGGTCAGTTCATCTACACACGTCTTTCCTTGGTTGGGATTCTGGCTGTCTCGTCTCGGGTTCTGATTCCCCAGGGTATCATAACAAAGTCTTGAACTATTTAATGTACAAACGTTATCTAATAATCTAAGGATCTTTGATATAACGTCGAAAGGCGACCAATACCTCGTAACTACAGCTTTAATAATGCTGTAGTTACCAGGTATTGATCGCCCATCGATGATATGTTTATCAACAGATTTGCAATTTGATATATTGCTGATATACAAAATTATTATTGTACTGCAAGTATTTATCTATCGAGCCCACAGACGCTTGTTTAATTACGAGATATCGCGTCTTTTATCATTAGGAGAATTATACTTTTATCTTATCGCCGGTGCAGTGCATGTTGTGAAACCTCTAAAAACTAAAAAATGTGGTGTTTTAAAAGATATATAATGATAAATGAATAGATAAATTATTTGTATAAATGAGAACAAAAATAAAATGAATAGATATAAAGAGATTAACAAAAATGAAATGAAATTAAATAAATAAATGAAAATACAAAAATAAGAAAACAAATATGCTAGGTCACACATAACAAAGAGTCAAACAACCCAAAGTAATACAAGCAGAAATGAGTCGTTTCTTTTGATTTGTTTGTTTGTATGGGGTTTTACGCCGCTTTCAACAATCTTTCAGTTATATCGCGGCGGCTGGAGCACCCAACAATGGAATCCTGGTATTTCTCACACCAGTACTACCATTACATCCTTTCCTAGCCTCCAGCTGCTATCCCACATAAGTCTACGGTTAACGACCCATTGGTGAGAGACAAATAGTCGGAAAGGATGAGTGCCGCCGTCGGGGATCGAACCCGGGACCCGGTTCTTTTAAAAAGATTTTACCGCGGCTATAATCCGCGATGTATAACCCGATACGCCGTATTCTATTTCAGTCTCTTAACAGTAACATGTTATATTCAATTTTATTACCGTCGCTGATGCGACACCCTATATCTTATTTCCGTCGCCGCGATGTATTTTTTCCGTCGCCGTATTGCGATATCTTATTTCTGTTGACGTACCGCAATGCACGATATTCTTTTTTTCCATCGCCACACTTTATTGCAGCGAAGGAAATCATATCTCTTGCATCGCATGATATACTTTGGGTTCGAAGATCCAATCAACAAAATATTCATACAAAGTGGGATTATTCTTTAGATTTGGGTCAGTGAATTCTATATCTGCAGTCTGATCTTAGTCTAAACCATATGCTAGAGATGTTTGATTGAATGGAGTTTAACGCCACTTTTAACAGTATTTCAGTCATATCGCGGCGGCTGGAGCACCTAACAATGGATTCCTGGTGTTTCTCACATGATTACTACCACTATATCCTTTCCTAGCCTCCAGCTGCTATCCCACTTAGGTTTATGATTATCCACCCATTGGTGAGAGACAAATGTCCGAAAGGATATGTGCCCCCGCCGGGGATCGAACCCATGAAATCCCCTGATTAAAATTTGGAGTCTGACGTGCTACCGACTGCTTCATGACGGCGGCAGAGAGATGTTTACATGGTGATTTTCGAAACAAATATAACCAACAAGTATTTCCATTGCTTTTAGCCCTTTGACTTTCATACAATTCTGTAGACGATTTTCAGCACGACAAGGGTTAACAAAGTGAATGATTTGGGAAATGCGAAGAATGAGTGGTTTTGCGGACGAAAATGTAAAGAGGATATATTTGAAAACAACAACAATAACTAAAGTCAATGACAATTTAGTAGGATAGAAAATATTGTAGGAAAAGAAGAATTTGCTTGTCACAAACAATTGATTCTTTTTCTACAATGTTTTCTCAATCCTAAATTCACAAGGACGTGAAAACTAGGGATTGAACAGGAAAGGGTTAAAGGACCTTATATAATTAAACCCCCCCCCCCTTTATGACAATAAATCGTTAATTGGTGTGCAAAATGTCGTAACTACAGCTTGAATAAAGAGTTTTTTGGCGACCTAAACGTCATAACCACAGCTTAAATAAGTAATAGTTAGGATGCGTAAATCGCAAAAGCAACAGGAATTCAGGCTGAACATAAATGTAGACCAATGTTTGAGTTCAAAGTTCATTTCCGGTGTAAATGAATGATATGATTGGCCGAACTATTGTTTGATAGACAATCGCAAGCTGTCATTTTTGTGGCGATCTAGTATGGTCGGGAGGAACACATTTATTGTTAGTGCTCCAGCCGCCGCGATATGACTAAAATACTGTTAAAGGAGTCGTTTAACCCTATTCAATCAATCAATCAATATCCCTTGTTAATCGGGTTCTTAATATCGAGTTGATGGGATAGGCAGCGTGACCTACACATTATCGATTGCGTAAATTTATGTGCGTGTCTTTCCGTTTACAGTAAATCTTGCATGAAGCGACTACCCATGGGGGAAAAGTGGTTACTTAACAGAATGGTCGCTTGAAACAACTTTGTGTAATAAATGAAGGAATGACTCATTTGTATACATAAGTTATTACAGAAATTTTGGCCAAAATCCTATGTTGCTTGGACTCATTAGAATCAGACGATTCTAATGAGTGCCAACTACATTGGATTAGGATATATTTGTCTTATAGCAATTATGACCACTTCGTTCTGAGATTTTTTTATATTGTGGTCGCTTAATTGTAGTGGTCGCTTCATAGAGGTGAACGCTCAAACAATATCGACTATATTTGTATTCGCTACAGTAACAAATATCAAAATGAGCCGCATCCCCCAGAAGACAATTAGATGTTACGGTGGATGGGATCGTGCAAGAATGCAAGGACAAAACTGCTTAGAGCCCTGTCTGGGTCTTTAACGTCCTCAGTGGATAGCACCGTCACACAGGACCGCGGTTTAACGTCTCATCCGAAAGACAATTGAATGTAGTTTGTTAGTTTTCTCAGTCCGGGGATCGAAGCCACGGAGTGCTCTACATGTACAATCCGAGCTAATGGGACTGACGAACAAAAAAACAGTGTTAACGGGGAACATATCTTTTATAAGTGGAAACTACTTAAACACTCTGGTCAATGATCGGAAGTACTTGAGTAAAAAATATCTTCTTTGTGATGAACCGAAAAGGATAACACAATAAAATGACATTAAAATCGACAATACATTCATAGCAACTATGAGGCCGAAGCCATTGGTAGCACGTCGGACTCTTAAGAGATCCAGGGTTCGATCCTCAGTCGTAGCAAAAACCATGTCCGACATCCTAAGTTGGATGAGCAGCTGGAGGCTCGGAAAGGATGTAGTGGTAGTGCTGGTGTGAGAAACATCAGGGATCAATGGTTAGGTGCGGGAGATATGACCGGAATACTGTTAAAAGTGGCGTTAAACCCGATTCAAACCAACACAATGATTATAACGATTTAGCGGATAATTATTTTTGTAAGTGTAGTCACCGAGTGAACAACAAACGCTATAGTTTCACGATTGGGACGACCACTTTTAAAAATACAGTTTTTGTTGTTCACGAAACAACAGATATTGCCATCTTACAAGGAAAACTATAACGATTATTCTATTTCTTTAATGCAAAAAGAGACAATTACGAATGATTTTGGACAAATTCTCTCAAATCGCGCCATTTTGTGTTTTATTTACAAGCAATTTCTTCTTTGCCCACAGTATTTTCTACCACATAGGATGGTTTCATTTCAAATTGCATCAAAATTTCATTGTCGTCTGCAACCTCTTTCGATTTGGCCCAGTATAAAATTTCAAAAAACGGGAAAGGGTTGAAAGCTGTCGTTATCGTATTTCTCGACACCTTATTTTTGGTATTTTTTTCTATTTCAGTTATACAGAATCATTCCAGTTTTTGTCTTTCTGTCATGCATAACGCTATCACGTGGCCGTGAGTAATTTTTACCTTATTTGTAAGCAACGACCCTGACGGTTTTGCGTGTATTGTGCAGGCTAATCAGGGTCGAACATTTGCTCGTTGCGCAGACTCTGTATGTATAAAATATTTTTTACACCGTAAATGTGCATACTTTTTAAACCAATTACCTTTCAGTCCTACATTTTTACAAAAGAAAACATTCCATAATTGCAATGTGTTGGGAAAGGAAGGGCAATTTATTCTGCGCAACTTTTTTGTCAGCACTATACCGTCGTCTGATGTCAAAAATATTGTAACAACGCTTTAGTGATGCTGTAGTTATGAGGTTTGAACACACATTTTACGATATGACGTGTATTTTTGCTCGTGCACCGACATATACCTTCCCATACCTCTAGTAAGGTGAATATATCCGTTCGTATGAAGCTAACCGGACCATGAAATGCTTATGGTAACCTATTGTAAAAGAACATTGTCTGGCGGTCATCCATTGGTCTGGCTAGCAATTGACGGATTATGGGATTGGTTGGCGACCTAAACGCTGTAACTACAGCGTGATTCATTAAACTAACAAAAATATTTCAAACAAAATGTAGGCCAATGCTCGAATTCAAAGCTCCCGGGTCAGTGAGAATATTATGTATTGTCTAAAGAAGCTTTGTGATATTATCTATCTACAGAGTGCACGGTGGCGACTCTGATCAGACGTGACGGACATGCTGATCTGAGTCTATGTTTCATGGCTAGAAATATGATACATGGGCTCAATTGGCCGGTCGCTAGCCCCGCCCACTGACTCTCTAGGCCCCTTCCATTAACTCCATAAGGACAAGATGTTGCCTCTCAAACCAGTAGATACTTTAGGTGAAAATTTACCGACGCTCGGGTCATGATTAACACAATTTAATCTGAACCTATATTTATTCTTGTCTTACTAGAAAGGTAATCATAGCCATCGTTTTTTTCTGTTGATGATTTCAATTTAATTTTACAAGAATTTGATGAATAAGAGCTTACGTATAAATTATGTCGTTATACAAATAGATTTATAAACTTTCGACCACTTTTATTTTCGGTTGCGAAACATTGCTGTGGCGAATCCCTGGTAAAGTGTTCTAGCTTTTAACTGGAGAAATCGACGGGTTCTGACTTGATTTAGTTAAATCATTATTATTTCAAATGTCAGACATCTTTTTTGTTATGTTTATTGAGTTTTTGAAGGGTTAATAGCGAAAGAAGGTTGGAGTCGAGCCTTATCATCGGCAGTTTTCCGCGAGCTTAGCCATGGCCTTTTCGTATATATTAGCCCGAAATGTGTCGAAATAGTCCGAAAAATCTGCGATTTATGGTAGGATAGTGTCATTTTAATCCATTACTAGACGACAAAATTTCAGACTGGTCCAAATTCAAAGAAGTAGAAGACTAAAAGTTTTAGTCGATGAGAATTTTGATTTTTCCGGCTTTTGGAGTAGAAGACTTGCAACACGCAATTTCTTCATTTTCCACAATGTTTTCTAAAACGTTTTATCTGGGGGCGTTAAAAGAAGCCATTGTGTGGGAATGATTTAATATTTTCACAAAAAATAGGCAGTATGACAAAAATGAAGAGGGCCAACAAACATTACTGTTAATCATCAATTAACATACAACCAATTCACACAGGTAACACTTAAAGTAAATTGCAGATGAAAATTCAGAATTATTGTAAAAATGAAAATTATGTCAGAACACGCGTTTGTGCCCTTTTCTATAAAAAATAATAGAACCAACAGCAGGAATAGAAATATCTTAGTGTAGTGACATTCTGGGTTGTTTTGGGAAAGCTGGGTTAAATACCCCATAGGATAAGCCGATAAACACAGATACACAATGGACACTTATCTTTTTTTCTTTGTTTGTGGAACTTACGCGTTCTTCCAATCTCTTTGCACTTGGTCATTCATGAAGCCTAATCTTGATGAATCCACGTCTAATTTCAACATACATTTGCCAAATGTGCATTTTTCATAATTCACAATGCCGAATGAAAAACTGAATGCCAAGCTGGAAAAGAACTGGCTCTTAGTGATAAACACATATTTTTATGCGATTTTAATTACCCGCCTGAACGTCTGTTTGTTCTGCATCACTTGTAAAACAAATTGCTGCAGTTCTGCACGAACATAAGAATAATCATGTTTTTATGCGGTTAAACGTCGCTTTGAACAGTCTTTCAGCTATGCTTAACCTTTTCACCTGAGTTTTGGGTATTGCCGATTTGGGCTTGGGGTATGCAATTGACCAATCGCTGGCAACGCCCACTGACCCCCTAAGCCCCGCCGTTTTACTCCGACAGGAAGTTCTGCTTCGCTTTTTAACGGCGTTATTTCGCAAAACTTATGGCCAGTAGCATGTAACAAAAAAGCAAAATGGTTGGTTGGCGACCTAAACGTGGTAACTACAGCTTGAATTAGCTGTAGCTACGACGTTTAAGTCGCCAAACCAACAAAATAGGTAACAAAAATGGTGGTCAGTGTCGGAGTTGAAAGCTCAGGTCCTGGCTGAATAATTGATTTGATTGGTCGATTGATTACTTGATTGACATCGCGATTGTTCATTTCCTTCCCAAGGACAAACCATCGACGTCTACGTAGGAATACGAAACGGTCCGTCTATTCTCGAAGCTGCCAATCGGCTTCATTTACCGCTTTCCACACCATACCGTCTTAGAACGCCCCTGCCTGTCCAAGGAACATCAACAACAAACAAACAAACAACAACAAAAGCACGCACAAAACAAGCAAACAAACAAACAAACAACAACAACAACAAAAACAACAGTTTTTGAAAACATAATGGACAATGAAGAAATTGCAATGCCTTCATTATCAAGAATGTTTTAATTCCCCAAAACATGAAGAATTTCCAAATGTCATAAACGAAAATTGTCGCTTGATTTTTTTTTTAAATTTGTCAAGTCTAAAAACTGTCGCCTAATAATGGTTTGAGAGAATTGTACAGTATTTTACGTAGAAAATTGAGAAGATAGGCCAATACGGTTAAACGTAATTATTACATTGTTCTCGCTAGAGTCGTTACTTTTCGATTGAATAAGCATAGGTTAAGACGCTTGAGTCGCCAAACCAACAAAAAAGTTTCACATAAACTTCGGCCAATGTCGGAGTTCAAAGTTCATTTCTGATCAAACTAAATGAGTTGATTGATTCTTTTATTGACACTTGCGATCCGCCACTTGTTAAGCAGTTCGTGAATTACGGAAAAGGAGCCTTTATAATCCCATAACCACTCGACAATTTTTAGACTGGTCCAATTGCAAACGACAAGTTTGAGTACTTGAAAGTTTGAAAACCTTTGTCTTTACGAGTAGAAAACATTGTGGATAATGAATAAATTGCTTCAAACAAGCAATTTCTTCATTTTCCACAATGTTTTCCAAAGTTTTTTTCATGGGGGTGGGGATGGGGGTATATGCATTCAAAAGCGTCATTGTGTGAGAATGGGTTTAGATAAATTTGGTTTATGCCGATCCTGATGTAATTAACTAGTTTGTAGTAGTAAAAATGCTTGACAATGGATCCATGGTTTTGTGGTAAAAACATTCTAGATAATAAAGATGGCTTGTAACAATTAATTCCTTCATTTTTCACAATACTTTGGCAGCTTTATCTTAGGGGCGTCTAAAGGTGTCAATGTGTGGCGTGGGGGTGGTTTAATTAACAGTGGCCATCTTCCAAAATATAGTCTGAATTCATGATAGAGACAACCTTTTCTAAATGGCTTTGATAATCATTGTTCATTTCGTTCACCAGTGCAATTATCACATTTTTTGAAAACTCTGCATCTTTGTCGCTTTATTAGAAAAATACATACTCGCCATTTTGCGAAGGAAAAATCGTCGATGGGAGAGTAAAATATTGAATATAAAGCACTATCAAAGCTGCATTTACGATTTTTGCTAGCCCATCGCCGAAATGTCTTGTAATTGCAAAATTCAAAATCAGCCTATGTGGTGTCGATTTATCTTATTTCACAGTCCTTCTAAAGCTTGTTTTTCATAACTCGATTTTTTTTCCAAAATTCATTTTCCTTTTCATTTTAACAAGAAATCATAAAACTTCCAAGTCCGCCCCTTTTCCGGTGACAGGTCAACTATCTTCGGTTCAAAGATACCCTGTATATTCAGAGAGAACAGTGCTCTCTGCCTGTTCTCACATATTCGTTGATGAAAGATAAATCACTCACAGATAATTAGACCCGACTGACAAGTTGACTCATAGCAGACTCCCGCTTATCATATCTACTGTTCTTGTGATAGAGTAAGAAGCGAAGGGTTTTCTTTCGGAGAAGCTGATCTTAAACCTTTCAAATTTTTTGAAATTTTAAACTGGTCCAAATTGAAAGAGGCTACGTTCAACCAGAAATAAATAGAAAATAGTGTAGGAAAAGGAGAAAGTGCTTGTTACAAGCAGTTTTCACTTTTTCCACAATGTTTTCTCAAGTATTAAAATCAAAGCGACGTAAAATCCCGGGTTTGTACGGGAAGGTGTTAATAAAAAAAAAAAAAAATAAATAAATAAATAAAAATAGAAACGATACTTGTCGAGCTAAATAGATTTTCTGAACTGAAAGGGTTTGTAAGTGCCTTACTGAAAACAAAGCAACTTGACTGAGAGATTCTATTTTTCTAGATATATAAACCTTCAAATGGATCCCTAATATGACGCCTTTTGAAATATAAGGGTTTGTTATTGGTGATGTTTTCAGTTATGGATGAAAAGAGAACACCCAGCTTTTAAAGAAGAATCAAAGGCATGGGTTGGTACCCAGCTATCCACCTACCAAAGATCAGAAGAGAACTTTGATATCCGAAATTTACCGACCCTTATAGGTAGCGTTTGTGTTGGTTTTGCGACTTAAACGTCGTAACTACAGCTTATGCAAGCTGTAGTTACGACATTTAGGTCGCCAATCAACCATTTTACGTTTTTGTTACATATTACTAGCCACGAATTTGGCAAAAGAAAGCCGTCTGATATCGAAGTCGAACTATAAAGCAGAGTTCAGTGGGCGTTACCAATGATTCTTCCATTGTTTGAGAACTTCGGAATCTCAGACTGGTTGGATTCCTGTCCAACTGGCAGTATAATCTCAGCACGGTATTGTGTGACGGGATGGACCGGAGACCTAAATTTAGCTACAAGCTCTTTACTTTTTCCAGCAAGATAAAATGAAAATAAGTCATACCGAAAAAAGGTATTACTAGAAAATTTGCTCGGTCGAGTCCGGTTTGCTCAGTCGAAGTCGCGCAGTGGTCGTAATTCGAATCGCATCTAAGCCTTACAATCTATTTTCCGACAATTGCCAGAAAACCATCGCGAGATGAGTCATTTGTCTCTCGCCAATCACTTTAGTGGAATGGCGAGGAAAGTTGTGTTTTTTTTTTTTCCTGATGTGAGAAAAGACAGGATACCATGTGCATACCAGATGCACCAGCCACCGCGTTAAAACTGAAATCCTGCTCATTCAGTCAATTGACCCACCAACCAACCAACCAATTATCAATCAGTCAATCATTCAATCATTCAACCCATCCATCAATCATTTAACCCATCAACCAATCATTCAACCAATCAACCAATCAATTATTCAATCAACTCATCATTTAATCATTCAACCCATCAACCAATCATTCAACTAATCAAGTAATTAATCAATTATATTCGATCAATACGATTGATATTTTTCTTAGTTTGTAGGATGATCTTATTTCTCATATTTTTGCTAGCTCACGCAACAGCGTTAAGATTTGGACAGAGTGAGATGGCTGATAAGCGATAATTGATTACTTGTGACATAGACAAGTATTATACAACAGATCGTATTACTGATAAGCCCAGCCTATACGTAAACAACTCGGGCCGTCTGTAGGTGCATTTTATCTTAGCACCGCTAACTTACTTTTACATTTTTTACCCACTACGCGAGAAGTGACCAAGTAGGAATATCACTGAACGAATATGATCATTGGCCGGGCTATCAAAACTTCGTAACTACTGAATGCTTGAACAAGCTAGAGTCTCGAGGTTCTGGTTGATAGATCACGATCAAAGACAGATCAAGGAATCAATTGATCAAATTAGATCGGAAGTTAACTTTGACATTGACGATGAAGCTGTGCGTTGACCATGAATCGTCTTTACTTCTAATGATGGCTGATTTATGTTTTTTCTTTTTACTTTCCAGCCAGAATTACAGAATTAAACGTAATAGTCCATTCATTTGAGTAGTTTTCTTTCAACAGATTAAATACTTGAAGACGGTACTTATATTTTTACCTTCTTTTAATTCGTTGGTTATGAATAATCGCTCAAACCGTCATTCCAATAATTCGATAGCATCAAACGATCTCAAAAACGCCTCTTGCACAGATTATGAAAGAAAAGTTTTGATTCTCATTTTTCAGCGAAGTAAACCGACTGGGACCGGAATTCATCGGTTGAATACTTCTCTGAAAAACTGCCTTATTTGTACTTTCCATGACGTATCAACTACGTCATTAGCTTCCGCTAGTAATACAGTCCTTTTCCATATCACACGAAGACAAACGACCCCCCCCCCCGATAAATTCCGGTATTCCCAAGTCGGGCACTGAGAATAAATCAAATTAAAATGAATTTTAAGTGAATTTAGTCGATTTAACGCGATGTAAGAATATTTGTCGTTAAAATTACATTAATAACTTTTGGAAAAGCAGATAAATTACCTATATCAACTTTCCATGAAAATCTGTTGAATACTCAATATAGGTGGAATACAATTTGAATCTAACTGTAATCACTCATTTCTCCTTACCCCCTTCTTCCGAGCAGGTGAATGGTATTATTGTTATCCAAATGTGGTGAATCGAAAAGACCTACGGTCGAAAACAAACCATTTTATCTCTTCTTTCCTTACATGATACGATCGTGAATTGACCAATCGCGGCTGCAAACAAATAGTCAGTCGACCAATGAATAGGGAATATTACCACAGTGTCTTTTTCTATGCGTTGTTATCGTGTTCGAGAATCGTGTGTAGGTTTTTTTATTGGATGAGACCGAAGGTCGAATCCAATAAAAATACCTACACACGATTCGAGAACACGATAACAACAAATAGAAAAAACACACTGTTGTTATATTCCTTTTATTATATACCTTTTAGGAAATGACATTAATAAAATTCTCTTAAATTGCTAAGAAATAACCAACTTTCCGAAAAACCCGGAACGTCAATACACAAAAAAGAAGTCAGTGTTTAACGGTACTCGACGAATACGGTTTTTTGCTACACGCCGAATATTGATTTTTTTTTTCTGTCGAGTTGTATTTGACAGCCAGGTTTTACTTCATATCTTTTATAGGTAGATCTATATAATAAAATAATTTATTTAGTTTGGAAGTTCACTATGAACTAGTTAACTGGTTGGTGACCTACACGTTGATCGAGATGTAGTTTCGACGTTTTAGTCCCCAAACAAATAAAATTCTTCGCAAATGTGACCCACCATAGTTTAAAATTATGACATCAGTAACGACATTTAAACGGTTTAACTTTAGCTAGTCAATCAAACAACCCACTCAGTCACGGAGATTCACGAAATCGTCCGTAAAGTTAAGTCATCAGCACTTGTGCATAACAGTCAATGCCGAAGATAAGAGAAAATATCCGGCAAAAATCGGGTGCATTCGTATCAATCTCATAATGTAAATAAACACGGTTTGAAACACAAAATACTCTTTCTTTAGAAGAAAATCTATGTACATTGATATTATGGAGGCCCCGTTTTGCTTAGTGACCAAATAAACGGCATATTGATTGAACTGTTTTCTTGTCTCGGAGGGAATAAGCAACTTTAAGGAATGTTTTATTTCAGTGATGGAGATAATTAAAATTACCGATTCGGACTGAATAAAAGTTTTAATTGGTCAGTCTTTTGCCAAATAAAAAAAATCAAAAATGCCATTTCAGAATATGACGATGGATGTAGCGAATGCACGGCGTTCGACATGACCCGGAGTCCAAATACAATCTTCAAACACGAGGACGGCTGTCTTGAATACACCTGTGAATGTTTTTGTAACGGTAGCTGGAAATGTCCACGTGAGCTGACCAAAAACACTTGTCAAGGGGAGTGTAAGACCTGCACGGCCGCAGGACAGGTAAGTAATCATTAGCTTACACTACAGGATAACAAAACGACCGCTGATAATTGAAAATTGGTATGTAGGATCTTCCAACGGACCTCTTAACCCTTTCCCGTTCAAATACGGGATTTTACGTTCCTGTGATTTTATACTCGAGAAAACTTTGTGGAAAAAGAAGAAATTGCTTGTAACAAGCAATTTCTTCTTTTTCCACAATATTTTCTACCATATAGGATGGTTTCATTTCAAATAGCATCCGGTTTTCATTGTCGTCTGCAACCTCTTTCAATTATAACTAGTCCAAAATTTCAAAAAACGGGAAAGGGTTAAAGGTTTTTGTCATGTTTTTCCCCTGAAGTCAAATTTGGGCTCCCCCGGACGCACCACGTTTTATCATAGATTTTGCAGTCTGATATAAGTCTACTCTACCTGCTGTTTCTTTTAGTATTGGGGAAATTTTTATGTACAAAACAGAACTAAATTTGACAATAAAAAAGTTTTGCAAAGAAAGGATAAATATCTAGCATGACAAGCGTTAAAAATAGATTAAATGTGGACAATAACTTATTTCGTTCGGTTAAATTGTAGGAGAGCTTGGACCTAGCAGTTTTTTGCCTATGCATGGACTGCAGACCCCGAGCAGCCTAGAGAGGCACACATATCATAGAGTGTATTGATCGTCTTAACCTTTAACATGCTGAAACCGGATTATTTTTGTTCTGGCAGGTGGTATAGACAAAGACCAGCCTGCACATAAGTGCAGTCTGATCTTTGTCAGCATGCTTTTTCCATTTAAATCAGAATTGTTTATAAATTTAATTTTCAAACTCATATGGACCTACAACTAGTACATTCAGTGCTGTCAGCTATCTGCCCTTTGATTTCATGTTGATTTTAAAGTCATTTTATTCGGCATGACTAGGGTAAATACCTATTCACAGTCTGCATATTGAAGATGACTGTGCAGAACGACATACTGATCTGAGTGTTTGCTGAGGCAAAAATAACGGATCGCTGGCCCCGCCTACTGACTAAGCTGGCCACGCCCACTCAATCCAACAGGAAGTTCATCTTTCATATGAAAGGGTGTTATTTTGTAAAATTTACGACGGTTTAGTTGCCAAACAAATAAAATGCTTCGGAAATATCGGTCAATTTCTGCGTTTAAAGTTTATTTCCGGTCTAAATTAATGAATTGATTGGTCAATTGGTTCTTTTATTGATTGTCGCGATCGGTCGATCGTTGGAAACGTCATTCCAGCATCCTATTGTCATAGTGTTGTTTCCGTCGTTCGTCAGTTCATGCGTTAATCTTTCTTAAGTTATTTTCTACTCAAAAACTGTTGGCTCATTGACAAAACATGGTTTTTGCTTGTTGAGCTTATTTCCTCTTATGGTATATAGTTAAAACTTTGAAAATATTCTACTTAGAAAAAGTCACGTAGATTTTAACATGATTTTACGTAAATGTTTCGAAGATGACAAAAATAATGCTCTTATTTCCAGACTTGGAAAGGCGGCGAGCCCTTCCAGTTTACCGAAGACTGTTTCCAGTATAACTGTTTTTGTCAGTGTGATGGTGGATGGAACTGTCCCAAGGAAAGAACCCAAGACGTTTGTAACAAAAACCTCACAACAGGCTGTTATTATTGCGATGTGTATGGGACTCGATATCAAGGAAATTCCGAGTTCACATATATCGACAAAGATGAAGGATGTATTGAATACGCATGCGTATGTAAATGTGACGGAAGTTGGGACTGTCCCGGAGAAAATGCCATCGACACGTGTAGTATAAATAAAGAAAGTGGGTGTTATTATTGCAATGTTTATGGGGAAAAGTACGAAGGGAACTCTTACTTTAAACACACGAACGGCTGCATTGAATATGAATGTGTGTGTAACTGTGACGGATCCTGGAGTTGTCCGGGTGATAGAGCTGTAGATAAATGTAGGACAAATTCAACTACCGGATGTTATTACTGTGAGGTTGACGGCTATTTGTATCAGGGGAGTTCCCGGTTTCCGCTCGTAAGAGATTGCTATTTATATCAATGTGAGTGTGGCTGCGATGGCGGATGGACCTGCAAGAACTCAATCGGACAATATGTCTGCGATGATAATGGCAATGTTCCACAGGAATGCAAGTCTTGTAATATTGACGGGAACATCTATTTTGGAAATTCAAGATTCTTTTATCAAAAGCAATGTGTTAAGTACATGTGCACCTGCGACTGTGCCGGAAGATTCTACTGTAATGGAAACGAGGCCCGCGTGACGTGTGATGACGTAAACATTCCCTTGATCCCTTCATTAAGTAGCTCCGTTGACTATAGATCAGGTGGAGATTTTTACAGCGAGTCTAAAAAGCCCGGCAACAATGTTGGAGACTGCCTGCCTTGTACAGTCAATAGCATGTCTTACAGACCAAACTCCAACTTCGAGATTGTGTCGGGCTGTGAGCGAATTCAGTGCCAGTGTCCATGTGACGGTATGGTCAAATGTACAACCAGAACACCTATAAAGGACTGCGATCTGAACAGGGACTATAGTGACCAAGCATTCGCTGCCTTGACAGGAAAAAGAGCAGTAGAAGAAGGTGTGGCAGTAGACACTTGCATAAAATGTAGACATGCTGGTGTTGAGCATGAAAGTAAGTTGAAATTTCTAGTGGTACAACAACACTGATTGCATGCTACTAGCCAATGGTTTAACCCATTCCCACACATTACTCTTTTTATGCCCCTCAAGAAAAAAGCTTTTGAACATAGTGGAAAATGAAGAACAAAGCAATTTCTTCATTATCCACAATGTTTTCTTTCTTAAAAGTTGAAAAAAATTAGAATTTCATCAACTTGAAATTGTCGTCTGAAGCTTCTTTCAATTTGGACCAATCTAAAATTTTGTTGGGTGGGAATGGGTTAATCGTTGTCATGCTGAACCAACAATAGTCCTGTTTTAGTGGAAGGCATCTTTGACCGCGGTAAAACGTTAATGATAAACACTTAAAGTAAGACCAAAAATGACAAAGTATTTCCTTAATGATGACGTCATGAGATGCAATGAAAAATGGTGTAATGATAAGCGTTTATTTTCCAGTCATTTCCGATCGTCCAGGTCATTTCCGATCGTCCAGGTCATTTCCGATCGTCCAGGTCATTTCCGATCGTCCAGGTATTTGTTCCTGCTCCGTAGCCCTTTCCTTTTCAATCCCTGGTTTTTACGTCCCTGTCCATTTATGATTGAAAAAAGATCTGTGGAAAAGAAGAAATTGCTTCTACCAAGCTATTTTTTTCTTTTTCCACAGCATTTTCTACTCTATTTGAATAGTTATTTTTCAAATGAAATCCTAATTAAATTTTCGTCTGCAAAACCTTCGAACTTAAACTAGTCTAAAATTTTGCAAACTAGGAAAGGGTTAACAGACATAAGAAAATTCAACCAATCTACGGAAACACAGTGTAGGACGATATTCTGTTAGATAGCTCCTTTTATAGTTTCAACATTTACTAGTCTGTTGACCTCGTCTCATTTGGCTATGCTATTTTTCCAGGTTTGTCAACGTTTGAGTACGAATCAGATTGCTGGCGATACAAGTGTAATTGTCGTTGTAACGGAAGTTACGACTGTCCCTCGGAAAACAGTCGGTACATCTGTACTGGGCCGGTCACGTGCACCAAGTGTAAAGTGTCGGAGAGTCAGATTTTTGAACCAAATACAGAGTTCGCCCTAGAACAAGGATGTTTTAGATTCGACAAGTGCAAGTAAGTAATCACCTGAAACGTACAAAAACCGTTATAGAAGTGCCGACTACTTCATTACTTTACATTGAATGTTCGAAAATACAGCTCCTTTAAATTACAACGGGTTAGTCGTACAGCCAGGATATGGGTTTATAGTTATAAAATTAAATTTTAGTTTCGTCTATCAAAAACGGGCGTTCTGATTGGTCGGAAAAATATTCATAACTCCATGAAAAAAATTTGGAACACGCAGCGATTTTGTATGCTTCCGCACAAAATAGTCTCATACAAAAAGGTATCAACAGTTGTAAAATATTTGCTCTTTTGTTCGATGCTATTAAATTATAAGAAACGAAGAGAATATTTTTTGTTTTTATGGAGTATGAACCGAAAAACCTAATTATACTCATGTATGAATCCGCGTCACGTTTTCATACAGTGTGATTAGTTTTTTCGGTTCATACCTCCATGAAAACAAAAAAAATCTCTTTATCTCTTAAATCTAACTAATTACCACACACGATTCCGCAAATTACCCCTTGAGAAAGTATACTCGTAGGAAACTCTGTAAGAAAAGGGTATTTGCTTGATCGAAGCGATTTCTTCACAGTTCCGACTTCCATCAGAGTTACATTTCTAACATCATTTTATACTAAATCTTAGGTATCTGTTCTTTAATTTACACTAGATTTGAGTTGTCGTCTACAACTTCTTTCAAATAAGACCAGTCTGAATTTTCTTAAACTGGTTGTGTAAAAATGTGAGCTATTTTCAATGGCCGGAATCTAGAGATGTGAAAAGATCTTCTATACAGTAAAAAAATACATCTAATCGAAATCTAAAATGACGCGAAAAAAGGTCTTAATTCACAAATTCTACCAAGACGGTTCTTGCCATTATATATGGTTTAGTCAATTTCCACAAAATGACACTTTTTGATGCCTCTCAAGTTTAAAAGCGATTGGGAAAACATTGTGCAAATTGAAAAATATGCTTGCAACAAACAATTTGCTACATTTTCAGCAATGTTTTTTACCCATAAAGACTATAATTTAGATAAACTTTTATTTTTTCTCTACAAGTCCTTTCATTTATGAGGAGTCTAAACAAAAAATATTATTATAATTTCACTGTTACTGCAGTGAAAGTTTCTATGTGCCTGTAAGACATTGATATATCTTTAAACTTTTAGTTATATATTGGACATCAACAAGCTTTCTGTCGGACAAGAGTTATAAAAAAATGTATCAATGAATAAGAATGATTTGTCAACAAGAAGACCTGAATATGCACATATAATTTGATATTAGTTTCGTTTATTAAAGTTCAAGCATTCTCAATGCCCATGTTTTAATTATTCAATGGATAAAATTCTAATATCTCTACTATTGCGTATGCTTGAGCACAAATTAAATCCACAAATTGTACTCAAAGCTGCGCGTATTCATAGAGAGTGATTTTAGGTCTATACCTGAATGAAAAAATCATCAACAGTGAGTGAAATGTATGAATGCAAGTATTACATGATGGGTAAAACAAAGAAAACAAAAATACAAAAGTGTACTATTTCTTCTTTATATATTTTATGCTATGTAATGTCACAGTATCATGATTACAAGTGATATCTGACTCTCAGTTTTCTGTGAAGCACTTTAAGCACATCACAGGATTACGTAGACGTAGTTTTCTGTAAAGCACATCACAGGATTACGTAGACGTAGTTTTCTGTAAAGCACATCTCATGGTTGCGTATACAAATGATGTCTCAGAAATAGCTTTCTGTGAACGTCATAACAGAATTAACAGAATTGCGTATACGAATAATATCTAAGGAACGGCTTTCTATAAAGCATATCTCATGTTGCATATACAAGTGGTGATTTAGAAAAAGCTTTCTGTGGAATTAAGAAATGATACCTTAGAAACAGTTTTCTATGAAGAGCACCACATTGATGCATATTCAAATGTTACTTTAGACATCGTTTGTTTGTGAAGCACATCACAGGACTGTGAATATAAATTAATATCTTAGAATCAACTTCTTAGAAGCAAATTGCTTGACCGTAAATAAAAGGATATCTTAGTGGAAAATAAATAAAAAACAATATGCACTTTTTAAACAATCCTTGTCATATAACTTTCCTGTAATATTGAAGGGGTAATCTTTATTCAGTATGCTATGGCGTGTTTCAGATGTAACTGTGATGGAGGTTGGAACTGTGAAGATGGAGAGTACACTTGCGAACGGTGTCAAGGTAAATATATCACTTCCGGTTCAAGATGTTTTTACTATCATTCGATTTCTACTATTGCAAAAGGTTTGTTGATGCCTAAATAAGCCTTCCCCGTACAACCCAAGTGCATTTGGCTTTCGAATTGACGGCTCACTGGTTTCCGACATGACAAAGGCCGTTAATTTGCATAATCAATGGCCATACGCAACAAAATACGAAATTCAAATCATTCTTTGATTGACAGCTGCGATTTGGCAGTTTTCGCACAGTCCTTCTTTTTACACACCTGACAAAGGAAAAAGATGTAGAAAACATCTTGGAAAATCAAGAAATAGCTTATTAAAATCTACCTTTTTTTACAATGTTTTTATTCTAAAAGAATAAGAATTGTACAATTTCTTCAACTAAAATTCAATTCTGTTTCACTTAAATTTTGATCAGTGTAAAATGTTGGTAAGAGACGTTTACCCATTCTTACATAACACAATTTTAGAATGCCGAAATTAAAAGAAGTTCCAGACGATATTTTTAAGTTGGTTAAGTTTAAGAAATCCTTGTCTATTTTGGTAGAAAACATTGTGGATAATGGAGAAATTGCTTGTAACAAGCAATTTCTCCATTATCCACAATGTTTTAAAAAGCTTTTCCTTGAGGGGCGTAATTAAGCCGGATTGTATGGGAAAGGATAAAACTGAAGCTCCTCATTTACAGCTAGGCTGTTAAGGAAGACGACGCGAGATATTTGCACACCCTTGTCGTCGCTATCGGAGTCGTCATCGCCTTCCAAAAATTTTGACATTTTATAATATCTTTTGTATTACACTCATTTGGAAAAAAACTTTTGACACTTTTGGAATTACAATGTACATTCATTTGGATATTAAAATAGCAACTCGTACTTTTTAGAGATGTAAGCATAAGTTACCATTTCATTTCGACTAAGATTTTTCTTCCATTTTCCAGCACTCTAACTAAGAGCGCAAAGCACCCATAGGCGATGCTTATATTCAATTCATTTAAATAAACCAGGTTGTAATGTCGACGGAAAGCGTTTCCAAGGCAACTCGACGTTTTCTCTGACTCGAGGTTGCGATTTTTATGAGAAGTGTACATGTGGTTGTGACGGAAAGTGGTCGTGTGATGCGGAGGGTCTGAAGGATCTCTGTGGCGATTGTCGTAAATGCAAAATCGGGGACCAGTATTATAATGGCGGACAGATTGGCTTTAAAGGTAAATAATTGAATGATAGTTCATCTATCACGATTCTGGCGTTTTAATTGGCTGATTTGTCAATCTGTCAATCTGATTTCCAATCAAGAAGCCGATTGTTGAATGAAATCATTCATTTAACCAGGTCGAATGTTTATATCGGGCATCAATATCAAGCATTTTTATTGGATTTGCGACTTGAAAGTCGTAACTGCAGCCTATTCATCTGACAACTTGTGATTGTGGCGGTACACCATGGCGATTGTTCACGAGGTACCTACCCAGTATGCGTGTAGTGAGATGAGATACTAATGTAATCATGATTCAAATAATGTGTACTCAATATTGATTAGATGTGTGTGTGTGATTGTGATGGTATATAGGAATGTTCATGAGGTACCTACACACGTTGTGAGATAATTGATATTTCAGCTAAAGTAGGGCGTACTCGATATCGATTCTGTACGTGAAATTGTGAAGGTACAGATGTACTTACACATGTAGTGCGATATGGGAACATTGTTTAATCATGATTCACATCTATATTCCAGTGTACTCATTCGATTCTGTGCGTGTTATTATGACGATACTTACGAATGTACACGAGATACCTGATAAGAGATCAGAGTAAAGTCATGATTCACATCTATATTTCAGCTGAAGTGGGGTGTACTCGATATCGATTCTGTGCGTGTGACTGTGACGGTACGTACGAATGTTCACGAGGTACCTACACATGTAGTGAGAGAAGCGACCAGCCTGTTGATGGACTGTGCAATGACTGTGTCCACGGGTCTAGGAGATATGTGTATGTATTTCATTTCAGTCTCGATATAGGCATTTAATACGACGCCCAAATTAAATCAAAGTAGTGAAAGTACTATAAGCTAGCAAAGCATGGTTGAATTTAGAAAATTTTTCCCTTGTTGGGTAGAAAACGTGGTGGACATTGAAGAAATTGTTTGTTACACACCCACAATGTTTTCAAAAGCTTTTTTATTCGGATGCTTAAAAAGCGGAATTGAGTGAGAATGGGTTAAATAACAAAAAATAAAAATGCTTTTGACAGAATTCTCTACAATTAGAATAGAGTTTACAATATTCCTGAAGTATAAAAGAATTATTTTTTATGGCGTAGGCATTCCATTTATTTGGTGGCAAAGCGTCCAGTGGCAGTTTACACTCGTTGAAATTTGGGAAGACCTCAAAATTTGTCTGTTAACTTAAGCTATCAAAGCTGTCGCTTTGCTAGCTAAAAATGCACTTTAGAAAAAAAAAAAAAAAAAAAAAAAACGTTTTAGCCTAAGATTGCGTAAGCAATCTGGGACTAAATTAACAAGGTAAAATTCTAACCCACGCTGACTTGAATGTCAAACATTCAATGCAATTAATACAATTCCCTGTCGCATGAAAAGTAGATCGGATCGGCTTACAGGACTTCGAGTATGTATCAATATGTCTGATGAAAGGCGACGGGTGAATGCAAGCACTGATAGGCTTTGAGAGGTGCAACTTATAATCTAAAAATGGTGAATGACCGCCCCCTCCCTCCCTCTCTCTCTCTCTCTTTCTCTCTCTCTCTGTAGTTCTTTTTCTCTATGCCTTTAGACCATAAGCGTATATTTACATAGCAAAATAGGTCTGTGTGGAAAAATACTCGCATAGTACGCGAGAGCCTCATAGTTCGAACCTGGCCAAACGATTCATTCCTCTCTGTACGACGTGCGGCAGTTCGTCCTTCCGTCCTTGTATCTTCTTACAAGTAGATACTCAACAGTATATTCAACCAAAATTCACAGGAATGATCCTTGGGTGTCCTTTTATAAGATACATTCAAAGAATTTTCTTCTGCAGAACCCTTGAATTAGGGCAGGTCTAAGATTTTGCTAAACAGAAAGAGGTTAAAGCTTCTCGCATTGTACAGGTTATCTCTAGTGTGTATGGTCACATTCAATTTGTATTTCCAGGCCTGGACAAAGTTTCGACTACGAAGAAGGTTGTTCTCAGTATCGGGGCTGTGAGTGTAAATGCGGTACCACTCACTGTCAACAGGTCATTAACAGCTGTGGTGAATGTCGGTCTTGTGAGATCAACGGTACCGAGTATCGAGGTGGATCTGAATTCTCCCTGCAGGTCGGCTGTCGGCGCTATCAGAGATGCGATTGTCTCTGTAACTCCCAGTGGAAATGTTATGGAGATTCCGCCATCGATAGCTGTAATACATGCAGAAAATGCAACGTAGAAAACAATATATATGAACCATTCAGCAGGTTTACGCTTGATCAGGATTGTTGGAAGTACCAATGTTTCTGTGGATGTGATGGTTCAACACGGTGTCCAAGTGAGACGGTTATAAACACGTGTACAACGCCTGATGTGTGCAGAAGTTGTAATGTAAACGGGCGCTCAGTCCGCGGTAACACGCATTTTGAGTTCACCATGGATGGAATGACTATGTCCTGTCGGTGTAATTGTGACGGGTCTTATATTTGCTTTGCAGAATGGTTATATATGAGGACTGATCTTTCAATTTCCGGTTCTGGCATCGGAACAGGAGGAACAAGCTGTTTTTCGTGTGATATTGACGGTCGAATATACAGAGGAAATTCGAACTTTTCGATTCAGCGATCAGATATCGAAATGAACTGTCAATGTTTTTGTAATGGAGGTTATTATTGTTTTGGGAAGACGGTATTTGACGGGGGTTGTCGTTCTTGTCGAGTGTTTGGTCAAAGGTATTTGGGAGACTCGTCATTTGACCTGGTATACCGTGGGCTGCCCGTCACATGTCAATGCTCCTGTGACGGTAGCTATATTTGTTACGGAACTACTGGTGAGGTCGTCATTACCTGCGTTGATGGTAATTGTTTTGGAGATACTTGTGGACGTTGTGCCGTGCAGGGTGAAATATTTAATGGACGGGCAAAGTTTGGTACCTTTTACAAAAGCATGCGACTCGAATGCACATGCGGTTGTGATGGATCATATTATTGTGAAGGGTCAGCTGGATTCGGACTGTCCTGTGTAAATGGCCAATGTAGAGAGGTAGGATGTACGTCCTGTAACCTGTTTGGTGAAAGCTATCCCGGAGATAGCGAGTTTGAAATCATTTACAGAGGCATGAAGTTATCGTGTGATTGTCAATGCGGTGGGACCTATCAGTGTCTAGGCAGTTCACAGGAAGTAGTTTTGACATGTTTGTCGGACGGTACAGGCTGTCTACCGGGAACTTGTTCATACTGTGATGTAAATGGAAGGCGGCTGGCTGGTAGGAGCACATTCCGTTATGACTATCAGGGAATAGAAATGCAGTGCACATGTGCTTGTGACGGAAGTTACTATTGTCAAGGAAGAAGTTTAACAGAACTGATCGAAATCGCTTGTGTAGGTGGAACCTGTACTCGGATAGGCTGCGGGGGATGTAATATTTTCGGTAAGAACTATGCCGGAGAGAGTAGTTTTCCAATCATTTACGGTGGTATCAAGCTGCAATGTGAATGTTCTTGTAATGGTAACTACATTTGTGCAGGGTCAGCAGGTCAAGTTATTGTATCGTGTGCAGACGGTGTTGGTTGTTTAACGCAAACCTGTAGACAATGTATAGTAAATGGGCGGCGTTATGACGGTGGTTCAACTTTCCTATCCTCGTATAAAGGTGTTGAGATCGAGTGTACGTGTGGATGTGACGGCACAAGTTACTGTGTTGGTGTCAGTACGAGTATTGAGGTGTCGTGTGTCGGTGGTACGTGTACAAGAATCGGATGTCGTGAATGTACCATATTTGGTCAGGAGTACCTGGGTGCCTCCTCAATCGATTTTATATATGGTGGAATGCCTGTAACATGTACTTGTGACTGTAATGGTGGATACATTTGCCGTTCCAATACTGACCAAACCCCTGTAATTGTGTGTCAAGATGGAGTAGGACCAGATTGTCTCAGTTATGGCTGTAGAAGCTGTGAAATTGATGGAAACCTAGTTGAAGGAAACACACGTTTTGATTATACATACAACGGTATAGAAATGAGCTGCCAGTGCGCATGCGACTCTTCATATTATTGTAAAGGCGTTAGAGAAAAGATAGAGTTGTCATGTGTTGGGGGACAATGTACAGCGATTGGCTGTAAAACCTGTTCCGTGTATGGTGAAGCAATTCCTGGCGCTTCACAGTTTCAAGTTGTTTATGTCGGTATGTTGTTAAATTGCCAGTGTAGATGTGACGGGAGTTATGAATGCTTTGGTTCTGACAGTGTCAGCGTGTTCCGATGTAGGAATAATAGAGGCACGTGTCTAAGTCGCTCGTGTGACGCCTGCACCTTTAATAACAGACAGTATGAGGGGAATTCTGTATTTACAGATACCTACAAGGGAACACCTGTTATGTGCACATGCGGATGTGACTCCTCTGTTTTCTGTACCGGTGAAGGATCCTTGACAGTGTCATGTGTTGGAGGCCTATGTACGGCTGAAGGATGTCAGGAATGTAGGATATTCGGGAGGTCATATGAGGGTATTTCCAGTTTTCCGCTTGTTTATTCCGGCTACATGTTGAATTGCCAATGTGATTGTTCCGGAGGTTACGTTTGTCAGGGTGAGATTTCCGTGCAATGCAGTGACGGTAGAGGTCAAGGATGTTTACCACAAATTTGTGAAAGGTGTCAGTTTAACGGAAATGTTATTCGCGGTGGGGATACATTCAAGTACAAGTATCAGGATTATGACATGAGCTGTACATGCGGTTGCGATGGTAACGTTTATTGTAATGGTGTTACCTCCAATATTGAGATCCGTTGCCTGGGAGACAGTTGCACGCCGATTGGTTGCACAACATGTCGATATTTTGACCGCGAGATAGCGCCTTTCGGAACATTCCAGATAATTCATCAAGGTGTTCGATTGGACTGTACTTGCTCATGCACGGGATATCGTTGTGTAGGTGGAGCAGGGGATGTTGTCATCGATTGTGGGTCTGGTAATTGCTCACCGTCAAAATGTTCTCAATGTTTGGTAAATGGAAATCGCTACGATTCTTTCCAGAGGTTCAGGTCGGAATACAAGGGTATCGTTCTAGAATGCGAATGCGGATGTGATGGAAGTGCTTTTTGCACAGGTGTAAGGGAATCTATTGAAATATCATGCATTGGGGGTGTCTGCTCACCTCGTAACTGCCAATCCTGTAGTGTTTATGGCAGAGAATATGAATCATTTTCTGGTTTTGATATCATTTACAGGGGAGCTGAAGTAAACTGCGAATGTGCCTGCGATGGAGGTTATAAATGTCAGGGTTCATCGGGAGATGTCATCATAAACTGTGATAAATTCGGCCGCAAATGTTTACCAGCTATATGTAGAGATTGCTTTGTAGATGGAATAAGGAGAAGCGCAAGGGAAAAATTTCCATATGAGTATGAAGACATTGATATGGAATGTACCTGTGGATGTGATGGTTCATCACATTGCCGGGGAAAATTTACAGAAATGACTGTCAAATGTATCGGGAATAATTGTTCCCCAGTCGGGTGTAGAAGCTGCAATATATTTGGAGAAGAATACCGCTCTCCTTCATCCTTCGATCTGATATATCGGGGTACACGACTCGGTTGTGAATGTTCCTGCGACTCGAGTTATAAATGTATAGGATCAACCGGAGAAGTGATACTGGAATGTCCGCGAGGAAGAAATTGTGTACCAAATACGTGTCAAAACTGCGTGGTCAATGGAAACACATATACAAGTTACACAAAGTTCCCGTATAACTACAAAGGGATAGAGATGCGCTGCGAGTGTGGCTGTGACGGCTCGTCCTATTGTCGAGGGGTGAACACGAGCTTTGAAGTTTCATGTATCGGTGATCGGTGCTCCCCAACAACCTGTGGCACCTGTAATATATTTGGAGTTGAACACGAAGGCGATTCTACATTCCCTTTGGTATACAAGGGTTCTCAGCTACAGTGCCAATGTAATTGTGACACTTCTTACCGATGTATTGGACGTTCCCCGGAGGAAGTTGTAATTGAATGTGGTGTTAATGAAAATTGCGTACGCCCTAAGTGTCGTAAATGTAGGGTAAACGGTCAGAGATATGACGGTGGACAGCAATTTGACTTTAAGTGGAAAAGTTACGATATGTCTTGCGTTTGTGGATGCGACGGAACTTACTTTTGCCGCGGAAAATCCAACGATATAGAACTATCATGCCAGAGACAGAAACGTCAGGGTTGTACACAAGTAGGAGGGTGTAGACCTTGCAGTATATACGGAAAGACCTACCCTGGTGGATCTCAGAACCAGTTCGTATATCAGGGCTATTTCATGACATGTTCATGTAAATGTGACTCTAGTTATGAATGTCTTGGCGTTCGAAATGAAGTCGTAACGTCTTGTCCAGCTGACGGGGATTGCTTAAGAGACTGTAGAACGTGTCGAGTCGACGGTAGGAATTATCCTGGCAATACCAAATTTGACACAATCTATAAGGGTAAAAATATGGAATGTACTTGCGGATGCGACGGGAGCTTTTACTGTAGGTGTAAGGACGATGGTTCCGAGATTGCTTGCTCTGCTCAGGACAGTTGCACATGGGTCGGGTGTAGTATGTGTATATCGGATGGACGAGAGTATAGTGCTTACAGCGAGTTTAGCAAAGTATATGATGGTATTTCTATGAACTGTCTGTGTAATTGCGATGGATCTTACAGATGTACTGGTAGGGATGTCAGTATAACTGTGATTTGTACTAACGATAATTGCAATCTTGTAGGATGCAGGTCCTGTATGGTAAATGGAAGAGAGCGAGCCTATGGATCTCAGTATGAAACAAGGAAGAATGGCAAAAGGCATCGTTGTCGCTGTGAGTGTGATGGAAATTCTTCATGTTCTGAGATCCGCGAACGAGTCTGTACCACGTGTACTATTGATAGAAAAACATACAAGGGTCATACTCGTCATAGAGTCTACAGGGGATCCGATTCATATATTTGTGATTGCTATTGCAACGGAACACATAAGTGTGATTTGGAAAATAAAGGATGTCAGAAATGCCAAATAGGTGAAAGGGGTTATGATGGAAACACTCAATTCTCAACAATATTAGAAGGAAATAGAGTTGACTGTACTTGTAATTGTAATGGTTATTATGAATGCAGAGGTGACAATGTGATTTGTACTCGAAGAGAAGGGTGTCGTAGCACATGCCAAGGCTGTTTAATTGAAGGGAAAACATATGAGGGTGGCAATGCATTTACAATTTTCCATCGTGGTCAGAATATAGAGATGACGTGTAGCTGTGAATGTGGCGGTAGTTATGAATGTCGTGGTGGAACTGTCATATGTACAAACTTAGGGTGTAGTGATACATGTGCTGGGTGTAGCATTGAAGAGAAGACATACAAAGGTGATACAACATTTTCTATCTTTCATCGAGGCCAGAACATGAACATGAACTGTGAATGTCGATGTGGTGGTGGTTATGAATGTACTGGCGGTACAGTCATATGTACTAATGCCGGATGTCGCGATACTTGCTCTGGATGTGAAATTGAAGGTAAAACATACAAAGGTGATACAACATTTTCTATCTTTCATCGAGGCCAGAACATAAACATGAACTGTGAATGTCGATGTGGTGGTGGTTATGAATGTACTGGCGGTACAGTTATATGTACTAATGCCGGATGTCGCGATACTTGCTCTGGATGTGAAATTGAAGGTAAAACATACAAAGGTGATACAACATTTTCTATCTTTCATCGAGGCCAGAACATGAACATGAACTGTGAATGTCGATGTGGTGGTGGTTATGAATGTACTGGCGGTACAGTCATATGTACTAATGCCGGATGTCGCGATACTTGCTCTGGATGTGAAATAGAAGGTAAAACATTCAAAGGTGACACAACATTTACTATCTTTCATCGAAGCCAGAACATGAACATGAACTGTGCATGTCGATGTGGTGGTGGTTTTGAATGCACAGCGGGAACTGTCATATGTACTAATGCCGGATGTCGCGATACTTGCTCTGGATGTGGAATTGAAGGCACGACGTATAAAGGTGGTTCCACGTTTTCCATTTTCCATCGGGGGATGAATGCTGAAATGAACTGTAATTGCGAATGTGGTGGGAGTTATGAATGTCGTGGAGAGAATGTTATCTGCACTTCATCATCGGGCTGTCGTGAAACGTGTACAGGATGTGAAATTGAAGGAAGGCGTTACAAAGGCGGTGATAGCTTTAGAATATTCCATCGTGGTAACAATATTGACATGGATTGTACGTGTAATTGCGGAGGTGTATACGAATGCAGAGGTGAGTCTATTGTATGCACGTCAAATGGCTGTACGCAAATCTGCGCTGGATGCGAAATTGAAGGAAAGTCTTACGAAGGAGGGACAAATTTTGAGATATTCCACCGCGGTTACGACATGGATATGGACTGTAATTGCGAGTGCGGGGGGAGCTATAAATGTAGAGGAGTAAGATACACTGAATCCTGTATCGGGCCAGCCTGTCCAAATCCAGGCTGCCGTGATTGCGAGTTCAGGGGTAGGAAATATCCCGGAAACTCTCGTTTTCCAACTGTTATAGACAATATTGATGTTGAATGCACATGTGATTGTGGAGGTAACCTAGCTTGTAAAGGTACTGTTGTGAATCGAACTTGCTCAGGTCCAGACTGCAATTTCAGATGCAGAGATTGTATTGTAGATGGGAGAACGATTCCGAGTAAATCAACTTTCCAGAGAAGACAAGATGGCGACCTACTAGACTGTACGTGCAACTGTGATGGCGGCTTTGATTGTCAAGATACCACAAGACGATGTCCTGGACCAAGATGCGGTACACAAGGATGTCGTAGATGCGTCATTAATGGTCGACAATACTCTGGTAATACAAGATTCACAATTAAAACGGACGAATTCGAGATGAGCTGTTCCTGTTATTGCGATGGTTCTCATTCCTGTGTTTCTTCGTCTGGAGTTACCCACTCATGTCTCGGCCAAGATTGTGCCGACAATGTTTGCACCAAGTGCAGACTAGACGGACGGACGTACTCTGTTGATACAAAGTTCAGGCTACAGAAGAATGACTTGATAATGAATTGTGTGTGTGAGTGTGACGGAGCTTACCGCTGTTTCAGTGTTAAAGGGACTTGTCAAGGTGATGAATGCGACGAATATGGCTGTAGCTCATGTAATATTGACGGCAAATTATACAGGGGAGGTTCTGAGTTTGAGCTTAGGCCTGGAACGGTTTGTTCCTGTAGCTGTAATGGGGAATTCAACTGTAGAAGTTCGTCTTTGTTTGTTACGTGTGTAGGTGAGAACTGTGGAGTTGGAGGCTGTAAATCTTGTAATGTAGATGGCAGAATTCAAACCGGAAACCAGAGGTTCCAGTTTAGCGATTATGGACTATTTATGCAATGTGTGTGCAACTGTGACTCGTCTTACATTTGTAGAGGTTACCAAATTATTGGCAGTGAAGGGAACGTAGATCGTGACTGCAAGCAATGTGAAATCGCAGGTAGACTCTACAACGGTAATACAAGATTTCAAGTTTTGATAAACGGAGAACGTCAGGTATGCTCATGCGATTGTAGTGGTCGGCATTCGTGTTCTGAGGCTGTTCAAGAATGTCGCGAATGTATCGTCGGTGGAGATAGGTACTCCCCTAACAGACAATTCACACTGACAAGAAGTGGTAATAGTATACAATGCAGGTGCGGGTGCAATGGAGACTTTCTATGCGAAGGCAGGCGCGAGTATCCAGGTTCAATCGATGGCTGTCGAGATTGTTACATATTTGGTAACACATATAAAAGTGAGCAAAAATTTACAACTGAAGTAGGAGGTGTACGCATGTTGTGCGAGTGCTTTTGTAATGGTGGATACTCGTGTAAAGGCTACAGAACCGTGACTGATGTAATACTTCCGGCGGAACCAGAGGAAGTTTGTAACACGTGTATTGTGGGAGATGAGGAATACCCCGGACAAAGTCGGTTTACTATACGTCGTGGATGTTACGGAATATCCTGCCTCTGTGGTTGTGATGGGGGATGGGATTGTCCGACACAGATACCAGAATACTTATGTGACGATCGTATCGAGGAAATAGAACGATATGATGTTAGTTTGTCTGGAAGTCTAATTTACGCAAACGATCCAGTTTTATCTGAATCCGCTTCCAGAGTGATCACAAATCTAGAATCCTCGTCTAATACTGTATTTGGCACAGGGGCTTGTAGATCATGTTTCATCAATAATCAGGAATTTAGAGGCAATACAGGGTTTACTTTACAAGATGGCTGTTTAAGATTTAGTTGTGCTTGTGGCTGTTCTGGGGCATGGAATTGCACATCGGTAGTAGGAACGGATTGTTCATTCGAAAGCCCTTTTAGAAACCCGGATCCTTTCCGAAAGAAAGAGTGTAGGGAATGTCTCGTTTTTGGCGGGAGATATCCACCAGAAAAGGAATTTGTAGCGTCAGACAAATGTTATCGATATACGTGCATGTGTAATTGCGATGGGTCATATGAATGTCCAAAAGAGCTAACTGTGAAGACGTGTCCAGATAGTTCCCTCATATACAGTGAAGAAAGGGGCACGTGTCGACAGTGTGTTGTAGGTTCCAAGTCGTATAATGTTAATGAACAGTTTACTCTAATAGAAGATTGTAAACAGTTCACGTGCACGTGCGAATGTGATGGATCGTATTACTGTCCTGGTTCGACTGCCGTTCAAGTATGCAGGACAGGATCTGGACTGCCCGGTAGACTACCTGGCACCGGCTCTCGAACAATTACCCAAACAGGACGTACGATTGTTTCTCTTCGCCCATCAGCCTTCGGGAATGTAATTGGTGGTGAATCAATTGACGGACCAGGTGGTTACATAATAAGGCGGAAAGAAATTGTAGATGCTGATGGGGGCGTGATATCGGGTGTTACACGCGTAGAAGGAGGGGATGTTGCTAATTACCAAGGAGGTATTACTAGAGTAGTTTCACAATCTGGAGGCGTGGCAAACGCACAATCCGGGTACTCAAGGTCAGTGACGAGGGTTGGAGGAGGCGTGGCCAATCCCCAATCGGGTTATTCTAGGACTGTATCCGGAATAGGAAGCGGATCACAAGCTGTGAGTCCGGGATTCTCTAGAACTGTGTATACCAAATACTCATCTCTCTCGGGTGCTGGTGATGTTCCTGTTGTCGACGGTGAAGCCGCTTATTCGGACCAATCACGTAGGTTTAATAAATCAGATTTTATAACCTGTCTCAAATAAGTACCATCTCGAAAGATTTGGAGAATTATGTCTTATTCAGACTGTGTAAAGTATGCAGGTTGACTAGGATCGATGCCGTTTGCTGTTTGTTGGCTATCGAAACGCGGAATGAGCCCTCTACATTACTGGGGCCATCTATTATATATTTCCTTTGCTCGACCTATTACCTTTTTTTTTAAAGTAATCGTCTTACGGAAAATATGGAATGTCATTGTTAGCTAGCAAGTCGCAGACAAACCCATTCCCTCTAAATCCCGCTTTTTAAGCATCTTAGGAAAAAAAGCTTTTGTACATTGGAGGAATTGCTTGTAAACGTCGTAACTACAGCTTATATAAGCTGTAGTTACGACGTTGAAATTTCCAAGCCAGCAAAAATGCTTCAGTTAATGTTGGACAATGTCGAATTTCAATGTTCATTTCGGATCTAAATGATTGATAAAATTAGGCGATTGAATCTTCGATTGACAGCCGTGTATGGTCAATTTCAGTAAATAGAGCAAAATCTGGCTCATTTAACATACATTTTCCTACCTGTAAGTTAGTATCAGAACACATTTCTCCCTATATTCAAAGGAAAAATCAAAATTTCAAATTTAAATTTCTTCGAGTTCCAAAATGCACAATCTTTTTTTCAAGATAAGGTAGATTACATTCAAGCCAGACAAAATAGAGAGCTTTTTCTTCAACTGAAATACTTGTTAGCCGAAGTTATCAGAAGAAATATGACCCCGCCCACTGACTCCCTAGGCCCCGCCCATTAACTCCGATAAGCTCCGCTTAGATTTTTAAAGGCATTATTTCGCAAAATATATAGCCAGTAGCGTGTATCAAAAAGTGAATTGGCTGGTTGGCGATCTAAACGTCGTAACTACAGCTTCGATGAGCTGTAGTTACGACGTTTAAGTTCCAAAACTAACAAAAAAGGTTAACAAAAAGGTTGGCGAATCTCGTGGAGATAGCTCAGGTCTGGGTCGAATAAATAATTTGATTGTCAGATTAATTCCTTAATTGACAGCTGTATGGGACTATTTTGTGCAGAAGCATACAAAATGGCTGCGTGCTCAATATTTTGTTCATTGAGGTATGAATATTTTTTTCGACCAATCAGAACGCCCATGTTTTATAGGCGAAATAAAAAATTAAATTATATCTCGATTATTACCTAAAATACCTACCCGGATCTTAATATCATCATATATTCTCACTAGATAAAGCGCAACCCCCAATTGGTGGGAGTCGCAGAAGACAATTAAAAGTGTATGGACTGTTTCAACTTCTTCGTTGAAAACATTGTGGATAATGAAGAAATTGCTTGTTACAAGCAATTTCTTCATTTTACACAATGTTTTACCAATTGTTTTTATTTTGAGGGGTGTCAAAAAGCGTCACTGTATGGGAGTTGGTAAATCTACGTGATACTTATATTTAACAGGTGGACAATTCCCCGTATTTCAAGTCGACGGAAATTGCAAGGATTGTATTGTAAACGGAGAAGTAAGTCATTTATCTGTCTCTGACTCATTACTAGACGAAAAAAAATTGGAATGGTCCAAACTGAAAGTAGTTGCAGACTTGGATCAGCTTGTGAAGTCTCTCTAGAATTTTCACTTTGCGATCTATCTAACCCATTCCAACTCGATAAAGAACCGAGACTGCTCAAAATTGAAAGAACTCGCAGAAAACAATTTAAAGTAGATGGTTTTTTGTCCTTTTGGGTAGAAAGTATTACTGATAATGATGAAATTGCTTGATACAAGCGATTTCTAAATTTTCCATCATACTTTCCAAAGCTCTTTTCTTGAGAGGCGTTAAGAGGTTGGATTGTTTGGGAATGGGTTAAAAGATGAAGAGAGTAATCTTTTGTTTTCATGGATGTGTGAAACGAAAAAACTAATCACTCTGTGTGATTAGTTTTGGCGTTTTTCCACCTCCATGAAAACAAAAAAATATTCTGCTTCTTATAATCTGTGGCACCAGGCGAAATAACAAAAAACAACAAAATAAGTTACATATGTATGATACACGTAACTAAGGAACTATTTTATGCGTAAGTATACAAAACAGCAGCGTGCTACACATTTTGTTGGTGGAAGTATGGATAGTTTTTCGGCCAATCAAAATGCATGCCTATGTAATTAACTACTAAATATGAGTTCATTAGACGATCAGCGAATATACTTAACCCTTTCCCGCTTTTTTGAAATTTTAGACTGGTCCAAATTGAAAGAAGTTGCAGTCGAGATTAAAAATTGAGTGAAATTTAAAATGAAAATATTTAATGTGGTAGAAAATAGTGTGGTAAAAGAAGAAATTACTTGTTACAAGTAATTTCTTCTTTCTCCACATTTTTTCTCGAGCATAAAACCGAAGCACCGTAAAATCCCGGGTTTGTATAGGAAAAGGGTTAATATACTGTGTTGAAGCCCAGGCTACTGAGTAGCAACCCTTCTCGAACATTAGTCGATCGCGCTCAAGGAATAAAGGAATCATTCGACCAATTAAAACAGTCATTTAGACTAGGAGTTGACTTTGAACTCCGACCTTTGCTCACATTTATGTCAAGTAGTAATGTTGGTTTTGCGAGTTAAACGTCGCAACTACAGCTGAAGTTACGATGATTGAGTTAACAAACAAACAAAAAAAAAAAACAATCTTAATTTTTTTTCATGTTAAAGGCCATACATTTTTAAGTGGGAGTTGCAAGCAGAGTCAGTTGGCGTGGCCACTAATTGCTGGAAATGCCATGCATATACTCATTTCTTTCTTTCTAGCTCTCCCCTTTTTAATAAGCCATATTGACTTTAGCAGGAGCCAATCTCTTTCTCAATAGTTTCTTTTACCGCCACTATTAAAAAACAAGAGGGCCATTAGCCCTAAATCGCTCACCTGAGTTGAAGACTGCAAAAACCAAGTAAACTTCTTTGGCCAAACATGACCTGTTATCAAATCTTGTCTTGAAATCAAGAGTAAACGTTCTTATAAAATTTCAAGATACTTGTGCCAGAATGGTATCCTAAGGTTCTAGTTTTTGATCCAATGTGACCCAATAAAAAATGTAAATGAGGTATATCTAAGATTTTACCTAGTGACCTAGTTTTTTACATCATGTGACCCAAAGTCAAACTTAGCCAAGATATCGCGGACACAAGCATTCTGACCAAATATTAAATAATTTGAGCCTAAATTTGTGCCTCTTGAACGCACACAAATTTTCTCCCAAATTTGATTAGTGATCTAGTCTTTGACTGCACTTGATCCCTCAATTCAAACTTGACTGAGATATTATGGGGACAAACATTTTTACCAAACCAAATATTAAATTATTTTGGCCTAAAAATATGCTCTCTAGAGTGCACACAAGGCCATTTCCAATATTAGAACCTAGTGACCTAGTTTTTTGCCCAGTGTGACCCAATACTAACTGAGATATTAAGCAGACAATTATTCTGACCAAATATAAAAAACAGTGCTCACAAGGACATTTCCAAGATGTGATCGTGTGGTCTAGTATTTGACCCCAAGTGACCCAATATAGAATTTGTCCGAGATATTATGCAGACAAACATTCTGACATAAATCTTAGTTCTTGGAGCCCAACATGTGCCCTCTAGAGTGCATATAAGGCTATTTCCAAGATTGAAACCTGTGACATATTTTTATATTCCACCTGATCTCATAGAGGAATTGACCATGATATTAAGGAGATAAACATTCTGACCAAATACCAAGACATTAATTTTGAGGCAAATATGGAAAAAATGTGCCCTCTAGAGTGCACACTATGCCATATCCAAGATTTTACCAAGTGACCTAGTCTGTGACCCCAGGTAACCAAATACCAATCTTGACTGGAATATATTGCAGACAAATAATCTGACTAAATGTCATTTGGAATGGGGCTAAGATGAGCATTATAGAGTGCGCACAAGACCATTTCCAAGATTTGACAATGTCCCCTAGTTTTTAACCCCAAGTTACTCAATATAGAACTTGACCGAGATATTATGCAAGCAAACACTCTGAACAAAAATTCAATTATTTGAGCAAAACAATGTGCCCTCTAGAGTGCACATGAGGCTTTTCAAGGATTTGACCACGTGACTTAGTTTTTGAGGACAATTGACTCAATATAGAACTTGTCCGAGATATTATGCAGACAAACATTCTGATCAAAATAAATCATTTGAGCCCGAAATGTGCGCTCTAGAGTGTACACACGAGTTTTCTATTATATTACCTATTGACCTATTTTTTGTCCCCACTTGACTCAATATTGAACTTTTGTGGAGACAAACATTCTGACCAGGTTTCAAGACATTTGACCTATAATTTTGGCCTCTAGACGGCACACAAGATGTTGATACGGAAGACGGGCGACCGATAGAGCTAGATTACAAAAGCTCAAGCAATTCTTGCTCAGGTAAACTGAACAATTCTAGGACGGCTCGTATTTTCACATCAACTATGACGCACCACAGATATATTCTGCGTAGAATGTCTCGCGTGTGTTAAATGCTGAAATACTTTTCTAAAATCTCCAAGCGTAAACTGAATCGAAACGGTTGTATGACTTTCGGTGTTACATATATAGAAATTTGTTACTACCAAAAATATCACAAACACGACATAATCCATTTGGTATTTATCTGTCTGTGTGACATATTTGCATGTGCGACATGAACCGTGACACATTTCCTTTTCGTGTGATATGTCACCAAATAAACCTCTGCTCTCTTTACAGGCTTTACGAGGCGGGCGTGATTTCACCTTTAGAACTGGTTGTACGGAACATCTATGTGAATGTTTCTGCAATGGAACATACGTCTGTCCGGAGAACAGAAAAACCGACTTCTGTGCTGACCAAGACAAGGGGGAACCTCAAGGTATGAGTTTTAACTCGGCTGTTTTCGGAAGAAATTTCCGGGTGTTTTCGGAATTAACTCAATGGAGTCCTACTGTTCTGACTTCTTTTGCAATCAATACTCAGATTAATTATATACCTATAAAAGATATGGAGTAAAACCTGGCTGTCAAATACAACTCGACAGAAAAAAAATCAATATTCGGCGTGTAGCAAGTACCGTTAAACACGGACTACTATTTTGTGTATTGACGTTCGGGTTTTTCGGAATGTTGATTATTTCTTAGCCATTTAAGAGAATTTTCTTAATGTCTTCGGTCTCATCCAATAAAAAATACCTACACACGATTCGAGAACACGATAACAACATATAGAAAAAGACACTGTTGTAATATTCCCTATTTATCATTACCCCGGCCTCACATACCCCGATTTATTCTCGATCTCGAAGATTTCAAGGATGGCGCGAATCGACTTGTTTCGTGAGAGTTGTACTGACACTTTTTTTTTCAAATCCTCCAAGGTTTCATCGACTTACGTCAAATAACAACGAGTTGATATCAGATCGCATGAGAGTGACGATGTCCTATGGAACGCCGTAACTGTCTTTTGTATAAATCAGACATGTTATCCACTTCATTTCTGTTTGACAGAGTTGGTCTTTCATTATCTGCAGTTTAACAAAGATGATATTTACTTGTATATATGAATTATTCTGTTAATAAAAAGTATTGTTAAATCAACTTGTAAATGTTTTGAGTTTCATTGACAAAATGTGCTGTTAGATTGTCACTTTATACAGCTGTATGAAACTTTGGTAAAGTTCTTAAGTCGTTTTATTGGGCTAAGTTATCATTATTTTGAGTCCCTTTATCATCAAATAGAATTAATTAATGGTTTGCATGGATTAAAAGATATGGTACTGAGCCAGATAAATTTCTGATTTCTTCATATGTTGTTAGCTGTTGTTAAATTAATATTATGTTGGGTTGGTCACTCATCGTGTTAGGTCAAACAACCGTTATATTAAGTCAGAATAATATTGCAACCAAAATAATTTTGATTTAACCTTATTTGATAATAAAGGGATTAGACATACAATAATCTTAGTCATAACATGTACACACTAACCAAATATGGTGTCAATCTGAGTTTATATAATGAGACCTTGGCCTTGTACAGTGAATTATTAACCCAAAATAATTTTGATTTAACATTATTCTACTATATATAGACTAAACATACAGCAATCTTAACCATCACAATTAAACAGTTAACTTGATATAACGTTATTGTGACTTAACATAATAATAACTTGAACATGCGTGATGTACTACTAACCCAACATAGTATTGATTTAACCGTTTTTCTTACACATTAACTTAATTTAATATAAATCCGATTTACAATAAGGAGAACTGGACCTAACATAATGAGCTATGAACTTAACAAATTGTTGATATAAGCATTTTTAACACTAAACAAAGTCAACATACAATAACTTTAGTCGTTATGATTACTTACAAACTGGTTGCAATATTATTCTGACTTAATATAACGGTTGTTTGACCTAACACGATGAGTGACCAACCCAACATAATATTAATTTAACAACAGCTAACAACATATGAAGAAATCAGAAATTTATCTGGCTCAGTACCATATCTTGTAATCTATGCAAACCATAAATTAACTCTATTTGATGATAAAGGGACTCAAAATAATGATAACTTAGCCCAAAAAAACGACTTAAGAACTTTACCAAAGTTTAATACAGCTGTATAAAGTGACAATCTAACAACACATTTTGTCAATGAAACTCAAAACATTTACAAGTTGATTTAACAATACTTTTTATTAACAGAATAATTCATTTATACAAGTAAAAAGCATCTTTGTTGAACTGCAGATAATGAAAAACAAACTCTGTCAAACAGAAATGAAGTGGATAACATGTCTGATTTATACAAAAGACAGTTACGGCGTTCCATAGTGTCCCCTGAATTTCATTTGTGTCAATCCAAGCACTGCAACAAGTAATGGAGGCGATCCTATCATAAAGTCTACCAGTTTGGAAATTCCGTACAAATTTGATAATTCAGTCGATCTTGCTAGAACAACCACTTCTATCACACGATCACGTTTTTTAAAGCGACCATAATCGAAGTACCCCTTTTAAAAGCAAAAGCTCTGAAGAAATAGAGGATAATCAACTGGTTATTTTTTATATGAAAAATCTCTCACGAGAATGCGTTGTTAGGCGTTGAAAAACGAGTCCGAAGGACGAGTTTTTCTAACGCATAACAACGTATTCGAGTGAGAGATTTTTCATATCAAAAATAACCAGTTGATTATTCTATTTATTATATTCGAAAAAGTTTTATTTTTCAATAGTTGCTGATTTATTTCAATCATATGCGACATCATCGACCCTAGAAACCGTGCGCATTAATATCAAAGGATTTTGTAATTAAATAATTTCTGTTCGCCATCTTGGATTTTCTTTCCAAGTGGGCGAGTTTTTCAAAGGATTTTTTTAGGGAAAATACGTATTTTAAGACACTTAGAGGTTTGCAGTGTCAGACACACAAATAATTTGGGCGAAACATATACTGTATCAAAGGGCGACAGTCTGATCATCGATCTAAAGGCCCCGGGATATTTCGAACATCGATCGACGATTCATGACTTGGACTTGGACAGAATTATAGGATAGGCAGTCTGTGATCACTCAGTCTCCTAACTTGGGCGTACAAAACAAGCTCATGCGGGTTAGGTTTGAGTGTCTGTCACTTTAACTGCAATATCATCAGTATTCGAGGAATAATTTTGGACGGAAAATTATGCATTTGTTTGAGTCATCTGTGATAACACAAACATCAAGGTTCGTAATTGTTTCAAACCAGTTGTTAACAAACGGCTATTTTGATGTTGTAGTTATGATCGTTAATTTTTTCTTATTTTACTGTTTTTTAATTGTTTTTTAGCCTAAGAAATTGATGTGAGGTCTCAGAGCGAGCTGGCCCTTTGAAAATAAAAGTAGTTCCTAATTTTCGGAGTGAAAGTGATATCATCACTAGTGATGATATCAAAATTTATTACACTGGTAATCCCAAGATTTCACAGCTAGGAATATAATAAATGAAGATATTTTGATAAAAAGTAAAATCACAACTAAATCCTATGTTGTTGGAACTCATTAGAATCGTTTCAATAAGACGATTAAAACGACTTCCGACAATATAGGATTTAGCGAGAACTCTCTAATAATTTATATACAATCGAATCAATTTTTCATATCTTTGACATAGAAGGATGATAAGCGATATTCTCTAAAGCGACCACTTTTTGGTCGTGCCTAGAGTGGTCGCTTAATACAAGATTTACTGTAATAGGTAAACGAGCCCCCTCCCCATTGCCAAAGAGCCTAAAGTATCTATCCTAATCAGCCTGCTCAATCCGCGTAGCCAACCCAGGATCGATTCATTTCGGATTTTCTAGATATTCCTATTTGTTTCATTTTTCTCTTTTTCTAGGTTGTCAAGTGGGTAACCGAGTGTACAAGATGAACCTGTTTTCATACACAGAGGACTGTCTTAAATACAGCTGTAGGTGTTACAAGAATGGCAAATTTAAATGTGATCCCAAAAAGACAAGAAGAGTTTGCTGAACATAAAAGTGTTTTTGGTCTTGTGTTGGTGCTGTTTTAGTGTAATGTTTAAATAGCAGCGATCGTTTAAGAGATTTGTTACTAAGAATAGAAATAATCTTTGCGCATGCGCGTCTAGCTTCCAAACCGGTAGAACACTCAAAGATCTTCCTACCATGTGATTAGTGTGGTAGGTATGGAAGTTCCATATAAAATCTAATGTAAAAGGGAATAGGATCGCTTCTATTGATCATATTCAAATTGAGCGCGTGCGTGGCATTTCCAACAATTACACGTGTGCGCCAATTAAAGACTCAGATCAGCCTGTGCATCCCCACAGTCTGATCAGAGTCTTCACTCTGCGCTCTGTAGATAGATAATGACCCAAAGCTTCTTTAAACAATCAGCGAACATTATAATTGCCCCGAATGGCTGTCCAGGGTGCTCAATATGTGCGAGTCACGCACATGCGAAATTGTTTGAAATGTCACGCACAGGCTCAATTAAAGTCGTTTTTAAGATCGAGTTAATGTACAAACATGGGTACTGTTTGTCGTACCTTTTATGATTGTGTACTACGTTTTGCGCAACGCATATATTGCTTACTTCATAGACGATCGCTGCTTTTCCGTAAACTATAGATGTACACTGTATTAGAATCACTTTCCGTTCTACAAGTTCAATTACATTGCATTATCAAAGTGTCGTCGATGTATAGATATATACAGTCAATCGTGCTCAAGTGACCACTTCAATTAAGCGACCATTTTCATTAAGCGACCATCATCATTATTTTTCGAAATCCAATATCTATTAGAATCAGGTGTATTTCTTAAAAGAAAATCGCCCACTGCTCTCTGATATGGCAGCTCGACAGTCAATATAAACGACATGTACAATATGCCGCTAGGGGCAAAAAATAAAAGACTTATAGTTGATGTTGCGACCTAAACGTTATTACTACAGCTAGTTTTTTCAAGCTTAACAATATAAGTTCACCTACGGCTCAGATGAATGATTTGATAGGCCAATTGATATACTGATCGAAACAGCGATACACAAATAATTGTAGTGACATACAGATACATACATATATATATATGAAGATGTTTTCAGAGGTTTTAAATTACAAATAAAGTAATAAACGTCTTGAACTTCTTGTCAGGTTTTTATCGATTGGTTCTTGTTATTAATCCGATCCCCCTTTTAAGAAAACAAACAACAACGACAAACAAACAAACAGACAAAACAAACGGACTAATTTATTAACCATTCTGTTCAGTTAAAGTTGGATAATTGAGCTATTATAAAAAGATCATAAAATGAATTTAGATCGGATCAAGCAGTGATCAACAAATTACAACACAATTCCGATTTTTTGCGCCCATCAAGAAATAACAATAAAGATATAAAAATAAATAAATAGAAATAAAAAAACTGATAAAAACATTGTTGACTATGAAGAAAGTGCTTGTCACAAGCAATTTCTTTATTGTTCAAGATGTTATATACCACAAAAGACTAAAGAATTAGTTCCATGAAAGTTAAATTAAACAAAAAAAAGTAAATTGATTGGTTGGCGACAAGAAAGTTGTAACTATAGCTTGAACAAGCATTCTGAAGTATTGCATGGCAATACCAAGGCCCCTACCGGCTTTATATATATATCCCTAGAGAGGTATCTTTTTGTGGTGGAAAAGGGATTACTACCCTTCAAGAATATTACAGATATATCAGATTTTATGAGAAATTCTTAAACACACAAATATAAAAAATAAGCGTCTCCCTTTTTTTATAAATATCTTGCTCAAAAATCAATGGGCTGGAACAGAACTTGAACTCGTTCTGTAACTCATCAATGAGTCGCTTACCAAAAATCAGCTCAATACCTGCTAGTGTTAAGAAAAAAAAGTCTGAAAAAACTATAATTTCCAAAGTCTAGCATCCATATTTTCCTCAAAAAACCAACGGAACGGAACAAAACTTAAACTCGACCTGTCACTCATCAATATTGACCAAATTTCCCAAAAATCAGCTCAATACCTGCAAGTGTTAAGAGAAAAAGTCTGGAAAACTGTAATTCCCCACTTTTTCTTTAAGTCTAGCATCCATATCTCTCTAAAAAAAAAAAAAAAATGTACCGGAACAAAACTTAAACTATATTGGCTCACGTACCAAAAATCAGCCCAATACCTGCAAGCCTTCAGAAAACTGTAATTTCTTGGTGATTATCAGAATCCAGATTCCGTATCTTCTTCCTAGAGGTCCCGGGTTCGATCCCCGACGGCGGCACTCATCCTTTCCGACTATTTGTCTCTCACCAATGGGTCGATAATCGTAGACCTATGTGGGATAGCAGCTGGAGGCTAGGAAGGGATGTAATGGTAGTACTGGTGTGAGAAATACCAGGAATCCATTGTTAGGTGCTCCAGTCGCCGCGATATAACTGAGAGATTGTTGAAAGCGGCGTAAAACCCCATTCAAACAAACAAATCCGTATGTTTTTCAAAAAATCAATGGACTCGAACTAATTTTAAATTTGTTCTTTTACTCAAAATGCGAACTCACATACCAAAAACCACCATCATAGGGTTTAGAAAAAAAGTCCGGTAAACTGAAATTTCTTGGTAATTTTCTAAGTCCAGCATCCTTATCTTCCTCAAAAATCAATGGACTAAACCAAACTTAAACCTATTTTGTAACTAATTGATTCGGACTCACATACCAAAAGTCAGCTTAATATCCCCGAGGACTAAGAAAAAAAAATCCTTAAAAATCAATGGACTGGAACTAATTTAAATTTGTTCTTTAACTCAAAAATGCTAACTCACATACAAAAAACAACCTTCATATCGCAAAGGGTTTAGAATAAAAGTCCGGAAAACTTAAATTTCCTGTTAATTTTCTAAGTCCAGCATCACAATCTTTCAAAAAATCAATAGACCGGACCCAAACTCGAACTTGTTTGTAACGCATTGTCGAGGACTCACATACCAAAAACGAGCTTAATATCTCCGCGGGCTAGGAAAACTGATATGTCCGGACTGACAGACGGACGGACAGACTAACGGAGCGCAAACCTATGGTCTCCTTCGGCTTCGCCGGTAGGAGACTAATGAGCTGTAGTAACCACGATTAAGTCGCCATTTAAGAATAGAGGTTAAAAAAATGGCAGCCAGTTGAAGTTGGGGTTGATATTCAGTTTCGGGCTAAATAAATGTTTTGATTTGTCGACAGATTCCTAGATTGACGGTTGCGATTAGCCAATTCCCAGAGAGTCAATTTTTGTCTCTCTTTCCGTTTCAAATCTCTTTATGTGCGAGCGTTTTGGAAAGCTGAATAAAAAATCGAGATTTGTAAACTGAAGAGCAATCAAAGTATCAAATATCTGCAGTCGATCAGCTTTTTAGCTAGCAAAGCGTCAGCTTTGATAGCTTAAGATAACAGACAAAATTTTGAGGTCGTCTCAAAGTTCAACGAGTGAAACTGCCACTGTAGGCTTAACCACTAAATCCGTTAATTGCCTACGCCATAAAAAATAGTTCTTATGTATTTCAGAAAAATTGCAAACTCTGTTCAAATTGTAGAGAACTCTGTCAAAAGCATGTTTTTAACAAATTCCCACTAAATTCCCCTTTTTAAGCATCTCAAGAAAAAAAGCTTTGGCAAACATTGTAGACATTGAAGAAATTGCTTGTAACAAGCAGTTTCTTCAATATTCACAATGTTTTCTACCCAACAAGGGAAATATTTTCTAAATTCAACCATGCTTTGCTAGCTTACAGTACTTTCAATACTTTGATTTAGATCTCTGTTCATAAAGATCGTTTGATGACGGCTCTGTTCGTGTTCGACAGCAACCTTTTGATCAACTCATTCCCACACAGTCCCGTTTATTACGCCCCTCCAGAAAAATACTTTTGCATCGGAACGTATTGTAAACAAGATATGTTTATGAAACACAATACCCCCGCCGTACATGAGGCTTTTGCGTCGTTTGACCTTGGTATGTGACCTTGACCTTATCACATGACCTTGACATGAGGAGATGCGTATTATGGATACGTATCATCATGCCAAATGTGTATATTGTATCTTGAATAGGCTGGTAGTAATTCTCAGCGTTAAGTTTTTAGCCTGAGATTGCGTAGCAATCTGAGGCTAAAGTTACCACGGTAAAAATTTCAACCCATGCAGAGTTTAATGCAAAAATGTAAAAACATCTAACGCAATAGATATAATATTCTGCCACATGGAAAGTAGGTCGGATCCGGGCGAATTACATGACAGAGTATAAATTAATACGCCCGATTGAGGCGAGAAGGACGAAGACGAGATATGACTCATTGAAAGCTGTTCGGCTTGATGTACAGTACTTTCGTGTGAGTGTTCTGAATTTGGCAAAATTATTAAAGATTGATGAGTGAATGGACAGAAAGAAATGAGATATATTGGATATTATTAATAATAAATAATCAGATCATATTGTTAAGAAAAAATAAGGTGTTTGTTTAATGCCAAATTAATTTTACATATCTAGAGTTACAATGTTTAAACGGCCCGGTTAGACAAAGGTGCTGTATAAAGCTGATAAGCGAAGCCGTCGGTTTTACGCACGATTGTAATGTTTTGTGTAACAAATTAATTGGTCATTCATGAGATCATATTCGCACTATTTGCAGACAATTTGGTCGTGCTCGGACTTTGTGTCTATATGTATTTACCCTCGAATTCTACCCAAATGATGCAACGTCTACATATCGCTTCTGAGAGGTGTAAATAATCATGTAAACCTGGTAAACGCCCTCTCTCGCTCTCTTTACCTGTATATTCTAAAGCGCATATTGGTCTGTGCGGTAGGATACTCGCGCACGAGAGCCTCCTAGTTCGAACCTGGCTACTCGCTCCATTCCCTTCTCCCCCCTCCCTCTCTAGCTCTCTCTCTAGCTCCACTGGCTGAGAGCAAACGGGCTTTTGTCATGGTGTGGTGTCCGTCCGTCAACTTTTACTTAAAAATCTTCTTTTCAGAAAGTTCTCAACAAAATTCAACCAAAATTCACAGGATCCTTGAGACTCCTTCAAAGCATTTTGATCGGATGAAAAATATGTAACGATATATACATATAAATAAATCATTACAATACCTCAAAAGCGGAAAGAAAATTATTGTCGGCAGGTTGTGTTCCCTAGCGCACAAATTGGCAGATCTGCGCATTATCGACAAAAGATTTGGGAAGAAAGTCACACCTCCGATAATCCGACCATCAAACTATAACTGCCCAGGTTATATATCTCATGTTTACATATCTCAGGCTTTCAGCGCTTTCATTTTATTAAGTTTTGCAGAACCACAGACAGACAGAAAGACGGACAACGATAAAAGAATATACCCCTGATCGTTTGATACAGGGACATAAAGAATGAAGAAAGTACGTTTTATCAAGGTTTTATATACAACAGTACAGTTTGTGGATGAAAAGACTGTATATTGATAAATAATGATTATTTACAAAAATCTTGTATCTGTAAACAGTCAATACTATTGACAATATTGTTGATTCGATACATGTATAAGCCACATACAGACACTCATATTATCAATAACATTTATTGAAAATATCATCAACAGTGACTGGGTGATATTGTTCAATGTTTTTTTTTAATTTAAATCATTGTCAAAAATATTGGTAGTGTTTGGGCTTCTTTGCATGTGTCATAAATGACCTTCGAAACAAAGGTAGATTTATAGAATGACGTAAACTGAAGTTCTTGTTATACCAAATACAAACATTAAATTAAAAAAAAATAAATACATAACAAGAGCTTTGACTGAATTAGTATTTTTTCATTGAAATCCACTTTTCTGTCGGAGCGCATTCGATACTATGACGAGTTTGTCTTCCATTGATCGTTTGGTCTGAAAATGTAAAAAGAATGAGTGTCTGAAAATAGTAGACCTTTCGATCATTTGGTCTGAAAGATAAAGGTTCTTTCAAGGATCATGTAAGCTGTATGAATAAAAAGACCATTTTGTATAAATTTCTGCTTTTCTCGCAATGGTTTCCATTGGTTCTATTCTGCAGTGGGTGAAAATACGGTTTATAATGGTTAGGTATTGGTTTGTTCTGCATGTTTGAAAAATGACCCTAAGCAATGGCTAGATACATTTGGAAAGAATACCACGGCGTTTACCCATTATCATGCTGAATAAAATCAATGTCTGAATTTGCATTAAAATCAAGGGCCTGGGAGCAATGGAAGCACTAGTTAAGGTCAAAGTTATGTTGAAAATTAATGTTATGAATAACTCTGGGTTGAAGAAGACAAACAGGAGATGTAGACTAAGATCACACGGCACTAATGTTCAGGCCGATCTTTGTCTATACCCCCTGTTAAACAGGAATATTCAGGATTAAGCATGACAAGTGTCACCATAATAGATCGTGGAATAAAACCTTGTTTTGAGGTTTAGAAATTCACCTACTTTCAAATTGGTTTAACTACCCTTTATTTTGCCATCGAAAACAAAAAGATTCCCGCGATTGTCAAATTAAATTCTCTTTTGCCAACAACGTTTTGGGTACGACATATTTACCTTAGAGTTACAAGGAGACACTGTCCCACATTTTCCAGCACAATAATTAGGGCATAATTGCTTTATTTCAACATCGTTACACAAACAGATTTCTGTCTGTAGAAAGTCACACAGACGTTCGTTAGATACTGGGTCGCCGCAACTGTTATATGTTATTGGCAAACTAGGTAAATCTGTTGCAAACAAAATAAAACAAAACAAACTATGTAAACTGATTTGTTCTTTAGTTTTTAAATTGTAATTGAAAGATCGCTTGCCACGCCCACAGACCTCCGACATGAGGTAACAAGCGATACCATTTTCTGAAGTATATGGTCAGGAGTGTTAAAATAAAGGGCAAATTGTTAGTTGGTGACGTAACCCATTCCAACACAGTGGAATTTTAGACCAGTCCAAATTGAAAAAAGCTGCAGACGACAATTTAAAGTTGATGGAATTTTAAATTTTTTCGTCCTTTGGAAAAGAAAGCATGGTGAAAAATGAAGAAACTGCTTGATACAAGCAATTTCTTCATTTTCCACCATGTTTTCTAAAGCCTTTTTCTTGGGGGCGTAAAAAGGAGAGATTGTGTGGGAATGGGTTTTAAACACCGTAACTAAAGTTCTAACAGGGTGAAGCTACGACGTTTAAGACGCAAAAACTAACACTTATGCCCTAATGTCTATGATATCTATTTTACAAGAAAAAAGATAACCCATTCCCACTCAGTTCAGATTATTTACTCCCCTCAAAATAATAATTAAAAAGAAAAGATTGTTGAAAATGCTTTATATTGCAAAAGACAAGGACTTTTATCATTTCAAAAACCAAAGTGGCGGTCTGCAATCTCCTTCGGATATTAGGTATCCATGATACGTGCTATTGACCGATCGCAGCTGTCAATCAAATAACAAATCGACCAATGAAATTACTTATTTAGACCAGAAATTAGTTTGAGCTCCAACATTTGCCGCCTTTTTTATTAACCTTTCTTGTTGTTTTTGTGACTTAAATGTCGTAACAACAGCTTATTCAAGCTGTCGTTAAGACTTTAAGGTCGCAGACCAACCGTTTTATTTTTTATTGCATGCTACTGGCTGTATATGTTGCAAAATAACGCCTTTAGAAAATTGAAGCGGAACTTCTCCTGGAGTCAGTGGGCGGGGCAAACGGAGTAAATGGGCGGGACCAACGATTGGTTAATTGTACGTACTTACCACATTTATTACACGTCTTTCTGCAGTATTTCTGAGCATTTTCTGCCTCTTGACAGAAATAGTTACTCCGACCAGTTACCTGACACTGGAAAACATCTTTACAATCTGAAAATATGAGAAAGTAGATTGAGTGTTTAGAGATGAGTTGTAGACTCATGCAAAATGACAGGACGCTGCCCTAAAACACCAGAAACACGAAGAAATCTTACCGCAAAATAAACGAATCGATAGATAAATAGATAAACAAACAAATGCATTTATTCATTTATTGATCAATATTGTCAACCCTATCAACCATTGTCATGATGGACGCGGAATAGCTTTATTTTTGCAGGAGGTAGAGACAAAGATCACATTTGTGCAGTCTGATCTTGTATACACCACATATTTGTCCGATTCTGTTTGTGTGATGATAGTTTAAAGAAATATTGACCCACAACTTATGCATCCAATGCTTTCAGTCCTTTAAGTGTAATTGCATTTCTGAAAAGTTTGTGTTTCAGCATGACTAGGGTTAGCTGAAAACCCTTGGCATGCTGAATAAGTCCCTTTTTAGAAATGCATTAAAAGGGCTGGAATCACAGAAAGAAGTGACTATAGAACAATATTTCTTTCAAAAATAATTGTATTAACAACTATTGTCTGACAAAGACCAGAAGGTTATTGCAGACTAAAATCTGATTGCACACATCCTTCTACAAAAGCAGGAATATTCCGGGTTCAGCATGTCAATGTCTGATACTTATAACAATATCAATGAATATTCGATTAACCCATTCCCAAACAATTACTCTTTTAAATACTCCTCAATATGAAAGCTTTGGAAAACATTGTGGAGAATGAAGAAATTGCTTGTAACAAGCAATTTCTTCATTCTCCACAATGTTTTCTCTCAAAAAGGACAAAGATTTTGAAGAACTCATCAATTAAAACGTGTCGTCTGCAACCTCTTATAATTTAGACCAGTCTAAAATATATCGTGTGGGAATGGGATGAGAACTACTCTAGGTCAATCTAGGATTGTTACTTTACGGCCTTCCGATATATGGCTGTATTTTTTGCGAAACAGACCGCAAGTATTATACTCGACGCAGATGACATGAAAGCTTTAATTCAGAAAGCACCTATAAAAGAATTCAATATCAAGTTCTAAATAGATACCATTAAAAAAATAGTTGCTGAGAAAATTTTGACGAAAATATACCACTATACTGGGCAATGTAAAATATACTAAGTCGTAAAAAAGGAAGTAGAAAACGTGTGGACCCAAATTTCGATTTACTCCATACAGGACCCAATACCGCTAAAAATACAACGAAAACATACCACTATACCGGTTAATGTAAAAATATACTAAGTCGTAAAACAGGAAGTAGATAACGTGTGGACCCAAATTTCGATATACGTCATACTGGACCCAATACTGATAAAAATATAACGAAAACATACCACTATACCAGGTAATGTAAAAAATATACTAAGTCGTAAAACAGGAAGTAGATAACGTGTTGACCCAAATTTCGATATACTTCATACGGGACCCAAATACTGATAAAAATAGAACGAAAACATACCACTATACCGGGTTATCTAAAAATATACTAAGTCGTAAAACAGGAAGTAGATGACTTGTGGACCTTAATTCACCATGCAGGACCCTAGTTAAACCTCAAGTTGAAGAAATATTTGCTGAGAAAAAGACGATGAAAATATACATGTACCACTATACCAGGCACTGCAAAAGATAGCCTAAGTCGTAAAACAGGGAGTAGATAACCTGTGGAATTAAATTCGGTATACACCATACAGGACCCCTAGTTTTACAATACGATGAAGCCAACGGTATAAATATTTGATGAGTTACAACGAAAACGTACCACTAGACATAGTTTGAAAATAAACGAAGTCGTTAAACAGTAAGTGGATAATTTGTTGACATCATTTCGATACACGTCATGAACTATCTTATTTGATCCTCCATGACGCATTTCAAATGACGTATGCTGTTCATGTTTGCTGAGAAAAAAGCCACGAAAATGTTTTTACGGACGGACGGTTGGAGGGACAGAGGTCACCATTCTCTGAAGCGAGGGTATAAATAGATTTGATAATGAACAAATGTCTTTAACCCTTTTCCGATTTTTGGAATTTCAGACTTACCAATTTGAAAGAGCTTGCAGACGACAATGAAAATTGGATGTTATTTGAAATGAAAACATGCTAAGCGGTAGAAAATATTTAGGAAAAAGGAGAAATTGCTTTTGAACAAGTATTTTCTTATTTTTCCACAATGTTTTCTCAAGCATAAAACGACAGCGACGTAAAATCTAGGGTTTGTTCAGGAAAATGTTAACATCATTTAAACTGATCTAATAGACTGGACAATGGAGTATGGGACGAAGAAATCAAATGAGTGTCATTGGGAAATGATCCGTACTTTTGAAGAAAATGTGCCACGGACAACTAAAGCTAATACAGGAAAATTGTGTTAAATTTCATCCAAATACAGTCAAGGGTTACAGGCAAGTAAATAAGGATCGAAGGATTTAAAGTTTCGACTATATGAAAAATGACAGCCATTATGGGGGTGGGGTGTAAACATATCTTGCACAATGCTTTTAAAAACAAATTTGAGAAATTTGCATGTTATGAGGGCGTAGCAGGATGAGCTTATAGAAAATGTGGTCCGGCGGACATATGGTCTGACAGACAGACAGACAGACAGACAGACAGACAGACAAACAGACAGACAGACAGATATACAGACAGCGAGAAAACATAAGCAATGAAAAGAATCAAGTAATTTATCGTAGTAACAGGTAATATTGTAGATTTCGTTTTACTGTTTAAGTAGGGGTACTTTAAACAGCCATGCACCATGCAAAGTGATGTTAACACGTAAATTATCTTACCACAAAGTTTGCAGGTTTTGTTGCAGTCGTACATTAGATCTGGATCTGTACAAACTGCGTCTATTACAAGAGAACAATCTTGGAAACGCCCGCTGTCTCGACAAGAACTATCTGGAAGAGTATGAACACATAGAATATACTAGACATTCCAAACCATTACACAAATATAAGGACTAAGACCAACCATTGCATCCGCACAAGAAGGAGAATGGCTTCTCCCCTAATTTCTCTTATTTCCTCTCACTGCTCCGGGATGCATGCACGCTCTTTTCTTGATATATGTAATTCAAATATAAAGGTTTGTACTGCACGGAAGTAATAATTGTTGACGGATTTATATATCTCATTAATCCATTCCCACACAGTTCGCTATTGGACGCCCCTCAAGAAAAATAACAGAGAAATCAATGAGTTAAATTTAGAAATTGCTTGTTACAAAAGTTGAAAAAATCTAAAATTTCAAAAACTTTAAAATGTTGTCTGCACTTTGGACCAGTCTAGATTTTCTTGTGTTGTAATGGGTTGAAAATTTCATATTGACTTTTTTAACAATTTCCTCAGTGCGACGTTTATTTCCGACAATTGTGTAAAATATCTTTCACGACCACAACTATACAGCTACAGCTGATTCAAGCTGTAATAACGACAGTAAATTTGACAACTGACGTTTTTCTATCAGACCCTTTCTTGAAAAAATGTCCGGTCACTGAAAATTAGATTTGTCTTATACTTCATACATAATACGCTGTGTGAGTTTTACAGTGATCTCTTGAACCCGTTCTTACACAGTGACGCTTTCTGATGCCCCCCCCCCCAAGAAAAACAATTGGGAAAACATTGTGTTAAATGAAGAAATTGCTTGTAACAAGCAATTTCTTCATTTTACAAAATGTTTTCTGTCCAGAAAGTTAAAAAAATCTAAACTTCCATCGACTTAAAATTGGCGTCAAAACTCTGCAATATGTTGAGTTGAGTATAGGCGTAGTTAACAGCTATTTGTTACCTGTAGGTGTTGTAGGGGGCGTTGTTTTCCTAGTGGTTGGGGTTGTCTTAGTTGTGGTTGGTGTTGTTTGTGTTGTCTTCGGCGTTGTATTTGCGTTAAGCTGTTTGATTTCGTCTGATGACCAATTTTAGAAAAATAAACAAAGTAATATATGTCGTACTAGACTTGCGTGCATTCTCCCCAAACAAAATCGTGAAATCAAGAATCTTCAAACGATAAAGATTTTTAAACGTTTTGCCTATTTTAACGATATTCAGGTAAGAATTCAATTTCATCGTAATGGGATAAATACACTTACTTTTTAAATTAATTTTTTGTCATCGTCTTGTTATAAGAGGCTCAAAATAGCCTAGTTTGTTTGTTTGAAATGGGTTTAACACCGTTTTTAACAATTCTTCAGTCATATCGCAGTGGCTGGTGCAACTAACAATGGATTCCTTGTATATCTTGCACCAGTATCACCATTACATCATTTCCTAGCCTCCAGCTGCTATCCAACTTAAGTAAGATTGATATTACAGACAACAATATTTTGTGAAATATGTGTTCAGAAACATAACGTCGGTTTGCGTGAAAAATGTCGTAACTACAGCTTTAATAAAGCTGTAGTTACGACATTTTGCTCTCGCACCGACGATAACATAAAAGCTAAACCGTTGGTTATCCTAATACCCCGTAAGCACTATAGCTTTTGTTGTTCACGAAATGAAAGATAAATCGATCTTACACGAAAACAAACAGCCATTATATCTTTTAATGCGGAAAAAAGAAAAATAGTTAAAATGTTCGTCCAAAATCTCTTTAAGCGCGGAATTACTCAGGTGAATAACATTTAAGAGATGAAGAGAATATTTTTTGTTTTCGTGGAGGTATGAACCGAAAAACCTAATCACAATGTATGAATACGCGAATTCATTTCTTATAATTTGATAGTATCGAGCGAAAAAACCAAAAGCTTTTCAAATTTTGATACCTTTTTGTATTGGACTATTTTGTGCGGAAGCTTACAAAATCGCTGCGTGCTCAAAATTTTGTTCATGGAGTTACGAATAAATTTTTTCGCCCAATCAGAACGCTCGCTCTTGATAGACAAAACTAAAAATGAAATTGTAACAACACAATGACGCCATTAGCATCTAGGTTCCCTTCTATATGACTTGTAGTAGCTCGCAATGGACAAAAGTTGTGGTAATTCTTTCAAACAGCCAATTCATTATTTGGTAACTTCACCTATTTGGTATGATTATCTAGTGATAACTCGCAGATAAATCTCGATTATCGACCGGAAAGAATAAACTCCTACCTATTCAAACACTGCTTCTAAACTTGAGAGGAGATTGTGAAAAAAATATAATTGCTTGTAGCAAACAATTTCTACTTTTCCCAAGTTATTTCCACCCTACTGAATACTTTTTTCAATATAAAATCAAAAATAATTTGGCGTCTGCAGGAAAGCAGGAAAGAGTTTAACATAAATAGTAAGCTATATCTGAAGCTCAGGGACGAAGGGTAACATACCAGGACAATATTGTTTGGTACAGATAGTCACTTCACTACTTTTTCCCTGACAACCACCACCAGGGCACTGTCTAAACCGCGTCATCAGGCAGACACCGCTAGTAATCTGACACGAGTACGCTCCCCAGGCCGACCATTGAGCCACCGTGATTAGGGGTGTGGACGAAGTTACAGTTGTTGATGTCGGAGTAACAGTTGTTGGTGTCGGGACAGGTGACTGGGTTGTTGGCCCGTTCGTAATATCGTCTAAAAGAACATTTTTAACATGTCATGCCAGGTAAAACCCTTTTTCGGAATTCCATATTTAAATCAAAGTGTCTAGAATACTTGAAGAACTTGCAGTAGGTCAAGATTTCTTGTGAAAATCAATTTTATAAACGCTTATGGACCAACAAGTGGTGTAGATAAAAATTAGGAGGCTTTTATATGCAGGCTGATCTTTGTCCATACGTCCTGCAAAGACAGAAATCGTTCCGGGTTAAACATAAAGCTCGTCGATTAAGACCCCCCCCCCCCAATGTTGCTTGTGAATTGATTGTTTGATAAAATGGAGTTAAACGCAACTTCTATATCATTCCAGTAATATCATGGAGGTTTGGTCTCTTAACCATAGTTTCCTATTATTGCTTACGCGACTTCTTCCACGTATCCTATCTGCGCCTTTAATAAGAAACAAATGACCATGTCAAACGTTTAACACAGCTTTAACTTGTGGTTAATGATTTTCTGTCCAATAACCGCGCGTCGTTAGAATTGTTTTTCGGGTATTCAACCCAATAAAGTCACGCTAACAAAAAATAAATAAATAAAATAAAATAAATAAATCGTAATCACAGCTGTCTTAAGCGGCAGACACGATGTTAAGATAGCCATTGACGATAATCATTGTTGCGATGTATAGTAATAAAATTGAATTCTGCTACAGATTTACAAAGCTAACATTAAAGCCTGTTACTTATTTACAAAGATCTCATTAAAGCTTGTAACAGATTCACAAAGATAACAGTAAAGCCTGTTACTTATTTACAAAGATCTCATTAAAGCTTTTAACAGTTTCACAAAGATAGCATTAAAGCTTGTAACTGATTCACAAAGATAACATTAAAGATTGCTACAGTTTTACAAAGATTACATGAAAGCTTGCTACAGATTTACAAAGAACTCATGAAAGCTTGCTACATATTTACAAAAAATAAATAAAAGCTTGTTACAGATTTACAAAGATAAAATTAAAAGCTTGTTACACGTTGACAAAGATTTCATTACAGCTTGTTAGAGACTTAAATAGGTTTTATTTAAAGTGTGTTACAGATTTACAAAGATAACATTAAAGGTAGGTATCGATGTTTTTTCATGTCACAAATGTAAATTATCCTTATTTCCTCTCATTTACTGTTTGAATACATTATGCCGAAAAGTAGTTTTGAAAAAAAATCTGAGGTCGCTTATCAGAAAAAAGCAGGGTATTTCCCTAATAGCCTACGTAGGCTATTTATCTATTTTTAGATTTATCCGAGACAGTTACGAAGAATACAGGATCATTCAGGTGGTGCGATTAACCGTTGGAACATTGCATCTAGTTTAAATTACATCAAACCAACGTTATCGTTATGTCATCAGGGGTTATGTTCGCTAACCGGTCTTAAATTCAGTAAAGATCAGTCCAAAACTGTCATAAGAATTTTTACAAATATAATCACTTACTGTAGTTTTGTGCTAACCTTTTCATATGTCATGCTTTAGTACGTTGGCTGTTTCGCTATTCAGTTGACTTTGGGTCATATGCAAATGAGGTCATTCGATGTCGAGATCCGAATTCCGTGATATCTAAAAATAACCTGGAATTCCGATGAACCTTTCCGATATGACCACAGAAAGCCACTTTAGGCCTACTAGATTACCACCAAGACAATACCTGACTCAACTTAAAAAATCAAATGTTCGTTTGAGTGTATTTTTCGGCACTTGGTAAATTTTTCTTATCTAGATTTCAGAAACATCGATACCTCCCTTTAAAGCTTGTAACAGATTTACAAAGATTAAATGAAGGGTAGTAACAGATTCACAAAGATATCATTAAAGCTTGTTACAGATTTACAAAGACAGCACTAACGAATGTTATAGTTTAACAAAGATTATATTAAAGTTTTTAAAAGATTTACAAAGATTTAATTGGAGCTTGTTACATATTCAAAAAAATAACATTATCGCTAGTTACAGATTTACAAAAATTACATTAAAGTTCTTTACAGATTTAAAAAAAGATTATGTTAAAGCTGGTTACATATTTACAAAGATTTCATTACAGCTCGTTACAGATTCACAAAGATTAACTAAAGCTTGTTACAGGTTAACAAAGAGGACATTAAAGCTTGTAATAGATTTGAATGACCTACATTTAAGCTTATTATATATTCACCATCTTCTCATTTCTATTGATTTGCGTAAAAAGCAGGAGTGTAGGAATGAGCAATGCATACTTACTACAACGTTTGCAAGTTCGTGGGCATAACGTTCGAGCTCCCTCTGGGTTAGAACAAATGAAACTTTGAAGCGCGGGACAGTTAGCTGCCGGGTTATCTTCACAAAATCCTATTCAAGAAATATATAATGTCAACGACGAATCATATCACTCCTACATTAGTAGATCTATATCCTATGCCTTGTTATGCCGAATAATTCAAAATTGTTATTTTTTCCTTTGTATTATCTAATAAAAATCTTCTCGTAGAAGACTTTATTTTTTTCAAATTTGGAAATGAAAATTTTAAAACAAAGAATAAAGAAAAACTATTTCTGTTTTCTATATGTTTGTAATGTATTGACGACGAAATAAATGATCAATTTTGTCCTTGTTTTGGTAGAAAAGTTTTGTCTGTGATGGAAGAAATATTTATACCTTTTGGGGGAGCAATCTTTCTACCTGGCAATAAACCAAAATCTGAGGAGAAGAAAAATTGTCATTTAAATACATGAATTTTCAAAAATGAAATGAATGGCATTTTTAAGTAATGTGAAATAGAGAAGTTTTTCAAACTGTCAAAACAAAAAGGTTATGAAAATAGAGTTTTATTATAATAAGACCGTATGTCTAATGCAGAAATAAACTCCATGACTAAATTGGTTATACGGTTTCTTTCCGGGTATATGGCGATATATTCCTGGTCGGAGAAAATGATGTCATCAGAGCCACAGACGAGGGTTGACATCGTTTTCTCCAGCAGGGAAAAATCGTCATATATTCCGGGAAGAACCCATAAAAGGAATGTGTTAAACTACAAAGTTTGACACTACACTTTCATCACATTACCCATATAGGGCTTCAGTAGGTATCAATTTAAACCAAAATACCAATTCACCTATTAAAGTTTGACGTCTTGTATTCTACGAAACAGGTTGACAGTTTCGGAAATGGAGAAAGTGTTGATTAACATGAAAGGCAATCATCTTAATGGTGTTGAAAAGTTTAGTGTACTTCAGGAATGATTTAAGATATGTTGTCTACAGCATGTGTGTTTATGAGATTAATGGAGCTGTTGAGACACATTTGAGATAATAACTCCCCGAAGTTCATGGGCGAACACTCACTGCACTAATGTATCCCTTATTTAAAAAAAATATTTTTCTATATAAATTCAAAGTACATATCAACGATTACAAGGTCAATAAGCAAGTGGATGTACAGTTAAACTTGTGATAAGCGACTACTCAAGGAATGGCCAAAATATTTTGTTTATTAAAATGGTCAAAAGTTACTAAGCACCAAACTTTTTCGATGTCACAAAGGAGTCAATTTTTAACAAAGATCATTTATTACTGTTTAGAATAGTAAAGTAATGTTTTGACAAGATGTTTAATGAAAACTTTACCAAATCTGACACGCAATTTCTTCGTGATAGTCGTACAAACAGAGGAGTCCCATTCTCTTTTCTCTGTTTGTACATGTACGAGTTTTGTGTACATGTTAAATTTCGCAATTTTCGATTCTTAATTTGAGTCTTTAATTATTGAGGAGGGCAATAGTAAATGTCAGAAGACATTTATTGGCAGAAGAGATGTGGCGAGCTGTTAGTATTGTGGAGCAAGGGGCCTCTCACCGTAAGGTCGGCGTGGAACTAGGTGTACTCTATACTTTGGTGCTTGGCCACAATAGCAACAGTAAGGAACACCTTCCAGGCAACATGGTGGAGGAAGAAGTCGTGCTATCTCTGCCGCAGATGACCGATTTTTTGTTAAAGGTTAAAGAAGCTTTGGTGCTTAGTAAACTTTGAGTAGTTTATAATCATATTGACGCCGTTTTCCGAAGTACGTTACATGTTGAGCTGAACTTAGAAACAGATGAATTTAGATTAATTTATCACAAAAATATAAAATAATGCCATCGAGAAAAACAAGCTATTCCCAAAATATCATTTTGTGACTTGTTTGTTTTTTCTCGATGGCATAAAATTATAAGAAAAGAAGAGAATGTTTTTTGTTTTTCATTCGGGTATAAACATTAAAACTTAATCACACTAATGTATGAATTCGTTTGCGTATCTATGCAGTTTGGTTAAGTTTTTAAGTCCATACCACAATGAAAACTAAAATATGTTCTTCTTACATGAATATATGAGTTGTTGTATAAATCTAGTCTATCATTCTAACATAGACTTGATGTCATTAAACAATAAGAAATGAAAAGAATATTTTTGTCTGTTTGCATGGAGGTATGAAACTTGGCTTCGCGGATTCATATAGTGTGATTATTATTTTTCATACTAACATAAAAACAAAAAAATAATGTCTTCATTTCTTAATTATGCAATTGGTACGTGGGACGTTAAACCATATAATTGATTTTTTTTATTAAGGTATGCGGTTCTAAACCTTATCACACTCTATGTAGCGGCTTCATAAATAATTATACTTATGGTTAGTTTCACATCTAAATGGAAAAAATATTCTTTCATTTCTTATCAAGGTATACGTAAATATCGCCTGCGTGTGAGGTTTTTCTTCTGGATAAAAAAATACAATCTTGATAAGTTGACCAATCGCTGACCCCGCCCAATTACTTCGTAAGACCTACCTTATGCGCAAGCACAAAAATAGTTCCATACCAAACATTCTTTTAGAGGTAAGATAGCAATTTTTATCCACAGAGAACGCAGGAAATCTGATGGATGAAACTAGATTACATTGTTTAGATTGTTTTATTGAATGGGGCTTAACGCCACTTTTAACAGTACTTCATATCGCGTCGGTCGGAGCACCTAACAATGAATTCCTGGTATTTCTCAAACCACTACTACCACTACATCCTTTCCTAGCCTCCTCCAGCTACTATCCCACTTAGGTTTACGATTATCCAGCCATTGGTGAGAGAAAAATGTGGGAAAGGAGACGTGCCGCGGCCGGACATTATTTAGACATAAAATATCGATTACTCATTATATTGAAGCTTATTTGAACAAAATATTTAATAACCCGCGGGTCCACTGCAAACAAGCCTGCTTAGTTCATTAATTTATTTACATGTTGACATAAATTATTTTATTTTTAAGTTCAGTGAGGAGAATTCGGCCAAAAAGATAACCTTTAAATAAAGGCCTCTTTTGAAAAAAATACTCATAAAGTCCGTCATTCCGAACTTGCAATAAAATTTAAATAAAAAATAACAACAAAGACATCTCAAAACAAACAAACCACAAAAAGGTTAGTCCTGTCTACCAGACTTGAAAGCTATAGCTGTACAAGTTACTGTGAATGATAAGAGGTAAATTTTGTCTATAACTGTATAGGCAGAATAAACCTATGATCACTCCTCATTTATACTGTGCAATACTTACTACATTTATCGCAGGTTTTCGGACACAGTGTTACACTAGTAAACTCGTTCTGGCACACATACTCTTTAACTAAACTACAGTTTGTTGTGGGACTGTCATGACACGGCTCTATAAATATAAAGAGGTAACACGTTTATTGAAGGGATGAAACGAATATTTTGTTTGTATTATTCAGTGTAGTTACGACGTTTATGTCGCCAACCAACCATTCTACTTTTTTGTTACATGCTACTGGCCATAAAAAATTGCAAAATAATCGAAACAAATGGCTACATCAATTAGCTTTATTTAAATTGTAGAGAACTATTTCAAAAGCTACTTATCTATTTAACCCATTTCAACTCATTCCCACTTTTTAAGCATGCTATAGAAAACATTGTGGATAATGGACAAATTTGCTTGAAACAAGCAACTTCTTCAATGTCCACGATGTTTTCTACCTAACAAGACAATTTTTTTTCTAAATTCCACCAATTTGAATACTTAAGCATGATTCGAAAACACGATAACAACAACTTAAAAAAACACGCTGTTGTAAGAAACCCTATAGACACAACAGATACGGGCTGAATTCACTTGATATCATTATGGTCCTTGTCTTTCGATTAATAACCCTTGAATAACTTCTTTGATAATAACCAAGAATGACATCATCTCTTCTTACTTGGACATTGCTGGACGCCACATCGTTTAAACTTCCCACTTGTGTAACAGACTGGTTCTTCTACAGCAAGCCTCGCACTTCCGGTTTGGAATGGGTTACGACAATAGCTTCCGGCAGCGGCTTTAGACCCGTCAATAAAATTAACGTCAGGCACTGGAAAGCCAGCGCTCGTCCATGGTTCACACTTAGTGCCATTCTGATCCGTGTCCTTATAACCGTTATAAAGGTTACTTTGATTGGCAAAGAAACATTCTGATAAGAAAATGTAAATACATTAATTACTATTTGGTAGTTTTTAAAAACGGATAAAAATTATTTCAACACATTTAAGTTAGGTTTTGTGGCATTTTAGCCAAAAAGCTAGCCAACACAGTACACATGAGTTTTTTTTCTTTCTATTCTACGCAGGGATGCTGTTTTTAACCACAACATATCACGTATCAGACTTGTCCATACTATCTAGATACTATCATTATTATTATGTTTCAAGATATTTGATTTAAAAAAAAAACAAAGTTCTAGACAACACAAAAGTAATTTTTACCGAAATAAGAAAAAATGGCCAAGTTTTCACACTACATTACCCAAAGTCTAACTTATCCGAGTTTTTTTTAAAACAAAGCAATCATCAACAAAATAATCAAAATGAAGCCTCTAGAGTACACATAACATGACCTATGATGAACACCATTCGTTCGTTTATAAAAAAGGCTGACTCTGACCTCAAAGTGCGCTAGAGTGATATTCTTACGTACTTTTTTATTTTTTAAAAACAAATATCGACTGCGCGAGCAACATAGGGTGTTTGCTTCCTCTATAATTTCGTAACGAAACTTCGTTATTTGCGCCACTAATATTCTTAAAAATCAAAGTACTGAAAGTACTGTAAGCTAGCAACGCATAGTTTTGTTAAGTAATCTTTTTGCTAAAAGTCATCATGATAAACAAACGAGGTTTGAGTAAACCAGGAGTTACCCATTTCAACATGCCAAAAACTTAGACTGATTCAAATTGAAAGAAGTTACAGACGACAATTTCAAGTTGGTTTAACTTAGAAAAACGTTCCATTGTTGCGTAGAAAACATTGTGGACAATGAAGAAATTGCCTGTAACAAGCAATTTCTTCATTGTCCACAATGTTTTCCAAAGTTTTTTTCCTGAGAATATCAAAAAGCGGAATCGAGTGGAAATGATTAAATGGCATGCTTTTAAAAGAGTTATCTATAATTTGAATAGAGTTTGTCATTTATTCCTTAAATACATTTATGGCGTAGGCATTCCATGGATTTGGTGGTTAAGCCTCCAGTGGCAGTTTGCACTCGTTGAACTTTGAGAAGACCTCAAAATTTTGCCTGTTAACTTAAGCTATCAAAACGGACGCTTTGCTAGCTAAGTAAATAACAGCTTAAAACCATTCTACCTATATTTTCAAAATTAATTGAAATGAAAAAAGTGTAACCTTTAAATAAAAATTGTAAAGACAAGGATGCATACTTATCATGTAATATTATGGTAGGTAATAAAACTTTCTTATGGCAGCATTAAGCCCCGAATTCAGCACAGAAGTATCATATCATTGAACGATACAAATAGTATGCAATTGACCAACTCTTTGACCACGCCCATTGACTCCGACAGAATGTCATGCTTCGAATTTAAAGATCGTTATTTTTTTTAAAATATAGGACCTAAACATTGTGACTACAACTTGTTAGACTGTAGTTACGACATTTAAGTCGCAAAACCAACAAAAAAAGATTTTAAAAAATGGCAGCCAGTGTCGGAATTCAAAACTCATATCTGATCTGAACGAAGGATTTAATTGGTCGACTGGTAATTTGGTTGATAGCCGCGATTGGTAAATTGACCGTCACGGCTGATAATCAAAAATCAATCACAAAATCAATCTATTTTATTTTGACCGGAACTGAACTTTAAACTGCAACATTGACCAACATTTATGCGAACCATTTTTGTTGGTTCGTCAACTTTATCGTAGTGACTACAACTTATTCAAGCTGCGGATACTATGTTTAGGTCGCCAACCAACCACATTATTTTTGCAACATGTAATTGTCCATAAATTTTGAAAAATAACGCCGTTTCGTATCTAAGTGGAACTTCCTGTCGGAGGTCAGTAGGCGTGGCCAGCGATTCGTCAGTTGAAAATATCAATGATATTGCAAATGTTATTCGTGATACTATTAATGAAAGTAATCAGAGATATTGAATGTTGGACAATGCATTGCTTCATCACTTTACTGGGCGCAGGCCTATTTATCGTCGGTACGCGAGTTAAATGTCGCAACTACAGTCTTATTAAAGCTGTAGTTACCAAATCAAGCTCGAGCACCGTCGTCATACTTGTCCTTGCCTATCGTTGAGAGATAAATAACAACATGAATTTTAGTTGTGTTTGGGTCGAATAAGTGGCCCTTTTATTCTCAATCTAATGCTTAGGTAGTTGTGTCAATACCAGGGCATTTGCGGTATCCATGGTCGAAAGACAGAGCGTCGGCTCCCCGATCAAGAGGTTTCGAGCTCGATTCCCGGGAAAGACTATTGATTGATGTTGTCATTCGCCCACATAATCGACGCGGATACTGGTAATTCCTTAAGAGAGCAGAGTCGAAAGTGAAGTGCCAAAGTTTGAGGAACTTGTTTCCTAATGGACGTTAAATGAAAAGATTTAAATCTAAGAGACGAAATATATCCTCGTTTTATAAGGTTTCTGTTTTATAGAGAAAGAAAATAATTCCATGGGGCGTACTGAAAGTGGTTTTTAGATAAAGGGGGCTGCTCAAATAAGATTGGCTGTACTTACGTTCACAAAATGGTACCGGACAATAATCCCAGTCGTTGTTTGTTGATGTGAAACACCAGGGATGACCTCGACCTGAAGTAAAACAAGGCAGGTGTTGGTAGTTTTTTATTGGCTGAGAAATTTGTTTTAAATCCCCATGAAAAAATGTGGGTGAAAACATTTAGTTTTCCGATGGAAAAAGTGGGTTTATAACAAAACATAGATATATTTTATGCATTGATGATATTTAGCAATAAGAATTAAAAGGGACTGTCATCATTCTCTGGTGAGATATAAAGTTAAAAGCCTATTCTTCATCGCTTTTCGGCAAAATATCAAAAGTATCAAGATGTCCTAGTCGGTTATAATTTGTAAAAATGATGGAATAAATACACCATTTTGGTAGATTTGGCCCAGCTTGCGACCACTCCACGCTACCGAACGTCGTAAATGTAAATGTCGATAATTTTTCAATGCCTGAACAACAAAAGCTATATTCTCGCCACGCGTGAAAATATAACTTTTGTTCGTCACGAAATGAAAGATAAGTTGATCTTACACTGAAAAAAAAAAAAAAAAACGTTTATCCTCCATATTACATTTTATGGAACCGCTTCATCGATTTTCTTGGGCAAAAACGTAGGTGTTATTCTAAAACATCGTAACTACAGCTTGATTCAAGCTTTTAGATTTTAGAATTGCACCGACGAAAAAGTGGTGCTAACCTTGTCTAAAACAGTAAATTGCTTTTGAATTCGCCAAAGCTGCTGTATGTCTCGGTGTTTGGAACATCCCCGATGAATGGTCAGTAATCCTTTACCCATTACCAGAGGACAACATTCTAGAATGTTCCAAATTGAATGGAGTTGCAGAGGACACTTTAGAGTTTATGAAATTTGAGATATTTTCAACTTTCTGGATAGAAAGAAATGGTAAAATAAAGAAATTGCTCGTTACAAGCAATTTCCTCATTTTCAACAATTGCTTGTTACAAGTAATTCCTTCACTTCATAATTGTATCCCTCGTGATTTTCTTTAGGGTGACAGTGTGGGAATAGGTTTATTATTTGAACGCGTGAGAGAGTGATTTGGGTATTGCTTGAATGGGGTTTAACGCCGCTTTAAACAGTATTTCACTCATATCGCGGCGACTGGAGCACCTAACAATGGATTCCTGGTATTTTTCACACCAGTACTACCACAACATCGTTTCCTAGCTTCCCGCTGCTATCCCACTTTGGTTTACGATTATCCACTCATTGGTTAGAGACAAATGTGGGAAAAAACAGGTGCCGCCGGCGGTGCTCGAACCCATGACATCCCATGATTAAAGATTAGGAGTCTGACGTGCTACAGACTGCGCTATGACGGCGGCAGTAAGATTTTTTGTCTTAGAGAAAATTACGTGAATGATCACATAATCAGTGTGTCTTACGGTCTGGATCCCTGCATCTATTTCTCGCATCTTTTAGACTGGCATCTGGAAACATTGACGCCATAGAGTCTACATTAAATACGGAAGACCAGTCTATACAATTGGCCCCGGTAACCGTCGTTTCGTATGCTCCTTGGTATTTGTTGCTGTTATAGAAACAGTCTGTAAATTACAGAAAAAAATGACATGAGTTAGTTTGGAGAGCATTGTACAAATAGGGGATGTTCAGATGTTGGTTATGAAATTTGGTATGTGTTGAACGGGTCATCTATAAATAGATTGAAACAACGCTCTTTCTGTTTCAGATGAAGGGGTTGATAATTTAGGTATTTTATGAACACGTATTTCATTTTTGATATGACCTTAATTTATTGCGACGAATTTTCGATCGAATTCTTGAGTTTCGCCAATAAAAAATATTCCATAAAAAAAAAAAAAAAAAAAACCTAAGGCAAAATAACGTCATTAAAACATCGTTGCGTCATTTTTTTCAGGAGCGAAAAACAATTGCTATTTGCTTGAGCGCATTATATAGTTATTACTTACTATTTTATCGTCCATGCAATATCAAAATATTCAACGGATTATTAAACAACGGTCATTTAGCACATATTTATAAAAATACTTTTTTGGAGTTAGTAGGCGAAGTTACACTCAAAGATTGTTGACGATTTTTTTCCTGCTAATCTTATTCGAATGATAAAAGGCATTGGCTTTTAACGCTATCACATTCCACTGTATATAAATTCAGGCATACTTGGTAAATCAGTATCGCATGGCTCACCTTGTACAAATATAAACACAGATCCGTCAAGGCCTATTATAGCAAAGTCCATTTTTAGATAGAATTGTCAAAAAGTGGACTTATACCCTACAAGTGCTTTGTCAAGTAGCACAGTTGACCCTTGACCTACTTTACCCAAAATATTAAGTTGACCTTTACCTTTGACCTACGTGATAAAAAAATAATAGGACACTTGGATCATGGATAACGTGTCTACAAAATATTAAGGTCTAAGGTCAAATGGTCTATGAGTTAAATAGTTCAACCAAAGTTCAATTGTGACATTGACCTTTGACCTACGTGACTAAAAAACAAAACAGCACTTCCTTGTGGTCGTTGGTTACAATTCTATGACGTTTCAAGGTTTAGCTCAATCAGAAACGATAAAGACAGACATACATTTTGAAACTAATATACCCCCACTACTTCTTAGGTTAGGGGTAACATTATGATATTAAGATATAATGAATTTGTCGGAAGCCCTGGAAGCGGTTACTGTATAGTGTGTAATGATCTACTTAAAACTATGATAGCCATACCTGTTGCAGGTAAGGGTGTTCCTTGGTTTACAGTCGCCACTGTTTGAAAATAGAAAAACACTGTATTAACCTTTCACTTTTTAGACTGGTCCAAATCGAAAGAAGTTGCAGACGACAACTTCCAAATTTACCAACTTTTTCAATATTTCTGTCTTCCTAGGTAAAATATACTGTGGATAAATCAGAAATTGCTTGTTACAAGCATTTTTTCACTGTCCACAATATTTCCGACAGTTTTTCCATGAGTAAAAAGCCGGATATCTTGGGTTTTGATATAAAAAAAAAAACAAAACAAAAAAAAACAAAAAAACACACAACAACAACTACAACAACAAGAAAACAAAAAAAAAAACCCAAAAAACAGGATAAACTATTTCTAAAGCGATCTTTTCACTTATCTTTGTATCTTTTATATGGCTTCTTGGCATTAATATTGTGTTTGTTTGTTTTTGCCTTTTTTATTAAAGGGTCGAGCAAAATGTTAAACAATAGGAAATAACCAAAACAGAATGATATATAGTTTGGTTGAATTATCGATGTTTTTTTAAGCTGTAGTTACGACGTTTAGGTCACCAACCAACCAATATACTTTCTGTTATATGCTACTGGCCATTAATTTTGCAAAATCACGCCATTAAAAATCGAAGCGGGACTTCCTATCGGAGTGAATGGGCGAGGCCCAGGTAGTCAGTGGGCGAGGCCAGCGATTGGTCAATTAAAATGTGTGCAATTTATTGTTGTTGCTACATATTGTGGATGTCATATCATTGGCTATAACTGGAGCCAGGTTCAGGAGGACATAGCACGAACAACTTCTTTCTTCTAGGAATCATCTTTTTACAAGATGTGCGCGTAAAAATCGGATAGAATGTTTTAAACGTTGTCTAGCGTTTTGTAATCCTAAACACAGGGCTATATACTACAGACGCTGTTCCTCATGTTCCAGACGTTCTCTTGCAATCGTCGATAGCGACCACCAGTTCATTAAGCTCTGTTGTGTTGTCAAGAATAAGCGAGCTATAGTACACAATATTTACGTTCCCGATTTTTTTTGTTATATTTTTTATCTGCGCAGAGAGTTATGACCTGAAATTAGTGTATGTTGAGTGATCAACGACAAGTGAACGATTCCAGATGTACTAGATATAGTTTACCACATTAGTGGAGATGGTAGAGGGATTCTGGTAAAATACTTAGTTCCATACGTCCTTTCGATTTATTAAGGACAAATGAGCTATAAACAACACTCTAGATTTAACTAACCGTGCAATTCTTACGTTCTTCTACATGCACAGTGAGCAATCCCTGGACAAAACTTCTCCTAGGTCCTCAAAGAGATGACAACAATATACACAAAGAGTATAGGATGTAGCTTACCACATGTTCCACACGTCCTCCTACACGCGTAGTGAGCAATTCCAGGTACATTACACTCGGTTGGGTCCTCTAGAACCAATACTTTACAGCTAGTTTCCGTAAGGTCAACACAGGAGTCCGTCCTGAGTGGAGGGTCAACGAGTGTTAAAACTTCTACATCTAGACGATATGAATTGAAATATATATTACAACATGACCATAACTCGAGATAAAATCGGGCATATTACTTGAAATTTCAAAGGACTATGAAAAAAAACTTGATCACTGACAACGCCCACTAGCGTCCTTCACGCAGTTCGACTGGTGAGATCAACGACATTACTTTGTTAAAGATGTGGTCACGGACATGAAATAGCGGCGATCGTCTCTGACGTAAGCAATATATGTTTTGCGCAAAACGTAGTACACAAATTACAAAACGTAGTACACAAATTACAAAACGTAGGACCAACAATACCCATGTTTATAAATCAATGCGATCTTGAAACGGATTTGTCTTGTGCATGATTAATAGAAGTGCGCTGATTCCCTTTAAATTCGGTTTTAAATAGAACTTCCATATCTTCCATACTGATCATAAGGTAGAACAATCATTGTTTGTCCTACTTTTGTGAAGCGAGACGCGCGTGCGTTAAGATTATTTCTAATCCGAGTAGCAAATTGCTGCTATAAAGGGTATCGCGTTGGAATTCGACCTTAACCTCGGAAGGACAAATTTAATCCTTCATCTAATTGATCCATTCATATGCATTTCTATGCGAATTTCAAAATAAATAACGGATGTAGAAAATGCCTATTTTTTGTTTAAATGAAACATAGGTTTTCAACCTAAGCACACTTCATGAAGCTTCACACGCAATTACTTTTCTTTGATCGGATGAAATCAACATTATATTCAATTTTATGAATCAAGATTAGATACCTGAAACAAAATTTTTAAACTTGTTTGTGATACGCCGGCTTATAAAAAGTGCCATATTCATATATCATCGTAAACCAATTTTGCACGCAAATCAGGATTTGGTAATTAGTATAAACGAAACCAAATCAAATTATTTATTTGAATAGACAAAATAATTAATATTTTATATTAGTATTTGCCATTTGCTCCTTACTTGCAGGGGATGGTTCCCGGCTATTGCATAACTTTCGGTTACAATTTCCACTTGTTCCAGTCCTATCCCGGCAGCACCGGTTACAATAGCTATCAATTCGAACATCAGCATTTATAAGGAATCGTTTGTTTATTGAATCACTTGGGGAAGAATCTCGACAACTCTATAATTATAGAAAACAACGCTTTAGTTGTTTGTAGAGCTTTGACATATCAGCGAGTGAGAGGTATATAGTGTTTTATGTTGTTGTTGTTGTTTTTGTTCACAGTTCTATCCATTTAAAAAATCTTGATTCTAACTATACTGTTTGTCCGTAAAAGCGTTTTAAGAGAGCATCTAATAATTCAATTTTAGTTTCGTCTATCAAGATGAAAGCGCTTTGATTGGCTGATTCTTTCATATTTCCATGAAAGATATTTTGAGCATGCAACTATTTTTGTAGGCTTGCGAACAAAGTAGGTCTATAAAATCTTACTCAAAACTAGTAAAATATTTGCTTGTTTAACTTAATGACATTAAAATTTCAGACATGAAGAGAATATTTTTTTGTGTTCAATGGGTTATGAACCTAACGATTTAATAACACCAATGTATGAATCCGCGAAGTAGTGTGTTTAAGATTTTAGGTTTGAACCTAAATGAAACAAACAAACAAAAATATTCGCCATATTTTTAAATCGACAAATATTCATCAGCCGAAAAAAGAGATGTTTTGCTTATTACAAGAGGAGATGACAAACAAATTGATCTCTCTTTGAGTTCAAAATGTTACCGATTCTTACTTACTTGTTTTTTTCATTGCTAAATGAGCCTTAGCTTCTTCATTTCTAACAGAATTCACCAGAATAGACATTTGCTTTAAAGAGCTGATTTGTTAAGCATCTATGTGGGTGTATTATGCTTTTTTCAAATCAGTAGGTATTCTTGGTCTTCCAATACAGGTGGTTGCTTAATCCTTTCCTGTACAAACTCGGAATTTTACATCGCTTTGGTTTTTCTGAGAAAACATTGTGGAAACAGAAGAAAGAGCTTGTATCAGGCAATTTCTCCTTGTCCCACAATATCTTATATCACATAGCATGGTTTCATTTCAAATTGCATCGAATTTTCGTTGTCGCCTGCAACCTCTCTCAATTTGGACCAGTCTGGAATTTAAAAGATAAAAGAAAAACAGGGAAGGGTTAATAAAACCGCTCGTTCATATAAGACATGTGCATCTAGACATACCTGTGGCCTAATACATCCCATTCTATACCGATATTCTCCATTTCGTTTGATGTACTCTGTGTAACAGATCTAGGTAAAAAAATAAGATTGAAGCACTTTTCTTTAACTATAAAGCCCATATGGGTGATTGATTCTTTGTTGAACGAATATCAAATATTAAGTCGGCGAAAATGCCAGGAAGAGTTTGCCGTTTAAGTGTAAGTTCATTATCAGCGTTTTCCGAATTCGCTCCATACAGGGTTTTGTTCCCGGCTATAACATATTTTTTACACAACAATTCTAACTACGATATGAGAATTCTTATCTAGTTACAAGTAATTACAGTTGGTTCTAAGGAAGAGTCTAATGACAGACCTTAGTCACAAGTGTTTCTATGTTAAAATCGCTTTTGCCTGACGTCTGTCATAAGCGGTTTTGGCGTATAGTCGCTTTAAAGTTTATTCTATGGTATATTTTCAAACCGAAGTTCGCTCAACCACTTTACAACTTAAAACATGATCACCGACTTATAAATCGGCTGTAAACACATGGCGCAGGTGAAGCCACAGAACATTGGCTCATAACCCTAACGTGTACCCACTTAATACACTTTGGTGGAGAGGAGCAACGTGGAGTTTATTATTTGCTCGGAAAAAATCCAATAGCACGGGCGATATTCGAACCCGGGACTCCCCGGTCCCGAGTAATGTGTACTACTATAATACAGACTCCACGGACTTTGTCAAACGGTACGAGTTTTATCTAACAACGTTGAATTTATATTGAGATCATAATTACAAGTAATATGCAATTCGTTTTCCTTCTCTTGTATATATATGTCATCTTTATGAATATTTATCTTTATTTTCTTTTGACTTTAGGTCTAAATGAAAAAGAAACCCTCCAGCACATCTCACCACTATGCCATCGTAATTAAGCTATCTATTTACTCAGCTATAATGCGACGGTCGTAATGTCACCTTGTGAACACTGCCTTCCGTGTATGCTCCTATCACTCAGATTATTGTGGTTTTAAAGGCTTTTGTTTTAAATCAAGGGACAGTTCATATAGTACTATCTATGTATGTAATTTTCACTAAAGGAAAGAAGAGAATACTCATTTTTTGTTTTCATTGAGATATGAACCTAAGAAATTAATCATACTTTATGAATACGCGAAACTCTGTCAATATCAAGCTCTGCAATAATTTCTACTTTGAAGCTAGTCCGACTCTTACTTACTTCATTCGGGTTGCAAAGAACCGTGTTTTCACACTGTTTGGGGTCAATGACGTCATCACACTTCAAACAATATGTACGATTAGACAAATCAGCTGAAATAGAAACGTTTATTTTATTTGTTTACTGTAACTGATATGATTTTTTCGAGACCATACCCGTTTACAAGAATGCGAAATTGGTATGACGCATCTTTACTCTCACACCTTTGTTTTCAATTAAGAGAATATTTTTTGTTTTCATGGAGGTATGAACGGAAAAAAACTAATCACACTGAATGAATACGCGAAGCGGATTCATACACAAGTGTTATTAGGTTTTTCGGTTTATACCTCCTTGAAAACAAAAGAATTCTCTTCATTTCTTATAATTTAATAGCATCGAGCGAAAAATGCAAATATTTTACAAATTTTGATACCTTTTTGTATTGGACTATTTTGTACGGAAGCATACAAAATCATTGCGTGCTTAAAAATTTTGTTCATGGAGTTGTGCATAATTTTTTTCGACCAATCAGAACGCCTATTTTTGCTAGACGAAACTAAATATTAAATTATTGATACTTTAATTTTAGTAATTCACATTCATGCATTTTCCTTTCAGCATTTTGAATCGTGCAATGATATCAACTGGCATATTTGAACCTTTAAGATCCTATTAGAATCAAGGGATAGAAAGACCTTATAGTCGCCTGATGTACATACAAAAGTACGCTAGTTAGCGGGGTTTTAATCCTACTTGACTTGACAATTATCAAAATCAAACCAATCAATTTAGAATATACCGTTGGGAATTTGAAATCATTTAAACGCTCGATTATCATAAATTTTCAGTTTGAAGAATAATATCTAGTTTTTAAAATACTTAGCGCATATTGTAATAAATATTGATACGACATCTACAAAAAATAAGCCCCTCTAAGCAGCCCTCATAGTACCCGACCATTTGTCCTTTGGACCTGCATTGAGTATTAAAGGTACGCTTACGCTGTGTTCCAATAGGACAGAGATCCCTGTTGCAATAATCCTGGTCACAGCACTCATCACAGACTGTTATATCATCATCATTCGACGGGTATCTCTTTGTCCTGCAACTCTAAATATGTAATATAAGGTGACGTATTACATTGTTTTATCATAAACCTACTAACTCATTTCAGTGTATACATCTTATCAACCCTTCCCAAGCTACACACTTTTATACCGGTCCAAATTTAAAGAAGCTTCAGACGACAATTTTAAGTTAGTCAATTTAATTCATTTCGTATTTTTGAATACAAGTAATTCCTTCCTATTCCATATGTGTTCAAGTGAGAGATTTGGTTGTAATGGGTTGATATCCAAGTGATATTTCCTTGTCGGAGTCAGTTGGCGCGGCAATCGGAGTCATTTCGTGCCCATTAGTATATGTAATAAATAGCACTCACCGAAGAACAGCCGACGTTATATAAAGTATTCGCAGACCCTGTAATAATACTTTTCGCTTCACATTTCTGAAAAAAGAGTAAATTTAGATTTAAAAAAAAGATAAATGAATCAATAAATTGAAACCAATGGTATATGATTATTTACAATTAAAATATCTAAAAAGTGTTATTTTCTCCAAAATCATTTGCCTAATCTCTGTAGCTGGTTACATACAGTGATATGTTCAGTCACTGGAATTTCAATGCAAGAATTGGGTGACTTTGTATAACTATAAAGACATGGAAAATTAAGGAAAAGAATGAAGCAACATTTTGCTTCTTTGATAATATCACAATAAAACTATCAAAAATATTACATGTATAATCCGTATTATAATAACTTATAAATAATGTATAACAATAACTTATGAACAGCGAACACTTAATAAAAGATCGATAGATACTAGATCTTTTGAACAATATAGTCGAAAATATTGTGGTTTTTAAGGTTTTTGTTTGTAAACAAGAGCTATTTTATCCCCGGTGAAGTATAGTTGTTAACGACATGGGCACACTCTATTTTGAGTAGGGATTGCAAAAGAGTTACAAACGTAAGTATGGCAAAAATAGTTAAGTCGTGTGAGACAAAGATTTTTCGAGTTTGGGCAGTATGTTCAAATCTCTTGATGGCTACGGCCATAGCGCAGTTGGTAGCGCGTCGGAGTTCGATCCCAAATCGCAGCAAATATCCTTTCCGACTTCTGTCTCCCACCAACGGGGGTTAAAAAGCCTAAGTAGGATGAACAGCTAGAGGCTCGGAAAGGATGTAGAGTGAGAAATGACAGGAATCAGTGCTTAGATGCTCCAGCGCAGCGATATGACCGAAATACCGTTAAAAGTGGCATTGAATCCTACTCAAACAAACGAACGAATAAAATCTCTTGTCTCGATCTCGATATTAGACTCATACATACCTCACCTTCTGTACACTGGACTATTCTATTACAATCTCGTGGATACGGTATATTTTGACAGCTTAAACAGAGAGGCCCTGAAAGTGTCATATTGCCAAATTTACCACGTGCATGGTAAATACTCAAATATTTCTTAATTTACGACGTGTACGGTAAATACTCAAATATTGCTTACTTTACGGCGTGTACGGTGCATACTCAATTATTGGCAACTTTACGATGTGTACGGTACATACTCAAATATTGCTTACTTAACGACGTGTACGGTAAATACTCAAATATTGCTAACTTAACCACGTGCACATACGTCGTAAAGTGAGCAATGTTTGAGTAATAACCACCTGTAAGGTCGACAAAGGATTTCATTGGGTGTTGACATTTCGAAATTTCAAAGAATAGCAACAACTTCAGACAAGGCGTTGTCGCAATACATAACTGAAGGGCCCCTTTTTTACAGCAGATGTTTATCGATATGGGTTGACAATCGGCCCAGTGCAAAGGACCAGGCGGAGGTCTCAATATATTACAAAGTGTTGGTTACTTACCTAAAGAATCAACGAGATGTGAAGCGAAAACAAGAAAACAAACACAGCCTGCAATAAAATGTATAGTATGTGAAGCAAAATTAAAGTAGATTTGTAATAAAGTCGAATTCGTCAATAATGGCTGTAAATCGAAATTTTGTTTATAATAATAAAAATCGTAGTCATTTTGCTGCATAAAAAGTTTTAGAAACAGCTTGAATTGGCTGATTGTAGTATATTTTGATAAACAATGTTAACATCTTTCTGTATGACCGCCTAATCAATATAACTGTTCTCTCCTGCCTCCGTGAACTGACCATCGTAGTCTTGTATTTTTACCATAATACTCTCGTCTTCTATCGCATTCTCATAATTACTCACTCGAAGCACTCTTTCGTTCTCACCATCGTATTCTCGTGTCTCACCATTGTAATCTCTTGTTTACCTATGTCCGTGTTCTCACCAACGTAATGTCGTGTTTCCCCATTAATTCTCGCGTTCTCACTATTATACTGTCGTATTTTCCAATTAATTCTCGAGTTTTCATCAATGCCCGCTAGAGGATCACATTGATTCCTTAGTTCTTAGCATTGTACTCTCATGTTCCCATTTATTCTCGTGCGCTCACCATTGTTCTCTTATGATTCCCCATTCATTCTTATGTTCACAACATTGTTCTATCGTGTTTCCCATCTATTCTCGTTTTCACCATTATTCTTCAGCGTTTCCTCTTTAATTTTCGGGTTCTCACCATTGTCTTCTCGTATTTCCCTATTCATTCTCGTGCGCTCACCATTATACTATCCTATTTGTCCACTATTTCTTATGTTCTCACCATTGTTCTCTCGTTTCCCCAATTTATTTTCGTGATATTGCCAATGTACTTTCCTGTTCGTATTCTCACAATTATACTCTTGTGTTTACACCTAGCTTCAATGTATGTGTTTATCAATTTCTTCTATGTACATGATAGATTTTGTTTTTGTTCCGTCATATTTATACGACACTGCCTCGGAAAATAGAAATGATGTATGCATTCAAATATATCTTTCAATGGTCGCTTCTTTTGGATTTCAGTGTAGCGGTGTTATCATTTAGAACGGCCTAGACGTCACGCTTATGTCTTCCTCTGAAAACCGATGAACTTTCGTCGCCAAAATCTTCTATCTCGGTCAAATACGTGGTTAAAAAGAGTCCATTTACCGAGTCGACACTAACTTTTCTTCAATAGGGTCCTACAGGAATCCCTGCTTTTTCCATCAGGGGATCCTCCAGATAATCGGGGATCCCTCCTCAACACACGTAAATTCATTCTATAAAACAATCCTGCTCTTTTAAGAATCACAATTTTTTTCATAACACATTGTGGAAAATGAAGAAATGGATTGAAACAAACAACTTCTTCTCTTTCCACAATATTTTCTACCCTACTGAATGTTTATTTTTTCAAATTAAATCCAAATTAAATTTTCGCCTGCAAAACCTTTGCATTTAGACAGGTCTAAAATTTTGCAAAGCAGAAAAGTGTTTAATACACTACTAACAAGATTCATTAGTTCGGATTAGTTCAAGCGGTAGCACGCCGTGCTCTCAATCATGGAATGGGTCTCGAGTTCGGATCCCGGCTTGGCTAGCATTCTGTTCGACATTTGATTAAAGCCGTCGCGAAATGCCTCTTTTGTCTCCTACTAATAGGTAGTGTGCCTAGGTGCGATGTGCATCTAGTTACTCGGACAGAATGTTGTTGGTCTCGTACAGGAAACGAGAGGATATCATGGTTAGGTGCGCCGGGTGCCGCGATATAACTGAAATACTATTTGAATTGGCATTAGACCTAAAATAATTAACCAATGTTTGAATCATTGATGAGAGATGAATGATGCAAGCCGAGATTACTTTTCTCAAATACCGAATTCACTCCATGAGACAGGACTACGATGTATCCTCTACTATGTTACACCTGTCAAAGCGTACGTTAACCCACGTAATCAAGCTTTTTTACGGTCACGAAGAAAATATGTGAGGAAACATTGTGGAAAATGAAGAAATTGCTTGTGACAAGCAATTTCTTCATTATCCACAATGCTTTCTACCATAAAAGACAAATATTTTAAATATGACACCTATTTGAAATTGTCGTCTGCAACTTTTTTGAATTTGGACCAGTCTAAGATTTTCTTGTGTGGGAATGGGTTAAATGAGTATAGCACGGCGTGTCGTTCGGAAAATCTTCTGGTTGTGACCAAGTTCTCGGGAGTTGAATCGATTCTGATTTAGATACAAAATGTATTGTCAATCAAACGAGATAAAGCAATTGCTGGGTGTTTCCAACCTATACGAGGATTTTTTCGCACGTCTTTGAGGTGTCGCAGTAAAGTTAGTCAGGGCCCTGTAGATATATGTCTTTATTTCAGAGTATCGTAATTACCAATGAATATTTCATACATAAGTGCTTGTAATTTAGTTCGGTATATACCGTAGCTATCGTGTTAAGAGATTTCGCAGTAAGTTTAGTTTAGTTAACCTCGACCTCTCAAAGAATCGCCTAAAAGAAAAATATCAATGAGTGTTTGTATACAATATTTGTTGACAGATCCTACAAGTTCTGTATTCCAAGGATAGACCGTACAGTTTTCATGTATAGATCGTACAGCTTTTATTTTCCAAGGATATGTCATAAAGTTTTCATTTTTTCATGGATAGATCGTACAGTTTTCATTCTTCAAGGATAGGTCCTACACTTATAATTTTTCATAGATATGTCATACAGTTTTCATTCTTTTTTCATGGATAGGTTGTACAGTTTTCAAGGATAGGTCATACAGTTTTAATTTTTCAAGGATAGGTCATACAGTTTTCGTTTTTTCATGGATAGGTCATACAGTTTTCTTTTTTTCATGGAAAGTCGTACCGTTTTCTTTTTCAAGGATAGGTCGTACGGTTTTAGTTTTTCATGGATAGATCATAAAGTTTTCATTTTTTTCGTTGAAGGTCGCACAGATTTCTTTTTTTTTTTTTTTTTTTTCATGGATAGGTTGTACAGTTTTCAAGGATAGGTCGTACCGGTTTAATTGTTCAAGGATAGGTCATACAGTTTTCGTTTTTTTTCATGGAAAGTCGCACGGTTCTATTTTTTTTTCATGGATAGACTGTACAGTTTTCAAGGATAGGTCGTACAGTTTTCATTTTTCAATGAGAGGTCACACAGTTTCGTTTTTTCATGGATAGATCATACAGTTTTCATTTTTCATCTTTCGACAGAACCTATAATGCTTATTTTTTACTGACATTTTTTTCAGTTTTCATTAACATCAATATGTTTTTAAAACTTATCTTTTTGCTATTATTTTGTCATGCAGGAAAAGAAATACCACACTTTCTTTAATGCTTCTCGTTGCATAATAGAGATTTCTGGGTAGATAATAAGTTTGTTTGTTTGAATGGGGTTTTACGCCGCTTTCAACAATCTTTTAGTTATATCGCGGCGGCTGGTGCACCTAACAATGGAATCCTGGTATTTCTCACACCAGTACTACCATTACATCCTTTCCTAGCCTCCAGCTGCTATCCCACATAGGTCTACGATTATCGACCCATTGGTGAGAGACAAATAATCGGAAAGGATGAGTGCCGCCGTCGGGGATCGAACCCGGGTCCTCTAGATTGACAGTCCGACGCGCTACCAACTGCGCTATGACGGCGGCCTGGGTAGATAATAAGACGATGATTTCACCGAAAAGACGGTGGAATTGTTAAAATGATTAAGTCCTTGTTTTGTAGATTTAGTGAACAACTAAAGTAATTTTTCACTCGTGGCTCGCAACTCGTGTAAATATAGCTTAAGTTGTTCGATCAATGAGATAGATCGATCTTACACTGAAACGAACAATTATCCTCAGAAATTTCCACACCTCACCCTTACAAAGAGACACCTAATTTGTATTTTGTCTTAATATTAAAAAAAAAAAAAAAAAAAAAAAAAAAAAATAAGACTTACTAGCTAAGATATCTACAGATGATCTTTTTAAAGCCGTAAACCAAATTTTCATTTTCAATCCTAGAAACACAAAATTAAATAAATTCCAGAAGAAGTTGTTATCAGTTTGATTTGTTCGTAAGCTAATTCAGTATTTGGAAAGAATCGAGATTTCATGTCACGTGTTTTATCGCAGAAGGTCACGTTCTCAAACATGTCCAAGAGTTACAAGTCCTCTAATGTACGATGCATTTTAGCTAGCAAAGCGTTAACTTTGATAGCTTAAGTTAACAGACACAATTTTGAGGTCTTCTCAGAGTTCAACGAGTGCAAACTGCCATTGGAGTCTGCCACTGCTTTTTTTGGCCTCATGAAATAACTTAATCCAAATTGTAGACAACTCCTTCATAAGCTTGCTATTTAACCCAATCCCACTCAATCGCGCTTTTGAAGCGTCTCAAGAAAGTAGCTTTGAAAACTTTGTGGACAAAGTTATAAATGCTTATAACAAGCAATTTCTTCATCATCCACACTGTTTTTCTACCCTACAAGGAAAATGTTTTCTAAATTCCACTAATCATGATAACCTTTGACAAAGATGATTACTTCATAAAATCATGCTTTGCTAGCTTACAGTACTTTCGGTACTTTGATTCCCTTAAATCGATAGATCGTCGCTGTCAATAATCAAAGTACTGAAAGCATGGTTTTGTGAAGGAATCTACTTTGTCAAAGATTATCATGATAAATAAACGAGGTTAAAGTAACCCAGGAGTTGGATAGTTTACTTTGAAGGAGTTCTCTACAATTTGAATGAAGTTAATTCATTTGTCCATACAAGGCAGTGCGCAGAGTGAAAACTCTGATCAGACTCATTTTAATACGATATGCTCAAGTGAGCTAACAATACCAAGGAGTGAAATGCAGGCAAAGTTTGTAATATTCCTGAAATATATATGAACTACTTTTTATGGTGTAGCCTTCGATGGATTTAGTGGTTAAGCCTCCAGTGGTAGTTTACACACATTGAAATCTGAGAAGACCTCAATTTTTTCTGTCATCTAAAGCTATCAAAGCCGACGCTTTGCCAGCTAAAAATCTATTGGTCAATTAGATCATTTGTCGAGACTGAGGTCAATGTCGATCTCCGACTTTAAAATTTGTTTTTGCGATTTAAACGTCGTAACTGCAGCTTTTTTAAACTATACAGTCGATATTGCCTAAGCGATTACCTCTATAAAGCGACCATTTCCGCCTAGCGACAGCAATCGAAATCCCCTTTAAAAATCAACAGCTCTCATAAAGAAGTGGTCATATTTCCTTAAAACATATCATTACTAAACCCAGTGTTAATGGCATCATTACAATCGTCTCACCGAGACCCAAATGAGTCCCAAAAACTTAGAATTTAGCAAAATGCTGTACAATTTATTTGTGCAATAGAATACAGTCTTCATATATTTCTCAAAAATGTGATCATCCCCTTTACCCATTACTAGATAACAAACGTTTAAACAGGTTCAAATTGAAAGAAGTTGCAGACAACAATTTAAATATTTGTCTTTTGTGGTAGAAAACATTGTGGAAAATGAAGAAAGTGCTTGTAACAAGCAATTTCTTCACTTTCCACAATGTTATTCAAAGCTTTCATATTGAAGGGCGTTTAAAGCGTCGCTGTGTGGGAATGGGTTAAGCGACTACTTTTTGCTCATCACAGGAGTGACCGCCATGAGATTTACTATAGTTACAACGTTAAGGTCGCAAACAAACGATTAGTATTTTTAAATATTTCTTGTTTTATGAAAGTTTAGACTGGTCCAATTTGAAATAGGTTGCTGAGAACAATGGAAATTGCATGGAAATCTGTCCATCCTATGTGGTAGAAAATATTGTGGAAAAGGGAGAAATTGCTTGTTACAAGCAATTTCTCCTTTTTCCACACTATTTTCCACAGTATAAAATAACAGTGACGTAAAATCAAGGATAGGGTTAATTACGGATTTGATATCTTGGTCGAACTATCTAATTGGAGGTCAATGGGCGTGTCCTACAATCCGTCAAATCAGAAGGAATGTTTAATGAAATAAGCTTATTCCTACAGGTTGTGAGTAACGTCATAGTTACAACCTCGAAATGTAAAACTGTGGGAAACCTGAACAGTTGCAGTTACTTCGTGATAATGGAAGTCCCATTATCGAAGTTGCAATGGTATACCACTCGATTTCAAACCCCAAGATTTCGAATTTCAAGCCCCAGACTATTAACTGTCTTTGAGGAGCGTTTTTAAACCGAGGTCCTGTGTAACGGTGCCATACATCCAGGACATTCAGGAAAAATGCGAGGCTTTGAGTGAAAATCCGTAAGGCCCCATTTCCCGTATTTCAGATGCCATAATCTTCGAAGATAATCTTTTGAAGGTGTTCTCTACATGGGACCTTACCTTTTGAACACAATATGCGCGAGTATATATATAAGAACTACCTTTTTGGCCTTGACATTAGCGGATTTAGCAGTTAAGCCCCCAGTGGCAGTTTGCACTCGTCTGAACTCTGAGAAGACCTCAAAATTGTGCCTATTAACTTAAGCTATCAAAGCTGACGCGTTGCTAGCTATAAAGGAAAAGTTCAAGGACGGCCGGCCTGGCGAATGAATGACGACATAGCTCGTCTGGTAAAGCTAAAAATCTATTGACTAATCACATTGTTCACCTAAACCTGAAGTGAAGTTTAACCTCCGACAAAAATTAGTTCAAACATTGTTAGTAGGTTGGCGACTTATATGTTTTTCATGCTGTAGCTACGACGTTTTAAAAAGTGACAAACCAACCATTAGCCTTTTGTATCATGTCCGCGACCATACGAAATAGTGTCGCGTGATATCACCGTCATACATCAATGTCGGAGGTCAGGGGTCATTGTCGGCGATCCGTAGAATATTATCACACAACTCTACTCAAAAGATTTGTATAAAAGGAAACGCGCAATCTAATTTACAAACGTACTTAGCAGTGCAAATAACAGGGTAATAAGTTATTTCTCTTTTTCCCCACTATGTTTAATACCAAATATGGTGATCATTTATCGAATTAAGTATTTTAGATTGTCATCTGGAATCTCTGTGAGTTCAAACCAGTCTAAGATTTTGTTGTATGGAAATGTGTTAACCCATTCCAACACAAGAAAATTTTAGACTGGTCCAAATTGAAAGAAGCTGCAGACGACAATTTCAAGTTGATGGAATTTTAATTTTTTTTCGTCTTTTGGGATAAAAAACATTGTGGATAATGAAGAAATTGCTTGTTACAAGCAATTTCTTCATTGTCCACAATGTTTTCCAAAGTTTTTTTCTTGTGGGGCGTAAAAAGGAGGGATTGAGTTGGAATGGGTTAACACATTACTTGGCGGCAAAATTTTAGACTGGTCAAAATTGAAAGGAGTTTCAGACTAAAAATTAAAAATTATGAAATTTCGGATTTCTTTAACCTTTTGGGTAAAAATCATTGTGGATAATGAAGAAATCGCCTGTCAATTTCTTCATTTTCTACAATGTTTTCCAAAGCCTTTTTGCTTTGGGCGTCTAAAAGCATCCATTGTATCTGTATAGGTAAAATAGATTTGCATTCTTTATGTTTCATAAGTTCGCTCCTATTTCATTACATAAATGATTTGTCATGTATGGCGCGCCATACTATATGTCATGTAATTATCTCAGTCTTTGGGGTCAGAGGTGAAATTACTTCCTTATCAAAATGTATACTAAATAAGAAAAAAAGAGAAAATTTATATTTTTGATCCGTAAAGCGAACATCATTAACTTCGTTAACTCTATCTTATTCAATCCCTGACTTTTACACCCCTGTGATTTTTTTAATGAAATATAGTAGGAAAGGAAGAAATTGCTTGTAATGCTTGTGAAATGTTGTTGAAATCCATCCATCGATTTCTAAGATTTTCAAAGCATTCACCATATATGGAAATTAGCACGCTCGCACGACGGATACCACGCCATAACAAAAGCTCTCTGGCTCTCAGGCAGTGGAGCTAAAGATTTCGTGATGAACCATGTGGAATTCAGTTCCGCCCATAAAAGCTATGCTTTTTATCAAATTATTTTTTCAAGGAGTCCGATAAAAAAAATGCAAAGCGATCGTTTCTGTAAATTTCGGTTGAAATCCATCGACTATTTCCTGAAAAAAAATCCAAGTTTACACTATAAACCATATAGTTCTAGCCCCGCCTGTAAAAGTCGTTTTTCATCCGATCATTTTTTGATGTGAAATTTGATAGAAACATGTGAGGAACATTAGAGGGGAAGATTTCTAAAGTCAACATTTACAGATGGATCCAAGTACAGACGGACGCATGAATGATCCTAAACGGCAATAACCCGTTGGCTTCCAGCCAGTGAAGCTATTGATGCCCTTTCTATCTCCATGAAATCAAGGGAATAGTAATTATTAATTCATAAGAGGCACTGTATTTCAAAAATAACAACACCCCTTAATTATTTCAAACTTTAATAGTGTATAAACTTACAAAAAAATCCTTCAATCGTTGACTTTGGCATATGTATATTTTGTAAAACATGTAAAAAATAAAATCGCCTGTGCATGACATTCCAAACCATTTCACATGAGCACCAAGTAAAGACTCAGATCAGTCTGTACAATCACAGTCTGGTCAGAGTCTTCAGTATGCGATCTGTAGATAGCCACTGACTCAAAGTTCATTTACACAACCATTAAATATTCTAAATACATTGTGTTGCTGTCCAGGCTGCTCTTTTCGTGCAATTCACACACTCATATATACATGACGCTTTTAGACGCCCTCACGAAATAAATCATTGGAAAACTTTGTGGAAAATGATGAAATTGCTTGTTACAAGCAAATTCTCCATTTGGAAAACTTTGTGGAAAATGATGAAATTGCTTGTTACAAGCAATTTCTTCATTTTTCACAATGTTTTTTATCCTAAAAGTAAAAAAAATCTAAAATTTAATAAGTTATAAATTGTCGTCTGCAACTCCTTTCAATTTGGACCAGTCTAAAATTTTGCCGTCTGGCAATGGGTTGGAATAAATATTTGAAAGATAGTTAAGGGCCCGAGATTATAAAACTTTTTCCGTGCACATTTGAGATTTTACTCAAAGATCGAGTTGGGATAAATGATGTATTCCTATTTCGATCAACGGTAACTGCGTGAAATAGATACAACTATTTGTAAATTGTTACTTATCACACTTAATAAACAGTTAAAATTAAATCAAGGAAAACAAGGATCAGTATCTGGGCCCAAGTTTTTAAAACTTGTTCGTACTTAGTTGAGAATTTACTCTTAAAGCTTAGATAAATGTGTGTTTTCAAAATATTGAGTGACTTCTCAATTGAGTACGTAAAAAAAAGTTTTATTATCTCTGGCCCAGAACGTTTGCTAAAGACAATCGAGCTAGTGTATCATTCTACTGATTGTACAGAAAATGAGGTTTCTTTACTAGAAAACAAATTTCTAGACATGTTCAAACTGATAGAGGTTGCAAACAATTTCAAGTTGGTGAAAAAAATATTTTCTTCCTGGGTAGAAAGCATATTGGGAAGTAAAGAAATTGCTTGTCACAAGCAATCTCTTCTTTTGCAAAATGTTTTCCCCGTCTCTTTCCTTAAGTGAAAATAGGTTAAAAAGAATTGACAGTTCACCGTCTACACCAATTGACAGTTCACCGTCTACACCAATTGACAGTTCACCGTCTACACCAACTGACAGTTCACCGTCTACAACAATTGACAGTTCACCGTCTACACCAATTGACAGTTCACCGTCTACAACAATTGACAGCTTACCGTCTACACCAATTGACAGTTCACCGTCTACACCAGTTGACAGTTCACCGTCTACACCAATTGACCAAACGCGGCTGTCAATTAACTAACCAGTCAATCATTCATTTAGACCAGAAATGAGTTTTTAACTCCGAAATTGGTCTCCATTTATTTTTTGTTAACATTTTTTGTTGGTTTGGCGACTTAAACGTCGTAACTACAGCTGTAGTTATGACGTTTAGGTCGCAAACCAACTTTATTTATTTTTGTTGCATTCTGCTAGCCATATATTTTGCAAAATTACGTCGTTTAAAATGGAGTCGATGGACGTGGTAAATAGATAAAGTGGGCGGAGCCAGCAATTGGCCAATTGGTCTCCAAACAAGGTAGTTTGACTGATGTGTCCAACAGTTAGTTTTTAATATATATCGCGAGAAATAGGAAACATACAAAGTTCTTGTGTTTTTCCATATATATAAGGGAAGCAACTTAAATTCAACAGACCTTCGGTATTTACTTCCCTTAAACAGCATAAAACCAGCTATTTCCCTTTAACTCGTACCCTTGCATTTTGACATCCCTAATGAAAACGGCTTTGGGAAATCACTGCGGAAAATAAAACAAGACACATCCTCACGAGTGAAGGGATATCGAGATCAACTTTTTCTCTAATACCTAGATAGAATAAGCAGAACGTTCGCCGCCCTTGGTAAAAGATGAACAGGACCATGGTGGTCCTAAATCGCGGTTTATGCTGCACATCAATTCTTATAAAGACATCTGGATTCAAAAGCAGCTCAAAAGCAGCTCTTGCGCTGATTATGAAAGAATAATAGCCCGGCTAATTTTTAATCATTGGCGCAAAAAAGCAAGTTGTTTGCTGAATAAGCTGTAGTTAATTTCAGCTGCCAAACCAACATAAATGCATGATTATCGATATAAATATTGGAGGTCAATATTCTTTTTTGGTCGAAACAAATTATTTTATTGTTCTTTTAATTTTTCTGTCTGACAGAGGTGATTTGTCAATTCATTACAATCTGATAATGGGTAAACAAGAACCATGTCGGACATGGCTATCCCCCGCCGTAAAAGCTTGATAGCAAACTGAAGCCAGTTAGATTTAGGCTTCTTGTGCACTGCATTTCTTCTCAATGAGTTCGATAATAGCTATTATACTTTCAGAGATATGCTCAGGACAAAATCTAAGTCTTTAAAACAACAAAGGGCACTAACTCCAAAATTATGCAAGCAAGAGTTGCAGTTTTTGTGCACTGCACTTCTTCTCATTGAGATCTATCGACCTATGAAGTTTCAAGTTGATAGCAATCATATTTTCAGAGATATGCTCTGGACAAGTTTAGTGACGGAAGGACGGAATGACGGACGGAGACCATTACTATATCCCCTTCGCCGAAACGGCGGGGGATAATAAAAGTATGAACAATAATCATCTGCATAGTTTCTAAAACATAAACCATTATTGAATGTGATTAATAACCCAAAACTGCTCCATGTCACATAAAAAACATTCTGTCACTGGATTAACCCTTTTCCGTTTTTCAAAACTTTAAACTGGTCCATTTTGAAAGAAGTTGCAGACGTCAATTTAAAGTGACCTTTGTTTAACTTGATTTAATGAATGAGGTTTAACGCCACTTTTAACAGTATTTCAGTCATATCGCGGCGGCTGGAGCATCTAATAATGGATTCCTGATAATTCTCACACCAGTACTACCACTACATCCTTTCCTAGCCTCCAGCTGCTATCACTCTTTGGTTTACGATAATCCACCCATTGGTGGGATATGAATGTCGGAAAGAATATATGCCGTCGCCGGGGATCGAACCCATGACATCCCTTTATTGAAGATAAGGAGTCTGATGCGCTACCGACTGCGCTGTGACGGCGGCTGACTTTTCTTTGAAACGTAATTGTAACAAGCTATTTCTTCTTTTCCCACAATGTTTTCTCAAGTATAAAATCACAAAGCCGTAAAACCAAGTGACTGCCGGAAAGGGGTAAGATATTTTTTTTTTCAAAAAAGGGCCATAATTCCAAGAAAAGTAAATAGACAACACCCAAAATAGGATATTCACATCTCAGCTAGGCGTTCAGCGCAATGGTTACAATTTGAACCAATTAGATTAATGGAATGTAATTTGAGTCTTTACTTGATATTGTGTGCGTGTTTAAAATTTGAATCAAATCCATAAAGTAATTTAGGAGAATATGGGCGGACAAAAATAAAGACATAAAATTGGACAGACTATGACACTGTTTTAATCCGTTTCCACACAATGACCTTTTGCACGCCCCTCTAAAAAAAAAAAATCCGAAAAACATTGTGCAAAAAGAAGAATTTGCTTGTACCATGTTTTCAATTCAGAAAGTTGAAAATATCTAGATTTTTCATAAATTGTCGTCTGCAACTCCTTTAGATTTGAACCAGTCCAATTTTTTTATGTCTGGTATTGGCTTAACTGATATAAAAGGTTGTCATCAAAGAAAGAGAATAAGTTAGCAAACTCACTGACAGTTGTACAACACACGCAACACCACGACAATGGACCTGGTGGTCATCGACCAGGGGAGCTACATTTTTAAGTATGATAAGGTCGAATGACCGGTTTATAGTCAAACCATTGCTCACCTGAGTATCTCTGCTAATGGATGCATTTTAAAGATGCAAACTGAGTAAGATTTTTTTCTCTCTCTTCTAGGGTGACCTAATTTTCAGCAAAGTGTAATAAATAGCCTAGGTTATGGATTGTTTGAATGTGTATTATGCTACTTTTTACAGTATTCATGCCATTTCGTGGCAGCTGGAGCAATCAACCATTTTCACACCAGTACTACCAGAAGATCCTTTCAGAGCCTCCAGCTGTTCACCCCGCTCAGGTGTAGGATTACCAAAATATCCTAGTAGGTCTAAAGTAATTATTTCAGATCATAGATATGTGACCCAGGTAAACAACTCTGACCTTGATAGATGACCTTAACCTTACAACCACCTGAAGCCCATAATTTCTAGGAACCTTTGGCCCAAATACAAGCCATATATCTTTAATGGTGTGTAATTAAAAGCCAAAATGTTAAATTTTTGCAGTAAGTTGACCTTGATAAGTGACTCTGATGGGTGATTTTGACCTTACAACCAACTGATGCCTATTGATTCAAGGACCCTATAGCCCAAATACTAGCCATGTATCTTGAATGGTGTTTGAATAACACCAAAATGTTAAGTATTTACTGCTTGTAGACAAACAGACAAATGAACATCTGTAAAACAATATTCCCCTGATCCTATTGATCCGGGGGAGGGGCATAAAAAGGCACAATCAATAAAAGGGTTGAAGACTCTTTTATCACAGTCATCTTTCTGTCTTAGTTTTGGAAGACATAGATAAATAGAAAATATGTATGTTTTTAACCAATTCAAACACAATCCTGCTTATCCCCCTCCCATTAAAATTCTTTTGAAAGACGTTGAAGAAATTGTTTGATACATTTCAACAACTATGAATTGTCAAAAGCCTTTCCTTTGAATTTAAAATTTTATAATATGGTAATGAGTTTATCTGACAATTGCTTAATAAATAGATTAATTATAAAAAGGAGAAGCCATTTAATATTTCACTTGCATTAAATAGGGTTCAGGGTAAAACAGCATTTGCAATAGATTCATCTGAGTAAAAATAGGTGTTTATCAAATAAAACCCCTTCCAACTGCCTATTTTCTACGTTGTGACCTTGACAGATAATTTTAACCTTGATCGTTGAACTTGACCTTCTGGTGACATATATACATATATCTGTCATCTATTGTTACAGGCAATTTATTCAATGTCCACATTGTTTTTCATAGCATTTTTTCAGGGGCGTCAAAAAGCATCATTGTGTGGGAATGTGTTAAAACTTTCCATTTGAAAGCTATGGCCAATGTTAGTTGATTATTTTGACAAATAGACAAAATTGACAAAAGTTCAAATGGGTAGTCATGAAACAAGACACATGCTCTATCTATCCAATCTATGGATGCTTAAATAACAAGATACATTTGTAAAACACAATGCCCCCACTAGACGTTTGACCTTGGTATGTGACCTTGACCATATCACATGACCTTGACATGAGGAGATGCTTATTATGGAGATGTATCATCATGCCAAATATGAGCATAGGAATTTGAATAGGCTGGTAGTAATTGGCAATGTTAAGTTTTTTGGTTATGTTTTGCAGACAGACACACAAACCAACAAACGGAAAGACTGAATGAGGGACAGACAGATGAACAATGGTAAAACAATATGCCCCCGACCTTTCAATGCAGGGCATAAAAAATCTTAGATATTATTCTTTGGTCAAATATAAACAGATACTTACATATCAGTATAAAAAATTAACTAACTAGAGGCGCTTAAGTGCCTGTTTCACTTAACCCATTCCCACACAATGACACTTTTAATCACCCCTCAACATGAAAGCTTTGGAAAACATTGTTGAAATTGAAGAAATTGCTTGTAACAAGCAATTTCTTCATTATCCACAATGTTTTCTATCCCAATAGACAAAGATTTTAAAGATTTCATGAACTTTAAATTGTTGTCTGCAAATTCTTTGAATTTGGACTGGTCTAAAATTTTATCATGTGGAAATGGGTTAACCAGCCTGAAAATAATTATCATAGAACTTACCTACTTTTTTTAAAAATATGAACCAACTCATATACAAAAAGAATTACTTTTCTTTGCAATTTACTACTTGTCTTGTGTCTTGTTTCATGTCTACCCATGTGAACTTTTGTCAATTTGGTCTATTTGTCTGAAATTTTGCCAAATTTGGCCAATTTCTGTTCAGTATTTACTGAAAAGATCATTAAGGTAAAAGTTTATAGACAGACAGACACAGAAACACATGGATGGACACACAATGGAGACAATACTATAACAATAGCTCACCTACTTCCAGCAAGTGAAGCTAAAATTGCATAGTTAGATTGCATAAAGTAGATAACATTGCAAATAACAATATCCATTACTGGTAGGCAATCTTTCTTACTGGTCTAAATTCAAAGAAGCTGCAGTCTGTTAGGTTACATATACAAAATATAGTTGATATTGATGAAATTGCTTGTAACAAGCTATTTCTTGATTTTCTACAATCATTTCTAAAACATTTTTCTTGAGGAGTGTAAAAAAGCAGCATTGTGTCAGAATGAGTTTAATAACACAAAGAATACAGAAGAAAGTAACTTATAGATCAGAGTTCTGTTAAACCCATTTCAATTTCATCCTCATGTTAAAAAACTTATGCAATGTAGATATGTTGATTGATTGATTGGGGCTTAACGCCGCTTTTAACAGTATTTCAGTCATATCGCGGCAGCTAGATTACCTAAAAATGGATTCCTGGTATTTCTCACACCAGTGCTAACACTACATCCTTTCCTAGCCTCCAGCTGCTATCCCACTTAGGTTTACGATTTTCCACCTATTGGTGAGAGACAAATGTTGGAAAGGATATGTGCCGCCGCTGGGGATCGAACCCATGACTCTCATGATTGAAGATTAGGAGTCTGATGCGCTACCGACTGCGCTATAACGGCGGCTCAAAAATGTAGATATGTAAAATATTGAGAGTAAAGCAAATGCTGTTAACCAGCAAGTGAGGAAAATGCTGGCAAATAGAATTTCATGCATTTTCTGAAACATCCCATTTCTTATTTTGTCAAAATTCAGTGATTTTATCACAAATTATTGGCACTTGCAGCAATTTGGACCAGACAGAAAACTTTGTCAACTGGTAATGGGTAAACAACATACAAAAGTCTTGATTATAAATATAGTCAGTCCTACTCAAGCTACCACCTCTATTTAGAGACCACATTTATTAAGCAACCAGCATCACAATTCTCTTTCCAAAAAAACAATGATATTCATAACTGGACTTTTTTGTTAATAGAACTTCTAAATCTAAATCCTATGGTGGTGGATCTCATTAGAATCATCTCATTGAGACGATTCTAATGAGATCCACCAACATAGGATTAAACAAGAATCAAGAATCCTGCAATGATTTATGTATACAATTGAACCTATCACTAATATATATGTCACAAAAAAGTGTATTAAGCAACCATTCTCTTAAACCATATCTACACAGTGACACTTTTGGACGCCCCTTAAAAATAAAAACCAGATGAGGAAACATTGTGTAAAATAAAGAAATTGCTTGAAACAAGCAATTTCTTCATTTTTCACGTTTTCTACCAAGAGATTTGAAAAAAAAAGACCCCATGAAATTTCATAAACATTCAATTGTCATTTGCTACTCCTTTCAATTTGGACTAGTTTACAATTTTGTTGTGTGGTAATGGGTCAAATGACCACATTTGACCATCTCTTGAATGGTCACTTAAAACCAGTTTAATTTTACACACAAAACTCATCTCCAACAACACTTCAACATCAAATTTCATGAGTATGGCCATGACATTTACCTTGGCCTTGTCGTCAACAATCAAAACAATTCAACTGAATGCCAGAGTCCAAGATTTATTTATGGTGTAAATGAGTGATTTGACTGGCAAGCTGTTTTTTTCAATGGAAATACATTAGCTACTGCCTAACTACATTTATATTTCAAGGAAAGAAAAAAACACACAAGAGGACCATGATGGTCCTAGATCGCTTACCTGAACTGTCTGCTGTTAAAAAATATGCAACTAGAGACAAATAACTATAATCAGTTTCATGAAGATTGAGGCAAAATTTGACTTCTATATTGTAAACAAAGAAATTATCATAATGATCCCTTTTTCCTGTGTTATCCTATAGAACCTTCCCAGAATCTATAAGGTTCATCTTTATGACCTAACAAGTATCCTGACCAAGTTACATGACGATTAAGCCAAAATGATGACCTCTTGAGCATTAACAAAGAAATTGTCATTTCGGCCCCTTTTCCTGTGTTTTCCAAAAGTACCTTCCTATAATCAAAAGGGTTCATCCTTGTGACTTAACAATTATTCTGGCCTAGTTTCATGACAATTGAGCCTAAATTGTGGTCTCTAAAGTGTAAAAGATGAAATTGTCATTAAGGCCCCTTTTCTTGTGTTCTAAGAAAGAACCTTCCCATATTAAAAAGGCTTCATCCTCATGCCCTAATAATTATTCTGGCCTAGTTTCATGAAGATTGAGCCTAAATTGTGGCCTCTAGATTGTAAACAAAGAAATTGCCATTAAGGCCCCTTTTCCTGTGTTTTCCGATAGAACCTTTCCATAATCAAAAGGTTCATCCTTATGACCTAGCAATTATTCTGACCAAGTTTCACGAAGATTGAGCCCAAATTGTGGCCTCTACAGTGTAAACAAAGAAATTGTCATTAAGGCCCCTTTTCCTGTGTTTTCCAATAGAATCCTCCAATAATCGATAGGGTTCATCCTCATGCTCAAACAATTATTCTGACCAATTTCATGAAGATAAAGCCAAAATTGTGGCCTCTAGAGTGTTAACAAAGAAATTGTCATTAAGGCCCCTTTTCCTGTGTTTTCTGAAAGATCCTTCTAATAATCAATAGGGTTCATTTCTATGACCTAATAATTATTCTGACCAAGTTTCACGAAGATAGAGCCATATTTGTTGCCTCTAGAGTGTTTGTTTGTTTGAATGGGGTTTTACGCAGCTTTCAACAATCTTTCAGTTATATCGAGGCGGCTGGAGCACCAAACAATGGAATCCTGGTATTTCTCACACCAGTACTACCATTACATCCTTTCCTAGCCTCCAGCTGCTATCCCACATAGGTCTACGATTATCGACCCATTGGTGAGAGACAAATTGTCGGAAAGGATGAGTGCCGCTGAAGATTGGGTCAAAACTGTGGCCTCTAGAGTGTAAACATTTCAATTGTTGACACCGCACGCCGCACGACAAACATTCAACGATCACAAAAGCTCACTATGAGCACTTTGTGCTCAGGTGAGCTAAAAAACTGAACATGAAGCTGAAACTTTGACACAGTGAATTCCTGTTGATTACAATACTTGTCGACACTTTTGTTGTAAACAACTGGAACTTGAATTCCAAGGCAATTAACTTATATTTGTTCTATAATAAAGCAAATTTGGCTAGTTAAAAATGATTTTCAAATTTATTACCTTGTGGAAATCAACCCTGCCAACAAATGCTAAATTTTCATTTGAATCAAAATTCTTGGATGAAATCTGATGGAGGGTCATCCAAGGATAATTCATGTGAAATATGGTTGAAATCTGTACAAGTATTTCTGAAGAGAAGATTTTTGAAGTTAAAGTTTACGGATGAATGGACTGAGGACACACACACAATGGACATAACACCAGGACAATAGCCTGCTGGCTTTCAGCCAGTGGAGCTAAGAATTAAAGTCAAGAAGAATGTTTGAAAAGGAATAAAGATTAATCAAAATGAAAAATAGAAGAAACAATACAAGGATAAATCTGATGAATATTATGGCAAAATCAACAACAGAACAGCATGCATATGCCCAAAACTAGCTGCAATATGGCTGTCAAGTGCTTAACCCATTTCCACACAAGAAAATTTTAGACTAGTCCAAATTTGAAGAGGTTACAGAAGACAAATTAAAATTCATGATTTTTTTGATTTTTTCAACTTTCTCGGTAGAGAAAATTGTGTAAAATGAAGAAATTGCTAGATGCAAGCAATTTCTTCATTTTATACAATGTTTTCCCAATTATTTTTCTTGGGGGGCGTCACAAAGCGTCATTGTTAGGGAATGAGTTAGTAGCAAATAGAATCTCTTTCTTACAAAAGTAATGTAGTTATCAATCTTGGTAGCACAGATTATATCTTTGAAAGTGAACATACATTTGAAATTTTAGGTCAATACCTGCAGTAATGATAGAGAGAGTTCTTAAATATAATAAAAAAAAATCAAAGTTTTGCATAAAGCAATGCCTATAAGGCCAATCACACCAAAACAGTGCCAAAGCTAAAGTGCTACCTCAAGTTTTCTCTAAAAACAGTGAACTAATAAATGCAAAACAATTGCATATATGACCTGATATAGACTTAAACTTACATTTGCACAAGAAAATCAAACAACCAAAAGGGGTCATCTTCAAAAACAAGAGGACCATGATGGTCCTATATTGCTCCCCTGAGTATGATGGCTCAAGGCTTTATGATATTATCAAAGCCCTACACCTAATCATTTTGGAGAAGAAGATTTTTTAAAGATTTTCTCCTTTAACCCATTCCCACACAGAGACGCTTTTAAACGCCTCTCAATATAAAAGCTTTGGAAAATTGAAGAAATTGCTTGTAAAAAGCAATTTCTTCATTATCCACAATGTTTTCAAACCCAAAAGACAAAGATATTAAATATTTTATCAACTTTGAATTGTTGTCTGCAACTTCTTTGAAATTGGACTGGTCTAAAGTTTTATCATGATGGAATGGGTTAATCCTAGGTATAGTGAAGATCAAATCATATTGAGCTAATTTCAAGAGTACATTAATTCTTTGCGGTTTTCAAGTAGAGAGTCAATAGGCAAATACATACCAAATATCATTGCTCTAGGCCTAATGGTTTAGAAGGAGAACATGTTCTATGATATCCTTCATTACTCCTTTCTGGGATTGCACAAAAAAGGGCTTATTTTCAGAATACAGTAATTCTATGAAGAACTTTAGTACAGGGTCAATAGGTATTATTACACGCTAAAAATCAAAGCCCTTGGACTTATGGTTTGGGAGAAGAAGATTTTTAAAGATTTCCTTGTTAATCTCTATAAAATCAGGGATCACAAAGAAAAGGGCTAATTTTCAGAATACGGTAATTCTATGAAATATTTTGGTAGATGGTCAATAGATGATGATTTATACAAAATATCAAAGCTCTAGGCCTTATGGTTTGGGAGAAGAAGATTTTCTAAGATTTTCTTCTTATTTCAATGTAAAATCAGGGATTGCACAGAAAGGTGCTAATTTTCAGAATACTGTAATTTTTTTTAAGTATTTTGGTAGAGGGTCAATAGATGATAATTTATACCAAATAACAAAAATCTAGGCCTAGTGGAAAGAAAGAAACCGATTTTTAAGGATTTCCTTCTTTATTTCTAGGTAAAATCAGGGATCGCAGAGAAAAGGGCTTATTTTCAGAATACCGTAATTTTTTTAAGTATTTTGGTAGACGTTCAATAGATGATAATTTGTACCAAATATTAAAGCTCTAGGCCTCATGGTTAGGGAGAAACAGATTTTTAAGGATTTCATTGTTTATTTATAGGTAAAATCAGGGATTGCCAAGAAAAGGGCTAATTTTCAGAATATGGTAATTTTTTTAAGTATTTTGGTAGAGGGTCAATAGATAATAATTTGTGACAAATATCAAAGCTCTAGGCCTAATGGTTAGGGAGAAACAGATTTTTAAAGTTTCCTTCTATATTTCTATGTAAAATCAGGGATAGCAGAGAAAAGGGCTAATTTTCAGAATACAGTAATTCTTTGAAGTATTTTGAAAAAGCATGACCTAAGGATCATTTCTGTGAAGTTTTGTTAAAATTCCATGGTTAGTTCAGGAGGAGAAGATTTTTTTTGGATGGACAGATGGACGGATGGATGGACAGACAGACGGATTGATGGACAGACGCACAACGGACAATGACCAATCACAATAGCTCACCCAGAGCACTTCGCGCTCAGGTGAGCTAAAAATACAAACAAGATTCAAGTGAATACATATATAATACAGTGCTTTCTCAAATAATAGTGCATACAACTGAAGAAACTAGACTATTATAAAATGTGATTAATAACCCTAAAAGCTCCCTGCAACAAGAAAAAAAATATCACTAGAACAAAGCCTTTTTCAACAAAAGGTCATGAACTCCAATAAAAGTACAAGGACCATAACACACACCTTTTGTTGATACGGAGTGCACATGTATAAATTGAATCAAATCCATTCAGTCATTGGAGGGAAAATGCTTGAACAAGATTTAAAAAGCAAGAGAGCATTTGACCTAAAAGTGCTCACCTGTGTCAAAGACTGCAGAAGTATTAAAGCCCAAGTGACTCATTAGCCAAAAAGTCGCCCACTATCAAATTTTGCCTAAGATATCAAGAACAAACATTCTTACAAAGTAAGATATTTGTGCAGGTAGAGAAGCATGAGCATTGCAAATGAATTTTTTCAGATAAGACATAGTGATCTAGTTTTTGATGCAAATTGATCCAAATATGAATTTGGCTGAGATATTGTGGAGACAATTATTTATAAAAAAATATCAAAACATTTGAGCCAAAAACTGTGGCCTCTAGTTTACAAACAAAGTACTCCAAAGAGTTGACCTAATAGCCTAGTTTTTACCTGAATATGCCGAAATTTGAATTTGGCTAATGTGTTATGGAGACATACATTTTAACAAAATATCGAAATATTTGTGCCAAAATTATGGCATCTAGGGTGTAAAAAAGGTATTTTGAAGATTTGACATACAGACTTTTTTATTCCTTAAGTCAAAACCCCAAACTAACCCAATTTCAAACTTGTCTGAGACATTATGAAGATGTACATTCTGCACAAACAGCACGCCATTTGAGCAGAAAAGTCCTCGAGAATGCAAGCAAGATATTACTAAGATTTGACCTAGTGTCCTAGTTTTTTACCCAAACTGACCCAAATTGGAGCTTTGCAGAGTATTACTACGACAATTATTCTGATTAAATGTCTAGTAATTTGAGCCAATAATGTTGCTTCTAGAGTGCAAACAAGGTTTTTCTTAGTTTTGACCTAGTGACCTAGATTTTACCCATATTGATCAAAATTCAAACTTGGTCTAGATATCACAGAGACATAAATTCTGACCAAATATCTAGTCATTTGGTAAAAAAATAGCCATTAAAGTAAAAATAATGTTATTCTAAAATCTGACGTAATGACCTAATTTTTTAGCCTATGTGACCCAAAATTTGATATTATGGAGCAGAACATTATAACCAAATTTCAGGCAATGTCCAAAAATAAACTAAGTTGCAAAACAGAAAGTATATAACTTGCAAACCTTAATTTGGTAAGCACCAAGTATGACACCTTGCTACACTTGATCGTCAAGTTTCAAGCTGATGCTATCAATAGTTGCTGAGAAACAAGAGGACCATGATGGTCCTAAATCGCTCACCTGAGGCTTCTCCAAATTACAGTACTTTTTAGTATAAAAAAGACACAACTTGAGCAAAATAAATAAAAGATATATAAGATTTTGGGCTTTGTACAAAACAATCCAGTAATGCTTTACATAACAATAAATGCCTTTGGCTTTATAGTTTAATCCATTACCAAACTATCCCAGAATTTGTCACCCTCAGGGAAAACAGGTTTGAAAAATACATAGTGAGAAAGGGAGTGACAAGCAATTTATCCATTTCTCACAGTGTTTTCTACCTGAAATTCTTTGTATTTAGATTTCAATCAAACTCTAATTACTGTCTGCAACTTCAATGGGTGTAATTTTAGCAACCTTGGTAGAGAACAATCTGGATGTACTATAAATCAAAATATGAATGCATTACAACTTAAACATGAGGAGTGGAAAATATTTGAACATGCTCTTATTGAGCGTTTTTCATATCCTTGGATGCCTTGGGAAGGGCCATGTATGTCAAAAGGATATAAACATGGTAGATAACAATAATGTTATCCTTTGTTTTTAATGTAAATGCTCTGGAACCTATATTTAAGAAGAAGAATTCTTTCAATGCAATTTACGCAATTTTCAACCCCAGGAACAGAGACATTTTTTATCCTAAGAGCATATTTTCCTGTTACGTAGTACAAAATTATTTAGTCATGCTACATACCAAATATGTATGCCCTTCACCTTATTTTTTAGAAGGAGAAGACTTTTGATGTTGCCTAATTGGGCGTTTTCAAAAATGTTTGACCTCTGGGGCAGTGCCATGTTTTATCCCAGGGCTGAAATTTTAGCTAACATGGTAGGGAACCATCTGGATATGCTATATACAAAATATGAATGCCTTAGACTTTTTAGATTGGGAGGAAAAGACTATTGAACATGGTCTAATTGAGCATTTTTACTAACTTTGGACACCCAGGGAAGGGGTGTTTATTAACCTACAAGCATAATTTGATCAAAACAGATAGATAACAGTCAGGCTATGCTAGACTCAAAATATAAATGCCCTTAAAATGAAGAATTTTTTTTTACATATTCAAATTTTGCGTTTTTCCAAATTTTGGACCCCTAGTGCAGAGCTTTTTTTTACCTGAAGAAGACAACTTTTAGTGATATGGTACAAAACCATCTAGTTATGCCCCATACCAAATATGAATATCCTAGACCTTATAGTTTAAGAGGAGAAGTCTTTTGAAATTGCTCTAATTAAGCATTTTTCCAAACTTCGGACCTCAGGGGCGGGGCAATTTTTGACCCAAGAGATTAAATATTTAAAAAAAACTTGGTTGAGAACAATATGATTAAGCTCTATTTAAAATATAAATGCCTTTGGCCTTGTAGTCTGTTAAAAAAAAGACAACAAAGATTTTCTAAAATTTCCCATTTTCATATGCCGCAGTTACAAGAGTTCACGGAATTAAATTCTTTTAACAACTTTTGAAGAGCTTCACCTAAAAAACATCCCTGCAAAGTTTTAGCTTGATTGGCCTACTGGTTTAGGGGGAGAAAATTTTTTAAGATTTTTACAGATTTACTAAAGATTCCCATTTTCACATGCCGCGGCAACCAAAGTTTTTGACGGAATTAAAATCTTTTAACAACTTTTGAAGAGCTTCACCTAAAAAACATCCCTGCAAAGTTTTAGCTAAATTGGCCTACTGGTTTAGGGGGAGAAAATTCTTAAAGATTTTTACAGATTTACTAAAGATTCCCATTTTCACATGCCGCAGCAACCAGAGTTTTAGACGGAATTAAATTCTTTTAACAACTTTTGTAGAACTTCACCAAAGGAACATCCCTGCAAAGTTTCAGCTTGATTGGCCTATTGGTTTAGGAGGAGAAAATTTTTAAAGATTTTTACAGATTTACTTAAGATTCCCTTTTTCACATGCCGCCGCAACCAGAGTTTTTGACGGAATTAAATTCTTTTAACAACTTTTGTAGAACTCCACCAAAGGAACATCTCTGCAAAGTTTCAGCTTGATTGGCCTACTGGTTTAGGAGGAGAAAATTTTTAAAGATTTTTACAGATTTATTTAAGATTCCCATTTTCACATGCCGCAGCAACTAGAGTTTTAGACGGAATTAATTTCTTTTAACAACTTTTGTAGAACTTCACCAAAGGAACATCCCTGCAAAGTTTCAGCTTGATTGGCCTACTGGTTTAGGAGGAGAAGATTTTTAAAGATTTTTACAGATTTATTTAAGATTCCCATTTTCACATGCCGCGGCAACCAAAGTTTTTGATAGAATTAAATTCTTTTAACAACTTTTGTAGAACTTCACCAAAGGAACATCTCTGCAAAGTTTCAGCTTGATTGGCCTACTGGTTTAGGAGGAGAAGATTTTTAAAGATTTTTACAGATTTACTAAAGATTCCCATTTTCACATGCCGCGGCAACCAGAGTTTTTGACGGAATTAAATTCTTTTAACAACTTTTGTAGAACTTCACCCAAGGAACATCCCTGCAAAGTTTCAGCTTGATTGGCCTACTGGTTTAGGAGGAGAAGATTTTTAAAGAAATTGTGGACGGACGGACAGACGGACAGACGGACAGACGGACAGACGGACAGACGGACGGACGGACGACGGACAACGACCGATCACAATAGCTCACCTCGCACTTTGTGCTCAGGTGAGCTAAAAAGCAACCAAAAAATACCACCATACCAGTTCATGTCTGAAAAAAAACTAGCTGTGAAACCAACACTGGTAACTTGCTGACCAAAATTCATCATGAAGGACACTGAGCTGAACCTCCACATCAAGTTTCTTGTTGATACTATCGGTTGTTGAAGAGAAAATGTGACAAAAATATACAACTACCAGTTCATGTCCGAAAATAAAGTAAGACGTAAACCAGGGAGTAGATAACTTTCATGTATACCTTAATACATTAACCAGCATGTAGAATATCTAGCTGAACCTCCACATCAAATTTCAAGTCATAAATCCTCTATAATTAAATTTTTAGTTTTGTCCATCAAAAACGTGCGTTCTGATTGGTAGAAAAAAAAAAATTCATAACTCCATGAACAAAATTTTGAGCACACAGCAATTTTGTATGATTCCGCACAAAATAGTCCCATATAAAAAGGTATCAAAATTTGTAAAGTTTTTGTTTTTTTCACTTAATGCTATTAAATTATAAGAAATGAAGAGAATATTTTTTGTTTTCATGGAGTGTGATTAGGTTTTTTTGATTCATACCTCCATGAAAACAAAAAATATTCTCTTCATTTCTTAAATGAATCGTTAAGAGAAATATGTGATGAAGAATTAGGTTACAGACGTATGGACAGAGGTAACCAGTACACATCCCCCTTCAAAGAAGTATATTAACACATTCCCACACAATGACGCCTTTAGACGCCCCTCAATATAAAAGCTTTGGAAAACATTGTGGAGAATGAAGAAATTGCTTGTTACAAGCAATTTCTTCATTATCTTCAATGTTTTCTACTCAAAAGGACAAAGATTCTTTTAATTCTATCAACTAAACATTGTCGTCTGCAACTTCTTTCAATTTGGACCAGTCTAAAATTTCAAGAATAGGGAAAGGGCTAAAGGGAGCTTATACAAAATAGCATGTGCACATTTTTGCTTCATACTGTGTGCTTCTGTGAAATTTGAATTAAATCTAATCCCTAGTTTAGGAGAATATGAACGGAAAAGAAAATGTTAGACTGACCTACAAGCTGGCTCCAATATACTTCCCAAACACAATTCGAGGGAGCGAGGGTACAAAAAAAATTCTGTATATGAAATAAATGATCCTTTGAGATAAGCAATTGGGAGTAAACATCTATCATTTCCCCCCCTATTGACAGATTGCTGGATTTCTTTCATTCATTAACTTTTTTAAGCTAATTCCATATATTCCAGCTTTTTTACACATTTCAAGAAATTGGAAAATAATTTATGAACTGAAGGCATTGCTTGTCACATTATACACAGGGCTCCCGCTGCCGATCGCCAATGGGGCCAAATGCGACAAAATAAAAATTCTGGCCCCAAAATCGGCGAACTGGCGATATTACTGGCGACAACTTTCAAAATAAAGCAAAGGGATGTTGAGTCCATTCAAACGATTTCCGACGCGCAACTCCGTCATTCATCCGCTATTTTGTTTGGGAGACACGCGACCATCAATATCCACTGCATATCTGTGTCAATCAAGACAGATTAGTTACGCACCGCTGACCTAATAATGATTCTAACATCACTCGAGTTATTGGGATTTTCCGAAGCCCGTCGGGAACCATCATGTAAACCAAGATGGCGGAAATTCACATCGCTTGGGCTAAAAAATTGACGATATTTATTCCTCGATCACTTTTTGAGATTCATTAGAGTGCCGAATAAAAAACAAAGACAACATTTTGCTTATCTATTGATGATTTTAGTAACAAAGTCAAGTGAATTTCCGTGAAATGAGAAATATCAGACATTAGTAATCAAAGTACTGCGGACATTAGTAATCAAAGTACTGTGGGTTACCAAAATTTTGACCTGTCGTCCAGCATAGCTCTAGGTGTTCTTGGAATTTTATTATCAAATGACAATCCTCTCATTTTGTACAATTTAACCCTTTCCCAATTTATTCAACATTATATAAATAGATAACAGGTTATTTGTTTTCAATCTAGTAGTTTTCTTTCATTCACTTATTCATACTGGCTCCACTTTTGTCTCCAATTGGCACCAAGTGGCCCCAAATTTTTGCCATTGGCGATTTCATTGGCGCAAGAATTAAATTTCCCAGGGGGAGCCCTGATACACAATGAATGTTTTCAAGGCAAAAGACATGGAGTTTTTCTATCAATTCTGTCTGCGGCATCTTTGAATTTGGACACATTCCAAATATTCTCATTTGGCTATGGGTTTAATTGCTCTTTTCAATTAACCCATAACCAGACAGCAAAATTTTAGTTGCAGACGACAATTTAAAGTTTATGAAATTTTAGATTATTTCAACTTTTTATGTAGAAAACATTGTGGAAAATGAAGTAATTTCTTTTACAAGCAATTTAATCATTTTACACAATGTTTTCTCAATTGTTTTTCTTGAGGGGCGTCCCAGAGCGTCATTGTGTGAGAATAGGTTAATACATCCACTATGAGTAAATAAGGATTTGGGATTCTTTTAATAATATTGCCGAGTCATTTTTTTTATAAGGGAGCGTGCTTGCATTAGAGGAATGCAGTACTCTGCAATATATGATAGTGTTTTAACCCATTCCCACACAATAACACTTTTGGATGCCCCTCACGATAAACAATTGGCAAAAAATTGTGTAAATTGAAGAGATTACTTGTGATAAGCAATATCTGCATTTCACATACTTTTTTCACCTAGAAAGTTTGAAAATAAATTCAAGTTCACAAACTTAAAATTGTCCTCTGCACCATCTTTCAATTTGGACCATTCTAAAATTTTGTTGTCTGGTAATGGGTTAATGACAAACTATATTAATTGTTCTACATAGTTTGTACCATTAGCACAACATTGTGGTAAATGCCTATTTAAAGGGAGGTATCAATATCTTTTTTTTCCTTTTGCAGATTTTAATTATTTTTACTCTCTCTCAACATCCCCCCCCCCCCCGGAAGAAATCAAAGTACTGAAAGTACTGTAAGCTAGCTAAGTACTGTTTTGTTAAGTAGTCTTCTTTACAAAATGTTATCATGATAAATAAAAGAGATTAAATTAACCCAGGACTAACCAATTACAATATGACAAAATCTTAGACTGGTTTGATTTCAATGAAGATAGAATGACATTTTCAAGTTGATTGAATTTAGAAAATCATTTCCTATGTCGGGTAGAAAAATTTGTGGACAATGTTTCCAAATCTTTTTTCTTGAGATGCTTAAAAAGAGGAACCAGATGGGAATGGGTTAAATAGCATGTTTTTGAAAGAGTTCTCTAAAATTTGAATAGAGTGTGCAATATTCATGAAATAAATAAGAACTACTTTTATGGTGTAGTCATTCAATCAATTCAATGGTTAAGCCTCTAGTGGAAGTTTGCACTCATTGAACTTTGAGGATGAGTATTCAGCAGGATAAGGGTTAAAACTTCTTTCATTTAGACCAGCCTTAACTCTTTCCCGTACAAACCGTGATTTTATGTTGTTGTGTTTTATACATATGTACTTAGGAAAACATTGCGGAAAAAGCCTCTTTTCCAACAATATTTTCTACTACATAGGAAGAGTTGTTTTTCAAATTGTATCAAATTTTCATTGTTGCCCGCATCCTCTTTCAAATTAGACCAGTCTCAAATTTAAAAAAAACAGGATAGGGTTAAGGTATGATTCAGACAATTATGACAGCTTTGCACTGACTCCTAGGTCTGCCTTTCACTGTGGAAAGGACAATCTTATTTTAGGATAACCCAGACAATACCGTTTTTTATGCCGTGACATATTACTGGTTCTACAAACCTTACCACACAATTCACATTTCAACATTTTCTCTAAACGACCTGGACCTCGGGACACAAGAAGTCCGCACACTGGATTTTTGGAAGATGCTGGTGGAGGTTTTTTGTTATCATATGAATTACTAGGAGTGTCCATGTTTTGATTCTGTATTGATCTACTCATTGCCTGAACCTCCTCTTTAGACAGACTTGGGGTGCTTATTTTATATGGCAAGTCAAATGAATCGTATTTCAACAAGGCTCGCTCCTTTAGTTGGGAATCTATACTTGTCACCAGATCATCTCCTACATCACCATCTATTGGATTAGCTCGTAACTGTCCCATACTTCGAACTTTTCCAAAACTATTTGAAGAAAGCTCTGGTGAGATTTTCATGAGGCCTAGCATTGAAGGATGTACTTTACTTTGATCAACATCATGTTCACTTCCACCAGTAATCATAAATTCTCCATTTCCATGACTGTTTCTTGGTATTTGTTCATTTGTCATGAGATTCAAATTCCACATATATTTATCACAACCAGAAAGTGGGTTCATTCCCTCATTATCACCTTTGGTTAATTCTTGTTTAAGATCTAGAGGTTCATTTTCTGAGGATGATCCAAGAACATCATTGCTATATAATTGCATAGTAACACTTGAATTATTTGAGCGGTCTTTAATATTCGTTGTTGGAATATCACTGTCTGTATGGTTGGTTTTCAGTCGTTTCGGCGGTTTTTGTTTTCTACGTGACGGTTTTAGATCTAAAGATTTCGAAGGATGGTTTGGTCCTTCTGTATCAGGCGATGAAGAAGACAGGTGTTTCCTCTTTGAATATCCTGTAATAATAACATAAAGTAAGCGGGGCTTGTTCTAGCATTTAACCCTTTCCCGTTTTTGGAAATTTTAGACTAGTCCAAATTGAAAGAGGTTGCAGACAACAATGAAAACTGGATGCCATTTGAAATGAAACCTTCCTATGGGGTAGAAAATATTGTGGAAAAAGGAGAAATTGCTTGTTACAAGCAATTTCTTCTTTTTCCACAATGTTTTCTTGAGTAAAGAATCACAGGAATGTAAAATCCCGTATTTGAACGGGAAAGGGTTAAATAAAGGAGTCACTGACTCCTTGACCATGCATGTCTAGGGGTGAATTTGTTTGTTTGTTTGCATGGGGTTTAACACCACTTTTAACAGTATTTCATTCATATTGCCTGTGACTGGAGCCCCTAACCATGGATTCCTGGTACGTATTTCTCACACCAGTACTACCACTACATCCTTTTTGGGCCTCTAGCTGCTCATCCCAGTTAGGTTTACAATTATCCACTCATTGGTGGGAAATCTAGAGGTCAAAACTGATTTTGAAAGAAATATGCTAATTCACTTTTACAAGTGTTGTTTAAACCATTGCCCAAAAAATATTTAGACTGGTCCAAAATAAAAGAATTTGCAGACGACAATATCAATTTGTGAATTTTAAAACACATCTGCCTTTTTGGATAGAAAAAAATTGTGAAAAATGAAGGAATTGCTTTAGTCAAGCAATTTCTTCATTTTACACATTGTATTCCTGAAGTATTGAGGGGCATTAAAGGTAACAGCTTAAAGATATGAAGGTAGCAACTAATCTATATAATTTTCAATAGTACACAAAGCAAGAAACATCTCTGAAATTTGTAGGATCTGTAGGATCAAAATTCCCTGTTTTGATCCTTAGAAATGTCTATCATGGGAGTAAAAATCACCCCCTTGGGAGAAATTTCTATGTGACAAATAAGGTATATTTAGGGTCAAAAACCTGATTTACGAGTAAAACACAAGCCCCAAATAAGGCACAGCAGTGAATAAACTTGTTGAACATTTTAAATTACGTTGGTGATATTATACCAGTGTAATAACCATACAATTGAACTGAAGTCATTCTCTGATTTGTCTTAAGTTTTCCTTATTATGAAATCACATTTGAAGACTTCTATCTTCCCCCCCTGACAGAATCCCAATCATGTTCTCTTGCCCATAACTGACTTGATCAACAGTGTGATTGTTGAATTCGGACAAAATATACGAAGGAAAGTTTAAGGAGCATCACCCACGGATATTTCGAAAGATAACAACTGTGGCTACGAGATTTTAGCAGAAAACCGACGAATTTCAGCATGCGGAGAATTATTGAATTCTACCTATTGGAATTCTATCTATTGGAATTGAATAATCCGTAAATTTCTACAGGTCTACAAATTGTGGTTCTCTTTGGGTCTGCGCCAATATTTAAAAGCTAGAATTTTCACCGAGACATGTTTTATTATCATTGATAGTTGTTGGAATGAATCTAATTGAATTTAGCTTTACACCGACGTAAAAATTTCCATCCTTAGACAGATGGGATAAAATCCAAGTATCCCCCATAGCGATGTCTCCTTGGAGACCGACGAGTTGTTGAACATCTGGGGTAACTGACACGTTGAGAAAATGTCACGTGGATCGACCTCCGAACCTCTTTCTCGGCAATGGACTTGGTCTAATTTCTTTACCATTGCTAAAAATACTGTAACAATAAATCAACAAAGAACTCTATTTTACGAATCAGGAATTTACACCAAACAGATGCACGTCTACAAAACTGGATTAAACTTTGTAGCTGGTAACTTTTAAAATCGTAAGAATGAAGGTTATAATAATCAATAACAAGAGGACCATGATGGTCCTAGATCGCTCACCTGAACCGTCTGCTGTTGAAAAAAATGCAACTAGAGACAAATAACTATAATCAGTTTCATGAAGATTAAGGCAAAACTTTGACTTCTATATTGTGAACAAAGAAATTGTCATTATGGGCCCTTTTCCTGTATTATCCTATAGAACCTTCCCGTAATTTATAAGGTTCATCTTTATGACCCAACAAGTATCCTGACCAAGTTACATAATGATTGAGCCAAAATGAGGACCTCTAGAGCATTAACAAAGAAATTGTCATTAAGGCCCCTTTTCCTGTGTTTTCCAAAAGTACATTCTTATAATTGATAGGGTTCATCCTTGTGACTAAACAATTATTCTGGCCAATTTTCATAAAAATTGAGCCAAAATTGTGGACTCTAGAGTGTAAATGAACGAATTGTCAATAAGACCATTTTTCCTGTGTTTTCCAAAAGAATCTTCCCATTACCAATCGGGCTTCATCCTCATGCCCTAATAAGATTGAGCCATATTTGTGGCCTCTAGAGTGTAAATAAAGAAATTGTCATAAAGGCCCCTTTTCCTGTGTTTTCTGATAGAACCTTTCCATAAACAATAGGGTTCATCCTTATGACCTAACAATTATTCTGACCAAGTTTCATGTTTATGGAGCCAAAATTGTGGCCTCTAGAGTGTAAAAAAGAAATTGTCATTAAGGCCGCCTTTCCTGTGTTTTCGGAAAGATCCTTCTAAAAGTCAATAGGGTTCATCTCTATGACCTAATAATTATTCTGGCAAAGTTTCATGTAGATAGAGCCATATTTGTGGCCTCTAGAGTGTAAGCAAAGAAATTGTCATTAAGGCCCCTTTTCCTGTGTTTTCAAATAGAACCCTCCCATAATCAATTGGGTTCATCCTCACGACCTAAAAACTATTCTGACCAAGTTTCATGAAGATACGGTCAAAACTGTGGCCTCTAGAGTGTAAACACTTCATTTGTTGACGCAGTATGCCACACGATGCACAACAAACATTCAACAATCACAAAAGATCACTATGAGCACTTTGTGTTCAGATGAGCTAAAATTCCAAGACCGCTGAATGTCTAGTTTCACTTTCGACTATGTCTAAGATCGAAAAATCGTTGAACACCAAGGCCTACCATACCCATTTTTTGCTAAATGAAATCCGTTATGATAGTAAGTTCAGGCATTTGATTAAATGATGTCAGAGAATGATGTTAGAATACAGTCAGTATCCTAACTGCAATAAAAATCATTGAAATCTTTGAAATAGTTCTAGAAAACCATTTCAAACTTTTCATTTTTTTTTTACAAAAGACAAGTTAAAATTCATAATGTAAAATTTTCACTGTATAACATGGACATAACCCACTAACATAATAGCCATAATTTTCAACCAATCAAAATTATATGATGGAATCTGACAAACAGTCATCTGGTTATCATTCCTGTGAAATTTGGTTGAAATCCATTTACAGATTTCTGAGAAATTTATAAAGTTTTCAGTATCTACTATATAAGGCAATTAGCCCTGCCCATTAAAGCCATACCTCTGGTTTCTATGAAAAAGTTCAAAGCTTTTACCTAATACGGAAATATCCCGCCCATTAAAGCCATGTTTTTCATCCGATCAAAATTCTTTGAGGGAATCTGATAGACATTCACCAAAGAATCATTTCTGTGAATTTAATTAAAATCCATTGACTGGTTTCCGATTGATTGATTAATTGAATGGGGTTTAACGCCGCTTTTAACAGTATTTAAGTCATATCGCGGCGGCTGGAGCACCTAACAATGGATTCCTGGTATTTCTCACACCAGTACTACCACTACATCCTTTCCTAGCCTCCAGCTGCTATCTCACTTAGGTTTATGATTATCCACCCATTGGTGAGAGACAATTGTCGGAAAGAATATTTGCCGCCGCCGGGGATTGAACCCATGACACCCATGATTGAAGATTAGTAGTCTGGCGCGCTACCAACTGCGCTATGGCGGCGGCTGACTGGTTTCCGAGGAGAAGATTTTCAAAGCTTTCACCATATATGGAAATAGCCCTGCCCATTATAGCCATGTTTTTAATTCGTTCAAAATTCTTTGAAGGAATCTGATTGAGGCTCACCCAAGGATCATTTCTGTGAAATTTGGTTTAAATTCATCAACTAGGTTCACCCAAGGATCATTTCTGTGAAATTTGGTTGAAATTCATCAACTAGGTTCAAAGAAGATTTTCAAAGCTTTTACCATTTATGGAAATAAGCCCATTAAAGCCATGTTTTTCATCGGATCAAATTTCTTTGAAGGAATCTGATTAAAGTTCACTCAAGGATCATTTCTGTGAAATTTGGTTGAAATCCATCCATGAGTTTCTTAGAAGAAGATTTTCAAAGCTTTCACCATATATGGAAATTGGCCGGGCCCATTAAAAGCCATGTTTCCATTCAATCAAAATTCTTTGAAGGAATCTGATAAAGGTTCACCCAAGGATCATTTCTTTGAAATTTGGTTGAAATTCATCCAATAGGTTCTAAGAAGAAGATTTTCAAAGCTTTTACCATATATGGAAATAAGCCCATTTAAGCCATCTTTTTCATTCAATCAAATTTCCTTGAAGGAATCTGATAAAGGTTCACCATAGGATCATTTCTGTGAAATTTTGATGAAATCATTCAACTGGTTTCTGAGAAGAATATTTTAAAAGCTTTCAACATATTTGGAAATAAGACACGCCCATTTAAGCCATGGTTTTCATTCATTCAAAATCTTTGAAGGAATCTGATACAGGGTTGCCCAAGGATCATTTCTGTGAAATTTGGTTGAAATCTGTACTTTCTTAGGAGAAGATTTTCAAAATAAAAGTTTAAGGATGGACAGACGACCAGATGGACAGAATGACGCTTGCACGACAGCCACAACGCCATGACAATAGCTCTCTGGCTTTCAGCCAGTGAGCTAAAAACAGAATATTTCATCCTTCATAAATGAAGTTTTTCATTTCAATTTTCTCCTACCTAGATTTTTCCTCTCAGTTTCACGATTCTCCTCACAAATGTTATCCATCACTTCATGACCAGGTTCTATGGCATCTTCATCCTTGTCATCATTAAATGAACCATGACCATTGATATATTTTTGTTTAACCTTTTGTTCGATATGATCTGTTAACTGTTCAGGGCTCAATGGACATGCAGGAGTCTGGAGTAGGCTTTTAATGGCTGCAATAGATATATATTTACTTTGAAAATTAAATCAAATCGACAAATAGAACCATTCAACTTATTTGATTTAACAGGAAGTGAACTTTGAATTCCAATATTCAAATTAAAGCAGCTCTTGAACAGATTTTCATGAAAACTTGATAAAAGAAACGTATCTGCTTTTCCAAATCTACAGTAATTTCAGAAATGCTCTTTCTTTTTGTCAAACCTACTACATTGCCTAAAACTAATAAATTTAATGTAGTATATTCCTTATGCCCTAATTTGAAACATCAGAATTTATTAGGTGAAGTCATAAGTCTTCAGATGATGTCGATAACAACTGAACTAGTGGCAGCCAATAATACAAGAGGCCCAGTGGGCCTTAACGGTCACCTGAGTAAAAGAGCACCAAGACAAGTGATTTTGTTTGAAAGAATTAGAAAAAGGTTTGGTTGAAATCCCCTCAGTAGTTCTTGAGAAGAAGATGAAATATTTAAAAGTTACCAAAAATGACCCCCTTTTGGTCCCCATTTTAGGCACCCCTGACCTCCAGCCTTTTAATTTTCACAATTTATAATATACCTGTCCTAGTTGTCATGCACACAAAATATTTAAGCTCTGGTATTAACGGTTTATTAGAAGAAGATTTTTTAAAGAAGTACCAAAAATTACCCCTTTTTGCCCCCTATTTGGGCCCCTTTGACCCCCAGAACCCCTATTTTCACAAACTTGAATTGGCATCCCCCAATGATGCTTTCTACCAAGTTTGGTTGAAATCCGCCCAGTAGTTCTTGAGAAGAAGATGAAATATTTAAAAGTTACCAAAAATTACCCCCTTTTGGTCCCCATTTTAGGGCCCCCTGACCCCCTAGCCTTTTTATTTTCACAAATCCAAATAACCATTACCAAATGATGCATTTCAATAAGTTTGTTTGAAATTGGCTTTGTACTTCATCAGAAGAAGATGAAAATGTGAATTTTTTAACATGATGAACTTTGACCTCTGGGTGTGGCCCCATACATGACCCCAGGGGCATGAATTTCACAATTTATAATATACCTGTCCTAGTTGTCATGCACACAAAATATTTAAGCTCTGGCATTAACGGTTTATTAGAAGAAGATTTTTAAAGAAGTACCAAAAATTACCCCTTTTTGGCCCCTATTTGGGCCCCTATGACCCCCAGAACCCCTATTTTCACAAACTTGAATTGGCATCCCCCAATGATGCTTTCTACCAAGTTTGGTTGAAATCCGCCCAGTAGTTCTTGAGAAGAAGATGAAAATGTATAAAAGTTAACGGACGACGGACGACGACGGACAAACGATGATCGCAATAGGTCACCATGACCATTCGGTCAGGTGACCTAATAATAGATATATGTACATCATTGAAACCACAAAGTTGGATGAAATAAAAAGATAACATTTATCCAATGAATTCAGGTTCCATTCCGGTTGTACTTCTTTTACAAATTTGACATTACAAAAAGCAAATATTTTTGCTTCTTCTTTTTTTTTTCAATATGAACAGCCATTTTCATTACAAAATCAGCTTAATCTCCCTCTTTCAAATGCCTGAATGCATTTAAGTTAGAAATATAGAAATTGAGAGCCAAAATTTTTCAACCATAATCTGATCAAGAGCCCCTATAAGCATTTTTGTTGGGTTGTCGACATAGTTTTTGTAACTACAGCTTACTCAAGTGGCAGTCATGACATTTAGGTCCCCAACCACCAACTCTTGTCTTATATTTTATGTCCCAAAACCACATACATATTGATGGTTCAGTGCGAAACAGTTGTAACTGCCTATAAACATATAGGCATTTACTACTGTTTCATGCTGAACCATCCATATATTTACATGTAAAAGGGGATTATTACAAAAAAGTATTTGTGTAAAAGTTCAATTATCTTGTGTAATCATTTTTAATTGGACAAGACCAAAGTCAAATACAATAGAATATACCTACTAAAGATTAGAAAACACTATTACAACAACTAGTAAAAGTCAATGTTGTAATACAGTGGAATACCCTTAACCCTTTCCCACATGGTGATGTTTTTGAACGTCCCTCAAGAAAAACATTTGGGAAAACATTGTGTAAAATGAAGAAATTGCATGTGACAAGCAATTCCTTCATTTTGCACAATGTTTTCCAAACAGAAAGTTGAAAAAATCTACAGTTTCACAAGCTTTAAATTGTTGTCTGCAACTCTAATGCTCAGACTGACCATTATTCGTTAACGGTTTCCAGTAGAACAGTAAAACAGTGAAATTATCAAAATGGTAAACTAAATACTTTGGTAGATTTAGCCGTTCTGTCAGTAACTGCATACTACTGAAGTTGTCTAAGAAGGACAAAAGACATAGGACCTTATCAGGTTGCCAAGAAATTCAACTTGTTAAATGCTTTTAGAAATTCCTGTCAAAAGTATCATATTTTGTCAATTTTTTCATAAAGAAATAGAATAATTGTTTGTTTTTCTTGGATGATCAATTTATCTTTCATTGTGTAAAAAGGAAATGCAAATTTCCACTCATTGAAAGTATAGCTTTTGTTTGTTTAATCTTTCATGAATCTATCTTACAATGGAACAAACAATTGACCAATCATGGCTGTCAATCAAGGAAATAACCGACCAATCAAATAATTTATTCAATCCGGACCTGAGCTTATCAAATTTGACATTGGCCGCCATTTTGATAACCTTTATTGTTGGTTTGGCAACTAAATCGTCATAACTGCAGCTGAAGTTACAAAGTTTAGGGCACCAACCAACCATTTTCCTCTTTTTTACATGCTACTGGCCATTATTTTTGCAAAATAATGCCATTAAAAATCAAAGCAGAATTTCCTGAGTTTACGGAGTTAATTGGCTGGCCTAGGGAGTCATTGGGCAGGACCAGCGATTTGTCAATTATCTTCTATTTATGTCGTTAACTTATGATACAATACAAAGTTTTTTATCACTACTACTACATCATAGTAATTTTTATGACATACAAATGTTAGATATATAAGATAAAAGAACATCATGAAACTTGTCTAAAATCAACTTCTGTTTTTAATCCTAATAAAGTTATTATAAGCATGACATAGTTTTACCAGGAAAATAATGCCATCTTAAATTATCAGTATCAGTTCAGTACATGGTTGATACAGAATTTTTCTCTGTTGAGTGTGATTTTGTGTACTTGCAATGAACGTATCTTACAGGGAAAAACCAGAAGGTACATAATACATTGCTCGCCTGAGAATTATTTCTCTAAGTCTGACAAGGCTAGCCCTTGGAGCAATCTGAAAATTTGTTTCAAATGGCACATCTTCTAATAATAGAGAATGAAAGTTCAAAATTACTTCAAATTCCATCAATAATTTTAGGAGCTATGCTTCAGACACACTTAATATTAGTTTTTGACCTTAAGTTGTGACCATGACCTTGACCTTGGAGCCATCTATATTTTTTTGCAAATGGCTCATGATAGAGAACTATTGTGCCAAGTAATATTGAAATCCATAATTGAAGAGGCTATGCTCTGGATATGCTTAATTTTAATGTTTGACCTTGAGCTATTACCTTAACCTTGGAGGTAACTGAGTTTATTTTGTTTTTTTGTTTTTTCAAAGATACATCTACTCCTGATAGAGAACCAATTCTCATGATTATTTTGAAATCAATCCATAATGCTGCAGACATAACTTATTTCAACGTCTGACCTTGGGCTGTGACCTTGACCTTAGGCATGAAATGGTACATCTACTCTTGATAGAAAACAATTGCGCCAAGTTATATTGATATCCATCCAAAATAGAAGGAGCTATGCTCTGGACATGCTTAATTTTACCATTTGATTATTACCTTTGACCTTAGCCTTGGAATTATCAAATGGCACATCTACGCATGACAGAGAACAATTGAGACAAGTTATTTTGAAATCCATACATAATTGAAGGAGCTATCCTGTGAACAAAGTCAATTTTAATGTTTGGCCTTGAACTGTGACCTTGACTTTGGAGCTACCAAAGCAATTTACATGTGAAGTTTCATCCATTTTGGCCCAAGGGTTGTTGGATTTAAAGGCAGACAGACAGATGGAATGACTGAAATACAGAAACACAGATGAAGTGGTGGCTATATGCCGACCCTTCAGGCAGCATAAAAAAAGAATGGTTGGTTGGTAACCTTAATTTGTACTTCAGATTGGATACATGGTTTAACCCATTACCAGAGGCCTAAATTTCAGACTGGTTCAAATTGAAAGGAGTTGCAGATGACAATTTCTAGTTTATGAAGTTTAAGATTGTTAAACTGTTTTGGTGGAAAACAAGGTGGAAAATGAAGATATTGCTTGTTACTCCAATGTTGGAATTCAAAGTTAGTTTCCAGTCTAAATGAATGATTACATTCATTTAGACTGGAAACTAACTTTGAACTGGTTTTTTGATTGACAGCTGTGATTGATCAATTATAGATGTGAACAAAGTAATGGCCAAGTTGAAATTTGAATTGCACCGTGTTTTTCTGCCCAAGTAGCTTAACATCACCGATTGTTGAACATTTGAAATAGTTGAAAATGTCACAGAGTCATAGGCTCAGTTTGTCCAATTACAACTTGATCCAACATCTTTACATGCTAAAAATAGCTATAGAAAATCATTGATGGAAAAGGACAATCAATCTCTCTTTTCTCACTATTTTTTCTATTCTATTTGTCATTGAGTATTCAATTATAGCACACTTTAAATTGCTGTCTGCAACCTCATTCAATCTGGATAAGTCTAAAATGACGTTGTCTGGTAATGGGTAAAGGCTATCAATCAGTAAAGAAAGTACCATACCTTTACTTTTTTGGGATTTCTTACTGTTGGATAAGTTCTGACAGTCTGTGTATGGTTTTGGTTCATCTTTCAGTCTGGAAAAACGACCTGAAAAATGAGATACTATCAATGCAAGTAATTAATACAACCTCCTGCCCGTTACTGTTCCATGTCTCAGAAAAAAAAAATTGTCACTGGAATAATGATTTTTCCCCCAATTTATCAACAAAGGGCCACAACTCCAAGAAAAGTACATGGATAGTAACCAAAATAAAATATGTACACTTTTGCTAGACACCAAGCTCATATGTGAAATTTGATTAAATCCATTTGAAATTTGAAGAGAAAATGTGAGGACAAGATTTTAAAACAAAGAACCCTATATCAACTAAATCAAAATTTCAACCAACAAGTTCTTTTTGGCAAGTCATTTCAAAAGTGATGTGTTGCTTACAGTGAGCTCCGAAACCTGGAAGCCCTGAATGTGATATAATAATGCGAACAGTATCTGCATTTCCTGGGAAAAACAGGGCAGAGACAGCTCACCTGAGTTCTCAACCTAATACAACATTTTAGACTGGTCCAAATTGAAAGAACTTCCTTATGACAATCTTTAGTTGATTGAATCTAAATTTTTTTGGTCTTTTGGGGTCAAACACACTGTGGATCTAGAAATTGACGGAGTTTTCAATATAAAACTATATTGTATATGGATTTTAGTCCCAGCCATAAAAGCCATACTATTCAACCGATTGCAATTCTTTGAAGGAATCTGATAAAGGGTCCCCCAAAGATAATTGTAGAAATCTGTGCAGTACTTTCTAAGGAGAAGATTTACAAATGACGCTTTTTGACATCCCTTAAGAAAACAATTAGGAAAACATTGAGGAAGAAGCAATTTCTGCATTTCAACATTAATTTCTACCTTGAAAGTTGAAAAAATATAAAACTTCATACACTTTGAGTCATCAAATGTAACTCTCTCAATTTGGACAGGTCTAAAATTTTCCATCTGGTAATGGGTTAAAGGAAACGTTTAAAGACATACAAACGGACGCATGCCAGACACTAAATTGTTACAAGCAATTTCTTCATTATCAACAATGTTTTATTCTCCCAGTATGAAAAAAAAAATTTAATACCATCAACAGAAATGTGTCGTCTGCAACATCCTTGAATTTGGACCAGTTTAAAATAGTGTCATCTGGTAATGGGTTAAGCCTTTTCCCACACTATGATGCTTTTTGATGCCCCAATGAAAAAAGCTATGTAGAACATTATGGAATATGAAGAAATTGTGTTATTATCCACAATGTTTTCTACCAAAATAAAAGCAATGATTTTTTAATTTCATCGACCAAAATTGTCTTCTGCAACATCTTTGAATTTGGACTTTGAATTTGGACTAGTCAAGAATTTTGTTGTCTAATAATGGGTTAAATTAATCCTTATTTGGAGGAGGTTTTTTTTGTTGAATTAATTTCAGTGTTAAAGCACCTTAGTGTTACAGAACTTTAAAGAAGAACAAGAATCGTGGTAAGGGCACAGATCCCCATGCTTAAATACTTGTCACATGACCTTCAGATGTGACCTTGAGAACTTGCAAGTACCAAATGGAACTTTAGCCTGACACTAGAACTCAAGTGGAACAAATGTGCCAACCAAAAGCTATTTTGAAATCCATCAAATAATGTAGAAGATATGCTTGGGACACAAAATGGACACAAAATGGACACACACACTAACTCATCCACCCAAGCACACACTCACACAGGGACAGAGGTATCTCTATATGCCAAAGGTCCTCACATAGCAGGGACATAAAGTACTTACGGTTAATACAAAATCCCATGAACTGAGATTTAATATCTTTATTGTCCCGTATGAAGTCCAGTCCACATTCTGTACCAATATGAGATATACTTCCATTATCTATACTAGCAGTCAGTACAACTGTTTCTTCTCCAATCTTGGCAGAAAGTTGGTCAACCTTTAACAAACATTTTGAAAAAAAATATTAATACAGCAAAAAAATAGTGAATGCAAAGTTTTGAAAGTATAGGCCTTGCTGTTTGGCAGCAGAAGATTTTAAAACTTGGTTTTTTTTTTGGTTGTCATGGTTGTCATGGCAACCAGATTTATTCAAAGAGTGCAATTCTTTCTATATTTTGAAAGGAGATGCCCTGGAGGATCAATTCTATGAAGTTTGTGTGATATGTATAGTCTGACCTTGACTACACTACCTTTTTTTTCTTTATTACTTAAATGCTTTTAAAACTTTTAGGTCATATTGCCGCAGCGGGTGCACCTAACTATGGATTCCAGGTATATCTTGCACCAGTACTATCATTATTTCCTTTCCTAGCCTCCAGCTGCTATCCCACTTAGGCTTATTATTATCAACCCATTGGCGAGAGACAAATGTTGGAAAGGATATGTGCCGCTGCCAAGATTAGAACTCATGACATCCCATGAAAGATAACTGCGCTATGACGGCGGCTTGTCCCTTTTTAGCCAGAGTTATTTATATAAGTGAACAAAGAAAGGGCTAAATCGAACAAGAAAGTTAATCATTTTGAACATTTGACTGGTTTGTTGGTGAAATGATTAAGTGATGATCACTGAATAATCCACGGGAAAGCATTAAAGAAAAAGTTATTCCCCTTAAATCTGTTGCTCTGAATACTCATTTACAAGCAACGCAATGGATCAATGGCCACATCCATTGACCTCAAATAAGATAGTTAGACTTAACCAATTCCCATCCCTTCAAGAAAAACCAAGCAATTTCTACAATTACCACCATGTTTTCTACTCAGAAAGTTGAAAAAATCTAAAATTTCATAAACTTAGAATTGTCATCTGCAACTCCTTTCAATTTGGACCAGTCTGGTAATGGGTTGTGTTGATAAGCAACATTATTTTTAAAAAACATGTGATCAAAAGTAAATTGTTCATGGATAACCAAAATGTTTGTATTATCGATATTTTGCTCAACAATTTCCTGCACTCCAGATTCTGTACAAAGCTCTATTTTGCTAGATATGGTAGAAAATGTTGTGGAAAAAGCAGAAAATGTTGGTTACTGCAGTATTAATTTGTCTATCGATTGGTTTTGTGTAAATACGTCAAACTAACGAATTTAGGACTTAAAGAAAGATTTCAGAAGGTCTGTAAAAAGATGGTGGCCTTCACTGGTCATTAGACTGATTCTATGTAAAATATGTTAAACTCAAAACACAGCTTGAAAATTCCCCCAAAATTAACTTGTCCTGCACGGTTAATATAGCATCACTGGTCTATAGATTGATTCCATGTTTACATGTTAAACTTACCAAATACTGTATTTTGGATTTCAAGATGGATTTCAGGATATCTATACACAGACAGTGGCCTTCAATTGTGTATAGATTGATTCCATGTGTACATGTTAAACTTACCAAGACTATATTTTGGATTTCAAGACAGATTTCAGAAAATCTCTACACAGATGGTAGCCTTCACTAGTTTAAAGATTGATTCAATGTATAACATGTAAAACTTACCAAAGACTGTATTTGGGATTTCAAGATGGATTTCAGAATGTCTCTATACAGAGGATGGTCTTCATACCCATCAATAGAAGGGTTCTGTGAAGACATCACGTTACTGGTTAATACCTGAAAAGTGACTTAAAGATTTGTAACATTGAACTGGATATTCTATTTTAGGAGAAAACAATCAAGAAGCCATTAACCATAACATTGGTGAGAATCAAATTTTTTTCATCTTTTTTACCCCAGCTTTATCCACTTGAAAACAACTAAACTTGAAGAGTACTGAATAACTGAGAGAAGGTTTAACATGGAATGTAAATGGACAAGATAATCAAGAGAGTGAAATACAGATATCGTTACAAAGTTCACTTGATATAAAGGCAATGAGTTGTTTTTATGCGAGGAGAAAACTAATCTTGCTCCTGAGGTCCCCTTTTACTTCGTATAAGAAAAAATGTTATCATATTCAATTTGGATTTTCTTGCATTACAATTCAAGCATTTACATTAAGTTTCAGAGAGATTGAGCCAAAATTGAAAATTGTGACTTGAAAATAGGAAACAAGGAAATTGTCAAAAAGGCCCCCTTTTCCTTGATATCTTAGTAATAAGGATAATCTAGTTACAGTCTGCTTTGAGGTTGACTTATTGCTTACCACCTCATGTGAGTCCTTGATTCGAAAGCTTAAGAAAATATTGTCTAGCCATGGAATTCCTGAGAAACTCGTCTCTGACAATGGGTGCCAACTCTGCCCAGTAATTGGCAAAGGACTGGAATTTTAGTCATTGAACATCTTCCTCACACCATCCACAGTCAAATAGGCTATTAGAGAAATATGTCCAAATTATCCAGAGCCTATCTAATAAGGCGTAAGCTGACAAGAAAAATCCATACATCAGTATTCTAGAATACAATAACTGCCCCCTTGAATGCGAATATTTGCCTTTTGAACTGTTAAACAGTTGAAGGTATCAATCAATGTTACACTCTGATAACAAACAGCTTTTTCCAAAGGTCATGGAATTGGATAGGTCAATGGTTAAGGCCAGATTAGAGCAAGGCCATGACCACCATAACTAATATTTCGATAATGGTTCTAAACTTTTAAGGCCATTTGAAATAGGAGAACCAGTCAGGATAAAGCATAACATTAAAACTTGGAAACCAGCAGTGGCTACAGATAAACACCCGATAGGTCTTACATTGTTGAAACAGAGGCTGGTAACCATTATAGGAGAAACAGGCGGTTCTTGAAGAGAACTGATGAAAATCTGAAATTTGATTCTTCACAAGATTTACACCCATTTGACGCAGATTCTTCTGATGACCAGTTGTCAAGAACACCAGCTGCAATTTCCAATCACGATCAAACATCAAAACAAGGAAATGATAATAACATTGGACAATTGTCTAGCGAAAGTCAATGTCCAGTCAAAAATCTAGTCAACCCAATATTACAAAAGCTGGTTGTACGGTGAAACCAAAAGTTAATGACTTTATGTGATAGTGCAACAGTAGTGTACCAACAATATAGAGGAGTGATATATGGTTTCTTGTTTTCCTTGACAACATTCTAATTTTCATGAGTATCATAATACAAACTCTAGAACATTTCAATTCACATGAGTGCCATAAGACAAATTATACAAACATTTAAGACAGTTTAGATAAAACCCTTTCCTGTTTTTATAAATTCTAGACTGGTCCAAATTGAAAGAGGATGCAGATGACAATGCAAATCGGATGCATTTATTCGAAATGATATCATTCTATGTGGTAGAAAATATTGTGGAAAAAGAAGAAATAGCTTGTTACAAGCAATTTCTTCTATTTTCACAATGTTTTCTCAAGTATAAAATCACCACACCGTAAAATCCCGTGTTTGTACAGGAAAGGGTTAAAGCATTAACCCATTCCAACACAGCAAAATTTTAGACTGGTCCAAATTGAAAGAAGCTGCAGACGAAATTTCAAGTTGATGGAATTTTGATTTTTTCCGTCTTTTTGGATAGAAAACATTGTGGATAATGAAGAAATTGCTTGATACAAGCAATTTCTTCATTTTCCACAATGTTTTCCAAAGCTTTTTTCTCGAGGGGCGTAAATAGGAGGGATTGAGTTGGAATGGGTTAAATACTGGTCCACACTAGGGTTAACATGCAAAGGAAACAGTTTTATTTGTAGAATGTAAAGTGATAAAAATTTCAGTCATTTTTAGAATTTTGTCATTACATTCCTAAAAACTTTGTTGACAGTTTTAGCTGATTTTAATTTCACAAGAAAGGGGATGTAACACTATTGAATACACATAGTGTTTTGACAATTAAAATGTTGATTTTTGAAAAGGTTGCTTCCCTTGTTGGGATCCATGGCTACCTCACAAACCTTTATAATAAGAGTCCAATCTAAATCCTATCAACACTTTATATGTACATTGTATCCCAGAACATTACAGTTTTAACTCTCGCTAGTGATTCACACAATTAGGTAGGTCATTGAGATTAATGAAATCTTTCATAAAAGATAGTCAACAGCACATTGGCATACAACAGTCGAATCCGGGTCCATTTGCCCTAAATCACATTCGCCGTTATTCCTGTTTGCCTTGGTCCGTTCACCCTACTTTCCCTTTGAACCAGGTCCGTTGCCCTACTTTTTATTTATATTGAAGATGCATACACATTCCAATTTATCTATATCTTAATTCTTTGGGGAGTTTAGTAAGGTTGAGGGATGATCTTTCTTCGCTGCTTGCCATAACAGGGCTCTGCAGACTCTCAGAATTTGGGGAGAAGTGACTTCTCCCTAGTCTGAGAATTGGGAGAAGTTTTTCAAAATAGGGAGAAGTGGTGAGACTTTCAGGAGAAGTGGATCGTGTTAAAAAGCAATTTTTTGCCTGTATTCCTTATTTCTATGGGAAAATAAACAAGAGGCCCAGTGGGCCTTAACGGTCACCTGAGTAAAAGAGCACCAAGACAAGTGATTTTGTTTGAAAGAATTAGAAAAGGGTTTGGTTGAAATCCCCTCAGTAGTTCTTGAAAAGAAGATGAAAATGTTTAAAAGTTACCAAAAATGACCCCCTTTTGGTCCCCATTTTAGGGCACCCCTGACCTCCAGCCTTTTAATCACAAATCTGTATAATCAGTACCCAATGATGCTTTTCACCAAGTTAGTTTGAAATTGGCTTAGTACTTCATCAGAAGAAGGTGAAAATGTGAATTTTTTAACATGATGAACTTTGACCTCTGGGTGTGGCCCCATACATGACCCCAGGGACATGAATTTCACAATTTTTATATACCTGTCCTAGTTGTCATGCACACAGAATATTTAAGCTCTGGCATTAACGGTTTATTAGAAGAAGATTTTTAAAGAAGTACCAAAAATTACCCCTTTTTGGCCCCTATTTGGGCCCCTTTGACCCCCAGAACCCCTATTTTCACAAACTTGAATTGGCATCCCCCAATGATGCTTTCTACCAAGTTTGGTTGAAATCCGCCCAGTAGTTCTTGAGAAGAAGATGAATATTTAAAAGTTACCAAAAATTACCCCCTTTTGGTCCCCATTTTAGGGCCCCCTGACCCCACAGCCTTTTTATTTTCACAAATCCGAATAACCATTACCAAATGATGCTTTTCACAAAGTTTGTTTGAAATTGGCTTTGTACTTCATCAGAAGAAGATGAAAATGTGAATTTTTTAACATGATGAACTTTGACCTCTGGGTGTGGCCCCATACATGACCCCAGGGACATGAATTTCACAATTTATAATATACCTGTCCTAGTTGTCATGCACACAAAATATTTAAGCTCTGGCATTAACGGTTTATTTGAAGAAGATTTTTAAAGAAGTACCAAAAATTACCCCTTTTTGGCCCCTATTTGGGCCCCTATGACCCCCAGAACCCCTATTTTCACAAACTTGAATTGGCATCCCCCAATGATGCTTTCTACCAAGTTTGGTTGAAATCCGCCCAGTACTTCTTGAGAAGAAGATGAAATATTTAAAAGTTACCAAAAATGACCCCCTTTTGGTCCCCATTTTAGGGCCCCCCTGACCCCACAGCCTTTTTATTTTCACAAATCTGAATAACCATTACCAAATGATGCTTTTCACAAAGTTTGTTTGAAATTGGCTTTGTACTTCATCAGAAGAAGATGAAAATGTGAATTTTTTAACATGATGAACTTTGACCTCTGGGTGTGGCCCCATACATGACCCCAGGGGCATGAATTTCACAATTTATAATATACCTGTCCTAGTTGTCATGCACACAAAATATTTAAGCTCTGGCATTAACGGTTTATTAGAAGAAGATTTTTAAAGAAGTACCAAAAATTACCCCTTTTTGGCCCCTATTTGGGCCCCTATGACCCCCATAACCCCTATTTTCACAAACTTGAATTGGCATCCCCCAATGATGCTTTCTACCAAGTTTGGTTGAAATCCGCCCAGTACTTCTTGAGAAGAAGATGAAAATGTTTAAAAGTTAACGGACGACGGACGACGCACGACAGACGACGACGGACAAACAATGATTGCAATAGGTCACCATGACCATTCGGTCAGGTGACCTAAAAAAGCTTTACAAGTAGCTGTATGTTTTTTTCTATAGTATGCAGTTAATACTAAAGTATTTCTCATCCTTTCTTTCAGTCCATATTACAGAGATCTTATTCCTGTGAACAAAAAAAATTTTCTCTTCTTTATCCTGTTCGAGAATATAGGAATCAGATTCTGAAATTATTTTCTTGAATATCTTATATATAGATGGTATTAGAATCTCAATGATCAAAAGTTATAATAATCAATAATTTGAAAAAAAAGTATATGTGGTCTGAAATTACTAAAATGAGTTTAATCCGAGGCAGAAAATAAGAAAACATTTCTATTTCATTTAACTCATTACTAGAAGACAAAATCTTCAGACTGGTCCAAATTGAAAAAAAAAAATGCATACCACATTTCAAATCAGAATATGCTCAAAACAGAAAAAATAAGTACCAGATAAGGTAAAAAATACTGTGGGAAAAGGATAAATTGCTTGCTACAAACACTTCCTCTTTTTCTCACAAGTTTTCCATTTAAATTCTTCAGAAATAAAAAAGCGGGATTGTGTGGTAATGGGTTAAAGTCTGACAACATCACCTGTATGTAACAAAAGGTGATAAAAAGCTTTTAAATAATAGATTTAAAAATAGTTCATTTTGACTGGGTTGCAGTTATTTTAAGTAAAGGGTATTAAAGATAACAGCAGAGTAATGTTACATAAATCACAGACTGTGTAGATAATGTTTAAATTTGAAACTATGTTAACACGGAAACATTTGTTCTAGTGTTTTGGATCATATGTCATTGAATGGATTAATTATCAAAATAAGGTAATTGAAGATTAATTTCTGGATAAAATCCTAACAATGTTACTTATGAAAAGATCGTAGAATCCGTAGATTGTTTGTCTTAGTTTTTCTATATTTGTTAAATCAAAGTAGATAATTAGATTCCAGGGATTTCATTGAAAATATTTTTTTCTGTTTAGTTTTATGGACAAATCAGTCTTCATCACCAAGATTTCATTCCTTTTATCAATGAATTTTAAAATATGGAAAATGACATGACGTTCGTAATAAAATCTGTCGTTATTCTTGCCGCTTGAAAGTACGAAAGAAATCTCGTATGTTGATAAGATAAACATAATGTGCCACTAAAATAATTGAATCTTCAGAAGGGAAAGGGTTTGATATCTAAAAGTTCCTAAATTCCGGCAGTTCATAAGGGCTTGCAACCATCCAATCAGCCGAGGTGCATGTCGTCTATCGATACACGCTTGATAATACGATCAAAGGGCTTCCAATCAGCAGTTGTATAATTGATTTACTGTCCCCTGATTTGGTAGCCTCTAGGCAAAATGCGATGGTCACCTTCCATAACGAGGCGACTTCCCGTATTTTCCAGGCGACTTCGACTTCGCTTTGATCAGCAACTCAGGCGAAGTTTTATGAAACCAGGAGACTTCTTCGCCTGAGTCGCCCACTCTGCAGAGCCCTGCATAAGACAAAATTTCTGACAGATCTGAAGTTGCTTAAAGACTATATTTCATAGAAGTGAAAATAAAGTAATAACAGCGTTCAATCTAGCTTTGTGTCATAGGAGGTCCAATGGGCCCATGGCTTTTGGTCAAGGGGGTCATGCGATACAAATACATAGACAAGCTATTGAATTACAAGGTTTTAAATGTGACTAACCATAACAATTTAATAAGTAATATATTGTTTTGAACAAAATAAATCTACTAGAAAAAGTTAAGACATTATTTCCATGACTTCATTCAGAGAAGTCTTACTGAAAGTGTGATTGAAGTGTGCCATTTGGGCCCAGTTTTCATTTTGAAGGGGGTCATTTTGGATTTTAGAGGGCCATTTTAGCCATGGCCCCCTCTATATTTTACACTGGTAAGAAGTGAAGAAATACGGACAAGCAAGTCTTGTGGGCAGAAAACTATGATGGAAAAGGAGTAAAATAGTGTACTAAATTCCTGTTTTCAAACTTATTTACCGGAATTAGATTGTAATAACCCAAAGGTTATTTGTGCAACACTAATCGGTTTATTCTAATCTTGGTAATATTTGGTTTATCACTTGCATTTGCACTTGAAAGATAAAAATAAATATTAGACATAATGCATTTTTAATCAAAAGATATTTTAATGAGAATATGTAATATCCCGTGTTAAGACACTCATGAAAAGATAAATTAACAATGAAACAATTTATTTTTACAGCAATTGCTTCATTTTCTAAAAGGCTGTCTAAGACCGTGAAAGATCTTAGGAACTTGAAAAAATAAGTATCATATAGGGTAAAAAACTCTGTATAACAAAAGATGAAATTACTTCTAAAAAGTAATTCCTCCTTTTAACTCAATGTTTTTCGTACATGTTTTTTCACAAGGATAGTACATATTCAAGAGTGATAGTACCAATATAAACAACACTCCATCTATCAATAGGTGTTATGATATGCAAATTCAACTATTGATAAGAAGAAAGAACCTATAGGTCACCTGTATTAACTAGGGCTGACTATCGGCTTAGAAAATTGCTATCGCGATAGTTTTACTATCGCAGTTTTGACATCGTGATACTATCACTATCGTCAGAAATCAATCGCAATATATCATGATACTATCGGTATATGTTACTTTATTATTTTCTATGTTAACCTGTATAGATAGCATAGTTTACAGGCGACGTTCTTTTTATCTATGTTTTCACCTTTCTTTACGAAGCAAAAATGGTCCCAACACAGGCCTTAGCGACTTTGTTTTTAGCAATCTCGAAATTTGTAGCCATGTCAGACGCCAAAAATACGTAAAACAAAATAACTCGATTAACGTGCTCGAAATAAGTAATTAATTATCGTAATTAATCGAATATCATTTATGAATGACTTATTTTTATTTTTCGACAATTTTAGCGTTGTGAATTCATAAAACATTGATAACAAGCTTTAACTAAACATGCTTTTGAATTTTTGAGGACCTTTTCACTTCGTAAATTGAAAGTTGAAAATCAATTCCTAAACAAAAACGGAGTACGGAAGAAACAGAAATCATACGTGCCTATCACGTGATAATAGAAAGTGAAAGTAGAATACTCGTTCTCTCTCTATCTCTCTCTTTCTCTCTCTCTCTCTCTTTTTTAACCTAAAAGACCAAGAAAACATTGAATTTCGTTGTGAGTAAGCTTTGAATATTTACTATCGAAACTATCGATATTTGAACAAACTATCGCGATAGTTATCGATGTCGGGGAATTGCAATCGATACATCGATATCGTGACTGTCACTATCACAATACATCGACCTATCGTTACACCCCTAGTATTAACAAAAACATTCACAAGAAGTGTCATGATAGCTTTGGCTAGGAAGACAGCCCAATCATTCATGTATCCAGGTATGTAGCCTGGAATTGCTGGAATCCCTTCCTATTGTCTTGGATCCTCGGGATCCCAAGACACTATTTGTGTCAATACCTGGCACTGATAGGAAAGGCATTCACAAGATGTTAACTAAAAATCAGACTCCTACTGGCTATCAAAATTATGGAACGGGACAAAGCTGTTTTTTCAAGCCGAGTGTTCCTCATCGGATAATAAGATTTAGCAACACAAGGAATTATCATGATTTTCTTATATGGATCCACTTTTATCATCACCTTACTTTCTTTAAAAGAAATGGCATTTTGTACCAGGACTAAAACTTTGGCGTTCTTTGACTGTTTTCTTTCGAAATTCAGAATTCTTCGAAAACTTTGCAGAAAAGAGTAAACATTTTGACTTCATTTTGAATATCTAATAAGTTTTATTGGTGCCTCACCTATATGTTGAAGTTCTAAAAAGTTTTGGATAAAAAGTAGAATTTATTCAGGGGAATTAATCCAGCGTCCCTTGGGTTGTTGTTGTTGTTTATTTGTAGACTCGTACTTCAATAAAATAGACTAGATGCAGAAAAATCCACAAAATAATTTTGCCCATACCTCAACCCCACTTAAACTGCTGCCTACGTGCTTGGTTTATCAGTCATTAAGCCGAAATCTTCGTCCTCCAACTGGCGTTAACCCTAGCCAACAAAAAAGTTAAATGGTTGGAGGGCGACTTAAACGTCTTAAAGTAATCGAAAAAAAAGGGGGGTCACATAATTGTTGGCCAATGTCGAAGTTCAGTGGCAATTTGTGATTAAAATGAATGTTTTTTTGATTTCAGTATGAATACTTCGTTGATTGCCAGCCGCCTTTGGTCAATTACTAACGAACGCAGACTGGCATTTGATGGTTTTAATTGATGTAGGCCTAAATAAAATATGAAATCATGTTAAGTTAGAGCGGTCACACTAAAACAAGCCCTACAGAGATTTATAGCCCTACAGACGCCCTACGGAATTTGTGCACGCCCTACGACTATAGGGCTTATAATAGTGAATAATTTTGAGTTAATAGGATTAAAAATAGCATATTTTTTCTTACTTGAAAAAGAATTCTATGGATTTTGCTTATTTCTGATGATATTGATGTTTATAATATCACATAATTTGACCGGAAGTACTTGACGAAACGCCCTATCGTTTAATTGATCGCCCAACAAATTCATAAGCAAATTCCTGTCTACGTATTAGTATTTTTGAGAGACAAATTATTCATGTTCTGATTTTTATCTTTATTTTGGCATAATTTCATGTAAGAAAAGACTTTTTAGATACAAAGTGATCTCAATGCAATGCAAGGGAAGCAACTCTTTATTTTCAATCAAAATAGACTGGAAAGTCCTTTTTATGAAATATAGTATGGGGCGTTTAGCTTAATGAGACTCTATTTGCTACAAGCATTTTTTTCGCGATGTTTTCCAATATTCTCCAGTGTCGCAAAAAAAAAAGAGATTGTGTGGCTGGGTTCAATGTTTATTCTCAAAAGACAGAAGTCATTTGTAGTCTTCTTAAACAATTCAATATGATTTAACTCAGACTTTAATGCTAATGATATTCATGTGATCGGTAAGCGATATAGATAACTCTTTTCTTATAGTACGACAGCCTTTGTTTAAGGGGAATAAAAGTTCGTTATTATGATGGTAATTGAATTTTATTGCATTTCGGAACTGGCAGCATAATAAATTTGTTTTTGGCAAGTGTTGATGAAAGAAATGCTGATAGGATGTGCAACTTAGTGAAAATAATAATAAAATTTTCAGTTTAATGATGCAATATCCAAAAACTACAACAACAACTTGGGAGTTGATTTTTATAAATTCATTTATATAGTATTATTCCATTTCGTAAAACAGATAAAACAGAATAAAAAAAAATAAAAAAAGGGCTCAGAGTAGAACCACGTCCAAGGTCGTTGGGTCTGGGAACATTTCATACCTAACTGAAATTCTGAAAAACGGAAATATAAACTGAAGGGTTGATGGCTAAGACTTCTACAGGAAAAAATATTTCCATTACATTTTTCACAGTATTAATTCAATTGCAAATATTGTCCAAAATGTATAGTCACTTGACTATCAAAACATTTAAGCCTAGTTCAATATTTTGTTCATCATGTTATATGCAACTTGTACAAAAAACAAAACAAATAAACAAAAAACCTAGTTTTTAATTCTTTACTTACTTCAACACAATCCCGTATTGAACAATACAAGGACCTAACCCTTTCCTGTACAAACCAGGGTTTTTACATCGCGTAAATACTTATGAAAACATTGAGGAAAAAGAACAAATAGCTTGTGACATACAATTTCACCTTTTTCCATAATATTTTCTACCATATAGGATCATTTCATTGCAAATTTGCAACCAATTTTGATCAACAACCTCTTTCGATTTGGATTTTAAAACATTTAAATGGGGCTTTACATTTTAAAATAATTTCTTTTCTAACAATGTCTACATTATCAGGCACTTGAAATTAGAACAAGCTTTCTCCGGCAAGGCAACATCTTTCCAATTTTGTCATTGGTATCCATTCTATAGGCTTCTAGCCTATGCTAAATTGAGTTGCCTCCCTTATCTTAACAATTTTCGGCTCAAAAAATCATTTAAAACCTGAAGATAAATTCTGAAATATTTTTATACAAAAAACATATTCCTTTTATAACTAGGGGACAAGCACTTTAATAGAAATTTGACTGTATATTTGAGGGGCACCCCTCATTTAATGGTCTGAGGTTTTCTCAAGTTACTTCCGGTCAGGTTTCGGCATTTGTAAACATCAAAATCATCATAAATAACATAATTTCACATAAAATATTTTGAAAATATGCAGAAAAATGTTAATTTCAATCATATTAACTAAAAATTATACACCATTATCGCTCAAATACTCGTAGGGCGTGTAGAAATTCCGTAGGGCGTCTGTAGGGCTATAAATCTCTGTAGGGCTTGTTTTAGTATGACCCAAGTTAGAGGGACAGGCATAGAGGACAAATTTGCGATATCGATTTCATTCAAGTAAAATGAATATATTCTTATTTTTTATGACAAAGATTGAAGCAGGATGAAGTCCATCGTTTCATTTCGACCATTTGAAGGACGCGTGAGTTCATAAAAGATGAATTAAGAAATAAAAATTAAACATTAATTGAATAACGCAATGCATATAGGCCTAATAATGAACAATCGACTAATCTGTCTCTCCCAGAAGAACTAACCACAAACATACACACAACATAAAAAACTTATTCAGATTAGAGAGATAAAATTTTGAGGTTCATAACCAATAAATAACAAAATATATTCTCTTCATTTCTTATCATTGCCATTAAGCAGGACAAAGACAATATTTTACTACAGTTTCGCGTAAAAAATTATTGGTCTACTTTGTATGCCAGCATACAAAATAGTTGCTTGATTAATTTATTATTTTATTATTTTTTAATGGCAGTACGAATCAATCAATCAATCAATCAATCAATCAATCAATCAATAATAACATAAATAAAAAATTCAGCCAATCAAAACGTTTAAATCTTGATGAACGATACTTAATTAAATTATTTCAATCTAAATCTCAACCTACAGTAGTTCTGTCTCATTATAAATAACCGTACTAATTCACAAATGGGTTATGCCAAAACTGACACAAAACTACCCAGTTTAACAAGACTTTTCGAAAGATGTAAACGACAATTTTGAATTAAAGGAACTTTGAAGGCTCTGCCTTTTTGGATAGAAAATATTGTGGGTAATGAAGAAATTGCTTGTAAGAAGCAATTTCTTCATTTTTCTGTATGTTTGCCAAAGCTTTCTTTTCTGTAGTTGATGTAAAAACTTTGAAGAGATGCTTAAATTCTTGTTAGTACCTATCATGGGGTAAGTACATTTGTACATCAAATTTAATTGCCCAATGTAAAAGTATTGGTTAAATACAAGCAATTAAAATATGTGCGTTAAATATTTTGAAACAAGGCTAGGGATCAAGGTGACAGGGTCAGGGCACATCCTCGATTCCATACTTCAAAATATGAGTGTCTTTTGTGAAAGCATTCGGAAAACATAAGCCAGGTTTTAGTTTTGGTTACAGTTTTTGTTTATTCTTTGAAGAAGGTGAATGGTCACGGTGAACATCAAAGGTACTTAATCGCAAATGAAGGCCTATCCTTATACGAGTAACTAGGTAAAATATTATTGCTCTATATAGAGGCGCCCAGAGAATATAAACCAGGTTCAATCGGGTCAAGGCAAGAAGGTCATTTACACACGGGTAATGATCTAAAATGGAAGTATATCCCCTGATATTTGTTTCTGTAAAATAAAATCCTCCGGGGTAAAAATTAATAGAAATGAGAAAAAACAAAAAAACTTCTATCTATCTGTATGTACTGCCTAACTCCCCTTTCGGGTATTACTGGCAGGTGACCAACTAAATACGGACGCCGACAGCAAAACCAATGCCGACCCAGACTTCTGACATAAAGTAGGTCAGAGGTCGAATTTTCAGTCAGCAGATAATGGTACTTGGTGTTAATAAAACCTCTTCCATTTTAAGGATGTGAATGGAAACTGATGGTCCTTAATAAAATATTTGAAATAGGAAACATGAGTAAGGTTAAATTCAAGGTATAAGGTCAATTTCTCACGGTCATGGTACTTAGTTTGAAACGAAAGCCAATCATTTGAAAAGTATGGCGAATATGATTACCCAAATGTAAAGGCATCCCGAAATTATAAGCTTGGATTAGGTTTTGGTTAGAGTCATAAAAAAGCTAAAGAGTCAATGTAAGTTGCACAGAGTAATGGTAAATAGTTTTAAGTAAAATCCTTTTCTTAGATGAGTACATGATTGCACTTTCAGGTATTAAGAAAATATAGGTAAGTTTTTTCAAGGTCTTGAAAAGTTGGTTTACGGTCAAGGTCAGGGTCAAAAGGGGTTGGAACATGGTTGTAAATGAAAGCAAATTCTTATATAACATAGATTTCAAAACTGACTACCCTATGTAAATGCATTCATGAATATAACACATGTTAAAGTTTAGGATGAGGTTTTTATAACGTAGGCTTACGGCCAGGGTCAAGGTAAATAGTTCTTTTACATAATTAGAAAATGCAAGCCAATTCTTATATCATGTACATATGTCAAATATGATTGCCCTGTATAAAAGAATTTAGAAAATATAATGCAGGTTAAAGTTTTGGTTGAAATTTTTGAAAAAGTAGGTTAAGGGTCAGCGTCAATGTCACAGTGTCACGGTACATAGATGCAAATGAAAGCAATCCTAATATAAAACATAAATCAAATATTAATGCGCTATGTAAAGGCTATCCGAAAGTATAAAGCAGGTTAATGTTTTGGTTAAATATTTTTGGCGAAAGGTTTTAAAAAGTAAGTTTAGAGTCAACCTCAAACTCACAGGGTCATGGAGTCATGGTACTTAAATTGCAAAACTTAGTAATTATTATACTATTTAAAGGCACCAAGAAAACATAAGCCAAGTTGGTCATTAGTTTTGCTGACACCCAATGATAATACAATAGCTCTTCAAAGACACTCGTATCCAGCGAACGAACATTATTTCAATTCTCAAACAATCAGCCGGAAATCAAAGTGTTATATGCCCATTTCAAACGCAGGTGTCGGTAACAAGATGGTGAGGTCGCGATAGCATGATGATGAGAACGTGAACAAAGGGGTGATAGATATACTAATGTCTTGCCTCACCTACTAACTCCGTTGCCACCGCCCATTGACTCCGACAAGAAGTTCCGCTTCGATATTAAACGGCCTTATGTTAAAAATTTATGGCAAGTAGCATGCAACATAAAGTTGATTGGTTGGTTGGCAACCTAAACGCTTGAATAAGCTGTAGTTTCGACGATTAAGACGCCAAGCGTACAAAATGCCTCTCGTATATGGCGACCAATGCTGGAGTTCAAAGTTAACTTCCAGTCTAAGTGAATGGTTCCATTGGTCGACTGATTATGTGATTGACAATCGCGATTGACCAATTCCCATTTTCAACACGTCCGTTCTCCAGAGGGCTGAACACTTTCCTATGGCGCATGTCCAAAAATAAGTTGGCCTTGACGAAGAAGATAATCAAAGGTTTCAGGGTTGCGATGAATCATGTAATCTATATGAATACATTAACTCATCTTTCCGTGGGGTGCCATATTTTTCAGTATTTTTTACCTCGGCCCTTTTCTATTGTCTTTCGAACTAACTACTGTTTTCCTACTATTTCCTGAATTGCAACATCTTTGTCCTTTCAATTCCAAAAGTTATATTTGTATCTCGATGTAAATAAGCTTTCAAATGGAAAGCACAGAAATGTGAGACCCTCGTGTGGTTAAACGAGGTATGCATGTTTGGTCTACCTTTAATATATCTGTCATTTCATCGAGCGGGACATTAATGATAAGTGATAAATCGAAGAAGACAAAAGGTTTACTATTTCATCAGTTTTGTTTCAGTTTCGAATAAACCCTTATGTCATTGATACGAAAAATAGGCTGTTCATTTTTTTCTGTCGACTATTCAAATCATTGAACGTTTTCTATAAGTAATCGTAAGAAGCGTTTTCGAGGTTCGACAATCAATTGTATTATCATGTTAGTAAAAATTGAGCAGTTTTGGATGTCAATCTAGGAAACAGCCGACCTATCAAATCATTTATTCAGCCCGAACCTGAGCTTTTTACATTCAACCTTGGCTGCCATATTTGTTAACTTTTTTTAAATGTTATAGCGACTTATAGCTTGAATAAGCTATAGTTACGTCGTTCATATAGCAAACCAACCACTCTACTTTGAACGCCACTTTTAATAGTATTTCAGACAAATCGCGGCGGATGGAGCACCTAAACAATGAAATTTATTTTATGAAACTAGATAAAAGCAGGTACATGTTGGTCCTTATCTTGAAGGGTGACGGAGATTAGTAAACGTATGTTTGAAGTAGTAAAACCGTCGCTGTGAAATACACTCACTTAAATACAATTTTTACATTTAGGTATTAGCAGGTGCTTGTTTAACCTAATCGTGAAGGATGCCGGCGGTAACTTTGCGTATGTTTAAAGTAGTAATAGCGTCGCTGTGAAATACACTTACTGGAATATATTTTGTACATTTAGGTATTCACAGGTACTGGATGGGCATGAACGGTATTGACGACGGGGGTAACTTTACGTATTTTTGGAGTAGTACTGGCGTCGATGGTGAATATACTGACTGGGATAGCGATAGCGAAACTCGTGTAACTTTGTCAAGGAGCCAAGGTGTGTCTGTTTGGAAAGCTAATTCCAATTGAGAATAGAAAGGTGTAGAACCAGCCAGTATGCAATCTGCGAAAACTGAACTTCGAAATGATTTCTCGAAATATTAAAATAATATACTTTAGAAAATTTCCGAACTCTTAAAGACTGAAAAAATGATAATATTAAAAAAGATTTTAATGAAAAATAATAATGAAAATAAAAAAATGCATCTTACTTCCGTGGAAAAAATGGTTACGGATCTAGTTAGCATATATCTGCACATATTTCTTACATACATGTGTAATTTTGAATGCTCTGTTGATCTATAAATTTTGATTTTCTGGAAAACTAGGCATGCGCAACTTACAGTCTTGTTTTGTTTGACAATTGTCGGATCGCGACTGTCTTTTAAAAAAATCAATTGATCAATGATATAATTTATTTCGACCGTAAGTGGACTTTGAACTCCAACATTGACCAATTTTTAAGGATTTTTGTCGACTTAAACACCTTGACTACCACTTATTTAAGCAGAAGTCAGGACCGTTAGGTTGCCAACGACCCATCTTAATTGTTTAAATGAGTTATGCTGAATGATTTTCTGTTTAATATATAGAATGACTAGAGAGACAATTCTATTTTGTAACTCCCCGACGGCGGCACTCATCCTTTCCGACTATTTGTCTCTCACCAATGGTTCGATAATCGTAGACCTATGTGGGATAAGGAGAGGATGTAATGGTAGTACTGGTGTGAGAAATACCAGGATTCCATTGTTAGGTGCTCCAGCCGCCGCGATATAACTGAAAGATTGTTGAAAGCGGCGTAAAACCCCATTCAAACAAACAAGCAAACAAATCCATTTTGTAACATTTTGCACGTTATTATTTTTATCTTACCATTTTTCATTATTTTTAAGATACTTGGAAGGATTGAAAAAAAAAATGATTATTCTATAAAAATGATTTGGTCAAACTTTGAAATAAGTATGGTGGAACCGCAATTCACAGCAGAAAAGATTTAACACAAACCATACCGACTATTTTTATCTTCCGAAAAAAAATCTTGACAGGAAGGTAAACAATATCCAGTCAAAGTGCTACGTGTCAATCATGCCACCTTTATAACTGATAGTGTCTGGTTTCGTCTTGGTGAGCTAAGATTTTTCAATGGATACGATTAATGAGAAATCTATTTAATTGGCCGAATTACTTCAACAGAAATGGGTATATTTGACCAAAATTCAGTAGTGAGATAGAAAATAATTCATCGATACATTCCGGATAACTCATGAAAGAGTACTTTGGCAGTAGAACCCGACTTTGGAGAACTGGAGACATTTTATGTAACAATCTTGAGCTTTTGTGATATAACGTGTAAAATATTTTGTTAAATCCAATATTTGTGTTTCTGTCACGTGCAGCACAAAATTATTGAAAGTTGACGTATTCTTGGGAAACACTCACTCTACAGCGAAACCAATGACAGAACACATATTACTAGCTATAACCTGCCAAATAATATTGTTTGATATCTATTCGAACACCCTGCAGCAGGGCGAGCGAACCTATTTTTAAACCATCAGAAGGTTCCCTTTGCAAGGTTTATTGAAAGCAGAAAAGAATATTGTCATTCGACATATATATCAAACGTTTTTCGTGATTTTGCTACTTAGAGGTAAATGCGATGATGTACGATCGTTATCTAAATGCGTCCGAGAGGAGTTTACGGCATATATCAATAGTCCCTCTGGTGAGGGTTTCCTAAATCAACTACTATTGATTGAGAAACGAATGTGCAGCTTAGAACACTCTGTAGAAAACATGAATATGGGCAAAAATCCAAACGTTGTTATATTAACTGAAAACGCTGGGCTCAAACCACCAAAGTAATAATGGCAAGAACATTTTGCACGAGCGAATGAAAGGTACCGAAGAATGAGCTTTACGAGAGGCTACTCGGATGGCGAATTTTACGTTATCAATTATTATCCAATAGGCGACGATAACTCGAACGTCAGTCTGGCATTTGCTTGTTGCATTAACATAATACCTCACTAAAATGGCCTGTAATTTATGACCTGCAATGTTACTGACGTTTTGTCAAGATATTGATATCTAAGTGACTGTTTGAGTTCGTTGTATAGATTTTTTTTTTATCTCTGAGCACTGGCGGTATACAGAAAATTTATATTTTCTCGACGAAATAAATTCAAACTAAAGCTCTCTCTCTGTGTATCAGAAGTTACATGTTATTCCCATACAAGAAATGTGTTAGAAAGGGCGGCGTAGGTATACTTTGGTACGTTAAATACAACGATCGCGTACCATCTAAATATAGATGACGATCGTATTGTAGGTATTCAATATCTGCTCACTATTCAAGTTTATTTACCGTGTTCTAATCAACTTATAAACAGATGTCGTGAATATATAGAAAAAATATGATTTATGGCTGGTAAATTCTGAATTAGGCGATTTTATACTCATTGGGGATTTTAACAGTCTAATATTACAAGGGCGGTCTGATTGAAAAACAAGAGAGATAAAGAATTGTATTCTTATTTTAAAATCACATCATAATTCCGGAAGGAAATCAGACTGCGTTCTAACCTGTGACATAATTGACTACTGTTCTTAAAACGTGTCTACACATAGACCAATCATAACCAGTATCAACTTTCCGAAATCAGATTTGCTATCCGACATTGAATATTTGTCGGAGACAAGCAAACTGATCTGGTATCAAGTGACCGATATGCATATTAATAAGTATAGATCGACTTTGGAAAATTCAATTTTTTACCAGCTCTTTATCACACAATAATCTCGTCAGTAGACATGGGGGAAGTTTGTAAATTTGTAGTTAAGAGTATTAACGAAGCAAGTATATGTGATCTTAAGTCACGGGCTCGATCCCCGGCGGCGGCACATGTTCTTTCCGACATGTTTCTCTCACCAATGGGTGGATAATCGTAAACCTAAGTAGGATAGCAGCTGGAGGCTAGGAAAGCATGTAGTTGTTGTACTGGTTTGAGAAATACCAGGAGTCCATTGTTAGGTGCTCCAGCCGCCGCGATATGACTGAAATACTGTTTAAAGCGGCGTTAAAACCAATTCAATCAATCAATCAATATGTGATCTTCTTCATTCTAATTTTAAACTTCACCTGAAGCCTTATTTGCAATTTTTATTATCGGCTACGTTTAATGAACCGTGGTAGAAAAGTAACACTTCACAAGGGAGGCATTAAGCACAAAGATTACTCTAATAACTACCGCCGATCTGCCTTACCTCAATACTACTAGAGACATATGAGGGTATATTATCACAAAGGGTTGAAAACCAGATTCTAAATTCAATTCGTCCGCAACAAGGAGGGTTTCAGAAAAAACTTGGCTGCCTTATGACGTCATATGTTCTGAAAGTACGTAAGAATTATGCAAATGAAAACCATAGCATATCGTAGTCTGTTTCCTGGACGCGAGATAGGCTTTCGACCGCGTATGGCACAATGGTCTTTGTCATAAAATGAATGAGTTTGTCATTAATATACAAAACCATGACAAGTCATGTAAGGCACGGTAGAATACTTTCTGCTTGTCTTAAAATGAATCATGGACCAAGCAAGGTGGTTAATGTTCTCCCATAACTTACTCCAGATTATTGGGTTAATAGAAGAACAAGAGAGATCAAATTCGGCACGTGTATGTATAATACTAATGTATGTAGTCTGAGACGATATTGTACTCATTAGCTTCTCGAAATATGGACTGGAAAAAAATATAGATATCTGCTATCGCTATTATTTAAAGTTGCGTTACGAATACAATCCTACTAAATATGCAATAGTTGTTTTTATGACAAAAGCGGTGACCGTGAGAGTCGCTGAAAGTGATATAATTGGGACGACAGGAATCGATAAGCATGGCTCGTTGAATAACAATATAACATAAGCTTGTAAATTATTGCGTGACACTACTATGAGTTTAGTGAGCAATGGTCAATTTAGTCCTATTACTCTGAAGCATATGTCCCATTCTGTTGTCTTAAAGGACTAATTCGTTTTGTATTAGATTGATACAAAAAATACCGCTAAGCAATAATAATACTTAATGCGTGCGGCGTTTGCTTTTATAACAGTTAAGCCGAGATTGGGTACAAAAAACCTGACGTTCTTCGGTAAACTGTTTCGCCTTTCTCCAGACACTTTCGTCAATAGATTACGACGCTCGCGCCAAATAGCCGATTTAAAGGCATTCATTCCAGATATCTGCGGTATTCTTAATAAGTATAACCTTTTCAATTATGCCCATGACTTTCATCGTACAGCATGTTTTCCCTAAAAGTATTTATGGAAACGTCTCATACGCATTGCCGTCTTTTAGTCAGAGGAGTCGGTGTTAAGATCAAACACTAGACGACATTTTTCAGTTTCTCAATTTAATTAACTTTTTGCGTCAAATAAGATATGCATGCTCTGGTCCCAACTTAAGTCGTTTCCGTCTGTGACAGTTTACTGGTATACTGCTGTATATATCCTCGATAGAATATGTTTTATTGAGAACAAACAATTATGTACAAGATGTAGTTCTGTGGTAGAGAATGTAACACAACACAAAATTTTATTCTGCCCTGTAAATTCATCTGTAAGGTCGAATTTGTCGAAAAATAATTTTACTGTCCTTGGCTCGCAAACTTATTCCTAATAGTCCAAAAAAGTAGATTATTGATCTCTTAAATGGGCTGATTAAACATTTTGAAGATGAAGACAGGAATAATCAGCTTTTACATTGTCCTTTTATTAGTTTTTATGAAATGGTACGGTAATTCATTTTGTTCTACAAAATAAAATAATATTTGCTTATAAGGCGATCTGTAAGAACGAATGTGACTTTTTACATGAAAACAGAAGAAGCAAAATGAAATAAAACAAATGTTCTCTAGCCTTTATTTAAACGATATGTTGAGAGTGTAGGGCTAAATTTCGTAGTTCGCTTTTGCTTTACATTTCCAACAAATCATACCTCAAAAAAAGTCTACTCTATGAAACTTTCAAATCTGTTAGCATTATATTTCGTTTCAATAAAGCTTTCGTTCTTTGATAAGTGACTGTACTTTTAACCACACTATTAACTTTCATGACCTAATTAAATGCAATTTTGTGAATTTCGTGCACTGTATTTATTGATTGATTTGTGGAAAGGTGGATGGATTCACTCATTCCTTCCTTCATTCTTTAACTCAATCAACCAACCACTCATGTGTTCGTTCGCCCATTCATTCATTTTTTCTCACATTCATCATTCACTCATTCATTTGCTAATAGGTTTCATTCTACCAAATCTTAACTAATTTAGTTGAACTTCACGTAGTTTATTATTTTATTTCTCTGCATATTTGTACGTTATCATGTATTTCTATATCATTTTCACTGTTTATCTATATATATGCTCTTCAACTATTCAAATCAACCTAATAGATCAACGATTTGTTTGTTTGTTTGAATGGGGTTTTACGCCGCTTTCAACAATCTTTCAGTTATATCGCGGCGGCTGGAGCACCTAACAATGGAATCCTGGTATTTCTAACACCAGTACTACCACTACATCCTTTCCTAGCCTCCAGCTGCTATCCCACATAGGTCTACGATTATCGACCCATTGGTGAGAGACAAATAGTGGGAAAGGATGAGTGCCGCCTTCGGGGATCGAACCCGGTAATAGATCAACGACAATAGCTTTGTAGACCGGTGCATATACGCCCGAGGGGGGCTTGTCAGTGTAATATAGTATATTACAATGTGTTTTTATGATATAAATGACCTTGCAAACTGACTCCGATAGATAATACGAAAACTAGAGATAGATGCTAGAAGTCGAAAACAAATCACTCATCACCACCGTAGAAAATGACCTTATTCAGCTTAAATAGTGGGTGAACTTCTGTCGGACCTTCAAACCTATCATTATATGACTTTCCAAAAAAAAAATGTATACAGTATCAGAGAAATTCAAAACGTCCACCCCCTACCTAAGTGGTCGGCATGATATTTTATTTGAAATATCCTTTGTTGACATGGAAACCACTGAGGACAAAGACCATAGCCATTACAGTTCAGATGACAATTGCAAAGAAGAACTGAAAATTGTGTATCCTATGTTCTTTCTCCTGCGACTTTAACAAATTACTGAAAAATATTAAATTTCCTTATCGCGTTTGACTTATTCATGTATGTTTGTAGGTTCTATGGGTCCGCGAGTGTTCAATTAAAGCACTTCAGTCCCAATTATAAAGACGTACGGTAGAAACGGTTCCATGGAAAGTTCTTAAACTTCATGAGTGAGTTTAAAAACTTTGGAGATAAATCATCAATGCAAAGTGAGCCGCTCAGAAGGCTAGTATGAACTTTGCTGTACCACAGAAGACCATTAATATATAATATAATATTTATTAACCCTGATGTTTCAGATTAAACGAGACATTGTCTTGTACAAAACAACAGTGAAAATTAGACTAACAAACTTTCCGTTGACGGTAAAAATATGCTGGAAGGATCCCAAAAGGCGATGTGAATTTATTTGGAAACGTCTGTGATTTCTGTTTCTGTCATCTACCCAATGACGTCTTTGATCTTGTCACAGTGGAAGTCTGTAGGCCTTTAGTATCCGGCGACTCGAAGTTAATCGAGCCGATCGGCCGATCATCTGACGGGATCCACTCCGACCGCTTTTGTAACCCGAAACCAACATTAAGTACTGTTCTGTGACTTTGGTTGAGGATTATGTTTACAGAATTATTTGATAAATACTAAGATTAATTGGGTTCCCCATTACTGCCGGTGAAGACAGACGTTAGTTATCGGCGACTAGTTGTCAGCACGCCGGCGTTTCGACAGCCTGCCACCATCAACTAGTCGGTTTGTTCGATCATACCAGTACTATTTCATAGTATCCAGCTAGCCGATTTCTTACGTGATTTAAACTTTTAAGATATACTTTTAACAGGATATCGCTTCACGTTGTAGAATTTCTACTTAATCGTGTGAGATAGCAATATTTAAAGCGGCTCTTGGATAGTCTTTCGTGGAATTTTGATATGCGAAAATTATATGCTTTTCGAATTCTTATTCATCATTTTAGAGATAACTATTCTCTTCTAGTGTTTAATCGTCTAGGTTTTTATAGACATTAAATTATATGTCATATATTCACTATGCCCTAGTTCAAAACATTAGATTTTATCGTGTGAGGTCGTTAGTCTTCGGCTGGTGTCCATAACGTTTGTATTGCTACCGGAAGCCAATATGATAATTGATACATTAGCAAACGACAAATAAGGCAGCTCTCGGTGCAATCGACAGATAACGTATATCCAAGATTAATTCCTTAGAAATTAAAACAGCAACAACAAAACAATAAGAGCCAAAACTTTATTTTCAAAGTCTGTGCGAGAGCTGAAAAAAAACAAGATTAAGAAAATTCTTAAAAGCTTTGATATAAAAATCACAATCTTCTTCTACTTCGTTGATGGCGGTACGTACAGACGCTGGGAATTTTTTTCAGTTGAAAATAAAATTAACGCAAGAAGTTATACCTAACATTATTTCCTGTATGACCTCAACTCATTCCCACAATGGCGCTTTTGGCTGTCCCTAAAATATAACAATTGGCGAAAACATCGTGTAAAATGAAGAAATAACTTTACCCAGAAAGTGGAAATACTCAATTGCTCTGAACTTTATAATTGTCGTCTGTAACTCCTTTTATTACTGACCATTCTTTAATCCATTACCGTCTGGTAATCGTTATAGAAGGTTACAGTTCACCTAAAATAAGTGGCAAAAGTACAGCATTGCCTCTCATAAAACATTTCAATAAATCTCAAGTCTTACAAATTCGTTTTATAGGGACCGTTTGGAACGAGTAATGTCCGTATATATACAATCGAACAATCATACTTGATTTTACCGGAAACTGCCTGTCTGTCCTTGAAAGACAATTTGTCTTAACATTTCGTAGACAACAATCAGACAGGGAGAAAATAACTCAAGGGGAAACCAAATTTTGTGTCCCGTATATTTCTCCTGGCTTCGAATTAATGTCAGCTTTTCTCTGTGTGTTTCTTTGAAAATCCATGTAAAGAGTGATATAATTTTTTTTGTCCGTCATAGATATCAAAATGCGTTAATTGGCAAACGATATAAATAGCTACATGAAACAAAACTAGTCGGTTGTCGACCTGAACGTCATAACTACAGATTGGGTAATAAATATAATTTTTCATGATTAAGTAGTAAGTAAATCATATTCTACTTTATGATATTTACCAAAAAAGAAGTCTACATAATTTCATTGTAATTTCGTCTATCAAGACCCAAATAATTTACAAATTGTGATGCATTTTTATGGAACTCCAAACACCTTTCTTGAGGGGCGTCGCAATAATCCGACAAGAAGGAATTGTCAAATGCCATAAAACAACGTCGTGATGTCAGGTTTCCAGCATATTGGATCAGATATGATTAGTTTGAATAAAATAATCCCTCTACAAAAATGATAATAAAAATCCCGAGTACCTTACAATAGCTTACCAAATAAAACACATAAGACTGATAGTAATTGTCAATAAAATCGCTTGATATAACGTTATAACAGAAAGAGTAAAACGCATATACTAAATCATAGCGCTGAAAGCGCTAAAGGCCTAAGACATGTATACATGAGATATAAAACCTGGACAGAAAAGGTTTGATGGTAGAATTATCGGAGGTGTCACATTCTACCCACATCTACTGTCGATTATGATCTGCCGATTTGTACGCTAGGGGACACAACCTGTCCATAATAATTTTCTTCTCGCTTTTGAGATATTTTAACGAAATATTTACATGTATATATCGTCACATATTTTTCACCAGATCAAAATGCTTTAAAGGAATCTAATAAAGGCCACCAAAGGATCCAATCAATGAATTTTGTTTGATTTCTGTTCAGTACTTTCTAAGAAGATTTTTATAGTAAATGTCGACTGACGACAGCAAGTGGAGCTAGAGAGCGAGACAGAGACAGCTAGAGAGGTAGAGAGAAGGGGAATGGAGCGTGTAGCCAGGTTCGAACTAGTAGGCTCTCGCGAGAGAGGGCGGGCGGTCGTTTACCAGGTTGATATTATTATGTACATCTTTCAAAAGCGATATGCAGACGTTGTATCTTATTGGTAGAATTCGGATATAAATATATATAGACACAAAGTCCGAGCACAACCAAGTTGTTTGCAGACAGTGCGAATAAAATCCTATGAATGACTTTGTTGAACAAAACATTCCAATCGTGCGTGAAACCGACAGCTTTATACAGTAACCTCGTCTAACCGGACCGTTTTAATACTGTAACTCTTGAATAAGTAATATTGTTTTAAAAAAAATAAATTAATTGTTTCATACAATACGATATGATTTTACATGATTAATAAATGTCCAACTTGTTATATATCTCCTACCTTCGGTCCATTCACTCACCAATTTTTGATAACTTTGCCAAATCTAGAATACTCACACGAAAGTACTGTACATCAAGCGCCGGCTTTCAATGCGTCATATCTCGCCTTCGTCTCTCAAGTAGGCGTATTAATTAAAACTCACAGTCGTGTTATTCGGTCCGATCTTTTTTTCCATGTGACAGAATATTAGATGTTTTTTACATAAAACTCTGCATAGGTTTAAATTTTACCTTGGAATCTTTATCTGCGCAATCTCAAGCTAAAATGAAAATACATAGAACTTCATTCGTGATAAAAGATCTTTGAAGTTTGTAAAGATGATGTTGGTTATAAAGCTCTGATCCACCCTCTCCTAGCTTGCGTAGTAATTAAGCATTATATATCGCACATATTGCCTTCAATATTAATGTCTTTTGCGAGTAAATGAGAGCCAAAGTTTTGATATGTATGTTTTCATATGGCAATCTTATCCGTTGACAATCTAAAAATTTAAAAGCCAATTATCGCTTAGACTACATAACATTATAATATGCTTGTCTCCCAGATTACATCACAACGACAGATTGGTCAATACAGACGAATTGGTCGTAAAAAGCCTAGGAAAAATGACCGCCAAGCCTTCACCCACCAACCGATCCTAAACAATTGATTTGAAAATCACTAAATCACCGAAAATAAATACTTGTTTTTTCTGAAAAAAATCGAGATAAAACAAGCCGCATAGATTGACTAAGAAGGCAACATTTTCCGAGACGTTGCTTCGTAACTACTAGTATTCAAGAATGCAAAAGTGAAAAGTGAATAAACTTAAGTGTCTTATAATTTTCTGTGGCACTGATACGGTTTGTGGCAAATTACAGTCTGAGGAATGTGGCAAATTGCAGTCTGTGGATTGGGGCAATTTGCAGTCTGAGGATTTTGGCAATTTGCACTCTAAGGTACTCGTGTGATTTTACTTCATGTTTTGAGAAAAATGTTAGAAGAGTATTATCACTTAACACCGTTTAAACTAAAATTCAACAAATTACACATCGTGTAAATGTCATGTAAAACTTAATCGGACAGACGGATCCCAAATAATCACGTGACTTCATGTGAAGGTCACATCACTAACATTTAGAAGATCTCATTTATATTCGTGAAATAAGTGAAATTCTCCCAAGGTCAAATTCCTTACATTGCTTATTACTTTTACATTCTTTTTTATGTGATGAATTTAAAAATTATCACCAGATTGTCTTTCCGATTTCACAGGACGATTGCAGGGTGGTAAGGAAATTTCCTTTCGTAAATGAAGTGGATCCATTGGAAAACACAGTAAAAGGGGCACTATGCATTTTCACTCAAAACAATACAGTTTATGTGATAAAGTCCACAATTGATATCTGATTCCGTTGTAAATTTCACAGGATGATTGTAGAGTCACTTTCTTATAGAAATGGAGTGGATCCATCATGTTATACGGGAAAATAGGCCTTACGGGTTGATTCTCAAAATAGGAAAGGGGATAAAGTCCAGTTTGTTATTTTATTTTATGCCTACTTATTTAAGCAATTAACTTCCTTGAATATAAGATTTCTTAACGGAAACTTGATAACCACTAAAGTGTCTCAGGCCCTCGTGGGTCTCTTGTTTTGTTTCATAATTTAATGAAATCAAAAATACTATCTGCATTTATCATAATTTAATGACACCAAGCGAAAAAACACAAGAAGTTTGACGCATCAACACGGAATTATTTTGTGCAGAAGCATACAAAATACTTGTTTGCTTAAAAAAAAATTCATTGGGGTATTTTTTTTTTTCGGCCAATTATGAATGCTCGTTTTTAAAAGACGAAACTAAAAGTTATATTTTTTCAGTTTGTCGAACTTGACTTATATATTCATTCGTAATTTGTAAGGATGTTGTAGCGCGCATATGTTATGTAATTATGATAAGTGTGTTAAACTTTGTTAACGTGTATATATTTTGTACTTACGGATCGCTAATCATGCCTGACCTTCACCCCCCCCAAATTAGTAGGACAGAGATGAAAAGCGAAGTAAAATTGCATGGTTTAGTGGGAAAAAAGCAAGGCCCCTTTTCTTGTGACACTTGATAGATCAGACCAAATTTGAAAAACGAACAATCCAAATAATGGTACAATCATTCTATTAAAATTTGAAGAGAATCTGATAAAGACTGAGGACATTCCTGTATTCATTTAGATTTGTTAATAATTTTTCATACAGACCTCTTTCCTGTGATTTTTGACAGATCAGACCCAAGTTGGAAAGAAACAATCCGTATGATGGTGCAAACATTCTCTGAAAGTTTCAACAGAATCCGATGAAAACTGTAGACTTAATTATTTTAACGATGATTTTTTTAATGAAATCATTGTAATGCCCCCTTTTACATGATACTTGACTGATCAGACAGAACTTGTAAAACAATCCTAATGATGGAACAATTGAACTATTGAAGAGAATCTGGTGAAAACTGTTGACTTTATTATGGTACAATGATTTTAAATGAACTTTTCACACGGCAACTTTTCCCCGGATACTTGACGGATCAGGTTTAATGTCAACATTAACGATCGTTATTATTGCACCATCATTCCATGAAGGTTTGAAAAAAATCCGATGAAAGCTCTGGACTTGGAAACAAGGTTTTCATATGAAATTTTCGTAAGGCCCCTTTTCCCGTGTTTCTTCAAAGTTCAGACCCCATTTTGAAAAGAATGATCCTGTTGACCTTATAATCATTCCGTGAAAGTTTCAACAAATGCTGATCAAAGCAGTGTAATCTATTGCATAAATGAGGATTTTTTAATTATATTGTCATACGAACCCTTTTTCCAAAGTGACTTGATAGATCAGACCCAATTTCGAAAGGAACAATCCTTACAATAGTGTAATAATTCTGTGATAGTATGAAGACAATTCGATGAATTCTGTGGACTTTATTACATAAACAAAAAGAAAAAAGAAAAGATTTTCATGAAGCCCCTTTTCCTGTGTTTCTTGACGATTCAGACCCTATTTCAAAACGAACAAACCTTATGATGGTACAATCGTTTTGAGAACATCTTTGTGTTAAAGTGAATGATCTCATTAAATTTTCACACGGCCTTTTTTCCCGTGATATTTGACGGATGGACCCGATTTCGAAAGGAACGATCCTTATGATTGTACAACCATTCTGCGAAAGTTTGAAGACAACACGATGATAACTGTGGACTCTAGACTGTTAACGAGAATTGTTAATATATTTTCACTTAAATTTTCAAAAGGCGCCTTTTCCCATGTTTCTTCATTATTGTAATTCTTTGAAGTAGATAGTCAATAGGCGTTAATACATACTAAATGTCAAAGCTCTAGGCCTAATGGTTTAGGAGGAGAGGATTTCAATGATATCCTTCTTTATTCCTTTCTAAAACCTTGGATTGCATTTAAAATGGCTTATTCTCTGAAAACGATAATTCTATGAAGTATTTTGGTAAAAGGTCAATAGGTATGATATACGTCAAATATTAAAGCTCTAGACCTTATGCTTTTGGAGAAGAAGATTATCAAAGATTTCCTTCTTTATTCATATGTAATCATGGATCAGGGATCACAAAGAAAAGAGTTAATTTTCAGGGTACAGTAATTCTTTGGTAAAGAGACAGTAGACATTGATACATGCAAAATATCAAAGCTCAAGGTTAAATGGTGTGGCAGAAGAAGATTTTCAAGGATTTCATTGTTTATTTCTATGTAAAATCAGGGATCACACAGAAACGGGCTAATTTTCAGTGTACGATAATAATTTGTATTTTCGAAAAGGATCAAAAGGCATTGATACCCGCTCTAGCCCTTAGGGTTTGGAAAATGAAGATTTTCAAAGATGTCCTATATTTCTATATAAATAAGGAGTACAGTAAGCTTTTGAAGTATTTTAAGTAGAAAACAAATATCAATGCTCTAGGCCTTTTCGAGGAGAAATTTTCAAAGAATTCCTTCTTTATTTAAAGTAAAATCAGGGATCGCATAGAAAAGAGCTAATTTTCAAGATACTGTAATTCTTTGAAGTATTTTGGCAGAGGGTCAATAGCTGATGATTTAAACCATATATCAAAGCTCCAGGCCTTATGGTTTGGGGGAAGAAGATTTTTAGCTCTACTGGCCGAAGGCCACTAGATCTGTTGCGATGGCCTTTTCCCGTCCGGCGTCCGTACGTCCGTGCGTGCGTGCGTGCGTCCGTCCGTTAAACTTTTCCTTGTTAACTCTCTAGAGTCCACAGTTTTCATCGGATTCCATTCACACTTTCACAGAATGATTGTACCATCATTAGGATCGTTCCTTTCGAAATTGGGTCAGATCCGTCAAGAAACATGGAAATAGGGGCCTAATTAAAATTCAATAAAAATCCTCGTTAACACTCAAGAGTCTACAGTTTTTATCAGATTCTCTGGTAATTTTCTAAGTCCAGCATCATATCTTCCTCAAAATTCAATGGACTGGAATCAAACTCAAACTTGTTCTCTAACTCGATGATGCGGACTCTCGTACCAATAGTCAGCTCAATATCTCCGATAGTTTAGGAAAAAAAATCCGGAAAACTGAAATTTCTTGGTAATTTCTAAGTCAAGCATCCGCATCTTCCACAAAAATCAATGGACCGGAACCAAACTTAAACTTGTTCTGTAACTTATTGATACGGACTCACATACCAAAAATCATCACAATATCTCTAAGGGTTAAGAAAAAAAAATCCGGAAAACTGAAATTTCCTGGTAATTTTCTAAGCCCAGCATCCGTATCATACTCAAAAATCAATGGACCGGAACCAAACTAAAACTTGTTCTGTAACTCATTAATGCGGACTCACATACCAAAAATCAGCTCAATATCTCTGAGATTTAAGAAAAAATAAATCCGGAAAACTGACATTTCATGGTAATTTCTAAGTCCAGCATCCGTATCTTCCACAAAAATCAATGGACCGAATCCAAACTCGAAATAGTTGTGTAACTCATTGATGCGGACTCATATACCAAAAATCAGCTCAATTTCTCCCAGGGTTAAAAAAAATTCGGAAAACTGATATGTCCGGACTGACAGACGGACGAACTGACAGAGGGACAAATAAATAATTCTATTAATAATCTTAGTTAACACTCAAGAGTCCACAGTTTTCATCGGATTCTCTTCAAACTTTCTCAGAATGATTGTACCATCATTAGGAGCGTTCCTTTCAAAAACGGGTATGATCCGCCAAGAAACACAGGAAAATGGTGCTTATTAAAATTTAATCAAAACTTCTCGTTAACACTCTAGAGTCCACAGTTTTCATCAGATTCTATTCAAACTTTCAGAGAATGATTGTACAATCATAAGGATTGTTCCTTTCGGAATTGGGTTTGATCCATCACGAAACACGGGAAAAGGGGCCTTATGAAAATTTAATCGAAAAATATTTTAAGAAATCTTCGTCAACACTCTGGAGTCCACAGTTTTCATCCGATTCTCTTCAAACTCACAGAATGATTGTACCATCATAAGGATCGTTCCTTTCGAAATTGGGTATGATCTGTCGAGAAACCCAGGAAAAGGGGCCTTATGAAAATTTACATAAAAAATCTTCATTAATAATATAGTGTCAACAATTTTCAACGGGTTCTCTTCAAACTTTTACAGAATGATTGTACAATCATAAGGGTTGTTCCTTTTGGAATCGGATATGATCCGTCAAGAAACACTGGGAAAGGGGCCTTATTAAAATTTAATTCAAAGATCTTTGTTAACACTCTAGAGTCCACAGTTTTCATCTGGTTGACCTTTAACTTTCACCGAATGATTGTACCATCATAAGAATTGTTCCTTTCAAAATGTGGTATGATCAGTCAGGGACCACGGGAAAAAGGGGACCGATAAAAATTGGATTAAAAAATCCTCGTAATAACAATAGAGTCCACAGTTTTCAACAAATTCTCTTCAAACATTCACAGAATGATTATTACATTAAATGGATTGTTCCTTTCGGAAGTAGGTTTGATCCACCAAGTTTCATGGGAAAAGGGGCCCTATGAAAATTTTATAAAAAAGTCTTAGTTAGCACATCATGGCCCTAGATTTCACCTGATCGACTTCAAACTTTCACATAATGATTGTACCATCATAAGGATTGTTCCTTTCAAATTGGGTCTGATCCATTGAGAAATATAGGAAAGGGGGCCTTGGGAAAATTCGATTAAAAAAATCTTGATTAATGCTTGTAAGTCCGCAGATTTCATTGGGTTGTCTTCATACTCAATCAGAATAATTATACTTTTGTAAGTAGAGTTCCCTTTGGAATTGGTTCAGATCCATCAAGTAACATGGGAAAGGGGCTATATGGAAATTCAATTAATAAAACCCTGTTAACACAATGAAGCCCACAGCTTTGATCAGATTTTGTTGAAACTTTCATAGAATGATTGGAAGGTCATATCGATCATTCTTTTCGTGACAGGGCTTGAACTGTCAAGAAACACTGGAAAAGGGGCCTTATTAGAAATTGATTTATAAATCCTTGTTACCAAGTCCAGAGCTTTCATCGGATTTTCTTTAAAAAATCACAGAATAATTGTACAATTATAATGATTGTTGATGTTCGCATTAGACCTGATCCGTCAAGTATCACAGGAAAAGGAGCATTATGAAATTTAATTTTAAAATCCTTGTACCACAATAAAGTCAACAGTTTTCATCAGATTCTGTTTAAACTTTCACAGAATCATCGTTCCATCACGAGGATTCTTTCTTTTCAAATTAGGGGTGATCTGTCCTGTATCATTGGACAAGGGGCCTTTTGAGAATTTTATCTATAATCCTTGTAACCAAGTCCAGAGCTTTCATTGGATTTTCTTCAAACATTCACAGAATCATTGTACAATAATCACGATTGTTGATGCTGATATGAGACCTGATCCTTCAAGTATCACAGAAAAAGGAGCCTTATGAAAATTTTATTTTAAAATCATTACACCAAGATCAAGTCTGCAGTTTTCATCGGATTCTGTTCAAACTTTCACAGAATTTTTGTACCATCATTAGGATTGTTTCTTTCAAATTGGGCCTGATCTGTCTAATATTATAGGAAAAGGGGCTGTATGAAAAATTATTACCAAATCCTCATAAACACAACAATGCCCTCAGTCTTTATCAGAATCTCTTCAAACTTTAACAGAATGTTTTTACCATCATTTGGATTGTTCCTTTGTAAATTAGGTCTGATTGGTTAAGTGACACAAGAAAAGGGACCTTATAAAACTTTATTTCAAAACATAATTATTACAATAAAGTCCTCAGTCTTTATCGTTTTCTTCAAACTATCATTAGGATTGTTCCTTTGTATATTGGGGCAGATTTGTTAAGTTTCACGGAAAAAGGGGTCTTATGAAAATTTTATAACAAAAAATCTTGACACAATTCAGTCCGATGTTTTAATTGATTCTCTTTAACTTTTTAAGAATGATTGTACCTTCATTAGAATTGTTCCTTTTGAAATTTGGTTTGTTCAGTGAAGTATCACGAGAAAAGGGGCCCTATGAAGATTTCAATATAAAGTCATTAACACAATAAATTCCACAGATTACACAGATTGATTGTACCATCATTCCAATTGTTGATTTTGACAGTGGATCTGATTAAGGCAAGTGTGACATAAAAAGGGGCCTTACGAAAAACTTTCTTAAATATTCTGATTAACACAATGGTGTCCCTTGATTTCACCGGATTCACTAAAAAATTTCACAGAATGATTGTACAATCACTTAAATGGTTCTTTTCAGAACTGGGTATAATCCATCAAGTATCATGTAGAAAGGGGCCATATTTTTTTTAAAAATTCTAGTAAACATAATGATGTCCCAATATGTCATCGGATTCACTTTTAACTTTCACAGAATGATAAAACCAACAGTAAAATATCACGGGAAAATGGGCCTTATGAGAACTTGATTTTAATATCTTTGTTAAAACAATAACGTGAACAGTTTTATCGGATTCTTTTCAAAGATGTATGGAATAATTGTGGCATTCGAAACACAGGAAAAGGGGCCTTACAGATTATCATTCAAAACATTCTTGTGTATGTGATGAAGATCACAATCATTATGAAATTGTCTTTTAAATTTCCCAGGACAATTGTAGGGTTGTAAGGAAAGTTCCTTTAGGAATGAAATTGATCCACCAGAAAACACAGGAAAATGGGCCTTATGGATTTTCATTCAAAACAATCCTGTTTATGTGATTAAGTCCACAATTATTGTCAGATTCTGATGAAAATTTCATAGGATGATTGTTGGGTCATAAGGTTGGAAATGGAGTGGATCCGTCATGAAACACGGGAATAGGGGCCTTGAGGATTGTTGCCCAAAATAATAAAGGGGATAAAGTCCTGTTTTTTGTGTTTTTTGTGTGTGTTTTTTTTTATGCATTCTTCTTTGGGTAATTAACTTCCTTAAATATCAGATTTCTTTAATTACCAGATTACCAGTAGAGCGTCTCAGGCCCTCATGGGCCTCTTGTTAAAGTCTTTTTTCACTCAGTTGCCTTCTCCAATGATTTCAATTCTTTGAAGTATTTTGAAAGAGCATGATCTTAGGATCAGTTCTGTGAAGTTTGGTTGAAATTCCCTGGTTAGTTTAGGAGGTGATTTTTGTATGACTGCGCACAAAGTGGATCCGTAAACACACAATTCTGTATAACTGCGCTTACAGAAATCATACAGCGTGATTAATATTTTCAAAATAATTTGAACTCATCAGAGTTACAAGTAATTACAATAGGAGTAATTACAGTATCTTTTTTCAACACCACCTACAACCTCGGTCCCGTCCATACGAGGAACTATAGTACAACCACGAAGCAATCTTCCTGTTAATCAAAGAAAAAAGAGCATGTATATAAATTCGTTGAATGTTTTTAAATGACATGGGGGATATAACACTAGTGAAGTAACTATATAAAATTGATTTATCGCAAAAGTTTATGTCGTCTAATATATAGTGTATCAATTCCCTGCTCACGAAATACAAAATTTATTGAACTCGTCACGTAGAGCAAATAAAAACTCTAGATGACTCGTTTAATGAATTTTATGCTCTATGACCATCCATATACATAACTCAATTATACGACCTGCAGCGCGGGATGACATGAACACGGTATATAATTTTTATATGATACGATTTAATAAATGTAGTTGTCTTATATATTGTCGATGAATCGTAAACAAGACAACAAACAAACAAACCCTGTTTATAGTATTGAAGGAATATGAAATTCGTATACATAGAATACCGATTATTTCAAACCCGTCATCTGGAAAAACAACAACAAAACACACACAAATAAATAAACGGCAGGGTTGTGTTTAAACTGTTTTTGTAGATGACTCCTTTAATGAAATCGGTATCTCATGATAACTCATTCAACACACTAATACGACGCATCATATTCTAATTTCATCTAATTTCCATCTAGTGATTGGCTAATTTTTTTCATACTGTCATGATCATTTTTTCAGCACGCAACCCACAAGGTAAAAACCATAAAATCTTAAGCAAATCTGGTACAATTTTTGCTTTCATTTACTTGGTGGCGTTAAATTCGCGAATTTAACAAGGTTGGTTTAGCATTTTTAGATTTTAACTGGACGAAAACAAAAAAACAAGATAATAATGATGATTCTATATCACTCCCCTGATATTGGTGGCTCAAGGATTTATGATAAAACAAAGTATCAAAGCCCCTATACCAATTCATTTCGTAGAGAAGATTTTCTCCTTTAATCAAAGGTATATTAAAGACCAAATAATATAGCGCTAATGTACGGCAATTCTGTCATTTATTTTGGTAGAGGGTCAATAGGTATTGAAACTTATCAAACAATAAAGCTCTAGGCATAATGGTGTAGGAGGAGAAGATTTTCAAAGATATCTTTCTTTTTTCAGCACGAGTACAGTTATCCTTTCAGGTAATTTGGTAGAATGTCAATGGATTCTGATTTACATCATATATTAAAGCTCTGGGCCTTATGGTTTGGGAGAAAAAGATTATCAAAGATACTCTTCTTTATTTTTTGTAAAATCAGGGATCGCACAGAAAAGTGCTTATTTTCAGAGTATGGTAATTCTTTTAAATATTTTTGTAGAGGGTCAATAGATGATGATTTATCTATGAAATATCAAATGTCTGGGCCTTATGGTTTGGGATAGGAGGATTTTAAGAGATTTCCTTCCATTTTTCTATGTAAAATAAGGCATCGCACAGAAAAGGGCCAATTTTTAGAGTACGGTAATCTTTGACGTATTTTGGTAGAGGGTCAATAGATGTCGATTTATTCCAAATTTCAAAGCTCTATGCCTTATGGTTCGGGAGAGGAGATTTTACAAGCTTTCCTTATATTTTTCTATGTAAACAGGGATCGCAAAGAAAAGGGCTAATATTAAGAGTTCAGAAATTCATTGAAGTATTTGATAGATGGTTAATACATGTTAATTTATATCAAATATAATAGCTCTAGGTCTGGGAGAAGAAAATTTTAAAGAGTTCCTCCTATATTTCTATGTAAAATCAAGGATCGCACAGAAAAGGGCCAATTTTCAGAGTACGGTAATCTTTGAGGTAATCTTTGAGGTATTTTGGAAGAGGGACAATAATGTTGATTTTGGAAATCAAAAATAATTTCAAAGCTCTAGGCACATGGTTTGGGAGAAGAAGATTTTGAAAGATTTCCTTCTATATTTCTTTGTAAAATTAGGGATCGCACAGAAAAGGGAATATTTCAGAATACGCTTATTCTTATACCAAATATCAAAGCTCTAGGCCTTATGGTGTAGGAGAAGAAGATTTTTTAAGTTTTTTCTCTCGGTTGCCAAGGTAACCAAAGTTTTCACGGATTTCAATTCTCTTAAGTTTTTTCAAAGAGCATGTCCTAAGTATCATTTCTGTGAAGTTTGGTTGAAAGTCCATGGTTAGTTTAAGAGGAGTTGGGTTTTTTTTGTAGTTGTGAACGGACGGACGCACAGATGGACGGACCAATCCCAATAGCTCACCCAGAGGACTTCGTGCTCAGGTAAGGTAAAAATTTAACTATATTTCTTGAATATAGATAACTTTCTTCTTGTGATATGTTAAATAATAGGATATTTAAGTAGGAAAAACAATTTGTTTTCTTCCTGTGAGCTTTATTTATGAATGGTAGAGGGTTATGTTTATGTCTTCGATGATGAGTCTGCTTATGTCAAAATAAAGAACTTACCGCTTGCTATAACAGTCAAGCACGCATAAGGACACATCACAACGTCTAAGATACCCCGGACACAATTGGTTTGGAAACAAAGTAGTGATTCACCTAAATAATAAAACAGTTATCTTTCTGATTTTTCAAAACAATAAACACAAGCACACACACAAAAACAAACAGCCAAAACAATACAACCTCAAATATAAAAAGGATTTCTGTCCGAGTAGCTATCTTAACCCTTGTCATGCTGAACCCGGAATATTCCGGTTTCGACAGGAGGTGTAGACTAAGATCAGACTCTACGTTTGTGCAGGCTGATCTTAGTCTACACCTCCTGCTCATACTTTTCCTTCTCGAGTTGTTTATGGGGTTGATTTCTAAAAGAAATATTGATTTGAAAAACAAGTTCTATCAGTACTCTCAGTCCTTTGATTTGATAGCAATTCAGTTAGGTAATTTATACAGCATGACAAGGGTTAAATATTGGACAAATTGATACTATAATTTTGACTGGCTATTAAACCTATAACTAGGCTAGGTTCAGGTCCATCCCTCACTCCGTTGTGCATCTGTTAATATTAATTTCCTCATACTATGACCCTGGAGCCATAATTCATACAATCTTGGTAGAAATTCACCAGATGATGCTACATACTAAATACAATAGCTCTAGGCCCTTTTTGGAGGGGAGAAGAAGATTTTTGAAATGTTCACTATATAAGCCTTTGTTAAACCTTTGACGTTGGGAAACGGGCTAATTTTGACTCTGGGGTTAAAATTTATACAATATTGACAGAGGTCCACTAGATGATGGCACATACCAAATATCAGAGCTGTTGGTCTTTTGGTTTGGTAGTAAAAGATTTTCAAAGTTGTCACTATTTAAGCTTATGTACCCTACCCACCTGTGCCCCCCTCCTTTGCCCCCCCCCACCTATGCTCACCCACCTTTGCCCCCCAACCTAGCACGGCCATTTCTCGACAGATTTTTTTTTTCTTGTACAAACTTGATAGTCCTTGTCCTAAAGACTCTAAATACCAAATGTGAATCTAATCTGACAGCCGGTTCATTGACTAGAAGATTTTTAAAGATGTACCCTTTTTGGCCCCTTTTTAGCCCCAAATGGAGCCCAAAGGGGAGATAACTCCATGACGTGTACAAATCTGAAGCGCTTTCCCATAAGGATGCTTCCTGCCAAGTTTGGTTGAAATCCATCTAATGGTTCTTAATAAGAAGTCAAAATGTAAAAAATTAACGCACGACGACGGACAAAACACGATCGCATTAGGTCACCATGACCGAACCTAATCAAAGGACTGAAAGTACTGAGAAGTTGGAATGCGCTGAACGTGTAATATCTGTGGAATTCGATTCAAATTCATTTATTACTTTCCGTGTAAGCCTCCCTCCTTTAAACTTAACCCACACAGAAATAAAAAACTAGCATTGCCTTAACCCATTCCCAGATTTTGACGCTTTTAAATGACCCTCATTATGAAATCTTTGGCAAACATTGTGAAAAATGAAGAAATTGCTTGTTACAAGCAATTTCTCCATTATCCACAATGTTTTCTGTAAAAAAAGACCAGGATTTTAAAGATTTCATCAACTTACAATTGTCGTCTGCTACTTCTTTGAATTTTGACTGGTCTAAAATTTCATCGCGTTGGAATTGTTTATAAGCACAGCAAAATTAGAACTTTCAAGAGAAACATTCTCCTTTTGATCAATTTTATTACGTGAACTCCTTTTAGAATTTTGAAAACAGAGAATAAAAGCTTCTACATTAAAAAAATCAATGACCTCGATGATTATTTGACCCTCAACTCGGCCAATTCTGTAACGATCATACTAAACTCACGTAGATTTTCACTTCAGGTTTATGACTATACGTGGAAATTTGCGGAAATGCGCGGAAACTTATTTCAGGGTGATAGTTTTGAAATACCGGTTTAGACTTAGGAAGAAAGAATATTTAAAGCGTTGTGAGAAAAATTTAATTAAAAAAAAATAAAAATTATATATAAAAATAATATTAATAATGATTATGAATAGACGTTATCGTTATTGTAACGCTATTGTTTGCACATGGTAGTTTTGCCCTTTTCCTAAAAATTCCTATAATATGATGAAGATAGTGTCAAATCATCTTCGGCGCCCTGTAGTCGCGCGATTTCCGTAAAATCTTAAGTAAAAAAGGACCAAGCTGAAAGCCAGATGACACTTGTTAAAGGTTTGATGTATTATTATTGATTTAAACTTTTAAATAAAGATATAATAAAGCGTAATTATTTAATAAAAATAAGTAGAAACCGGAAGTTGATATGTGTACATTTAAATTTTCAAAATCTGCTACTTTCGTTTAGAAACTATTTGATTTTTATAGAGTAAAAGTTGTAAATTCCACAATAATCGCGTTTGCTTGATGCCTACGACCCCCCTTAATCGCTCTAGAATGTTTTAAGCACAGGGCGGCGTGATTATTGTAAAAGTGCATTTGCGACCTGAGCCATATTTGTAAACATTGTACACATTTATGGTCACATGACTACCACATGTCACTTGAGATCACGTAAATACCATACACGGGACGGCGAATCACAAAAAAAAAAAAAAAAAAATTAGTGCGCTGATTATTACCTTATTTTTCAATTATTTAAAGCAAACTAAAGCATGTTTAGAAGTCTCTAAACGAGTTTTTATATCATCCTTTACATGTGCTATATCATTGTCTTCGGCTACAACTAACTGATTGACCGTGGCAAGTTGAGATGAGAAGTAACCCGAGGTGTATTTATATTTAAGAGATCACGTAATATGTGTTATAAAAAAATCGAAATGAAATTGTCTAATGTTCATTTTGCGGTTTTGTTAAATCTAAGTTGGAATGGCTCCGCATTCCAAATTAAGAAGAAAGAAAAGGCAACAATATAACTATTCGCTATTTCTTTAAGAGATAAAAGAAATCGTTTTAAAGAACTGTTAAAATACTTTTTAATTTTTTGGTAAAAAAAGAAGGATAACTAATTGCTATCTCGTGGGAATGAGATACACAGAAAATCCACGTCGGTCTGTATTAATTTGGGCCAATAATAACTTAAAATGGATGCCGCGTTATAGAAGTAACCTGGTTGGATGACTAACTCGTGGGAACGTCAAAGAGACCAATTTTGATTTGATGTGTATCTCGTTCCAACGAGATAGCAATTAGTTATCTTTCTTTTTTTACCAAAAAATTAAAATGTATTTTAACACTTCTTTAAAACGATTTCTCGATAGAACTTTTTTTTTCCTGTGCTTTATTTTATGAAAAAAAAGACAGTAAAACGCGTTCTCACCTTTCTTTAAAACTATTCCTCATTAGGTATGAATAAAAAGAAACAAACACACACAAAAACCGGACATGTCACCTCTATGCCACCGTACATATTTCGTGTAATGCTGTAATTTTTCATTATCTGACTCACACTGTTTCTATGCAAAAAAAATGGTCATATCATAAGTATATCAGTTTGTATTCACAAAGAAGAACGTTTATGCATTTGCCATCTAAGACAGATAAAAAGTAACCATGGCTTTTTTTTTATTAGATTACTAGTTAAATAAATTCGAATTTTCTCGACCACACAGATATAAAATCAAAGTACTGCAAAGTATTGTGAGCTAGCAAAGCATTGCTTTGTTTAGTAATCTTCTTTGTAAAACGTTATCATGATAAAGAATCATGATAAAGAATCGAGGTTAAGGTTACCAAGGAGTTAACCCATTCCCACACAACCCCTCCTTTTTACGCCCCTCAAAAAATAGTTGTGGAAAACAGTGTGCAAATGAAGAAATTGCTTGTTACAAGCAATTTCTTCATTTCCACATCGTTTTCTACCTAAAGAGGTGGATATTTTAAATTTCAACGATTTGAAATTGTCCTGTGTCACTTCTTCTTTGAAGACTCTGATCAGATTCACATTGAACACGATGTGCTCAAGTGAGCTAAAAATACCTAGGGGATAAACTTGCTTGCAGAGTTTTCAACATTCCTGAAATACATACGAACTACTTTTTATGGCGTAGGCATTTAACGGATTTAGTGGTTAAGCCTCCAGTGGCGGTTTGAACTCGTTGAACTTTGAGACGACCTCAAAATTTTGTCTGTTACTAAAGCTTTCAAAGCTGACGCTTTGCTAGTTAATGATACAGACTGTCAGTTTAAAAGTTGAATAGGATCCGCTGAAAAAAGGGGGTCTTAAGCATTGAAAAATGACACAAAACAAGACAGTTGTGTTACCAAGATAGTTGTGTTAAAGTCAAACAACAAATGAAGACGAACGTAAGTGACGACCATCTTAATAATTTAAATTTTCCATTTCGCGGTAGTTTTCGATACCTCTACCCGAGCAATAAACTTAAATTTATACCTGTTTGTTTCGAAGATTCCTTACACCAACGGAAAGGAAAGAAGAAAATACATCGCTGAAGACGATACTGCCATGAAAAATATATATCGGCGTAAACTTGACACAAAAATTACCGCTCAAAGGCTTCTATGCCGTTCGCCATGGGAAATAGTTGGACATCTTTTAATATTAAGTTTATAGATATATGGATTTTAAGAAACGGGGATTTTTAACGCCTGTGGCTCTAACAACATGACTAAATTTCACGGATGGTTTCGATTATATACGTGACCGAATGGAATTGTACGCTAGTTGTTTGAAAGACTAGCGAAAGTGAAAACTGACGTCACAATTTTATGTAAACAAACCTTAATTTATGGTGGATCATTATCTAAACTACCGAAGCTTCTTTCATTAGTTGTCGATTTTTTTCATAATTTCAATCGTCATATTTTTTTAGGCTTTTGGGATTGAAGTTTTTTTTTCTTTAAACTATTTTTTTTGTGATTTGGGGAGGGAGAAGATGTGGCTTTAAAGCTTTTCGTGTAAAGGAATTCTCATGCATTATAGAATATTTCTATGAAAAATTAGAGCTTATAGAAAGAAGATGAAAAAGAACATTCATAATTGTTCATTTTTATAAGAAAATTGATGGGATACGTCAACGCCATTTTGGATGTACATTATCTAACGATTCCCACACGATTACGCTTTTGGACGCCCCTCAAGAAAAAGGGCTTTGGAAAGCATTACTTTAAAACTTTAATTTGCGATGGAAAGATAAATTGTCTTTTCCAAATTATCTAAATTTACAGCAAATTGATTATTCCTATGAAAAATTAGAGCTTATAGAAAGAAGATGATAAAGAAAAATCATAATTGCACATTGGTTCATTTTGATAAGAAAATTGATGGGATACGTCAACACCATTTTGGATGTACATTATTTAACGATTCCCACACGATTACGCTTTGGACGCCCCTCAAGAAAAAGGGCTTTGGAAAGCATTACTTTAAAACTTTAATTTGAGATGGAAAGATACATTGTCCTTTTCAAATTATATAAATTTACAGCAAATTGGATCTGAACGAAAGCAAAGCTTAATGTTATAAAGTTCTTCTCCATAACGATAGTATTGTAGGAGAAAACGTATGGTAATCAAAATGCTGAAAGTACTATATGCTAGCAAAGTATGGTTGAAATGAGAAAATATTTCCAAAATTAGGTAGAAAACATTGTGGAGATTGAAGAAATTGCTTTTTACAATTAATTTCTTCATTGCGCACAATGTTTTCCAAAGCTTTTGTCTTTTGATGCTTAAAAAGCGGAATTGAGTGGGAGTAGGTTAAAAAGCATTCTTTTGACAGAGTTCTCCACAATTTGAATAGAGTGTGCAATATTCCTGAAATACATAAAAACTTTTTTTATGGCGTAGGCATTTCATGGATTTGGTGGTAAAGCCTCCAGTGGCAGTTTGCACTCGTTGAACTTTGAGAAGACCTCATAATTTGTCTGTTAACTTAAGCTATCAAAGCTGACGCTTAGCCCACTAAAATGATATTATAACAGTGAATGATTATAAAGAGGCGGGGACTATAAAGTTAGGAAGAGTATTAAAAAAAAGAAAAAAAAAAAAAAGAAATTGATTGTTAAAAGAGATTTCTCCATTTACCACAATGTTTTCTCAAGTATAAAAACAAAGGAACGTTTAATACAGGAAATAAACAGGAGAATGTTAAATTGTGCGCGTGTCAAAGGCTTCGTCATTTTTTATATTAACATGACATGCATTGGTGCCATTGATCGGTGAAATTGAATTATGGTGCTTGGCGAGAAAAACAGCGCCGTTTGTAAGATGACGTCATAGTACGCAACAGAAAGGCGTTAACCCTTTCACTAGTGAAATAGCCTCCGCGAAACATGAACAAATAATACAACAGGAGAGGTTTACTCCTCTGTCGCAGTTCAAATTATAAAATGAGCTATCAAATAGAACTAAAGAAATCCATACCTGGCATGAGGTGACATATTTTTAGTAAGATAAAGGACCAGCAGCGAATACTCGACCGTTTCATTACTGTTGAATTATCACGATGTTTTCTGTGCAAATGAACCGTTTAAGTTGTTGTTTTAATAGACAAGTGTTCAAAAAGAACTAAAAAGATCCATACCTGGCATGGGGTGACATATTATTAGTAAGATAATGAACCAGCAGCGAATACTCGACCGTTCCATAACTGTTTAATTATAACGATGTTTTCATTGCAATTGAAGCGTTTAATTTGTTGTTTAATAGACATGTGTTCATGAGTAAATGGATCAAGTTAAAAGCCAAGCACAAGGATCCTTATTTTGGTCAAGTAGATAATACAGTTTTTGAAACAGTTTTTAGGACTAGCTGTGTCACGATTACCCGTCAGATGAAAAGGAACCTCATCTAAAGTGCAAAAAGTATCGACTTGATCAGGTTGCAAGTTATACAATTTAGGAAAATCTTCAGAGAGGTATACTAGGCATATTTTAACCCTAGTTTTGCCGAACCCGTAATACTTACCATAGACAAAGATCAGTCTGCACATATTTGCAGTCCGATCTTAGTCTACATAGTCTTTTTGTCCCTTTTAAGCCAGAATTATTCATAAAATTGCTTTATTTAAAATATTGAATCAAAATCTAGCCTTCATTGCTTTCAGAGATTTGGTTTTAATGCAGATTTAAAGTAAGCATTTGATTCAGCATGACAAAGGTTATTATTATACTACAAAGAAAATTGTCGCAATTTGATTGGTTAATAAAGACCTGACATAAACGTATACATAATGCGCTGCGGTGATACATCCCGTAGTTTCCCTAAGGAGCCTTGCCGGTGATAGAACCTAAATTTTTAATGGCGGTCAATTGGACTCTCGCTTTGTCAGTTCTATTGACGAGTTTACACACGATAAAGCGAGTAATCATTTACATATTAATTGCAATTTGTAATTTAAAGTTCTTGTTTTGATAAGACAACGGTTTCATGTTATTTTTATTTTTTTTTTTATTTTTTTTTTTTCGAAATGTGCGATTTTTATATGTATGTAGTTTGCGTGTAACTGAAGGTCAAAGGTCACTAGTATAAGCTATGTACATGTTTTATTACAACACAATTTGCGTACGATCGCTGTCAAAATTCCGTGAAACTGATTTCAGCTAGAGAATATACATAATTTAACTAATATATAATCCCGCTCGTCATCGCGAGTATTCAAAATGTATTACCTCTGTTTGTTTGTTGTTCTTTTTATTGTTTTTATTTTTGTTTTTTCAAGAGGATCATGTTTTTGTTCTAGACTAACAATACAATGTACTTTAACTCGTAAACTACGGCTGTTAATCACAGGAGATCCAATCTTTTGGGACATTTACACACAATGACTTTTAAGAGGAAATGTTCCTCAAATAAGAGAATATTTTTTTTATTTCCAAGTGGGAGCCAGCAATAGGGAGGGTGTACTTTTAAGCAAAAACTGATTTGAAAACTGGAATGCACACGAATAAATGCATTATTTTTTTCCATGTAGCTATTAATCAATTTTCTAAAAATGCTGAATTATATTAATAGATAAATGAAATCTTACAATCAGGCCTTTAATCAATCACTTCTATTAAGTGTCTTTCTAATTTCCAAATGAAAAAAAAAATGTTTTCTTCATTTTTTGTTTGTTTCATTCAAAATCATGTGGGACCGCCAGACAATTTATCCCTATATGCACCAGCCATTTGTTATGTCTGGGGAGGGAATCGAACCCCCATACATAGTCTTGAGTAGGAAGGGGGCGTGAAATCCTTGACCCTGACTTTTGAAATTGATATCAGCCAAACAGTTAAAAAAGCAACATTAATAATTAGAATAAGAAGTGATTTATTACAGTAACTGTAATTTTGAGATCTTGCAGGGTGTGCTTCTGAAAGCATTGTCCTATTTATTCCTGGAAAATCAACAAAATCCAAGTAACACTTGAAAATTTAAAAAAAAAATCAAAAAAAAAAAAAAACTGTGGTCGCCGATTGATTACTTCGTTTTGACTTATTCCCACCTTTTTAACCCCATGTAAAGTTCTTGGCAAAACATTCTGGAAAATGAAGAAGTGGCTAGTACACACAATATTTTATTGATTAAAATGTTTGAATTATTGATCTTTCGTAGAATACATAGTGTTGATATGAAAATGTGTAAAGCGATATTTGTGGTGTACAGCAAAAAGTTTCTCCAATTAAGTATTAATCATATGAAGCAGCAAACCATACAAGGGCATATTCCTTTTCCCTGATATTATTCACATTTTCTTTGATTTTGTCAATGTTAAACACAGTAATTTGGAGACAAAAGTAGAAAATTCCATATGTAATGATTTGTTTTTTGATATAAAAAAAAGTAAAATGTTCATAAATATACATTTAAATACACAAATAAAATGGTTACCTATCATTTTATAGTTTTAAATCAATTTAAAAGTCCAAGTTTTAGAATCACTTTCCCGAAAATGTTAAACCTATTTCGTGGAAGTCACGGCGTGACGTCACAACCTTTTATTTGGGGCGCCTTAGGGGGAGATAGATAACAATCGTTAACTTTGGTAGCTTTGAAGGTTCTACATGGCCTAAATGTGAAAATTTAGTTTCAAACTTTGTAGTATAACTTCGTTATACGGTATCTTGCTTGGATATATGCCGATTGATTCCCGGCTGGAGAAAACTATGTCAACCCTCGCCTGCGGCTCGGGTTACATCGTTTTCTCCAGCCGGGAATAAATCGTTTTATATCTTGGCAAGAAACCGCATAACTAATAATATCTTACAATAACTAGTGAGATCACACGTAAACATTAACTCTACTTGTATAAGGATACTAGAGGATAAATAATTCTAGTTGAAAGGGAAAAACGGGATTAATCAACTATTCAAAGTTTGTTTTTCTAACCTCTTGTATAACATGTAAGAGTATATGTTTGAGTTTCATCGTTTCTTTTGTTACCCAACGAACGAATAAGGGTCACTTTGAATCTCCTAGGAAGATCGAAAAGGTATCGATCCTGTTCAAATTACAGGAAGGCGTTTGGGCTTGAGAGAGTCGAGCTTTTCGCTTAGATAATTTTCTGTACGATATTATCTTGTAATTTATAGATAATTGTTTCTAAATCTCTGTTTGACTTATCCAGAATTTAATCTTTTTTCAAGTATTTGTTTTACGGAACATCAGGGAAGCCACTTATCGCATATATAAAATAAAATGAAGATCTTAGAGCGAAGTATGGTTCGATTTAGTCTGATGGAGACAGAGTGTTTTTTGGCTTTAAGGTATTAGAAGTCAGCACCCAATCACCCATTTACTACAAAGCAATTCGCAGCTTTCAACTAAAGAATCATTCAACCAATCAAATTATTCATTTAAATCTGTGAATACAATGTATTTTTTAAAATATTTTACAAGATACGATTGGGATCATCATCTGTTGAGACGGTGTGATAGAAAGTAGGGCGATGACAATATAACGGGATTAATCGGGGTCATGCGTGATTGTAAGTATTCCTTTTGTTTGAACATTATTGTATACAGCTTTCAACATTCAGATTAATCACAATGACTATCGTGTGCTCGTAAGTTTTTATTCTTTGGTGCTCAGCTATGATCAAAAACTGTATTGGCCCTACCCATGTTGATAACATATGAGCCTGTGCGTGAAATTTCCAACCATTTCGCATGTGCGTGACTCGAACACACAGAGCACAGCCATTCGGGGCAATTAGAATCTTCGCTGATTGTTCAAAGAAGCTTTGGTTTAGTATCTATCTACAGAGCGCAGAGTGAAGACTCTGATCAGACTGTGCGGACATGTGTAATGGTTGGAAATGTCACGCACGGGCTCATATAATAGTTATAGAAAACCTTGTACTTGAATCGACCCGCGTAAAAAAAGTCAATATTTCTTCCCCCATCACAAAGTTTTGTATAAGTACTATGAAATAGTATTTTGACTACATATAAAGCATAAAGAATAACCCGAGGATCATACTGACATCATTTTTCTGGCGTGACGTCATTTTAGAAGGAAAGTATCTTCATCGTACCATATCAGTTCAGTACATGACTGATACAGATTTTTTCCATCTAATGAGATTTTTTCTGCGTGTAGTCAATGTACCATAAAAATGTATCAAGCAATTACTCCTTTTCCCACAATAATTTCCAAAGTATTTTTCTTGGGGGTCGTCAAAACGCCATTGTGTTGGAATGGGTTATCTGATCACTGGCCACACCTACAAACCTCTGCAGGAAATCAGTTTTTGAAAAACTGATAGCTAGTAACATTCAAAAAAATGTTGGCCATCTTGAGAAAGCTGTCTTTACGACTTTTATGTCGACAAACAAACAAACATGCGTACCAAAAATGGTTTGAATTGTCGATCGATGTTTTTATTGTATGCGGTGATCCGTCTTTTACAGCCTTATTCTTAAAGGTACATTAAAAGCAGCTCGAATGTGATCAGACTCTAATACGAAACTTACATGTAAAATTGATTTGACCTATTGACAGAAAAAAGTTTATTAAATGATATCAGCGATCGTTTATAACGTAAGCAATATATGCGTTGCGTAAAACGCAGTACACAAATCTCAAAAGGTAGGGATACTATTATTGTAATCATATTCTAGGACATTCTTTTGTTGTCCTACCTTTTGGAAAGTGAGGCGCGCACATGCAAAGGTTTTTTGTAACATCAGTAACAAATCTATTAAACGACCGCTTATAACCCAGAGAAAAGGACAGATGAAAAGACTCTTAACGGCATTTTCAATTAATTTTCTTAAGCAGTATAACTAATGAACCGGAAGAGCGAAAACTCCTTTTTACGATACACTATTGTCTTTCAAGCTATTTTTGAATCCGCTTTGAATACATAATAGATACGTTGTTTTGACAAAAATACACACATATAACCTAGCAAGGGTCACTTGTGTGTATTATTCATTCATAATTATTCATTCAATTGTATCTTTATTACTGTTTGTTTGGACCGTAGATTGAAGCAGAAACTTTTAAATCATTTTGATTCCTAATTTCTTCTGAAATGATCAAAGAAACGTTGCTGAAAGAAATTGAAAAATATTGAATCAATATGATAATAAACAAACATGTGGCTGTCACGTATCTTGCCATGTTATACCTCACAAACGACCGAAGGCCACGTATGTACATACAAAAACAAACATAAAAACATGCGAAAAGCGACCATGTTGTTTTAACAATTTAGCGTCTTACGGCAACCTGTAATGTCTTCTCTCCAGAGAAGATTTTTACGTTCATTTTTGACCCGCATATTGTTAGTGTAGAGGCAGATCAATCTTTATCAAATTACACATTATCGCCATTGGACTATATGATGTATTATTTCAACTATGAATTGTGGAAATGTCCACAACATTCAACTGTTGAAAACAAACTGCAATCTCCAAATTTTCTTTCGTAATTCTCTACATACACCCCTGCAATGGGCTAACTGACAAGATTCTTGTCAAACCAAGTAATGGAAGATCATTATTTTCCTTTTTTTTCGCGAGAAATAAAACGGTTTGGACACAATATAAATGATTCAAGATATATCATTTTTCAATTAAAACTTTATAATTTACCTGTAAACCAAAGAACTACTTTTGTTCTAAAACCGTCTGAATAGCTAACGGAAAAACCTGACAATTTCATGTGACAGGTTTTAAATGAAAATAAATTGAGGTGTGTGATGAAATGATGACGTATTGGCTGATTACTTACTGAGCTCATTACTTACTGAGCTCATCACATAGGTGAATGGAAGTGAACAAACTGTGTAAAAAGTCTAACAGTTATGTATCTGCAAAATGTTAATACGAATTGATTTGACATATAAAGTGTAGGGTTACAACAGATACTTCCCCCCACCGACAAGTAATTGAAGGATTTTCTAACAAATATCTAACCCTGTGCTACTATTTTTGTTGTAGATGGACTCACATTAAGACGCTGCCACAAATTTTACCGCATGTCAAGCTGTTATATATCTGATATGGAATAACTACCTATTGTAACTACGATTTGTGTAACTATTGGCAACACAACTTCTTCTAGACCCTGAAGTTCACTGTGAGAGATTTCAAATAACTCGTTACTCTATTGGCAACTATTGGCAACTTTTGGCACCGAGGTATCTTCAAGTAGCTGTAGATAGTGTAAGAACATATGAGTGTATTTTATCTTGCTATGGTTTAACTTTTTACTTCAACAATGACTTATGTAAACATCTACAAAACATCTTACTCTAAAGTTTAAAAAAAGTCTCGCTGTTGCATACCTAAGTAATGTATAACCTGTGGTAAATATCATTTGAATGCCAACGCAAATAGAATTACATGGAGCAAAGTAATATATGTGAAGATCTAGATGTCACCTGTCTGTTTTTGATGAAATGTGTCTTCAATTTTTGTCATCAGCTATATAAAATGTGATGAGAAATATCTGCAGTAATCTTTAGTAAATGAGACATTACAAAGCTGGACATTTCGCAACTAACTTGTATACGTTGTTATTTGGACGATGCTTAAAGAAAAACACCAGAAGCTCTTTACATATAGCGGTGCGATATGTCCGATTACTATAATAACGGCACCTTGTCAACAATGTACATCTGATTAGAATTCTTCATAGTAGGTAAGAATTGATTATAGCGAGTAGGTTTGGACTGAGAGAGAGAGAGAGAAAAATAAAAATGTCACTTCAAAGTGGTTAAAGAACTTTGTCTACACAGACCTCCATTGATTTGTTAAAAGAGGTCTGTAACTACCTTAGGCATTTATAACCTCTCATCTGTAGTAGAGTGTGGCAACAAAAACATCTGCTTTGATTTACAGAATAGATTTTACATCGGTACTCCGTGTCTGATATGTTTCTTCAATAGAAATGTATTACCGACAGAAAAACATGTTTACAAACAGTCTTCATTATATGAAAATTCAAAAATCTACGCTACATACGTATCTATCGAATAACTTGAAAAAAAAAGATTTTGGGAACCATTGACAACAAGTAGTTCACAAAAGACTTTAAAAGAAATAGTACAAAAATATTATGGTTATACATTTAAAAACCGTGGGCAGTTGACAAATTAAATGAGCGTGTTTTTTTTTTCCCTGAAAATAGATGTTATATCAAGTTACCGGCTATAGAATACCGAATTTTTTTAACATGTCATCTATAAACAGAAATTAATCAAAACGCTAAAAGCGCTGAAGGCCTGGTTTATAAGAGGCAAGGTGACATTTGAAGGCATGCACTCCAATTTTTTAATCTTTTTAGCAAGGCTTTTTTAGGCAAGGGAAACCAAGGATTCCATTTACATATAAGGATCGTAAGCCACATTCCGAACTCATTTCAAAGGAAAAATGTCGAACGGTATGCTCACTATATAGCGCTGAGTCCGCCAATAACAACTAATTTCCAAGGTATAGATTACTACGCCCGATACCGCTTAGCAGACAGGCGCAACTCGCGTTTTTTTTTATAATATTAGTTGAGTTAATTAGTTTGGTACTAGTCAGTCAATTTATCCATTCGATCATTCCGTCTAGCACAATACAAAAGACTTCCAGCAAGCAATATTTCATTCATTTGTTTTGTCTGTATAGTTGTGACATCTTTGTTAGCTTTTACAAACATAAAAACATCAGATAAGTTGGAACACGCTGCAGCCCCCTTGCTTCATCTGGTAAATATTCATTAGTTTGATTAAATTCGGCTGCATCAAAATTTGAAATTCCATTTTTAAATCACGTGACTACAATGTGCTAGTACAAGAAATCTATAATTTTCTCTCATATGATAATGTCAACTTATCTCATACTTGACAGGATGCACATCATCAGCAATATCATAATAGGCAATTTAAAAGCTGGAGTTTAAAATAGGTTGACCTTTAGTTTACAATTCCCAAATTGGAATGAATCTCTGAAGATTATACCAAGTCAACCCGAAATATTACACAAGTCAGCTGACAGCTTACAACTATTTTTCCCCAGTAACACCCATTAGTATTCAAATCCAGAGTTTAAATGATTCCCCAAAAATGATAGTTTTCTGAAAAATCTGAACTCACAAGTTACAATTGCATCAAAATTTCAACCTGTAAAAACCATGTTTTATCACTATTAATAAGTAAAATCCAAAGTTTGAAGTAAAGTCTTCATTTGGTCTCATTAGATTTTGTTGTAAATACAAATGAAAGAGCAAGATTTAATTCATTTAATTTAACAACAAATGGTACATTTCCAGGAAACAAACTTCTCCCCTTAGTTTTCAATTCCAAAGCTGAAATGAATTTCTAAAAAGTGTCCTCCAAGTTATATTGATTGTTTGAATGGGGTTTTACGCCGCTTTCAACAATCTTTCAAAGTTATATTGAAGCCAGCTGACTTTACGTAACATTTTTCTCCAAGACACAAGAAACTCCATAGGTTTTTTGAAACTCCAAAGTCTAAATGAACACAAAGATTGATTTCCAAGCCAAACTGTAGCATAGAACCATCTCGATGCCAACTACAAAGTTTAGATACAAAGTTTGAACTAAAAAGTATCGTACCCTGTTGTACAGTATGCACAATACAAACATTTAAAACCAAGTGCTTCCCATGTTTGTTATGATCTGCAACCCTTTTAGTGCCAGAGTTATGATGCTATCGTGACCTACTTATCAAAAACGCGGCTTTTACATAAATATAAGAATAAGATGCAGGCGTTCAAGTGAATAGCATTTTCGTAAATAGGTACCAATATGGAAAAGTTATTTCATAAGGGCGATCTCACCTTCTCTTTGAAATTTCTTACGAAAAGAATGGCGTGTTTTGACGGCTGAGATTTGGTGGGAAATGGGGCGGGCGATGAAATTACGAGCTGGTTCCCTATTTATTTTTATTTTAATAAGGATGTCATGCAATCAAAGTAATATAGAGTTTCTCCAATATTTTTACATTTTGTTTTTTGTTTGTTTGTATGGGGTTAAACACCACTTTTAGCACTCTTTCAGTCTAATCGCGGCGGTTGGAGCACCTAACCATGGTTACCTGTTATTTTTCACACCCGTATTACCGCTACATCCTTTCTGAGCCTCCAGCTGCTCATCCAACATATGTTTATTACATTAAGAAGATAAATGTATATCCTCTACAAAAATGCGTTCCGAAGAGGCTTTAGAGAAAAACGGTCGTTTATTTTCTTGAGTGTGAAATTGACACCTAAATAGATAACCCCTAAAAATGAATTGGTAAATAAAAGCCCGTTTTGAATTTATACGAGGCCAATCCCTTAATTCTTCGGAAAAAATATATCCTATCAGTTTAAATAATTGATAGATCTATCGAGATCTATGAAATACATAAGGATCTATGGCCAATTTACAATGCCTACTGATGACTCGTTTTTGTCAAAATTTTCAATGGCATCAACATTCGATAGCTAAAATGATATTGTTGGAGTAATACGGTCTTTCTCATTTCCAGAAAAAAAGTCATACATTACAAGAATTCTGGTGATAAAATTTTCACATCGGATCATAGAGTAAGTCCTTAATATTTTGAGATTTGTGTACATTAAACGGGGCAAATTCACGAGAAAAATGCCATTTCTTTTCAACCCATTCGGGTAGTTTGTAAATCAGTAATCACATCAATTTTTAACGAATTGCCCTTTATTTTCACAAATAATCAGAGTTTTCATGTATTTGATTTTGTTTAGATAACTTAAAAAGGAACTTCTATACCCCAAACTGTATTTAGACACATTTTCGTCTGGTGTATATATAATCCTCAAACCGGCCAGTTGTAAGTAGGGTGAAATGTGGTGAACGCCATTATGTGCTAGGTATGTGAAATCTTTGAATATATGACAGAGACAGAGACGCAAATAAATAGAACAATGGCGGAAATATAAGTGATGTACGTCTTATTCACGAGCAAAGATATTGAATTTTAACTTAAAATGGCAGGAACTACGGTTCTTGAAGATATAGGGTAAAACATGTGCATCCTATTTTACAAATTTTAACTTAAAATGGCAGGACTACGGTTCTTGAAGATATAGGGTAAAACATGTGCATCCTACTTTACAAAAGAAAAGAGCGTCATACTATGAATTGTCACGGATAAAAAAAGAACTCAAGGCGGTAAACAAACCTTTTGGTACAGCGTAAATGATGCTCAATTTTACATTGCGTTATTCGTTTTATTTAGCGTGTAAACGTGGGAAAAAAACTATGGCGTCGCAATACATGGTTGTATTGATTGCATTACAGAAATATGTTTTCACGCGGATGCCTGATAAAAAATTTACTGATATAGTGTTATATTCAACCGCATTAAATTCCGTTGTCAATAACTTTCCGACTCGACGTAACCTATTGCGCGGTACGTCATATGAACCGAAATACGCAGGAGCGAACATCCTTAAAGTTTTCTGGAATGTAAAAATGTACCAGTCTACTTTTTTCTTTCATTCTGCTGTTTTACGTTTTCTTTTCCACTGGAACATATAAATAAACTTTAATTTGATTGCAAGTATAGTCGGTTGGAATAGTGTTTAAAAAAATCTGCGTATTTTTCCGGAATTTTCCTTGACACAGCGTAGTGATATGCAAGCATTGCGTTGAACACACAAAGCACTTCGTGTCACACAAAAGTTGATGACGTATACTAGACCTATTTCTTTGGGCGCGCGTGAGCACCAAAAAGCTACGTAATACATACGTTGTTCGTTTTTTGACTTGATTATCTTTTTCCTAGGCAATTTCAAGGATACAGGGTTGTTTCCTATGGCCTGCTAAACCAGGCCAAAACGGGGCTCTGTCGATAACAAGTTCAATAGATTCGGGATTACTTGGACACAAATTTGTTTTTCTAATTCATCGATACATGCTATTCCGCTAAACATATAACGCCGTTTGTAAAATGACCTCATTAACTGCCTAGTCTAATAAATTCGGGATTTCATGGACACAAATTTGATTTTCTATTTAAAAAAACTTCAAATTTTCAAAAAAATGTCTGAAATTGATAGAACTCATTTAAACATGATATTTCGCAAATAACGCTGTTTGTAAAATAACGTAATTAACTGTTAACATCGGCTTCGAATTAATTTGTATACTTATTGCACTAGTGTTATGACAAAAGCATTCATATGGTTTATTTCACTCACAGACCATAGATCAAATGATAAATATATTTTCTCATTAGCACGGACTAATCAGATCTAGGTCCACCAATGCAATTAATGCCTTTAGAGACACAAGTGTGAAATACTTTGAACAATATGAATAGAATGGTGAACGAGCAGTTTTGAATAGAATTAGGTTGGATGATCACCCATTTCATTAAGTTCTTAACTGTAGCATGTTTATGTCCAACAAAAATATGTTTAAGAACATATTTTGCCGTTGTCTGTTAATTCATCAGTCAATCTTTTTTGGTCCACAACTGACACAGTTGATTAACATTTTCATAAACATCAAAGCTATTCATGTACAAAGCTTTTGGCTGTATGATGTCCCTTCCTGACATTGACAAATATCTACTAAAATTTAAAGCTAAGTGACATGGTAAGGACAAGCTATTATTAACACCAACAAACTCTAACTCCGAAAGTAAAAAGTTTTTACAACCATGATATATTCAAAAACATATTCGAGAGTGAAAAAAACTCGTTAAATAATTAGATCGCACAGATAAAGCAAAAGCACCACTATATGTTATTGGCGTTTATATGCCTGGAGAAGGCAATATACAGATATACAAAGAGACGCTCGAATGTTTGTATGCATATGGCGTCATGGTTGAAAACGGCTTAGTGATTTTATTAGGAAACTTCAACGCCAAACCTATTAATAACAAACCATTTCAATCTACCAGAAAAACTGAAAAGACAAATTGTTTCATGAGCTTATTTTAAAATGCGGGTTGATATCACTTTGCGAAACGGATATAAGCCCAAACATTGGCTACACGTATAAGACCCTCAAAACTTTTATCGACCATGTACTAATTGATAAGTCATTTCTAGGAAAATGCTCCGAATTTAGAGAAAATAGATCTACTTATATTTAGGATCACTATCCTATTACACTTTGATATGAACTCTCAGAAGTGATAATACCCGGTAGAAGTAAGTCAGAGTCTTTTAGAGTAGTACAAACTACGGACAATATTTTGAAATGTCTTGAAGGCTTAGATTCGGAGACAAGCCTGGATGTAAATAATATTTCCAACATTATTGTTAATAATGTCATCGGAGCGTCTAATAAATCATTACCAAAGATCCGGTTTAATAAACATGCTAAGCCTTATTGGTCTTCAGAATTGAAAATTCGCGCCAAAAACGAAGAGTGTGGATTAATGAAGGAAGACCACGAGGTATGGAATACATCTCGTACATCAATTATAAACGCGCAAAAGATATTTTTCGAAATTTACAGCAAGATGCATCCACTCAGTATATAAATAAGATTATTGCCGAGCTAGATCAAAGCGCCCAGGCGGACCCAAGTTCCTTTTGGTCCCTATTAAAAAAGTTCAAGAAAACGCCTCCTGTCTTTGTATCAGAATTAGTAAATAATGATAAAATATACGATTCACTTACTGTGACCGCCGGTTTTGAGTCTTATTTTTACAGTATATTTAATGATAATTCTCCCGAAAAATATCGCGATGCCGATGATTTAAGTAACCAACACTCTACTTCAAATCCACTATTCACGGCAATAAAAAAATGATCGAGAGTTTGATTTAAAAGAAGTTACAGGGGCCTAAAAAATTGGAAAATCTCTATCCCACGACAAAATATGTAACGAACATCTAATATACGGTAATCTACCGATGGCAAAAGCACTTGTAGTTCTATACAATATGATACTCAAAAAAGAAAAGGTCCCTGATTCATGGCGATGTAGTCTTATTATGCCCATCTATAAAGGTAGCGGCAAACCAAAAAATGACCCTACTAGTTACAGACCGATATCGCCTGTACCTACCTTATTGTAAAATTTTTGAAAAGCTTATTGTCGACAGGATTCAATCTAGCCTCCTGTATAGCCGAACTATTTTTCCGTCTCGTCAACAAAAGGGTTTCCAAACTGGATTAAGTTGCAATACAACCGCTTTCTGTCTATAAGAAGTTATCAATGATATAACCGATTTTAATAGTCAATCTTATGTAGCTTTCTTAGACTTCAAATGTGCATTCGACAACGTCTGGCATGATGCACTTTTATCTAAATTATCCAAAATGGGGATTAACGGCAAAGTATGGAAGATAATTCAGAACTCCTATAAAAATCTTGAGTTTCGTATTGTTATCAATGGCAACACTTCATGTCCCGTTCCAATAACACGTGGTGTACGTCAGGGAAGCGTTGCTTCCTCGTTTTATTATCTTTTCTTTATTAATGACCTCTCATACGAGCTGGAAGAATCAGACAAGAGTTTAAAGCTATATCATGGCATTAACGCTTGCTACGGTAATCCTGCATTTGCTGATGACCTCGCAGTTATTTCTCTAACCCCGGAAAATCTTTAGAATATGCCAGGTATTGTTTATAGATACTCGTACCGATGGAAGTTTAAGGTTAACTGTACCAAATCATGCATTTTAGTCTTTAAAAATACGACCACACCTTATGAGTTTATTTCAGGTGATTCCTTCATCAAACTAACTGACTCCGTTGTTCACCTAGGAATTAGACAAGTCGACTCACTTTCTTTAATCAGTCGCGTCGTAAAACGTTGTCAAAAAGTTAAAAATTCTTTTTACGCCATGGCCGACCTGGGAACGAAACCGAATTTAATTAACCCCCTCATTTCTGTTAAACTTTACATTTCAGTCATCTTACCAATTGCTCTTTATGGTTGTGAGTTATGGAATGATTTAACGTCTACGGAAACACGAACACTTTCTACATTTTAGGATTATATATTAAAGCTTATTCAGGGTTTCTCTACCAGGGTAAGGTCTGATATGTGCAAGCCAATGTTGGGTCTTAATCGTATTACTGCCACAACTGATAAACGGAAGCTCCTTCATAAAATATTATCCTTGAATGAGAATGCTCTCTGTAAACGTCTGCTTTTAAGAATTTTTTTTCAAATTATGCTCATCCCTAGAAAGATAACTAGAGGCTTTATTCCCGATATTTGCGTAATATTAGCCAAATACAATCTTAATTTTCTTAATGATGATGGTTTTTGGAGTAAATCCTAATTCATTACTTCAAGAGGATTCAATTCAATTTCGTATATTAACAATCGAATTTATTTACAGATGTTTCAATTAAAAACGTGATCTTAAAGGTTTGGTCGATTTAAATCGACTTGTCCATATACGCAGTCTACAGTAATTCAAACTTGCTTCTCTATTGTTTAATTTGCTTGTTTCCTATTTTATATTGCATGTAATATCCTTGTTTGTTAAAAAAAAAGGTTTGTTCTATTAATCTCCTCTGAAGGAAATAAATTGAATGAATGAATGAATGAATGGCTTATATTAGTGTAATAACTATCTGATTGAACCTAGGCATATGGTAACACTGTTTCCTTATGCATGTAATGACGTCATTTTACAAAGGGCGTTATATCTTTCGCGGAATATCTTTAATCGATAAAGTGTAGGAATTTTATCGAGTTATCCTAAAGATTAAGTTCCAATTATAAAAAGAAAATCAAATCCTTGCTCATGAAATACCGAATTACCAAAAATAGTCATTTTCAAACAGATAGAGATAGGCTCTGTCTAATAACAAGTCAATGAATGGCAATGAAATACCAAATTTATCAACCTGGTCATTTACAACTGGTAATGCAAGATTTGCCGAGTTTCATTTATTCAATATTTTATCAGCACGAATTTGATTTTCTATAGAAGATATGTCATATTTCTTTACACTTAATCGATTAACTTCTTGTAACATATCGATTTACGATATAACGCATAACATTTAATGCCGTTTGTATAGCGTCTCCATAATATATATGGGCGTAGTTTCAACGATAACTAAATTTTGTATCCATAGACTAAATCAAGAGTTGTATAAAACATAAAATACCAAGGCGTATATCTTGATATATTACCGCACAATAAGTAATATCGTCGGCCGGCGAGCAATGTCGTGAATGTCGTAATGTATGAATTTGAAGAGAAGATTTTTTGTAGTCAGTCAATTAAAAAGTTGTCCCATTAATCTGAGCTTCAAGAGGATCGTTTACTTTAATACAATACAAAATATTTGTATTACGTAATAAGACTTTCGGCCAAAATAACAAACAAGCATTCATTGCAATACAAGCCCTCCAGCAAGAAATAGAAACATGAATTCATTACAACTCAATCCAAAGTAATGTGACAAGTTCAAATATTTTCAATCATCTTTGAAATATACAGATCTAACTGTTTAAGAACAGAAAGGATTTCAAATTGAAAAAAAGTCTTGGTAGATTCACTCTGCAAGGATTTGACATTAACCGGGGGAAAAGATTAATCGCGAATAGTTCTAAATTATCAATAAAGAAAGCATGGTATTCGTCTTCTAAGATCAAAATATCTTTATGAATACAGCAATATGTACAAACTCTATCTTGCTAAAAATTAAATGCTATTTATGCTTAATTCGTGGTTTGAATAGCGGAATCGTGATAAAGATTGCATCTGTTTGAAAGGTAAATATAAAGTTAAGTATTTCTGCACATTTAAAAGACATTTAACTTTTTATTTTTAAAAATCACATGGGGGTGGGGGTTAACATGACACCATGACAGTCCTGAAAACAATAGTATTTTTATCTTTGGCTTAGCGTTCTAATTAAAGGTTGGACATCTCCAAGCTCTTGGATAGCCATACAATACCAAATCCTTTTCTAAAGAAAAATCGTCGTACATTAGAAGCCCAATTGATTTTCCCTTGATCATCGTGTTTTTTTATGTAACGCTACAGCTTTTGTTTATCTATGCTATTCCATTTCGAGTAATCTTATCCAATATTTAATAAGTTAGTAGACAATGGGTGACTTTGGTATCGTCTACATAATCCAAAAGCCGTTAAGTTACTGGTAGAAATATTTAAGAAAGTCATTACAATCTAATCTATTAGTTGAAATAGGCGTTACCATGGTATCAAATATCTTAGATATTCATTGTGTGTAAATTTACCGGAAGGTTTTTGAAATTTATATATATTAAAAATTGCCTTTCTGGCTTGTGATGGAAGTTACGCTTTGCTAAATTCTATGATAGTTTTGGGAGTAAAGTATACCAATGTATGTATAAAAAGACGTTACTTTCAAACTGCCACTTTCAGAGCCTCTTAAGGGTCCACCATTTCGAAAAACGATTATCTCGATTTTTCAGGGTTCGATCCCCGTCGGCGGCACATATTCTTTCCGACATTTGTCTTTCACCAATGGGTGGATAATCGAAAATCTAAATGGGATAGAAGCTGGAGGATAGGAAATGATGTAGTGGTAGTACTGGTGTGAGAAATACCAGGAATCCATTGTTAGGTGCCGTCGCGATATGACTGAAATATTGTTAAAAGCGGTGTTAAACCCCATTCAATCAACCAACAACTATATACGCATATTATATATTTGTGAAAACAACATTCATTCGCCAAATACATGGTCAGTTTATTTTCAATGATGGTTTACACAGTATTTTGCACTCTGATAAATGATAGGTGTTTCGTCTATCATGGACTTTTTGTTAGCGAAACAACGCTCTATAATTAAGTTTCTGTTTGCAGAAGAAGAAAAGCCCCGCCACATCTTTCAGAGTCTTAAAAAGATTTTCTGATAAATGTGTATCATTTTAAACCTTCTACAACTGGGTTTCTCAGTTTCGTGCAGGCAGAATAAGTGTTTGAGACAGGCGTAGTACTGGGAGGCTAGCTGGGGCGATGACCCTATAAATAGTAGCAAGTGTTAAAAGCTTTTGTCAACAAAAATCGTCGAGTAACTTTGGAGCAGGTAGCTTACGAGTTTAGAATCGGTAAGGCATCAGCATATAAGATTTTACACAAACGCCTAGGCATTAGCAAGGAAAGTGCCAGGTGAGTGCCTTGACAGCTGTCCGCAGATCAAAAGGCAACCAGAGTAACCAATGCAAAAGAACATTTAAGTCGTTTAAATCGTAAAGGAGATAAACTTTGAGCCGCATTATCACTGGAGATGAGATGTGGGTTCATTATTCCGGACCTCAGACATAAGCTCAGTCAAAGCAGTGGAAACGAGCTAGTTGTCTACCTCCTAAAAAGTCTAAGCTGTCTCAATCATGATTATTGCCTTTTGGGATTCATGAGGAATGATACTTACTCATTTCATGAAAAATGTCCTCCTTCTTCACGATAACACCGCCTCCCAGCTACAGTGGAGGTTATCAACTCTTAAAAATGACAATTGTTTCACCCTCCTTATAGACCAGACCTCGCCCCCGTGACCTTTATTTGTTTCCAGAACTGAAATAAATGCTTGCTGGAAGAAATATAAGACTAGGGCGGCTTTGATATCTGCTGTTACACAGTACCTAAAACATATGTCTGGTTCACGGTTAACGGCTAGAATACAAAGCTCCCACGAAGATGGCAAAATAGCGTAGACGTAGGTGGAAAATATATTTTGGGGAAAAGTAGAAAGACTTTTCTTAAATGTTGAAAAAGTTTTCCAGAACGAGTAAAAAGCCTGGATATTTCTGACCATCCCTCGTGCTTTGCAATGATCGACAGAATCAAATTCTTTCATAAAATATACAAAGTGCACATAAAAATCTACTTCCTGGTTTATCCAAATACCTTTGAATCATACTTTAGAGACAAAATATGTTATCAGTGACTTAGTAACCATTTCTGAAACCTGGTTGCATTTCAGCTATGATATCGAACTGATCCGTCCAACTAGAGAGCCGTTCATTCATCATAATGGAAAAAAACATTTATTAACGAAATTCCCCTGTATTTACTTGATCTAGTTACTGGTATAAGTATGATTGTGGTATCTCAACATAATATAGATCTTAATTTAAAAATAGCACTAAAATAGGCTAGAACACATCAATAGTTTTTTTTTTGTTGTTGTTGTTTAAAATGCTTTTTCGCACTTCATTTAAAGTTATTTCTGAATTGAGGAAAAAATCCATTTCTCTTTTGAAATATATAGGATTCGAAATGTTGAAGGCTAAGTGTTATCAACTAATAAAGATTCAAAGTATGCCACTCTTTCAAGAGCCAAAATGGGATTTGAATGAGGAGTTTTATTTATTCTACAACTGCCTTTAAGTGTGGACCAAAATGTCTAAGGATCGTTACATGATGTAGATAAAGCTCTTCTTTCCTTATAATGAAGCGATAACTTTCTTTTGAACATAAAGCGATGTAAAGCTTTGAAATGGTTTTAACTTGTTTTATAATAATTGCAATCTGAAGGGTCATTGTATTTGCCAAATTGTCTTAATAAACGATATTTTTCTTGTTTCATTTTATCATATTCAATATACAACCATTCTGGTTTAGTATTTTGGGAAGTATATAATTTCTTTTTGTCTCAAATCATAGATTTAGTAGACGATTAATATCAATATAAATACAGCGTAAAATTCTGCCATTGTCTTCTTCGAGGGAACTTTGAAATTTGAACATAAAATCTAGTTTACGTGATTCGCTCAGGCGATATTTTTCATAATTGAAGTTAACCTGACTATCTTGCGTCGGTTTGGAAGGGCGAGTGTTTGTTATACTTACAGGTTAAAACAGAAAACGTCCGAATAATCTTTGTCTTTCACTCGAAAAAATGTGGTAAAGGGAATAACTATGTAGAAGCTAAGTGATAATCAACCAGACTACATCCTTTGTTTGAGTAATATATATAATGACCTGTCGTGTCATCGAAGAGTCGCCTATTAAGATTGTGAATGTTGTGTGTGCAACATAGTTATATCAGGGATTTCCCGAATGTATTCAAGTTATTTGTGTTGAGTGAATTACGCGGCATGTCAAAAGTATCGACCCCATAATCAATATTGGTATTACACACAAGGTCGAGCGATTCAATAGGTTTATAATCAAGTAAGTCGCTCGGTCTTGCGTTTGAGTCCCCGGTAATATACAGGAAACTAATACTGCTCCACGTTTCGACCAGTCCGATTATATCGAATAGACTTAAGTATCTCATAAATAAAGAATCTTCTGCAAATTTATTTAAACCAGCGATATTCGTCCTTAGGTCTTGCTTATTTAACGACTATGGTACATTTCTCCGAATCTCCCGATATCACCCAGTGCACCCGCTCAATGTCGATTTGCTCCAAGTCTGGCCTGTACAAATCCCACGAATATTTTTTACCGTTTCACCCCAAGGTTCGTTCAATCGCTAATTAATTCCAACGAATCTCAAAGGCACATCATTAACTTAGCGAGGCCTTTTGAAGTAGGTAACTCTTCATTTCAACGACGCCAAGGAGATTACAAAATCATGGTGTTCCCACATGGTAACAATTTGCCATTACTGAAGCTAAAAATAGGGAGGAGATATTTCAGATATCAACCCTGTCGTTATCCTGTAAGCGAAAAAATAGACTTTGTCTTTATCGATTTCAAACTAACATTGATAAAATACTTACTTGGTCAAATATCTACTGCGAATACCGCGAAGCGGGTTCACACATTAGTTTAATTAAGGTTTCAGGTTTATATGCCAATGAGATAAAAAAAAAGCTACTATTCTCTTCACTTCTTATGATTTAATGCCATCAAGAAAATCAAAACAAATACATAACGTTTGAATCTAGATAGACGGAAATAAAGTTGATACCTTTTACCAAGGTGGGTAACAAATTTACGAATGGGTCAAGGGAATCACATTTGTACCGTTAACCCATTCCAACTTAAACCCTCCTTTTTACGCCCTTCAAGAAAAAAACTTCGGAAAACATTGTGGAAAATGAAGAAATTGCTTGTATCAAGCAATTTCTTCATTATCCACAATGTTTTCTATCCAAAAAGACAAAAAAAAAAAAAAAAAAAAAAAAATTCCATCAACTTGAAATTGTCGTCTGCAGCTTCTTTCAATTTGGACCAGTCTAAAATTTTTCTGTGTTGGAATGGGTTAAGGGCTGTTATAATGGAGGGCGAACAGGGTTGAAGCTTATCGTTTTTCGCAGATGTATATAGAATTTACGGTTCTCGGCTGCCACTCTAAAATAGATAGAAAAATCATGTATACATTAAAGGCGGAAATGACCTTTGAACTCTTATATAGGTCGATATTTATGTGATGTAATTTTTTTTTATGTGACTTAAACGTCGTAGTTACATATTACTCGAGCTGTGGTTACAACGTTTATGTCGCCAACCAACCAAATAATTTTTGGTTACATTTATGAAACCAAAAAAATTGCATCAATACGCCGTATAATATCTTACCCGAACTTCCTGTCGGAGTTCGATGGGCGGGACCAGTTATTCATCAGTTTACTCCCTATATTGCCGAACTTTGATTTAAATACCGCAATTGACCGACCCAGACTGGGTCTAATTTGTGTATTAAGTAGATAACAGGCACCCATCTCAACCTGTTATCAGACGACAAATTTATAGACTAGTCCATATTCCAAAAAAAAGTTGCAGATCTCATTTTAACTTCCCACAAAATAAGTTCAAAATAGGGAAGAAAACATCGTGAGAAAAGGAGAAATTGCTTATCAATAGCTATTTCTCCTTTTTCCACATTTGTCCTTATATCACATTTCTTCATGTCGTTAATAAACATCATTCTAGATCAATGCTTCTTTTTCGAATTGATTTTTGAGAACTCTTAAAAGTGCTTAATAGTGAAAAATAGGCGGTGAAGACTATATGTGCAGGCTGATCTTTGTCCATACCTCCTGCCAAAACAGGAATATTCTAGGTTCAGAATGAATGACAAGGATGAAACAGGTAAAATCTTGACAAAAACGTGCTTTTATCTGTCTATAGATGTCTCGTTTCAGTTCATAAAGTTCATAAGTTGCTAAAGTTCAAGAGGCTTGATACAACCCATATAACGTCGTATAATTGAAACACTTATAGTTAAATTCTAGTTTCAACTTTCAAGATTCGGGCGTTTTGAGTGGCTAGCAGTTTCTTTTCATACTTCTATTCACATAATTTTGAGCACGCAACTATTTTGTAGGCTTGTGTACAATGTAATTCCATAAAAAAGTACTAAAACATTTCTATAAAGTTTCTATCAACATATTTATTTTCTTTTGCTTAATAGTACCAAATCATTAGAAATGAGGAGAATATTTTCGGTTTTTATTAAGGTTTGTTTGTTTGAATGGGGTTTTTACGCCGCTTTCAACAATCTTTCAGTTATATCGCGTTGGCTGGAGCACCTAACAATGGAATCTTGGTATTTCTCACACCAGGACTACCATTACATCCCTTCCTAGCCTCCAGCTGCTATCTCACATAGGTCTACGATTATCGTCCCATTGGTGAGAGACTTTTATTAAGGTATGAACCTACAGATTTATCACTCTTATGTCTGAATGCCCTTCGTGTATTCATACGGCGTGATTAAGTCTTTAGTTCATACCTTAATGAAAACACATTGCTCCCTTCATTTCTTAAGTTAATTGCCCTTTTGGAATCAGTATCCAACATGCTTCTTCTTGTTTTTGTGCCTGTATTGCTTTGATCCAGTTTTTTTTTGTGTGTTTTTTTTTTTTTTTTTTTAATTTTAGTATTAAATCATTCAATGCCAAGGTCCATCTGTGTTGCATTATTACATACTTATTGTGCAGTACAACCAGTATAAATGTATATAAATATATATATATATAGAGAGAGACATATTTATAGCATTAAGTATCAAATCTTTTTTTTAAAAAGTCTTACATCATTTCTAAATACCCGTTAAAGGTGCTTTCTTTTTTAATTCGATATCTCGATAATCGGAATCTAATGTTGATGGGCGTTATTTCTGTCATCAGAATGATTCTTGACTTGAGAACTTCAAAAATTGTGACACATTGGATACATATATTTTTTGTATTTAAGAGATGAAGAGAATATTTTTTGTTTTCATGGAGGTATGAACCGAAAAACTTAATCACACTGTATGAATACGCGAAGCGGATTCATACATTGTGTGATTAGGTTTTTCGGTTCATACCTCCATGAAAACAAAAAATATTCTCTTCATTTCTTGTAATTTAATAGCATCGAGCGAAAAAGCGGATTCATACATTGTGTGATTAGGTTTTTCGGTTCATACCTCCATGAAAACAAAAAATATTCTCTTCATTTCTTGTAATTTAATAGCATCGAGCGAAAAATGCAACAACTTAACAAATTTTGATACCTTTTTGTAGTGAACTATTTTGTGCGGAAGCATTCAAAATGGCTGCGTACTCAAAATTTTGTTCATGGAGGTATGAATTAAATTTTTCGACCAATCAGATCGCTCGTTTTTGATAGACGAAACTAACAATTAAATTATTTTAATATATGATAAACACTCGAAAGAATTCAAGCTGGAGAATTGAACAAACTATTATAGAATGTAGGATTTTTTTCTCATATCTGGTGCGCATTTCGACTACTTTTAAATGAATTCAAAGTTGTAGCTTCAATGTCTGCCGAAGCAGTCAGTTCCATGTATTCACTATTTTATAATTAATTGCTATATTCTTAGTTCGGCTGTTTTCGGAGAAAACACGAGGTATTGCTGTAGCCATGATGTCGTCGTCGTTTTCGTCGCTGTCGTCGTCTTACGAAAACTATGACATTTTGTGATATCTCTGGTGCTACTTAAGGCCTTCACTTGAAACTTGAGGGAGAGAGAGTTTGTTTGTTTGTTTTAACGGGACTTAACGTCGCTGTTAACAGTATTTCATTCATACAGCAGCAGTTGGAGTAGATAACCATGGTTTCCTAGTATTTCTCAAACTTATACATCCTAATTTAGCCTCCAGTTGCTCATTCCACTTAGGTTTACGATTATCAACCCATTGCCGGCATACAAATGCCGGAGGGGATATTTGCGAGACCCGGGATAGATCCCTTGACCCCATGATTGAGAGTCCGTCACGTTACCAATCTTGGCCACGGTCATGAAAGAGAGAGGGGGGGTCGAGCGAATAAGATAGGGATGGGGGAATGAGAAAGAGTAACATTATTATAATGAAATATTCTGAGCAAAATGAAAACTTGATTCTCCGATTTTTGGACAAAATGTTTGGTGTTAGATTTAGTGCAAGGATTGTTTGTGCATTAAGACCACAAAACATCGGGCTATTCGTTAAGTTACGAAACAAATTTCAGGGCAGGGTGTTGTATTGAAAAAAAAAGTAAAAAAATTAGAGTTCATTCCAATCAAGATACGCGTGATGGTACAGAAATAAATAAATTTCTTTTCAATATCGATTTTGTCCACCTCTAGCATCTCTAACAGCAAAACAACGCCTCCTCGCGGACCTATCAACACTGTCTGAGGACGACGTCTCCATTGTTTAACAAGGGTACGTTCAAGATCCCATAACGTCTAAGGTGGATTGGCTTGCTGACGGAAACGACGGTCTAGCTTGTCCCAAATATGCTCAATCTGATTGAGTTGTGTGAAAGCCAGTCAAAGACTTCAATGCCGGTATATCTAGGAGAGCCCTGCGTTAGAAATGCCGTGTTTGTCCTAGCATTATCGTGCTTAAACGTAAGACCAGGGCCTGTCTCTGAATAAAAAGAAGCAAAAAGGGTTGCATAATCTGATTCCTGTACTAGTTAGCGATTAAGTTGCCTTGTACAACAACAAAGGGAGAACGTCTTTGAGCACAAAAGCGCCGCCGTACCTTTGATTGAACCGTAGATGCCGTGTGACCCATGCCAACATGTTACGCCTATGGCAAGGTGTATAAATAATTCGATTATGTGGCCTTCCAGCTGCTCGCTAACGGTTCTTTACTGTTTAGGCTGTAAACCTACCCTCATACATTTTTACTAGTAGATTTGGCTGACATAAATCAGTTTCGGAAATGTCGTAGTCGCGTTTCACGATCATCCCGATGTGACGTCACTCGTACCGCTTCTAGCCTCAGCCGGCCAGTAACTGTCCCAGTCACAGACTGACCGAACTGTCAAAGACGCCCAATAGCTTCTTGACGTAGCTCGTTTGAAAGTCGTGGCATTTCCACAATTGTGTCAAGGCCGAATATTCAATTAAACCTGTACAAATTTCCGCAAAATAACAGCAATGTTTATGGTATGAACAAGCATTCATACTTTTAAATATTTCATGCATATCATAGCTTAGAATGCCCTTTTTAAACTCATGAGATCTAGAATCAATAAACTTCAATAGTGGCAAAATTTTATTTTTTCTCGGTATACAATAAGAGTTTACTTCAAGCTGTAAAAGTTTCTTCAAGTTGAAAATGAATATTTTTTTCTATCTTCCTGAAGCCTAGATTAGAGATTTTATCTTGCAAGTGCCTAGATAAGATATTTAATCTTGCTGAAGCCTAGATAAGATATTTTATTTTGATGGCCTAGATAAAATATTTTATCTTGCTGAGCCCTAGATAAGATATTTTATCTTGCTGAACCTTAGATAAGATATTTAAATCTTGCTAAGGCCAAGATAAGATATTTTATCGTACTGAACTCTAGATAAGATATTTTATCTTGCTAAACCCTAGATAAGATATTTTATCTTGCCAGGGCCTAGAATAGTTATTTTATCTTGCTGAAGCCTAGATAAGATATTTTAACTTGCTGAAGCCTAGATAAGATTTTTAATATTGCTTAAGCCTACGTAAGATATTCAATCTTGCTGGAGCATTAAAGAGATATTTTATCTTACTGAAGCCTAGATAAGATATTTGATATTGCTGAAGCATAGATAAGTTTTTTATCGTGCTGAACCCTAGATAAGATATTTTATCTTGCTGAACCATAGATAAGATATTTTATCTTGCTGGGGCCTAGATAAGATATTTTATTTTGATGTGCTAGATAAGATATTTAATCTTGCTGAAGTTTAGATAAGATATTTCACTTTGCTGAAGTCAACATAAGATTTTTTATCTTGCTAACGCCTAGATAATATTTTACATTGCTGAAGCTTAGATAAGATTTTTTATCTTGTTGAATCCTAGATCAGATATTTAATCCTGCCGAAGCCTAGATAAGATACTTTATCTTGCTGAAGCCTAGCTAGGAGATTTTATCTTGCTGAAGCCTGGATAAGATATTTCATTTTGATGGCCTAGATAAGATATCTTATCATGTTGAGGGCTAGATAAGATATTTTATCTTGCTGAAGCCTAGATAAGATATTTAATATTGGTGGAAACTCGATAAGATTTTTTATCTTGCTGAGGCCAAGGTAAAATATTTTATCTTGTTGAAGCCTAGCTAAGATATTTTTTCTTGCTGAAGATTAGTTAAGATATTTTATCTTGCTGAAGCCTAGCTTAGATATTTTTTTCTTGCTGAAGCCTAGATAAACAATTTAATCTAGATGAAGCCTAGATAAGATATTTAATCTTGCTGAAGCCTAGATAAGATTTTTTATCTTGCTGAAGCCTAGATAAGATTTTTTTATCTTGCTGAAGCCTGGATACGATATTTTAACTTGCTGAAGCCTAGATAAGATATTTAATATTGCTGAAGCCTAGATAAGATATTCAATCTTGCCGAATCCTTAATAAGGTATTTTAGCCTACTGAAGCCTAGATAAGATATTTTTATCTTGCTGAAGCCCAGATAAGATATTTAATCTAGCTGATGTCTAGATAAGATATTTTATCTCGTTGAACCCAAAATAAGATATTTTATCTTGCTCAATCCTAGATAAGGTATTGTTTCTTGTCGAGGCCTAGATAAGATATGAGGTAAGATCATTTTTTCTAAAAAAAATTTCATATGAACCTGCACGAGACTTTTGAATCTATTTCATATGAGCGCCAAATATATACCAAAATTAGCATGTACATCCGCACAGTCTGATCAGAGCCTTCACTGTGCGCTCTGTAAATAACTACTGACTCTCAGTTCTTTTAGACAACGAGTTAATCGCCAGTGTTCAAGCGAAATATCGTAACTACAACTTTATTTAAGCTGTAGTTAGAACAATTTTCTCGTGTACCGACGAAAAATTCTGTCAAGGCTGATGAATGTGTGCGTTTCAAACACATGTGAAGTAATTGAAAATGTAACGCTAGAACTCAAAAGAAAGCAGTACAGACAGACATTTTAGATTTTGAATAAGATCGTAGCTTGTCTAGTGTCGAGGTGGTCTTATTTAACCCATTATCTGACGAACATTTCTTATGTCAGTCCTTATTCGTTCCTTTCGAAATTGGGTCAGATCCGTCAAGAAACACGGGAAAAAGGGCCTTATTAAAATTTATTTTAAAAATCCTCGTTAACACTGTAGGGTCCACAGTTTTCATCGGATTCTCTTCAAACTTTCTCATAATGATTGAACCACCATAAGGATCGTTCCTTTTGAAATTGGGTCAGATCCGTCAAGAAACACCGGCTATGGGGCCTTATGAAAATTTAATTAAAAATCCTCGTAAACACTCTAGAGTCCACAGTTTTCATCGAATTCTCTTAAAAACTTTCACTGAATGAATGAACCATTATAAGGATTGTTCCTTTTGGAATCGGGTCAGATCCGTCAAGAATCACATGAAAATGGGCCTTTTAAAATTTAATGGAAAAATCTATTAAGAAATCCCCGTAAACACTCTAGAGTCTACAGTTTTAATCGGATTCTCTTCAAAGTTTTAACAGATAATTGTACTATTAAAAGGATCGTTCCTTTAAAAATTGGGTCAGATCCGTCAAGAAACACAGGAAAAGGGGCCTTTTGAAAATATATCTAAAAAACCTCATTAATACTCTAGAGTCAACAGTTTTCATCGGATTCTCTTCAAACTCTCACAGAATGATTGCACCATCATAAGGATTGTTCCTTTTGAAATTGGGTATGATCCGTCAAGAAACACTGGAAAATGGGCCTAGTTAAAAAAAATTTAAGATCTCCGTTTACACTTTAGAGTCCACAATTTTCATCGTATTCTCTACAAACTTTCACAGAATAATTGTACCACCATAAGGATTGTTCCCTTGAAAAAGGTTCAGATCAATCAAGTAACATGGGAAAAGGGGCTTAATGTAAATTTAATTAAAAAAGCCCACAGCTTTGATCAGATTTTATTGAAACGTTCACAGATTGATTGTAAGGTCATAACGATCATTCTTTTCATAACAGGGTTTGAACTGTCAAGAGACAAGGGCAAAGAGGTCTTATGAAAAGTTTATTTAGAAATCCTTGTTACCAATTCCAGAGCTTTCATCGGACTTTCTTCAAACAATCACAGAATAATTGTACAATAATATTGATTGTTGATTTTGACACTAGACCTGCTCCGTCAAGTATCACAGAAAAAGAAGCATTATGAAATTTAATTTCAAAATCTTGTACCACAATAAAGGCCACAGTTTTCATTTGATTCTGTTTAAACTTTCACAGAATGATTGTACCACCATGAGCATAGTTTCTTTTCAAATTGGGCGTGATCTGTCTAGTATCTTGGGAAAAGGGGCCTTTTGAGAATTTTATCTATAATCCTTGTTACCAAGTCCAGAGCTTTCATTGGATTTTATTCAAACCTTCACAGAATCATTGTACAATAATCACGATTGTTGATGCTGACATGAGACCTGATCCTTCAAGTGTCACGGGAAAAGGAGCCTTATGAAAATTTCATTTTAAACTCTTTACACATAAATAAAATCCGCTGTGATCATCGGATTCTGTTAAAACTTTTACAGAAGGTTGTACTATTATTAGGATTGTTTCTTTCCAAATTGGGCCTAATCTGTCTAGTATCATAGGAGAAGGGGCTGTATGAAAAAAATTACCAAATCCTCATTAACACAAGAATGTCCTCAGTCTTTATGGGAATCTCTTCAAAATTTAATAGAATGATTGTGCCATCATTTGCATTGTTCCTTTGTAAATTAGTTCTGATTGGTTAAGTGACACAAGAAAAGGGGCCTTATGAAAATTTTGTTACCAAAACATCATTATCATAATAAAGTCCTCAGTCTTTATCATTTTCTTAAAACTATCTATCATTAGGATTGACCCTTTGTACATTGTGTCTGATTTTTTAAGTTTCACGAGAAAATGGGCCTTATGAAAATTTTATTTCCAAAAATTCTTGACACATTTCAGTCCAGTGTTTTCATTGACTCTCTTTAACTTTTACAGAATGATTGTACCTTCATTAGAATTGTTCCCAAGCCGTCGTCATTGCGCAGTTGGTAGTCCGTCGGACTGTCAATCTAAAGGTCCCGGGTTCGATCCCCGACGGCGGCACTCATCCTTTCCGACTATTTGTCTCTCGCCAATGGGTCGATAATTGTAGACCTATGTGGGATAGCAGCTGGAGGCTAGGAAAGGATGTGACGGCGGTACCGGTGTGAGAAATACCAGGAATCCATTGTCAGGTGCTCCAGCCGCCGCGATATAACTGAAAGATTGTTGAAGGCGGCGTAAAACCCCATTCAAACAAAAAGAATTGTTCCTTTTGAAATTTGGTTTGTTCTATAAACTATCATGGGAAAATGTGCCCTATGATTTTTTCACTATAAACTCATTAACACAATAAATTCCACAGATTACACGGATTGATTGTACAATCATTACAATTGTTGATTTTGGCAGTTGATCTGATTATGGCAAGTGTCACATAAAAAGGGACCTTATGAAAAACTTTCTTAGATATTGTAGTTAACACAATGATGTCCCTTGATTTCACCGGATTCACTTCCAAATATCACGGAATGATTGTGCAGTCACTTAAATGGCCATTTGATTTTTTCAAATATTCTAGTAAACATAATGAAGACCCCACTGATAAAACCAACAGTAAAATATCACAGGAAAGGGGGCCCTATGAGAACTTAATTTTATTATCCTTGTTGACACAATAAAGTAAACAGTTTTATTGGATTCTCTTCAAAGATGCATGGCATAATTGTGGCATTGGAAAGACAGGAAAAGGGGCCTTACAGATTATCTTTCAAAACATTCTTGTGTATGTTATGAAGATCACAATCAATATCAGATTGTCTTTTAAATTTCACAGGACAATTGAAGGGTTGTAAGGAAAGTTCCTTTTGGAATGAAATTAATCCATCAGAAAACACAGGAAAAGGGGCTTTATGGATTTTCTTTCAAAACAATCCTATTTATGTGATAAAGTCCACAATTATGGTCAGATTCTGATGACAATTTCACATTATGATTGTAGGGTCCTAAAGAAACTTGTTTTTGGAAATATAGTGCATCCGTCATGACACACGGGAAAAGGGGCCTTGAGTATTGTTGTTCAAAATAGTAAAGGGGATAAAGTCCATTTTTTTCCTTTATGCAATTAACTTCCTTCAATATCAGATTTCTTTAACGGAAAACTTGATAACCAGTGGAGCGCCTCAGGCCCTCATGGGCCTCTTGTTATTATAAATTATCTGTAAATGTGCGAAGGAGTCGAGTTGTCATTGTTCACAAATTCTAAAGGTCGAAATCGGACTTACAAAAGTACACTTGCAAAAGTACACTATATTATGCGTTATTTAAAACCAGCAACAATTAAGTACATCTCATAAAAGCTGTGGTTTCGATAATTCAGCTGTCCAACGAAAATATTTGTTACATTTGAATGCTGTGCAAGAAGCACACGTAATGATATAAAGCTAACCACTATATTTCAATAGTTTGGAATAAGAAGTCATGCAGATGTATATATCGCTGTTTTGTCTTTATTCGCTTGCTCTCTTTTCCGGTAAGTTCCTTATTAACGCATTACTAAACGACGGAATTTAAGACTGGTCTAAAGTCAAAGAAGTTGCAGGCGACATTTTGAAGTTTTTGAAATAAAAATAATTGGAAAACAACAACAACAACAAATGTCTTTCTGGTTTGAACATTTTGGGGAAAATGAAGAAATTATTTGCAACAGGAAATTTCGTCATTTCCCATCATGTTGTCTCAAGATTCGCTTTTTAAAGAGTTAGCGTGTGGGAATGGGTTAGATATTTGCTTTCAACTTTTACATACTATTAGTGCAAAAATCACAACTATAAGATAAGTTTTTTCCTTACTAATATTAATCGGGCGTTGTACAATGATTGGTTGATTTGGCGGGGTTTTAAGCGGATTTACTTAAATAATTTACTTATATTAAAGAGATATGCATTTTATCATGTGTCCCTCGGGTACCGCCAGTACTAGGGGGGGTCTCTGAATGCATAGTTATGCGGGATTTTGGCTTCATGGGTAAAAAGGTGCATATCAACTCCTGAGAAGTTTTTAAATGTAAACATGAGAGATTATTTGTTTGAATGTAGGTTTAACGCCACAGTATTTCAGTCATATCGCGGCAGCTGAAGCACCTAACAATGGATTCATAGTATTTCTCTCCCCAGTACCATCACTATATCCTTTTCGAGCTTCAAGCTGCTCATCTCACATGGGTTTACGATAACCAATCCAATGGTGGTTGAGAAATGTCGGAATGGATGTTCTTCGCGATCGGCGATAGAACTCTGGGTCTCATAATTACGAGTCTGGCGCACTACCTATTGCGCTATGGCCTCGGCACCTGAAAGATAAACCTTCCAGCCTCGTTTTCGGTAGGAAAACTTACTCTTTAGAACAACTTGTCTCGGTGACTAGCTTAATGCGCTCGTCTTATGACAGAGATTAGCTTAAACTTTTTAATTAACCCATTCTCACACAATGACACTTTTGGACGCCCCTAAAGAAAAACGTTTTTGAAAACATTGTATGAAATGTAGAAATTGCTTGTGGCAAGCCATTTCTTCATTTTACACAATGTTTTGAAAGCAGAAAGTTAAAAGAATAGTATTCTATAAGCTTTCATTTGTCATCTGTAGTTCCTTTCAATTTCGACCAGTCTAAAAGTTTGCCGTCTGGTAAACGGTTAAAGCAATAGAAAAAGACTGTGTCAATCAGACCGTTTCCTGGCAATTTTTTTTTTTTACTGGTAATAATGAAAAGAAGTTTCAGACGATATCTAAAACTTGCCTAAATTTCAAAACAAGTACCAAATCAGACAGAAAACGTCTTGGAAAAAAAGGAGAAATTACTTGTAACCAGTTTTCAACGGCCATTTTCAAGAGCGTCAAAAAACTGGCATTGTGTGGTAATGGGTTAACGGTGAAGAATCCAGGTACCATTTAATCCTGATGCTTACGTCCCGGTGATATCAAACTTGAGGAATCAAGGTGGAAAAAGAAGAAATTATTTGTAACAAGCAATTTCTTCTTTTCTCACAACATTTTCTTTCATATGGGATGGCAACTTTTTAATTGATCTACTTTATAATGTCGTGTGCTACCTCTATGAATTTGAACAAGTCCAAAATTTGTAAAAACGGTAAAGGGTTAACTTGTATATTCTCGTTTAAACATGAAAGCTATAAGGGATTTTATTAGTGAAACAAAGTGTAAAAGCAATAAGCCCGAAAATACATGTACGTAAAAAGGGCTTCTCGGATGGTCCAGTAAAATATATATTTGAAAAAAGTCACACAAACACATACACAAAAAAAAGATCTTGCAGAGGTTAAATTCTAGGTTCAGAAACTCGTCAGAAAGCTGTAAAGTTTGACACTCGTCAGCCTCGATATTTTCCTCTTTTCCTCGGGGGTCCGTTTTGCCTATAATGTCACAACAATAAGATACTATTTCTGACCCTGGTCAGTCCATTTATGGAAAAAAATGAAAAAATATATATAGTTGAAGTGAGTTTTTTTATTTGATTAATCTAAAACAACAACAACAAAAAAAAACGCAGAGAGAAAAGCTGACGTTTTGCTATACTTTGCAGTAAGTATAATACTATTTTGTTGTTTCTCATTGTTTCTCTATGCGCCGGTAAAAAGATAGATTTTAATAATTCAATTTTTAAATTCGTCTATCAAAAACAGGCTTTCTGTTAGGTCGAAAAATCATTCATAGCTCAATGAACAACATTTTTGAGCACACAGCGATTTAGTATGCTTCTGCACAAATAGTTCCAGACAAAATGGTATCGAAATTTGTAAAATATTTGCTTTTTTCGCTCGATACTATTGAATTATAAGAAATAAGAAATAAAGAGAATATTGTTTGTTTTCAGTTTTCATGGAGTTATGAACCGAAAAACTAAATCACACTTCTGTATGAATCCGCTTCGCGTATTCATATAGTGTGATTAGTTTTCTCGGTTCATACCTCCATGAAAACTGAAAACAAAAAATATTCTCTTCACCTCTTCCCTTTATCAAACTACAACATCAGCATGCTAAAGACTGGCTTCAAAAATGTGAACAATTGTACATTATACTTTAGTTAATACTAAATGCAAATAGCATTATAAGGGAAATAATTATTCGTGTTTATGGATTTGGTGGCTGATTTTTGACTAAAGGAAAAGTATCGTTTGCTACTATCATGCTCTGATTTCACAGGTTTGAAACGTTCTCCCCTTCCATTATTCCTTTGTGTACATGAATTGCAGAAGAGAAATATCGCTTCTGTTTTGCATTATTCGCGTAGGGCTTCCGATCACTTGATTCGGATTGGATTGATTCGTTTTAGAGATCACATGGCTCCTATTCGCCCATTATTCAGCGCATGGGAAGGTCATGTGACTTATTTATATTAAACAGTAAGTAATGTGACACAAATATAAACGCTTAATTTGTTCCCATATCTTGTTTTTGTTACAGACTTCTGCTTTCCTTTACTCTAGTTAAGTGCAATGAATATTTCGATATTTAGTAAAATGAATCGAATGTTCAATCCTTTATTGAATGCACTGAAAACCAAACTTTGACTTATTCGAAGAAACACATGTGTTCAGTTTATAACAGCGATCGACGGAAGGGTTTATTTATATGATGGTTATCATTGTATGCGTCCAGTTGGGCCAAAGGCAGTTTTTGGAATTTGGGACAACTCAAATCTCGACATTGTGGTATACTAATCGGTCGATCGATAGATTTAAAATCCATTTCCAATTTACTAAATCATAGGTAAGATTGTTAACGGTTTTATTATATGCCTTATTTTCTCGAATCAAACTAATGTCATTTGTCCAATATTAAGTTCCTTCATTCTATCAGAAACAAAATCGTTTGTCGTAAATGTAGGGTAGAACATTCTAATATTGTAGAAGAATGAACATTTGGGTTATGGGAATAAAGACAAATAAGTTTCAAACAAAGCAGCAAATGTTAAGCTTTTGTTATAACAAAAACGTGACTTAACTTAGTACCAATATAACGCCTTGTGAGAAGATAAACAATTGAAATGAGCATATAACGTACCCTTCAGAATACAGCCAAATGTTTGCAAACATTTTGAAATTCTGCCAAAATGAAAATATATATAAATCAAACTGGTACATGCTTCTTATCTATCCATGCGAAAGTATAAATGCAATGTTATTTTGATTCAGGAACCTTCTCTCTGGAATGTTATAGAAGTGCACAAACAACTCTTTGGTTGATTGTAGACTGTGGTGGAACATGTGTTACCTTTATATCAGAGTGTAAGTCTAGTTTTCTGTCAATCAAAAATAGATCGACCAATCAAATCATTCATTTTAATCTTGAAATCAATTTTGACCTCAAACATTTATAATAAGTATTTTATTGGTTTGGCAACTTAAAGGTCGTAGTTACAACTTATTAAAGCCGTAGGTCTGACGTATAGGATGACAACCAAACATTCCATTTATTTATTTTATCATTTTTATTATATTTGGTTTTGCTACATGTTCCTGAACATAAATTTTGCGCAACAACGCCGTTTAATATCCAAGTTGAACTTCTTATTGGAGTCATTGGTCGGTACCAGCGATCCGTAAGATGGTAACAACTCCTAGGTTGTCAGACTAGGTCGGTCTTTGAAGTTATCTATATCCAAGTTGAACTTCCTATCGCAGTCACTGGGTGGTACAAGCGATCCGTAAGTTGGCAACAACTCCTCGGTTGTCAGTCTATGTCTGTCTTTGAAGTTATCTATATCCAAGTTGAACTTCTTATGGCAGTCACTGGGCGGTACCGGCGATCCGTACGATGGTAACAACTCCTATTTTGTCAGTTTATGTCCGTCTTTGAAGTTATCTATATCCAAGTTGATCTTCCTATCGCAGTCACTGGGTGGTACAAGCGATCCGTAAGTTGCAACAACTCCTATGTTGTCAGTCTAGGTCGGTCTTTGAAGCTATCTATATCCAAGTTGAACTTCCTATCGGAGTCATTGTTCGGTACCAGCGATCCGTAAGATCGTAACAACTCCCATGTTGTCAGTCAAGGGAGTATTTGAGGTTATCTATATCCAAGTTGAACATCCTATCGGAGTCATTGATCGGTACCAGCGATCCCTAAGATGGTAACAACTCCCATGTTGTCAGTCTAGGGTGTATATCCAAGTTGAACATCCTATCGGAGTCATTGGTCGGTACCAGCGATCCGCAAGATGGTAACAACTCCCATGTTGTCAGTCTAGGGTGTATTTGAGGTTATCTTTATCCAAGTTGAACTTCCTATCAGGGTTATTGGACGGTACCAGCGATCCGTATGATAGTAACAACTCTAGGTTGTCAGTCTAGGTCTATCTTTGAGGTAATATATATCCAAGTTGAAATTCCAAACGGAGTCAGTAGGCGGTACCAGCGATCCGTAAGATGGTTACATTTCCTAGCTTGCAAGTCTATGTCTGTCTTGGGGGTAATCTATATCCAAGTTGAACTTCTTTTCGGAGTCATTTGGCGGTACCAGCGATCCGTATGTTAGTGATAACTCTTAGGTAGTCAGTCTAAGTCTGTCTTTGAGGTATTCTATATCCAAAATATATCCAAAATGAAACCTACTACTTTAAACGATAAAAGCTAGACCCTTCATATGTCACAAGTGTATTCGTTTTCGTCATGTCTTTCAGTTGGTACTGGCTGAAAGATATGGTGCGGAGGCAAACCTTTTTTTTAATTGTTATTTCATGTTTGTGACAATTTTAAAGGTTTTCATAAATGCATGTTGACTTGTAAATGGGTAGATGCCAGCGTCACTTCAAGTTCACACGATCAAGTTTTTAATTTTATTTTTCATTAGCCATAAAGTGAAATGAAATTCTGTATAAATTCAAGAAAAAATCCTATTTTGACGGCAAATATAGTTTCAGAAAATTTAGAGAAAATTATTTCCCCTACTTTGTTCAGACATACTATTTTTTTCCTTCAGCGTCTTATTTCCTGTCTGTCTATCTGTCCGTCATACATATTGATCTAAATGGATATTTTTTGTCGGGACGAATGCTCAGTAACCGAGGGGCCGAATTTGCCTTGTTCTGTATCATCTGCAAATGTGCAAAAATAGTTCTTTTATCATTTAGCCACAAGATTCAAACGTCCTCAATTCTATGGAATAACCATAGGGCCGTATTTGATGAAACTTGCGTCCTTGTCTTTCTTGTCCTGATAAATTATCAGTAGTCACAGGGCCGATTGTGATGGAGCTACACACTTCTGTTCAATATCACATTCTTTTTCAAAATAGCCGCTGTTGGTACATTAACACTAATTTTCTCCAACAAAATGACATTTTCTAGTCCAGGTAAATTCTCAGTAATAATAGAGGCGTTTTTTGATAAAGCTTTAAACACTTTTTCAATACCACCTTGAGTTGTGCAAGAACTTTTGTTTCTTCCAAATGGGCCGCCTGCAAAAATGTCCTTTGAAAATGACAACGCAAAGTGACATTTTTTGAAGAACAGAAACCGTAGAACTGATTTTGGCGAAACTTAACACACTTGTTGATTTTCAAAATGACGGCCTATTCCAAAATTGCCACAAATTTTATTCCGAAAATAGAAATCATGTTCGGACGAACTCTTAGTAACCCTAGGGCAGATTTTAAGAAACTTCACATACTTTTATCAGAATCATCTATACTCGTGCAAAACATTTTGTTTAAAACGGCTTTCGGTTTAAAATGGCTGCCATTTACTCAGTAACGATTTGGCCAATTTTAATGAATTTTCACACATTTGTCCAAAATCATATCTAGTTTTGCAAGATTTTTTTTTCAACAGTAGCCGCCGATTTCAAGTGACAGTTGTTTTACTTCATAAATCGACGGTTTCTTCTCCATGCAATTTCCAAATAACCACTGTTCAGGTTTAAATGGAAGTTAAAACTTCTGTTCAATTTCGCCTCTAGTTGTTCTAAACTATTTCTTTTTTAATTGACTGCCAGTTTCAAAATGGACTAAACTTTACCCAGAAAAAATCTTTTGCAGACGAAGTCTCAGTAAGCCTTCGACCAGTTTTGGTGAATCTCCCTACATTTGTTCAGTAAAATCAGTACTAGTCCATGAAAATTTTCCGTTTTCAAAACTGCCCCAATTTACTCGGTAAATCGACATTTTCTTGTCCGCCCAAATATCTGTAACAAAACGGCCGATTTTTATGAAACTTCACACACTTCTTTAGCATTATCTGTAGAAGTGCAAGAAACCTTTCGTTTTTTTCAAATTGGCTTTTTTTGTCTGTTCTTGTATTTAGAAATTAAACGCAGAAAGTTTATTAGCGCTTGGAAACGCAAAGGAGCTATGAAGAAAGGGGAGATGGGGAATTCGCCGATGAGATTTTAGACCTGTCTCACATAGTCTTAAATAAACTATGTTGGCTCTCTAATTCAGGGTCCTGGCTGAAGAGAGTATTTTTTTGTTTGTTTTCATGGAGGTATGAACCGAGAAACCTAATCACACTTCGCGTATTCATACAGTGTGATTAGTTTTTTGGTTAATACCTCCATGAAAACAAACAAAAAAATACTCTCTTCATCTCTAAAAAACATTAAAGCCAGGACCCTGAATTAGAGAGCCAACATTTTGCACCCTCAATCAGTGTAAGAGCCGCTTAAGGCTTATTTGATAACTTTGATAGATTTTATTACTCGAAAGGATATACCCTTGAGACTTGCTGTAGTACTTCTAACTTAAACCGTCCATCTGTGTGTTATAAAGTCGATTTTTATTAGCATTTGCTTTTATTACATCTGTTTTTTTCCGCACGTTTTGGTGTTTTTTTGTGTTTTTTTTTTTTCAGATGGAATCACTACAAGATACTGCAGCACGCATTACCACGAGACTGGGTGTTACGTGAGAAATGACGGACTTGTCTGTTATTGCAATAGTCCATTATGTAATGGTTAATATTGCTTTTACAATTTGCAGCTGGTATCTCTGTCATTCTAAATGGAATCATTTATCATTGTATTAGTTGTCCGTAATTGACAGAGTGCTTGCCCGCCCACTGACTCCGACGGCCACGCCAACTTTCTCCAAAGGAATTTCCACTTAAATATCAAACGGCGCTAATTTCCAAATTTTGTGGCCAGTGACATGTATCTTAAAGTCATATAGATGGCTAGCAACTTAAAAATTGTTAATACAGCATGAATTGGCTGTAATTACAATGTTAAAGTCGCGAAACCAACAAAATTGCTTCACATAAATGTCTTAGTTTTTTTAAAGTTCACGGTCTAAATGAATGATTTAATTGGAATATTGAAGTGTATTTGACACTGTCCGATACGGATTTTTTCTAATGTGTTCTGATGTGTTCGAATTTGTCTGTATGGAATGTATAAATTTTATAGCAAGATTTTATTGACCTGACGGACCGTGACCTCTATTTACATAATTACACGCTTGACTTGTTGTCTTCGGTAATTTTCGTTTTATTCCGCTAGTCGAAAATAACATTTAAATATTTGTTAAATGTATGAATTCATGAACCGAAATGTCTACGAATGTGATAGAGCGAAGTCCCACTGCACTTGAAGTCCGGAATTCGAGGCGAGAGCGATATTTTCTTTTTATGTTTTGATTTTATGCGTCTACTTTTTTATCATTTAACATGAAAACTTCAGAGAATGAAAGGCTTAAAAGTACTCGGCACTATAAATAAAACAGCTTCGTCGTTCATTCGTTTCTTCACGTATTGTTGATATTGTACCGTTGTTCACCAAATTCGCTTCACTTGTTATTGGAAGATATGACAGTTGTCACTGAATGATATTATTGTAACTAGTTATCCGCTGATAGATACATTTTATCACTGTAATGGGGAATCGTGTAGATGCACTTTTTCTAACACGCATTTGATTAACAACAGAAAAGAAAAAAAAAGTTGAGAAAATCATTCAATAATGGTTTCTTGGCAGTTTCGAACCCGCGTTGACTCCTTCAGGCCTTTGCGTACATTACCACTCGGCCTCTTATCCGTTGAGGAATTGGTTTGATATACAAACATTACATTTTTAGAATGTACATTGAATATCTCCGGGTATAGACGAACTAACCCGTAAACGCACGACTTTCGTCGAGATCAAATTTATTTATAGCTAATTTATTCACTGCATAAAGGTCAAGTCATGTCAGTAATTCCAAGCTATACTAGAAATATTTATAGGTACAACAATTCCCCATAGATTACGCAAATTAACTATATTCAACTGCGGTAAAGATATTTGTTAGCTATAATTAGTTAGTAGTTATCGCTATAGAATTGTGTGTCAAAATTAACTTTAAAGTTCTTTTTTTTAATCTTTATCCACCAAACTGATTTTTGTGGCATTGAATAACTTTTGTGCAATAATATATCACTATTTACTGTTTTTTCTTTTATTGTTGTTGTTTATGCTTATCCACTCAAAATCCATTGATGGTGGTTTGTGTAAACCTGAGTTAGAGTAAACCCCGCTTATAATGATTTCCCTTAGTACGACAATTCGCTAATAACGAAATTGATTCCATTGTCGTAAGGGTGTCTTTTGTGAGAATAATAAGCGGTTATAACGACATTCGGATATAAAGATTTAGTTTACTTTGTCCCCTGAGTATCGACAGGACCGGTTTGAATAGTATTTGCTATTTTTAGTGATATGTGTTATATAAGTCAACATGCAATTAATTGTTATTTAATAGCGACATTTTGAAATAAGTAACATCAAGCTATCGACAGCTACCATAACACTTATTCCATACACCGTGGTTTGGTGACAAAAACATTGTAACTACAGGTTGTTTAATCAAACACCAAAATGTCTTTAACAAACCTTCTTCTCTGAAAGCACTCGTTGTATTTAAGAAATTTCTCACCCCTCTCAGATTCTTAGAAAAAAAATTGATCGGGTAGTTAGCTGTAATGGACGGTGCTTTATGTGATATAATGAAACCTTAACCCTTGATATTTTGAAAAAATCCTCTCTTAGAAATGCTATACAATTAAAACATTAGATATATACCCTACTGGGAAAATGAATGAAGAGACAGCTCATTGAAAGAGATTGGAAATATAAGAAACCTTAACTTAAAGTCTAAAGGTTACACATCAGCACAAAATAGTTAAAAAGCAAGGTCTTTAATAACTATTTGGACAAGGAAATGTTTTCTTTGCAACTGTCTTAAAGTATTTACGAAACTGTCTATTAATGACATTAATTTCAATAATGTATCTTTTTCTGCCCTACATGTAATCCTACTAGGAATTTGTCAAGAAATTCAATGATAATGCAATTGAAATAGAAGGAAATATTCACACTCGATAGAACAACTTTATCTTTTATTGTCTTCATAGAAGTAAGATAGGCAACTATCAACTTGAGTGAAATCGCCGCCCCCCCCCACACACACATAGACGCACTCTTCCATTCATTGATTAATTTTACCATGTTTTATCCTTTCACGTATAGATTTTATCAATATGATATATGATGTAGAAGAGACCAGCAAACGGATCGAATTGCTTGGAAAGTTTAATATGTCAAATTAAAACAAATTTTAGAACGAAGATAAGACGCGTGTATTTGAATAGACGTGCCACAATCTACCAAATAATTAAACGCTGAAAATGTTACCTTAATTCTCGACCCCCTATCTCGCTCTCTCTCTATCTCTCTCTCTCTCTCTCTCTCTCTCTCTCTCTCTCTCTCTCTCTCTCTCTCTATCTATCTATCTATCTATCTATCTGCTAATGGACGAGACCGGGTGACCTCGGGACGGGCATTTTCAACACTCCCCCCCATTTTTTTCATTTTTTACATACTTTGGGTAATTTTGACCCTTTAAAATTATGATTATTTGGCCTTAACCTATGTTACCCGGCTTGAATTTCCATCCGGTCTAAGCGCCGCCTAGCCAATTTGACAGACAGGTGAATGCTATTTCTCAAAAATCGACAATACTTTGAAAATCGCAAATAAGGTGTCCCTATGATTTTATTGACATTTTTTTCGACGATTTTTTTCCAGACATTCTGACAGACGGTCACATGATTGACAAACAATACATAAAGTACAATTTAATAATGTTCAAAAGTTTGTCAAATTTTCAAAAACAACAATTTGAAGTGATTTTATAATTACTCGTGTTTTTTCTTTTTTTCCCCCTTTTTAAACTTTTTGACTGACAGACAGCTACAGACAGTTTTAGACAGCAGACCCTGGGAGACAAAAAATCTCGAACTATTTAAGATTTCGATTTGATAATTTTACATAACACCGAGGACATATTGCCCAAAAGTTTGATAATGATATAATTAGAAACAGTTAGAGCCTAAACAGCAATTCAATGATATTAAGACCAACCGCCTTCAATTTTGAATTGGAGTAAAAAAATGGGGACTCTATGATCAGCCTTGAAGTGCTGTGCCAATAGATTTCTTGCTAAACATGCATAAGCTACCTAGAGATTATTTAATGCAAAAGGTGGGCATCATTATTTCCATGTAAGCATATACATATTTTCTAAGAAATATAAGCACAGAATTCGCAGACTGATTATGGAGACCATCCCATTTTCTTTACTCAAACTTGAAGCGTGTAAACTTCATAATGAAGACAAGAAAGTTTCCTGACCAATGATGCCTTATTTTCATATCGAGTATAGGTACTTAGGAAGAATCATATTATTTCATGCTAATAAAACTCGAATTTCAATCTTTTTTTGACATTTGAGAGCTAGATTCAGGTGTAAGGACTCTATACCCCGGGCTAGGATCGAGGACCTAAATTCTTCTGCTGAAATAGAATTGGGACAAATATTTATCACTCTGGATCCTGAAAGAGAAAGAAAAATTAGAAAAGTACCAAAAGTTTGAAAAGATCACGACTTACTCCCTCAAGCTGGGGTTGTTCTTCATGATCAGCCTGAGAAAACCAAGGCAATTAGTTTCCTGCAAAAAGTTTTTGCATAGAAAATGAAATATCATGTATGCATGATGACGCCTACATTTTATTTCTAGCATAAATACTTCGAGAATTTTTGATAATTTAATCATTTTCAGGAAGATAATCCTAAATATGGCCTTTTCTCGCCTTTTTGGCCTGATGGTTTTACTGAAATAGAAACGGAAAACGTCTTCTACAGTCTTAAGCCTGAAATAAGAAGAAAGGATCAATGCTAGAAGAATAATTGACAGCATTACGCCTAACCCCTTTCCAATTTTGGTTATAAGCTCTATGATCTGCCTGCAGGTTATGCCAAGTAATTATCGCAAGACATGTCTAGGTTTCACTGTAGTTAACACAATATCCTACATAAGGATGTCTACATTTGTATCATACTACAACGAAAATTGTCACACTGTGATTGGTTAAGAAACACTGGGAGATAAGGCATACGTTAAGAAACACTGGGCTTTAAGTCATACGTACAGCACTGTGTCAATACATCCCGTATTTTCCCCCAAGAGCCTCTAAACATAAACAACTTTTTTAATGGCGACAAGTTCACTCTGGCTTCGTCAGTTGAAAAACTGGTTTCCACACCTTAAAGCAGGGAATCGTTAATATGTCCATTGAATTTGGTATAAAAAGGTATTTTTTTAAAAAAGGGTATATTTTGGGTTTCATTTTCCTGATTTGCATTGTATACGTGTGATAATACTGAATACCCAATGTCACAAGGATTTTTTTGTTGTTGTTGTTTAAAAACACATTTTGCAGATTGAAGAAAATCGTGGTCACATTTCCGTCAAATTGTTCTTAGATCTAAACTATCTGTATAGTGTAAATCAAGCTTATGGTCACTGTTATCAGACCCTCTCTGCCAGAATATGAACCAAGACCTCTCACTAATGCAGTAAGTGTTCGTCCATGACCTTGAGGGAGTGATGATCTTAAATGTGAACTCACTGTTCCATTAATCTCATAAATACACATATGCTATGGCCAACATAATTCAAATTATTCCTGAAGTAGACCCAACTTTTCAGACAATGATTACCTTTACTATTACTCAACTCTGTCTTCATTCCCGAGGCTGTCAACCTATTTCGTAGAAAACATGACGTCACACACTTTAATAAGAGGCGCTTTAGGGTGAAAGGGTATTTTTGTTGAAATCGATATCAATAGACGCTCTATATAGGCAATTTAGTTTCAAACTTTGTAGTATAATAAAATCTTTATAACGTTTCTTGTCGGGTTAATGTAGATAATTCCCGACTATGGAAAACGTTTGCCTGCGGCTCGGGTGATATTATTTTCTCCAGTCAGGAATAAATCGTCATAATCCCTTGCTAGAAACCGTATAACATATGATACCTAGCATAATTAAGTGGAGGAAAATTATCGTTAATAATCGTTAATATCCGAATTTCAGCCTATTTTCTACATTGTATTTAATAGCTTCAAGTTTAGAGACCCAGACTCTTCTCTAGCTGAAAATAAAGATGAACGCTTTTCTAGAGTATGAAACATGAAATAGAAAGGAACAATCAGTACAACAGGAACTCGCGAACAACAAACGAATTATCCCTACCCTTTCGAGTTAATACTAGGGGTTCTTTCTGTAACCAGTCTGCGAGGGCTGTGCATCATCATTCTTGAAAAAAAAAAAAAACGTTTATTGCTCACTTGACATCCAACTGAATTTCCTACCTGGTTAGGACTTTATCATACATATTGCATGAATACCTAGGGAAAACTGCATCATTTATAGACAAAGAAAACCCAATTTTTGATCTAATTTCGAACTTCTGGAGAGAGTCTAGTTAAAGGGCTCCTGACTTCCGGAACGTAGGCCGATGGCCTTAATCCTCAGCTTGAATTCAAGTTGAATAAATCTACATTAGTCTGATACTTGAAATAGTAAAAGATAGTCAGAGTCTCAACAGTAATTCAAAAATATTTCAACCCCCACCCTTCAAATTTGAGTTAAAAAATGGGATAGTCAGCATGATAAGCTTCGATCGCTGTGCCAGATTTTTAGATTTGCTAGTATTCTTGCAAAACATGTATTTGCTTATATGATCCTCTGCATAATGATGCCCATCTTTTATATCAAGCATAAATTCCTCTGGAGACTTAGTATCTAAAGAAAATCCTGTCTTCACCTTTTTGGAGGGTAGCCTTGTGTGTAGAGGCATCTGACAATACGAACGTAGGCCCATGACCTTAACCGGATGCTTATATTTAAGAGGAACTCTTCCTTCAGAAACAGATCCCTGAGATAGAAAGGAACAATCATAGCTACACCAAATATTCACATAAGTACGAACTAACCCTTTCAATTTTGAGTTAGAAAAAAACAGGAGTAACGCTATATGATTAGCCTCGGGGTTGTTCTATTCAATGTCTGTAAATTATTGTAAACGTTATTCTATTATAAATAATTCTCTGCAGAATGATACCTGCTTTTTATATCCAGGATAGTTTTCAGGTGAGATTTTTATCATTTATATACGCAGAAAATCCCAGTTTTGAACTATTATCAACTTTTTAGATGGTAGCATCAAAAATCTTCTATCGATTGCTACTTGAAATTGTAAATAAAAAGTCAGGGGATCATCAGTAATTCAAAAATAATACAACCTATCCCCTTCCAATTTGAGTAGAAACTGGGGATGGTCAGCCTGCGAGCGCTGTGCCCATTGATTTATTACAAAACAGTCTAACTAAAGATAATATTATTTCCCGATTTTGATACCTACTTTTTATGGTAAGCATCAACACCTGTAGCTTTATGTGTAAGGGCTCCAGACTCTTAAACGTGCGTCGATAGGCTTAAAACTGTGCTTAAATTGAAGGGGGACCTAAATTCTGAAATATGCATCATTATGTAGAGATTATATTATCCTCAGTTAGATTTTGGCTAGTGACGGAGATAATCCGTAATACTACCCCAAAGAATTGTATCCGGGGAAACAAAGCACTGATCCCTCGAGTCTTATCAGAATTGAAAGAAGATCATAGAGTTTCTTCAAAAGCAAATTACTTGTTATGATGATATCTAGTTGTAAGGAATAACCACTATACCTACCACTTGGCTAGAAGCTGGCTAAGGAGGAATGGCCAATCGTTAAACCTGCTATATCTTCCAAATTCATATGTCCTTTAATATCTATATAATCTATAATAAGCACTCTTCACACACTCCCTTTTCCTTGGATCACCCGTTTCCCTCTTCCCGTTTCTTGGACATTGTGTGGGCTTGTTGCTGGACAGGACTCTTAGCAGTTGCTCCTCCTTTTGGTTGTTTTCGTCTCTTTAGACCCTTCACTTGGAATAAGAAAGTAATAATAAGCTGCAAATACGCAGTAAAGATGTTAAACCCTTTCCCACACAATTCCACTTTCCGACGCCTCTTAATAACAAGTGTGCCATAGCCAAGACAAGAAATTTTGCATTAAGCACCCTTTATGCTGTGACACTAGCCTGAAATGGGAACGTTCTATGAACATTTCATCAAAATCTTACCATAAATGTAGGAGGACACGTGTTAACAAGAAATTTGGACGGACGGACGTCAGGACGGACGAAAAAGACGATACCAATGTACGACAACCTTCGGCAGCGTATAAAAGAGCACTGGCAAACATTGGGAAATATGTAGAAATTACTTTTTCAAGCAATTTCTTCATTATCCACATTGTTTGCAAGAACTATCCAAAAAGACATTTTTGTTTTATTTTTGTTTATTTATTTATTTATTTTTATTTTATTTTATTTTCATTAACTTGAAATTGTAATATGCAACTTCTTTCAATTAGAACCAGTCTAAGTTTTGTTAAAGAGCTAAAGGTCCACAAATTAAATCTCTGTGATAGTTTGTATCATTCAGATTGATTTTGATGTGATTAAACGCCGCTTTTAACAGTATTTCAGTCATATCGCGGCGGCTGGAGCACCTAACAATGGATTCCTGGTATTTCTCACACCAACACTAACACCACATCCTTTCTTATAGCCTCCAGCTGCTATCCCACTTAAGTTTACGATTATCCACCCATTGATGAGAGACAAATGTCGGAAAGAATATGTGCCGCCGTCGGGGATCGAACCCATGACATCCCTATCGACTGCGCTATGAATGAAATATAACGAAAACTCGGGAGAAATTTGTACAAAGTATTTTTTAGCCCTTCTTAGCTCGAAGGAGAGCTATTGTTAGCACTCGTAAATGTCTGTCAATCAACATTTTGGAAAAAAACTTTCTCTATCAAACCAGTAATCAGGTTAAAATTTGCTGTTTCTTCATGAAGCACTTACCGACGAAATGTTAGACTGGCTCAAATTCAAAGAGGTTAAATCCAACAAAACAAAGTTATCTTAAATGTGAGGTAGACAACGTTGTGAGAAAAGAAGTTGCTTGTTTCAAGCATTTTCTTCATCTCTTACAATGTTTTTTTTAGCTTTATTTCTACGCCGTCAAATACGGGATTGACTAGTAGTGGGTTAGATGTGGCTTAAGAACTCTTAAAAAACAGAAGAATTGGGCCGTTTGACAGGACAAAAATGTTTTGAGACAAACCCTCCAAAGGGGTCGGCTGCACGGTTCATTTACCCGCTATTGGCAATCCGGTAATCAGCTGTTTTCAACTGAAAAACTTATAGATTACTTACTTGACTGATATATTTGATGATTGTACAGTAAAAAGAAGTGATATTCTATGGATTAATGAAAAGATATTAGTTATTTTTCTTTCAATAAAAAGATATTAGCTTTTTTTTTAAACTTTCTGTACTTGAACAAAAATCGCTGAAGAAGAAATTCAAAACGATACTGTTTCTGATTTGTCTGTGAGACTGCCAAGTTTCCGAAGACATTGGTGTATCCAACTTTCGGTTCTTAATTACCTTTCTTTTCGCGTTCGACGCTCAAATGGTCATTTGATGATAGGCAAGCAATAATTCTAAAAAAGCTTTTATAACATTTGTTTTGTGAAGCCTCGAAAATAAAATCGATCCGCTACTTTGGAATATCCGGTAATTGTGACTTCGCTGTATCTCTTGCTCCCTATTATTGCATATTTCTAGCCCGTCTGCCTTTTGAATTCATCCCTAATTTAACCCTTTACTGTATTGCAAAATTCAGACCAGTCCAATTTTTTAGGAAAAAAATGCAGACGACAAAAAGTCGACTTCATTTGGAAGCAATCATTAAGTAGTAAAAGAAAAGATTGTGTAAAGGGAAAACAATAAAAAAATGTTTGTTACAAGCATTGTCTTCTTTTTCGACAATGATCTCTCAAGTATAAAAACATAGAAAATATACAGGAATGAAGATGACGAATATCACAGAAATTAATAGGTAACGATTGAAAAATAAAACTCGAATATAATAAATAGAGTAATCAACAAGTTATTTTCATATGAAAAATATCTCAATCAAACACGTTGTTATGCTTCCTTCGGACTCGTTTTTCAACGCCTAACAACGCATTCTGCTAAGAGATTTTTCGAATAAAAAATGATCAGTTGGTTATCCTCTATTTAGTCTGGAGTACTCGGGAGTACATAACAAAAAACGTAATGTGGGGTGTTTGTGTGTGTGTGTGTGTGTGGTTTTTTTTTGTTGTTGTTGTTTTTTTTTTTATTGTTGTTGATGCTATCAAGCAAAATGCAACGAGTTGTTTCTTAGAAATCATGGTATTCGGCTATCGACACTGCATGACCTAATTGGCATATGACCATATTTAACAGTAGATAACAAAATGTCAAGGGAAACCACAAACCCATGAACTATGTCGCTTCAAGTGGTTAACGCAAAGCTACAGTAAGTTTCTATATTTATATTTACTCTTACCACAAGATAAACTGATCTTTACAAAAATGAAAATCGACTAGCGAATATAACTCCTGATGATGTCACGATGACGTTTTTTTTTGTTTTGTTTTGTTTTTGTTTTGTTTTTTGTTTTGTTTTGTTTTTTTTTGTTTTTTTTTTTTTTGTTTTTAAATTAAAACTGAATCCTCGATTCCAACGGTTATATGCACCACGTGAAAGTCCAAAAGCCCAAATATCCATTGCAACCGTCTCAGCGTAATTAAAAAACAGTTTATAAAGGCTATAAATGAGAGGGAATAAAAACAATTAAAGAATGTGACATGAATAAACATCGATTTCTTTCTTTGAAGGCATTTTGTCGTAGCTACATCACGGGTAACTTATAGTAAGAATGTTTAAATCGCAAAATCAACGCCAATGTTCCACATAGATATCGACCAATGTTGGAGTTCAAAGTTCACTTCCGGTCTGATATATGATATGATTACTTTTTTTCTTAGATAGCTCCACTACTAAAAGTGGTAGTACTGGTTAGATATACCAGGAATCCATTGTTAGGCGCTCCAGCCGCCGAGATATGACTGAACTATTGTGAACCCCATTCAAACAAATAAAACAAACTAAACACCAGTGAGCTATTGACCAATTGTGGCTGTCAATCAAGGAATAAAGCGACCTATCAAATGATTTATTCAGCCCGGACCTGAGCTTTTCCACTCCAACGTTGATCCTCATTTTTCTTAACCTTTATTATTGGTTTTGCGACTTAAACGTCGTAACTGCAGCTTATTTAAGCTGTAGATACGACATTTAGGTCACCAACCAATCAATTTACTTTTTCGATACATACTACGGACCATACATTTTGCAAAATAACGCCGCTAATAATCGAAGCGGAACTTCCTACCGGTGTTAATGAGCGGGGCCTAGGGAGTCAGTGGGCGGTACCATCGATTGGTCAGTTGTAATAGCGTTGTTTGTCATGCGTCCGTCCGTGCAAGCGTGTGATCGTCCGACCGTAAGCTTTTACTTTTAAAATCTTCTCAGAAATTACTCCATAGATTTCAACAAAATTTAACATCAAAGATCATTGGGTGTCCCTTTAACAGGTCCATTCAAAGAATTTTTGTCGGATAATCAGCATGGCTTTAATGGACGGGGTTATTTTCGTTTATGATGTTTTGTAAGTCATGCCGAATAAAATCCTCTCCAAAAATGTGTAAAAATCAAAGGACTGAAAGCACAGAAAAGACTCATTTAGGGTTGGTAATTATTTGGAAAATTAAAAGTATAATCAATGCTGACTTAAAAGGGACAAGCAGGACTTCTAGATTAAGATCAAACTGCACATAGGTGCAGCCCGGTCTTTGTCTAGACCTCCTGCAAAAACAGGAAATTCAAGGGTCAGCTTGAATGAAATTTAGAATATCGTGAACGGTAGTATCGAAATACATAGAGGATAATCAACTGGTTATCTTTTATATGAAAAATCTCTGACGAGATTGCGTTGTTAGGCTTTGAAAAACGAGTCCGAAGGGCAAGTTTTTCTAATGCACAACAACGTATTCGTTTGAGAGATTTTTCGTTTAAAAAAAGAACTGGTTTTTATTCTATCATTCTATTCTATTTATTATATTCGAAACAGCTTTATATTTCAATTGTTACATATTTATTTCTATCATATTCGTCATCTTCTGCTCCTGGGAACCGTGCGCATTAATATCAACGAATTTTGTTTTTAATAATTTTTGTTCGCCAACTTGGATTGCCTTTCCAAGTGGACGAGGATTTAGAAGGATTTTTTTAGGGAAAATCCGTATTTAAAAGGCAACTCGAGATTTGCAGTGTCAGGGACGAAAATTATTTGGACGGAATATATAGTGTATCCAAGGGCGACAACCTTATCGTCGCCCTGAAGGCACAGGGATATTTCGAACATTCAAGACTTGGACTTGGGCAGAATCATATGATAGGTAATCTGTGACAATTTCCTGTTTTGATCGTACAAAACACAAGCTCATGCGGGTTAGGCTTGAGTGTCTGTTACTTTAACTGCAATATCATCAGTATTCGAGGTCAGATATAATTTTTGACGTTGCTCTGTTTGAGTCAATCAGTGATTAGATAGACATTCAGGTGCGTTATTGTTTAAAACCATTTGTTAATTCGCTCTCCTTCACATCGTTTGCCATTATTTCAACAGGATGTTGTGAAATAAGTAGTAAATGTTGTAAAAAAAAACTACCTACGGTTGATTTTTCTGAAGTGGGTGTAGTCGATAGCATTCTTTATTTTAGATGTAAAATTGGCAATCTTAGCTTTGAATATCAATCAGGAGCGACCCGGTCTTTTGGAAATAAAAGTAGTTCCCGATTTTCAGACCGAAATTTGACATCGTCACAAGTAATGATATCAAATTTCATTACACCGGAAATCCTAAGATTTCACCGCTAGGAATATAATAAAAAGGATTTCCGTTGAAGAATTGACTAATCGTGGCTGTCAATCATGGAATCAACCGACCAATCAAATCATTTATTCAAACCGGAACTGAGCTTTCAGCGCCGTCCCTTTTTTTCAATCTTTTTTGTAGGTTTGGCGACTTAAACATCGTAACTTCAGCTTATTCAAGCTGCTGTTATTTCGTTTAGGTCACCAACCAACCATTTTACTTTTTTGATACATGCAACTGTCTATAGATATTTCAAAATAACGTCGTCAAAAGTCGAAGCGGAACTTCCTGTGGGAATAAATGGGCGGGGCCAAGGGAGTCGATGGACGGGGCCAGCGATTGGTCAATATATCTAGATTTTACATTTATCGACGAATTTCTGGATCATCCCTCTTTCACTGTACATACTTTGAGTTGTTTTAAAAGCACGTCCTGTCACTGGACAAATCTTTGAAGTCTTAAAAGTATCGAAACTTGTCAGTCTGCATAGACTTTCCATGAACGTAACATTTTCGTTTCGCTGTGTCTTCTTAATTTTTGTAATGCTCATAAACCCTACTACATAATCATTCTTTGTAATATCACATCCGTTTGACCCTTGCCGCAACTTTAAGTGTTCTGAAATGTTTAAAATCTTTACCAAGCTGGTTCTTTTCGCATGAATCGAAAAACAAATGCTAAGAACAAATAACTTTACTAGCATTTTTCACGGTCATGGCCTAAGGATCTTAAAGCTTCTCTTGCGCAGTTTATGAAAGAGAATTTTTCCTCTCATTTTTCATATTTCAAGCTGTTATGCATTCAGACATTTGCAAAGTGATTATGCCGACTGTGCAATGAATATGATTTCAGAACTCAAAAAAGGAAAAGAAGCAAAAATATTAGACGTTACGAGACGACAGATAAGTCAGCGAAGTGAAACCCGAATTGAACCAGAATTCATCGGCTAAATTCGTTCTCTATTTAGCTATTGTATCTAAAATTGCCTTATTTGAAGTTTCCGTAGCGCATCAAATACGTCCTTAGAATCCGCGAACTTTACAGTCGTTATAAATATCACCCGAAGACTAACGACTATACTCGATAATTTCCGATGTTTCAAAATGAGCGTATGGAATATATCCCATTAAATTGAATTTTAGTAAATTTAGTACCTTCCTAACCAAGAAAGAACACTTACCGTGAAAATGACATTAATAACAATTGGAAAAGCAGATGGTTTTCTAATATAAAATTTTCATCAAAACCGTTCAAGAGCTGCTTTAATGTTAGTGTGAAAAGGGTTAAATATAAGATAATAAGATGAGGGCAATGGCTTCAGTTTTAAAAACACTCAACCGATTCAAGTATGAGGTCGGCCGACCGATATTCCGTCATAAGTAGAATCGTGTCGTCTCAAGAGTATGATTAAACATGGTATGCTCTTGACATTATGACTACATTTCGATGAATCAGTGCGAAGCAGCTGTAACTGCATATATGTTTATAGGCAGTTACAGCAGTTTCGCTCCTAACCCTCAATCTGTCGACAGCCAGACCGATCTCATATTTAGATTGCTTTCTTTCTGGTCAAATGCCCAATGTTCACTTGGTCTTAAATATTTGGTCTGTTCACGAATGAAATGTCGTTACTACAGCTTTATTAAATGTAGATTTTCTGAATCCAGAATGGTCATTCTACCTTATCATATATTGGAGAAAAACGATTATAATTGACCTCTGCTGGATCATTTCTGCTTATCAAATATTTCTTTTATGGAAACTCCCAGAGGTTCCCCTTTTTGCATAGCGGTACACTGAATAGTCTTGATATCGATATAGTGCTTTTTTGCGTTGTTATTCTAAAACCTCGTAACTACAGCTTTATTCGGGGTTTTAGAACGACAACGATGATTTAGAATATTCGCTTTTATTTTGAGTAAGAACGTTTATTTGGTTTGTTTAAATGGGGTTTAACGCCGCTTTTAACAATTTTCAGTCATACAGCGGCGGCTGGCGCACCTAACAATGGATTCCTGGTATATCTCGCATAAGAACTACCATTACATCCTTTTCTAGCCTCCAGCTGCTATCCAACTTAGGTTAAATATTATCTGTCCATTGGTGAGAGACAAATGTCTGAAATGATATGTGCTTCTATTTGTTTCTCACCAATGGGTAGATCATCGTTAAACAGTTAAACAAGTTGGGATAGCAGCTTGGAGCTAGAAAAAATTGTAAAGCTAGTACTTGTGCGAGATATACCAGAAACCAATTGTTAACCCTTCTCATGCTGAACCCGAAATATTCCTGTTTTGGCAGGATGTATAAACGAAGATCAGCCTGCACATAAGTCTGATCTTTGTCTACACCACCTGCTTAACCTTTTTCAGTCAGGGTTCTTTATGAAATTTTATTTTCAAAATACACGCATATCCACAAGTAGTATGTTCAGTGCTTTCAGCCCTTTGATTTTTTAATTCGACTTTTAAACGGATTTTATTCAGCATAACAAGGGTTAGTAAGACCGTGCCTAAGTAACACAAAGCTGTCAGGCAATATCGTCATTATTTCCCTTTATTTTAAGAGAAAGGTCTTTTCGCGCCAACCTCGCCAGATATGAAAGACAACTGATTTTCGCTGCTCGGAAATCGAACTCGCGAACTATTGATCTCAATAAGTTAAAAAAAAAGAAAAAAAGGTGCATCTTGTTTCTTATGTTTGTGTATACCAATAGTAGGTACTCTAGGTGAAAGACTGTGAGATTTGAATTAAAGCTATGGCAGGGTATTAAAGCTGATGTTATATTACTGGAATTTTTTACAAAAATCCATCAGCCTTAAAGGATATACACATCGGCCACATTTATTATGATTCAAAGACAGGTTGCATTCCTAGCCTCTATAGGTTCAAGAAACGAACTACTTAGAAGGCAGATTTATAAAATGACTCGGAAAGGGAAACTACGAGATTCACGTGTGGGTTATATAACCGTTGTATTATAGATAGTCACCGCTTTTAAAATGCTTTTGAAGTACAGCTCTCTGATTGGTCAAATTGCTATATTTGTGGTCTGACTTCTAGAATAAGGTAAAGTAATGATCCAAGTTCAAGCACCAGGGCTCATAATAAAATGGAGTGTTGACGATCTGAATCTCTTATTTCCAAACCAAACCTTATGTTGTGGGTACTTGCCTGAATAAATCTTCTTCACAATTTCAAAGAGCACCCAGGATAAGGGTGTTGTTGAATGAATAAGTGCATACTATATTTTGAAATAGAAATTGCATTGCCTATCTGGGACATTGTTGTATTCTGCTTGAGATAGCAGTAGTGCGACAGCAGTGTGCACGAATATTTTATTATGGAGATGTATTATTTTACAAGAACTTTAGGTTTTATTTTTATGCTTATACTGATAGCAGGTGATTATCGATTTTTTTCTTTTCTCTTTTCTGTTACGGGATAAATATGGGACCAATCGCTGGCCCTGTCACCCTACTCCATTTTCCACGCCAATCGACTCCAAAATAAGGTCCCGCTTCGATTTTAAACAGGATTATTTTGACAAGTGTATGGCGAGTGGCACGTAAAAGAAAGGGAGAATAGTTTAGAAAGCTGTAGTTACGACGTTTAAGTCGCCAAACTAACAAAAAAAGACTAATAACAATAGCTGCCAATGTTGGAGATCCAATCTTAATTCCGGGCTGAATGAAGGATTTGATTGGTCGATATACTCCTTGATTGACAGCCGCGATTGGTCAATCTAGACCAAAACCATATGATATATAACGTCCAAGCTGTGGTATAGATTTCCCCCACTTGGCGCCTGACAAGTAAGACGTCTTTTTCTGCAAGTCCAGAATTGAAATTACCTTGTCCACAAAAAATATTAGTGAAGGGTTAAACCCCCAAACGGGTATTAAGTAATTAAATGTACTCCAGCTATCGTCCTCATGGTAATCTGATGAGGCAAAAGAGGCCTTTTGTTGATATCTAGCAAAAGATCGGCGGAATCAAGAGGTATTTCTAGAATTCTCTGCATTCGGTTATCGACACTGCTTGACCCATTTGTTAAAAAGGGACAGCGTCCTGAATTGTTTCACATTAAGTGGTTAGCGCAAAACCATAATACGTGTCTATATTCATATATAGTCTTTACTGAATCGAAAATCGGCTAGTGAATTTACCTCTTGGTGACGTCACGATGACGTGTATTTGAAGGATTTCAAACTGCACCTCGTCACTGTCAAAATATTCATTTCAGTCCCGACGAAATCTTAAATTAGATAGACAGCCTTCGTAGGCCATTAAGGAAACACCCTTGTTTATTTTGAAAATCGATCTTTGATTTTCGCAAAACTTCAGTCCTGCTTTGACAATGCCTTTGGCAGGTGTATAGACTAATAGTAGCCTGCACAGACGCACAGACGTACACTCTGATCTAAGCTAACACTACCTGCTTATTGTTGTTGTTTGGGGAGAAATTTCTTAATAGAAGATCAATATAATAATGTCAAAGTTTTCTAATATAGTGAAAGGAGGAAAAACATTCAGCAGAACAAGAGTAAATTGAATTTCAAGTGTGACAGGAAAGCCTTCGCCACTATTTTTTTCTTGATTTCTTTATGTCTACACCAAATTAGACATGTCTTTTAAATCACCCTCATTTAGGGTTTTGTCTAGTTCTGTAAAAACGTATACAGTGACTTTATTCGGATTGACAGGTGGCTAGCCCGGGTAGTGATTCAGCTAGCCACGCCCAATGACTCCGCCAGGATGTTCCACTTTGATATCATAGAGCCTTATTTTGCAAAGTTTATGGCCATTACCATGCTAGAAAAATGCAAATCGTTGATTGGCGTCGTAACCACAGCTTGAATAAGCTTCACATAAATATTGGCATATGTCGGAGTTCAAAGTTCACTTCCAGTTTATGTGAATTATCTGACAATCGATTTTTTCATTGAAACCGGCAATCAGTCAGTTGACCAATCGCGGCTGTCAATCGAGGAATCAATCGACCAATCAAACCACTTACTTTGTTTGTTTGGTGACTTAAACGTAGTAACTACAGCCTATTCAAGCTATAGTTACGTCGTTTTCACGCCAACCAACCATTTTACTTTTTGTTACATGCTACTGGTGGAAAAAATGTGCAATATAACGCCGTGAAAAACCGAAGCGGAACTTCCTGTTAGAGTAAATTGGTGGGACCTAGGCTATCAGTTAGTGGGGTCAGCGATTGGTCAATTTCCAATTGACTCGTCTTAAATAATTTGACGATTGTTACATTTAGTTTTCTATTTTCATAATCTTTCTATAAGTCTTTCTCTCTCTCTTGGTTCATTTAATATAGCATGCCTTGGTAGATAACATGTACGGTAAAAATTAAAAACTAAAAAAAGATTTATCTTTAAAAGGTTGTCAAATAAGACTTGGCCTTTTTTTCAATGGTAAAGTAACTAGGTTTCACAGTGAAATTAACCAATCATGGCTGTCAATCAAAAAATCAATCGACCAATCAAATCATTGATTCAGACCGGGAGTAAACCTTGAGCTCCGTCACTATCGAGTTTTCATGATAAACATTTTTGTCGGTTTGGCGACTTAAGCTGCGTAACTGAATAAGCTGTAGCTACGACGTTTCGGTCACCAACCAACCGCTTTTGGTTACATGTACGAGCTTTAAATTTTGCAAAAAAAAAAAAAAAAAGAAAAACCGCCGTTAAATATCTAAGCGGAAATACCTATCGGAGTGAATGGCTGTGACCATAGGGAAATTATTATTAACCCTTTTCATCCAACATGGAATGATACGTTGAGGAAGCCCGGACGCGGGCCAGATGGAGCTTCTTTTTTGTTATTTTAACTTATTATTACTTTTTGAAATGTTCTCTAAAAGTAGTTTTCTTTTTAATTTTAGACTATTCAAAGAATTGTCGTAAAACATGTAGAACGAGGTGTGAATATTTAGAAAATAAAGTGGGATAAAATAGATTTGTTTGAATGGGGTTTAACGCCGCTTTCAACAATCTTCCAGTTATATCGCGGCGGCTGGAGCACCTAACAATGGAATCGTTGTATTTCTCACACCAGTACTACCATTACATCCTTTCCTAGCCTCCAGCTGCTATCCCACATAGATCTACGATTATCAACCCATTGGTGTGAGACAAATAGTCGGAAAGGATGAGTGCCACCGTCGGGAATCGAACCCGTTACCTCTAGATTGACAGTCCGACGTAGATGCAGTAATACTAGCATACTATTCATAAAAAACTGGTAGCTCGCTGTCTGTGAGAGTCTAGTATCGATAGATCTAGGGGCAGTAACCCAGTCAAACTATTCATTATGGAATACTTTCAGCATGTCAATATGCAACATTTATCAACTTGTACAGTACATGGGAACTGACAAAATTTAGGCATACACGCTGTTGAAAATCATTTGCACGCATAGAAAATACAGGTGAACTGACACAATGAAGACACGCGCGCTTAAATATAAACAATTGAACGCGTATATAATACAGGTTAACTGACTAAATTTAGATTGATTGATCGAGGTATAACGCCACTTTTAACAGTATTTCAGTTATATCGCGGCGGCTGGAGCACCGAGCACTGGATTCCTGGTATTTCTCACACCAGTACTACTACTACATCCTTTCCTAGCCTCCAGCTGGTATCCCACTTAGGTTTACGATTATCCAACCATTGGCGTGAGACAAATGTTGGAAAGGATATGTGCCGCCGCCGCGTATGGCACAAATAACATCCAATTACTGAAGATTTGGAGTATGCGACTCAATTTAGGCATGCGAGCTAAAATACTGAGCGCTCAATGGTATTAAGTGGGCGCGCTAGAATAAAACTACAAGTTAACTACCTAAAATGGACTGTTGATCTATTTAGTGCATCATATTATCTTTTATACTTTCAGACACGTTTGGACTCCGTTGTTATGACACTTCAGGGGGCAAAGTGCATGTAGTTGAATGTAAAGGCAGTTGTATATGGAGAAAAACTGGAGGTAAGACTTTCACTGCTCTCGGTTCTATAATTTTCAGACAACCTCCGTCTTCGTGTCTTAGACACGTTGAAGTTTCTTATAACGCGAAATCTAATATAAGGATCGCCGCTGTCTATCATCAATTCGATTGACCAATTATAACATCCGTTTAAAGCAGCCATAATTCAAATTATATTCTCAGCTATCAAAAACGGGCGTTCTGATTGGTCGAAAAAAAAAAAATCATTCATACCTCCATGAGCACGCAGCCTTTTTGTATACTTCCGCCTAAAATAGTTCCATACAAAAAGGATCAAAATGTGTAAAGCTTTTGCCTTTTTTGCTCTGTTCTATTAATTATAAGAAATGAAGAGAATAATTTTTGTTTTCACGGAGGTATGAACTGAAAAACCTAACTACACTGATTTATGAATACGCTAAGTGTGATTAGTTTTTGCGGTTTATACCTCAATGAAGAAAAATATATTCTCTTCATCTCTTGAGTGAATATTGAGGTCCAGCACATATGTTAAGTTTTTCGTCGATTTGGCGACTTAAACATTAGCTATCGTATCTGCCGCGACCTGGGACCGACCCCGGGACCTCATGATTGAGAGTCCTACGCACTTCATACTCCGCCATGACCGCGGCCACAGGGCGCTTTTTAGACGAGACAAGACGTTGAATTGGTTAAAACCGTATCGTATTGACTTTAAATCGATTAGGAAATGAGCTGTTAACTGTAAGATCGATCACTATCTAGTCCGATCCTTAAGAAAATAACTGGACTAGTGCATGATGTGTACCAAATTTACTTTTGACGCGGTAGGTCGAAGGCTCGAGTTACGGTGGGATCGGACTCACTGGGTAGCAACCGAATCGGTCGCTTGTTCAGCCGCCAGGTATTTACATGAATGGTTTCAGGTGGCACATCTCTGTCAGTCGCCCGGCAACAAGGAGAAGGAGTTCGGTAGGCGCTGTGAACACAAGGAGAAGTGTCTCATAGGTCAATATTGGCTGGTCTTTTAAATACAGGTGACACTATGATAAATAAAGCCTTTTTATTCCCAGGATCGATGCTCGCTCCCGTATATCGAATCAAGGATCTCTGGATACTGAAAACAACACTCTAACCCATAACCATAGATAATGTACCTGCTAAAGAGCTGATTTAGATTGGTTCGTTTAAACCTTTCCCTCATAATCCGGATTTTTGTCGATTTTTGTAACCCAAAAGACAAATATCTTACCTAATCTTGGACACCATGGCTCACTGACCTCAGACTAGCCCCGCCCACTGATCTCGGACTAGCTCCGCCCATCGATTTTAGACTAGTCATGTCTCAGACTAGCCTCGCCAATTGATCTCAGACTAGCCCTGACCACTGATCTCAGAGCAGCCCCGCCCACTGATCTCAAACTAGCACCGCCCATTGATCCCAGACTAGCCCTGCCCACTGATCTCAGACTAGGCACGCCCCTTGATCCCAGTTTAGCCCCGCCCACTTATCTTAGACTAGCCCTGCCCACTGATCTCAGACTAGGCACGCCCCTTGATCCCAGTTTAGCCTCGCCCATTGATCTCAGACTAGCCCCGCAAACTGATCTCAAACAAGCCCGAGACATTCATTCCTGGGGTTAACATTGCAGTTTCGGTCTAAATCACTTACTTGTTACCTGTTACCTGTCCTCTTCGGAGCGATGAAAGCCAATGTGGCTTGAAAGTTCTCCTTGATGTTATCACCAATTCTTTTCCGGTTCCGGATAAACACTATTCTAATAAATACCCTCTGTGTTAAAGCGTTTGTCCATCCAGCATTTTCCTAGTTTTGTTTTGAACACATTGTCACTGTCAACAATTTCCTCTCGAAGATTGTTCCAGTCATTTATGGCTCTCACGTGGAAATTGTTTAGCCTTGACGATTTGGTTACAGTTGGTTTGATTAGTCTAAAAATATGCCCTCTGGTAGTGTTGTCGTTGAATAATTGCAATACTTCAAAATAGAGTATTTACATTGGCCCAAATCGTATCACGTGATCAAATAAATTGCACTTTATACCTCGATAAAAGACAGAACTATTTTCGACAAAAATAGAAACAAAACAAGGTCAGGGATTTCCAAGAAATACCCAACTTGTTTTGTTATTATTTATAGTCATCACCCTTTGAATTTCGATTTCCTCGAATTCCTTTATACTTCCATAGATTTTCAATAAATAGATAAACAAATAGTGTCCTTATAACAATTATAATGTTCGTTTTAAACATGAATATTTTGAAAAACTCACCTTTATTAGCCGTACATCCGAGATGTCGAATCGGCTTCGCCACATCAGCATGCATCGTGTCCATGTGGTAGGTTTATATTTCTTGTCTATTACAAAGCATATATTCATAATTCTAACTGTTATCGACCCAGATATCATAATTTACAGAGTTTAAAGTTAGTATTTGCTCATAATGATTCCAAATAAATCCAACGAATGTTCGAATTTTCATTTCAAAAAACCCAAGCGACGAAATGAAATGTCCGCCGTTACAACGACTCGAGCGATAAACTGTGTCGATGTATCCATACGCCTGTCAAAGAAAAAGTAACTCCGCCCACAATCGTATATTTGTTTTTATTTCATCTCTCTATCCGTTTCGGATTTGAAAATAGACGTATTGCAATAAAATGGGCCGAGTGTATTTTTCACTGCGTTTATTGGAGTATAAAGTGCATTTGCCTTAGCACATGGCTTAAACATAACGCCCTACGGGTATTTTTCACTGCGCTTATTGGAGTATAAAGTGCAATTGCCTTAGCACATGGCTTAAACATAACGCCCTACGGGCGTTATTTGCCATGTGCTAAGGCAATTGCACTTTATACTCCAATAAACGCAGTGAAAAATACACTCATTCCTATAATGAGAAGAATGAATTTGTTACTTAGTCAACCGTTTGTGTGTGTGCGTGATAGCTTGTACGTTTGCCTTTTTTGTTGTGTTATTGTATTTACTGTTATTGCTTTTTTTGACTGCGACGATCTATTGATATAAGGGAAACTTGACGGATCGATCACTCCGCCAAGAGACTCATCTAGCCACCCTACTGAGGTCCGACAAGAAATTCTACTTAATAAACGGCGTTATTTGCAAAATTCATAGCCAGAAACGTGTAACAAAAAAAGGCTGAGCAATATGTATTTAACTGATGCATTCAGCTAGACGAAAACAGTACAGAAAACTTAAACCCTAATCTCGGTAAACCCTGATGGTTTATAAGTCTCACAATAGCTGAAAAACTTAAATTTCCACATTTGTTATTTTATATTTTGACCTGTTTTACTCTGATATTTAAAGTCTTTTGAAGACTGAAGTTCTTACAAAACCTTTGTGCATTTTACCACAGCTGCTTTCCATAACGGATGGCGCCATATTGGAATTTGTCACGTGAAGCTTTATCGAACACACGAGATTTGATCCGTACTACTGAACTATGAGTTCCTAAGGGACGTAATTCAAGGAATCCCGGCGTCGTGCTGATTCCAACATTGCGCATTACGGGTTGACTAGTTTAAACCCCAGGGGGGAATAATTGTTAAATATTTCTCTGTCGGGGGACGTCATTAGAGAGTGATTTATACATATGTATAAAACAAGGCTATTCCCGATGGCTGTACGCTAGAAAACTTAGGGGGGTGAATGAGAAACGAGATTCTCCGTTGCCTAAGAAAATGTGTCCAACACGCAAAAGGGTACGAAAAACAGCAATCCTGATCAGACTGCGTGAAACACGCAAGCTAACTAGGGTCGAAGCATTTCATAATCTAGTAGATTTTCTGAATTAAGAACTATCATTCCATCATATCATATGTCTGTTCAAAAAATTAGTATCTAATTGACCTCTGCTGGATTTCTATCAACAATAAAGGATCACTGGCCCCGTCAAGATTCCTCCAATCGGAAGTTTAATCAATTTTTATTTTATTTTCAGACAAAATTCGAGCTGGATGCTCTCCGATCCACGTAGCAACTGGGATCTACAAATATCCTGGCATTATTTATATCTTCTGCAATATTGACCTCTGTAATGGAATCGCTTAGAAGGGTCTCTAATCATTATTACAATTGATTTGAAATCTGTCTAAATATTCTCTACGACAATGAAAAATTAAAAAATAAACAAATAAATGAATGACAAAAATAGAAAATAAATACTTTTATTTTTCTCTTATTATTTTTCTTCTCATAATTTAGAATTAACTATCTCTCTAATTCACAAAAAATGAAGAAAGAAAATGTAAATGTTTTAAAACTTGTCAAAGTAACAACTGTTTTCGGACACTTACATACTACTAAACGACTGTTCTTGCAAACGAAAATGCTTAGTTTGTGACTTTTTTTAATTTTATTATATTCTTCGGTGTCAATATTTTTTCAAAGCCTTTAATTCCAAGGAGCGTAACAATTATCATGTTGTGACGTCATGAAACATTTTCCTATTTGTGAACTAAAATGTCGACCTAATATTATATCCGAATTGGAGAGGGAGGGAGAGAGACCCTGTGTACAGATAGAAGGCTTGTCAGAGCAAGTTGGCTAAATTCTCACGCTCACACAAAATCTTCAACGAGTGTTATTAACATCTTCATAGTTTTTTGCTTTTTCTATGATCATGTACATGTATAGATTATCGCCATTTAGGATACATTTGAAAAACATGACATGTATGATATTTGATTTGTTTGTTAGGGTCCTCTCGCTTTTTTAATTACAGTCGTTTCAACAAATTTAGCATTCATACACATAATTGATTAATCGCTGGGTCCGCCCACTTACTCAGTTGGCTTCGCCCTATGACTCCAAGTTCATAGCCAGTAGCATGTAATAAAAAATGAAATGGTTGGTTGGCGACTAAACATCGTAACTACAGCTTGAATAAGCTGTAGCTGCAGCGATTATGTCGCCAAGCCATCAAAATGTTTCACAAAATGGCAGCCAAAGTCGGAGTTCAAGTTTAATTCCGGGCTGAATGAATGGTTTGATTCTTTGATTGACAGCCGCGATTGGTCAATTCACAATTTACAATTCGCTTCACTTGGATATCCACACTGCCCATCACATGTATCTCCGTGGTGTTTTAAATAGAAATGTTTCTTGTCGCCGCATACTCTCTCCCAAGGCCTAATTGTGCAAGTAATGAACTTGCCACAATCGTACGGATGTTTTCCGTTGCACGGTATATCGATACCCGCGATTTCACAGTAATTTCCTGAAAGAGAGAGGAAAACATTAAAATACCAGTTGTAAATAGTGTTAACTGATAATAAGAGTATAATCTACGAGTCACTGATGTTCGGCTGCAGGATGCTGAATAGTGGATAAAAATAAAAATATGAAAATAAGAATAATTCTTACAAAATACATTTAAATTATCTCTTGATAGTATATGTTGTTCTTTTGATTGTGAGTACATATTCGATCGTTCAAATGAATGCCTTCAGAAATAGGACACATTGTGTAAAACATTGTCGTTGGTCGTGAAGGATGTCATAACTACAACTTTTAATCAAGCTGTAGTTACGACATCCTTCACGTTCAACGACGATACCAAAGTTTTTCCACGACAAAAAAAAATGACGAAGCCCCAAACGACGAGAAGGATGCATTATTCATCTCGTTAATTTTCCCGAAAGTGGCTAAAGAAGCAAATTTTTACGTGCCGAATATGTCTTAAAACTTACATTATTATCTTTGCACGATACATTCAGTCATTAAATGAGCTTTTCCATGACGTTTCCAGATGAGAAATCGCGTCGAAAATCAAGGAATCAGTCGACCAATCAAATCATTTATTTAGACTCGATGTGAACCAAAATCTCCAATACCGGTTAACAAAACAAAATGAAGTAATTTTGTTAGTTTTTTGGAGTTAAAGGACAGCTTAATCAAGCTGTAGCTACGACGTATAGGTCTCATACCAAACAAGTATATAATTCGTTACATGCAAATGGCCATACATTTTGAATAATATCTCCGTTCTAGATCGATTTGAACTTCCTGTTAGAGTCAGTTGGCTTAACTAGCGGAGTCGGTCGGCGGGGCCAACGGTCGGTCAGTAAATATAATAGGCTCGATAGTTAATCAAACCAGTCAGCATAAATTTTCACATAAAACATGATTCGTTATCAAGAAAAACCTACTAAATGACTTTACTTAAGGGCGTTCGAAAATCCGTTTGTTTGTGTTTTTTGTTTGATTTTTAAGGATTTGGTTAACATTGTGGAAAGGGAACTGTACAAAAAAATGTGCGAAGAAATTATTCAATTTAAAAGTCCAATAAAACTCACCATAAACTACTTTCAAAGAAAAAACGCAAATCCATCTTAACCCTTGTCTTGCTGTATTACCTTACTGAATTCCTGTAAAATCAAAGTACTGAAAGCACTGATAGAACTTGTTGTTCAAAAATAAATATTTCTTTTAGAAATTAGTTTCATAAACAACTCCAACAGTACAAGGAGGAAGTGTAGACCAAGATCAGACTGCACTTATGTCCAGGCTGATCTTTGTCTACATCTCCTGTCAAAACCGGAATATTCCGGGTTCAGCATGACAAGGGTTAAAAGCTTCAAGAGCATCGCCTACATAATTATGTCCGGAGCTCGGCTGTTAGGTCCTTGATTTGGAAAAAAATTATTCAGAGGGGTTTAATTTTAAAGAAAATGCATTTAGACTTATTGCCCTTGATTATATATATCGGTGTTTTGATAATGTAATAATTTGTATTTGTCATGCCTTTATTTCATTTTTGATCCGTAAAAAAAGTGCACAAAGTAAAGTTTTTGATTTCATACGATGAAGACATGTAATTCTGTTTATAAACAAATTTGCGTCATGAGTATTGATGAGGTCTCGCAAAAAAATGTCGCAATCTAGGTCAGTCTATGTGGTTTGTTTTATCCCGATTATTTTAGGACCAATGTAATTTAGAAAGCAGATTGTGTACATATGCATTTCCTCATTAATATGCATGCTTAAATAGGGGCGGAGCTTTCTCACCAACATTATCTTTACACACGATATAGAACTTTTATTGCGAATAAAGTTCTGTGTAATTTCGTCTTTGTTTATAAATGAGTTTTACACTATATAGTGATATAATAAAGAATATATTCCGGATCTCAAATGAATGTCTTCGATTTTATCCGAGATGTTACAAAATGTCAATATTTTTGCACGACGACACAGACGACGAAAACGACGTAGATGACGGGAAGCATATGGATGTACCTCGTTTGTTCCCTGAAAACAGCTGGGCCACAAATGAGATTAGAATTTATTGTGAAACAACTTACTAGGTATGACCAGTGCAGTGTAGAATTCCGACTGATGGAGTTGATCTTCATACTCAAAGCTGCACATATACTGGCTTCCATTGTCAGATGAAGAGAGAATTCCTTGTCTGAAAACCCGGGTTATGTAGTACGTGGTGCCTATTTCTAGTGTGTCGCTGGTCACATTTAACACTTCCTTTGGTATCGGCTGTTATATAACATTTAATAGTAATGAAAACACAGTCATTCTTATTTAACTGAACACACAACAATCATTGGGCGAAAGCAAGCGATAAATGTGGTTGAAGAGTCATTTTGCTAGTAAATGCTTTATAGGTTTGTATTTAGTAAGTTTTGCTTATTTTTTTCATCAATAACACAAATATGAACATACTTTTCTCCTCTAAAATCTTAATTCTATTCATATCTATCTACATTTTTTTAAATAAGGATCTCAAAATAATGATACTGTATATTGATTTGATGTAAATATTTTATTGTTGCCGTGCCTAAACACAGGTGATGATAAAGGAAGTTACATGTTAATCAAATATTTCTTCGGAAAAAATCCTTAAAATTTACTGTATAAAATAAGTCTAAACCTAAGTCAGTAAAGTTCGGCTCTTCATTGGGCCTCAAATCAATCTAAATCAAGTAATTGGTTCTGAAAAACATTAACGGTCCTTGGTAGGGTCACTGGACCTTGCTAATGGAAAACCGAATAGAACTTTTTTGTATATTGTCATTGTTTATCCCTTTATAGCGGCACTTTCACAGATTACAAAAGAAAACTTTTGTGTAACGGTTTTTAAATTCTTAACTGTTATACAATCACACATTCATAGGAAGATGATTAAGCTGATTTTATGAAAATAAATGTTCATAACTTAAAAAGCAAACATATTTGGCGTTACGAGACACCAAAAATCCAGCAAAGTACAACCCGAATGGAATCGAAATTTATCGAGTAAATACATTATATGTCCATTGCACAGTAAATTGTCTTATTTGTACTTTCCATGACGTATCAGTTACGTCATTAGCTTCCGCTAGCAATACAGTCGTTATCGACATAATCCGAAGACTAACGACCTGTCTCGATAAATTTCAATGTTTTAGATTCGGACATAGAGAATGTAGCATATTGAATTAGATTTACAGTGAATTTGGTAGGTTTAACACAAAGTAAGAATAATATCGTCAAAATGACATTAATAACTATTGGAAAAGAAGATGATTTTCCTATGTCAATTTTTCATGAAAATCTGTTCAAGAGTCGTTTGAAATATCATTGAAATCAAAACTAACTCTACCGTAGATCTCAATAGAATATGTCGTCGAGGTAAGTCAAGTCCAAACCGCAGTCCAAAAGTCTTTCCTTTAATAGTGTCTATGAAAAAGAAATCTAACCCTACACAGAGTAATTATAAACAAAATACTCGAAAAATAGCCAATGAAATCTTTTAAAGGCTCTTTAAGGGATTCATAATTATATTTTTCACAGATTTGTCAGGAGGTCAAATCCTTGTCAAATTCGCTGCACTTGTATAAAGGAATAAGTTATAAACAGTAGGCTAGCTTTTCATGATCAAGTATGTGATTCGAATCCAAAAAAAGGATAAAAAACCCATAACATACCAATGAAGATATGTCTTGTCACGAAACCCCGACACATAGAAAGAGGAGAGAGAGAGAGATGGGGGACAGAAAAGTAATTACAAGCACTCAAGGGACACAATTGCCAGGTTCGAATTTACATAAGGACAGAAGGCGTTGAAGCGGGATGTCATTTTCTCCGGTCAGAGCCCTTGCTGCACTAACAAGAATAATTACTTTTTAAGGTAGGATCTACGACCCTGAAGAAAAGTTAAGTTCGAGATTTTCCACTCGGGTGACGTTTCACTGGTGTAATAATTATGCAAAATAACTAAAGCCTATGATGTTAACACCTTTTCGTTACTGCTAAAACGACGTTACGTTTGGTATGAACTGAAGTGTATTGTTTGAATAACGCTTCAAGCCGTTGTACTAGGCTTTCAAGGTAAACATGTTGAAAAATAAATGAAACCGCCTCTCAAATAAGTTTATGACTGGACAAATATAATTAACTAAAATAGCCGTAACGTCTTTCGATCTTTTAAAATTAATGCAATATTTCAATCGATGGCCGCCAAAATAAACATTCCTGCACCTCTTTGACGAAACTCAACCTGATAGAAACATAACCAAGGATAATTACTCACAATGTAGAATTATGGTTCTTTTGTATGTAATTGTGATCATGACGTTTCTTTATCATAGCAATTATACTTTCAGGTATATGCTTTGGATAAAATTAAAGTCTCGAAAACAACTAAGGGCAATAACTCAGATAATATGTATGGCAGAGTTATGTTTCTTGGGCACTGTAATTACCCTTTGTGAAATATTTCTATGATCATACCTATTATAGCTACGGACAAAATTCAAGTCTGAAAACAATAAGGAGCAGTAACTCTAAAAGTTAGAATGGTAGAGTTATGGTTCTTAAGATCCATCTACATATAAAGTTTCATGATCAAACTTTTATACTTTCAGATATATGCTACAGACAAAATGAGAGTCTGAAAAAACAATAAGGAGCAAAACCTCAAAAAGTTAGAAAGGTAGAGTTATGGCTTGTGCTCTGCACTTCCCCCTGGAGGAATCTAGTCACATATAAAGTTTCATAATCATACTAATAACAATTTCTGGGATATGCAAATCTGAAACAAATCTGAAAAACAACAAACGGTAATATCAAAAAACTAAAAACAGTACAGTTATGTTTCTTATGCACTGCACTCCGTAATTATGCAACGAATTCAACCCCACAATTCAAGACAATCAGACATAAGGTTCCAGAATTATGCCCCGGACACAGAAATTGATGCCGCCCTCCTGCTTGGACGCTATGGTTGATACCGTTATACGACCGGCATATAAAAATGCAACGAATTAAAAGTTTTGGTCTGACCTAAGTAGTTTATCATATCCGGTAGCAAATAAAGTGGTTGGAATAGAAATCACTTGTATTTTAGATGAATCTTACTTTGTATTCATCAAAAACCCGTTGATAAAATGTCGGAAGAGGCCCACAACCTACGAATGCTTCACAACGGATTTCACTGTAGTAACTCTCAACAAGACCACCAAGTCCATTATGGTCTGCGCCAATTACCGGGCTTCTTGGGTAGCCTATAAAGGTGTAAAGCAAGAAAGGAAGAATAGAAATGCATAGGTACCAAGTAGGCTGTGAAGGTAAATTTGCTGACGCAATGCCTTTCTTTTTTGAAATAAGACGATATTCAAACAAACTCAACATACTTATTATTTCAAGTAATCAATTAAATCGATGAACAAGTTCTGAATGTAAACAAAACAAACATTCGCGTTCCTCTAAACGAAATTCATTTTACTGGACACAATTGTTCTTGCACCATTTCAAAATACATAAATGCAATGATTTTAACTGAATACTCTTTTAAAACTTTTAAAAGACGTACAAACCTCGATTACTGATTAAAACTTACTTTTCACGTCGAAAATCGTATCATAGGTAGTGTTTCCCAGTGTAATGATGTAGATTCCTGAATGATCGCAGTTTACGGGCGAAAACCCTATTCTTAGCAAGGAAACAGATGAACTAGTCGTCGCACTTATTTCTACATTGGACTCATTTTCAGTCAAATGACCGTAGGTCTGTAAGCATAGGATCCAACATCAATTATATGAATGAGTTGGTAGTAGTAAAATATGAATTAGAAGAAAGGAATTTCTTGAATAAATAATCAACCTACAATTCGCGTTTATATAACGTAAACTATGATCAATCTCCTCTGAATTTAATAAAATTATTATTGAACAAATATATATCAATGTCCATTTGTAGGCTTGATCTAATATGACTTATTTGGTGAATAATTCCCCGATAATCCGAAATAATAACAATAACTTCTATGTTTCGAAAAAATAAAAGAGATCTTAAAGAACCATTTATAAAATATGTGTACTTCAGACAGGATGGGAAGAGCGATTAATTATATAAGATGTATGTTTTTCTTCGAAGAATGAAAAGTATCAAAAAAAGTATTAATCTTACGACGATATCTGTGATCGGTGTGTTGTTAGCCAGGATAATATCAGAGTCGGTACCACGATGCATGACCGATACGACTGCATCTGTGGGTGTTACGCATTGAATGTATCCTTCTTTCCCAGCGTCAAACTCAAGACGGCATGGGCATTGTTGAGTAGCTGCTGTAATTTATTTTCAATGTTTGAATAGATAAACAAGGATAAAAGTCTTGCAAAAACACGTAGAAGAGGGGAAAACCCACATAATTTGGAGAAGTGCATAAAACTAAACACATGCAGGTATATTTTTTTTAAAACAGCATCCATAACCATTCATTTCCGTGCGCGAAAGAAAAAACTTAATGTGTGGGAATAATATTGTGAGATAAAGAAACATGTATCTATCTTTTTTTTCTATGCAATATCAGACCCATTTCAAATTCGAAAGTTGTCTTCAATATCTTTTGTTTGAACTTTTCTGTATATTTTTGTCTGGTAATAGTATTTATCAAAAGCTGATATAAAAGCGTATCAACTTAGAGATAGTGCATGGTTTAAATAGTGAATTTCGGGAAACACTCGTTATATCGCTTATCATCCTACTTACTAATATATAAAATGATTTGAAAAGCAATATCATCAGTTGATTAATGGGATATCGCTCTGATTCATTATACTGCAAAGGAGTCTATTTATAGAGCTTAAAATCGGCTAAACGTTTGTGTTAAAATGATAAATAGTTACTTCTATAAAAATTTAGAAGCTTGTCGAGTCCATTCAAACTAATGGTATCCATTGTCAACGATTTCCTATTGAATTTTAAATTAATATGTCTGAAAGTAAGGAATCAAAATAAACATTAAACCAAACCTTGGACCTCAGGACATCTCTTTCTAATTATTTACCGTTGTAAATCTTATGGATTTACGAGAGAGCTAAACTGATATTACTTTTGTCTACCGAGTTTTTGACGAGGCTTGATCACTTTTACAATAGATTAAAGGGACAACAATGAAAAGGAGTTTAATAACTTATTTGCGCTAGGATCTACGACTCGGAAGAAAACTTAACATTTTCCTTCAGTTGTGAGGTTACACTGGTGTAATGATTATGCAAATAAGCTAAAGCCTATGGTAACGCCTTTTCGATACTGTGAAAATGACGTCACGTGTTGTATGAAATGCAGTGTTATTTTTGAAGACTCGGCGACATTCGGTCCGGGTAAAATAATTCGACAAAGTGCAGCCATTTTATCAATCTTTCGCAAAAAATTATATCATATTGTTTATAACTTACCTCATTCGTGTTCTTAAAATTTCAAATACATTTAACTAGTAATCTTAAAAAGACATGAACTCTGCAAAGCCTCGTTTTAATCTTTTTGTAGATGGTTCGTTTAATAAAATTCGTATTTCATAGCCATGTATTTAAATACAAGAAGCATACATTAATTATCTATCATATAATGAAGTCATTTTAAGCATATCATTTCACAATAATAATGAAATTTATAATTTTTATCCAGCCATCCTTATCCATTTCTACTACGCTATGGTATAAAACAGTTTCTACTTACGGTTTATTTGAATGTTAACTTTATATGTCTCATTGTGTGTGACGTTGGTAAACGTTAAAACGTAGGTCCCAGTCGTTGAGCAGTTAACATTTTGTATAATTATATCAACCGATAAATTTGTTTGTTGTTGAGATATGGCTAACACCATTCCATTTACAGTAACATTTTGAAAGACCAATTGCAAAATGGTACCCTAGCCTACTTCAACCAAGTCGTGCCAACATTCTGAAGCGCTTATTAAATTTCCTCGATACGCAAAGATATGGCGAAGAGTATCTAATGGTCAAATATAACATAAAAACTGAATTTCCACGTTTTACATAAAAGACGTAATATAACTTTCTGAAGAGCTTATAGTAATTCCTCGATTTACGAATTAACTTACGCTATTTCGTTTTATCTGTCACATAATACCTACAAAACATCGATTAAAAATCCATGCCGTTAAGTTATCTATGGTATATTATTGGTTAAGCGAAACTTTTGTATAATACTAATCTCTTTCATAGCACTCGTAAATCAATTCTTTACAGCATTCAGCTGATATCGAATAGCTCCATATATCTTTTTAATCGTTAATCCTAAATGTGTGGTCTTTGTTTTTAATCCATCAAAACACCTTTCTCAACAAGACCTTCCCTTTTCAGAAACCATAGAAGAAGCTCACTAAGCATCGACGTCACATTTAATATACTACGAAATCACTGTTGCAAAAATATATTGAGTTTTAACCAGTATAATTCATCCTAGGTGAATATTCAACTTTGACCCTATTTCTTGTGTTGAACATGCCTTTCTTTTTTCAACAGCAATAGAGTTCTAATAATATCTTTATAAGTGTGTTTTCGCGTCAAGTAAGATTTGCTTGGATGTTAAAGCAAACAAATAAGACGAGTTGATTTGAAAGCAAAACACAATATCATTTTGCTCACTAAAGCTCCATCTTCAAGTATGTGCATCATCGACTTCTTTCTATGTGCTTGCACTGACATGGTCTTTGCGTCCTGAAGATCAAGTATTCAAGATGTGTTACCATAGCCACCGTAGTTTATGATGATTTCGGCATCGCAAGAATGGCAATCTGAAGGATAACAAGCGTAACGACGTGATAAATTGATGGCTATTGAAATGTCAAATACTGGCACCTGTTCGAAAAACAATTGTAATAAATCACGTTATCACAGTTCATTGACGTTTAGATGAAAACCGACAATCATCATTTCGATTATTAATTTTTTATAACTGGCATTCATCGTGGATATTTATGTTTATTCATCAATCTATGAATGACGACAGATAGTTTGATTCATCACAACAGCTAAAATTCAAATCTCGAAATAACGTGTTATACCAAGTTTGACCAGCTTTATATGAACTTCATCTACCATGCCAAAATGTCGTTTAATTTCAGCGTTGTTAATAGAAATATATATTTACTTTATTATAAGCACTTAGCCGCCATCGTAGCGCAGTCGGTAGCGCGTCAGAATCCTAATCTTCAATCATTGGTTGTCATGGGATCGATCCCTTGCGGCCGCACAAATCCTTTCCGACATTTGTCTCTCACCAATGGTAGGATAATCGTAAACCTAAAGTAGGATAGCAGCTGGAGGCTAGGAAAGGATGTAGTGGAAGTACTGGTGTGAGAAATATCAGGAATCCATTGTTAGGTGCTCCAGCCGCCACGATATGACTGAAATACTGTTTAAAATGGCTTTAAACCCCAATCAATCAACTATAAGCACTTAATCCATTCTGGAAAAAATGTATTTGAGATGTTTATGAAAGCCTTACCTGTACAGACACTTTCCTCAGAATCACACAGCCATTCTGAAAAGAAACAGTCTGTAAGTAAGACTAATTCTAAAATATTCTATGTATGAAAAATATAATCGGTTTAATAGATTACTTTCTAGAGTTTAAGAAAAAAATAAATTACTAGGTATTTGTGAAAACTACGTGGTTTAAGGCATTGAGATGCGTATTAACAAAACCATTTTCTTAATCTTCTTGTTTTCATTGCATGCTTAAACACTTATGTTGCTTCGATGAATTCGTGAATTTACTATGGCGATAAACCTTTTGGTATTGAATAGCAGTGAGGTAACCCAAAATATCTATTTCCTTAGAATTTTTCATACGTGGTAGGTTTAAGTTAGAATCAAATTATGTCCAAATAAGAGAGAGAGAAAAAACAACACTGCCACAGCAATGTGATTACACAGACCTCAATTATTTTGTTTATAACAGGTATGATTCTGAAACAGGACAAGACAACAAATATATTTTCGATAGCCCCTCGTAATTACGCAAAGACTTAAGAAATTTGTACCTTTAAAACAAGACAGCCAAATATAGAATATGAAAGACACCAATGCAGCGAATACCACGATAGCTACAATTAATCCGAATCGAATCAATAAACCTCGATTGTTTTCTTTTTCCACACTTCTGCATGTAAGGTAGCCATTCTTCTCTGGAGTCGCGGGCAGCCTTCTTATTGGAATTGGTTTTGCCTAGTATATGAAAGTAAAATGACGGGTCGCCGCTATCAATAAAAATCTATTAAGCAACCAGAACATTGATTTTAGCCTGACCTCATATCTTTACAAATTATGTCGTTTATTTTTCCGAATATACATTTAGAATGCCAATGGGCGTGAACAGCAATCCGTCAATTGTTTCTTGAATTGTACAAATATGTGACCGGAAATGTTTTAGAATTGAGATGGGATCGAAAAGAGTTCAAACACAATTCATGTTTCGAAGATTGATAGAATGATCATTCTAAGTAAAGGGACTGTTCCTAAACCAAAAAGCTTCTACCTCAATCAGACTGTGAATTATGCACAATTTGACCAGTGTCGATACACTTTACACTTCAAAGATGGTTCTTTTTTACTTTACTGCTAAATTAATCTTATTCGTAAAGCCCACAGCTTGTTTACGTGCGATTGTTCGATTAATATTACATATTCTCGTTGGTACATTTGTTTTACAGAGCTAAATATTTTTATTAAAAGTGAAAATTGTGCACTGTCATTTTCGATGTATTATACATTCATGGATTTCCGGTTTTCTGGCGCTTTATCGTCATTAGGATATATATTCCTGGAAATTAATATTCGATTTTTCCGTGATTAGAGTTGACAACAGAATAACTATTGATACAGTTGAAATTTACAAGTGCTTTTTTATCCATTTGTGTTAATTCGAAATGAAGATTTAAACGGATCTGTGTGGAATACGTTTGTCATCTAAATCATAATCTTACTTAAATGTTTTTTTTTGTATATTTTCTGAATGTCGAATAGCTGTAAACTTCGTATATGTAAAAACACAGATGACCCTTTTTTTTCAAAATTATATTTAACGAAATAACGGGATCGTCCCTTTTTATTAGCATGCAACAAGTTCAGAACATATTCAAATTCAATAATCGAACTATGAACCTTGTTATCACTAAAAAATTTTCATAAAACCACTTACCCTTTTTTCAAAGTCTAATTCCTCATGATCAAACTTATCGATTCTGTGATAAATACTCTCTTCCTGAAAGAAAGTATTATAAGAAATATGAATCTCACTTTTAAGTAGTGTTAAACCACCACATTTTCAGGTGCAATAGAGCTTAACGAAAGATTTAACGTAGTTAGTACATTACGGGGGCTGTATCCGTTTTCCTATGTTTTATGTCACAAGAAAACATTGTTTTCAGACTTATGAACGAATTACTTCCCTACAATTGCTAATATATCAGGTTTATTTGTGCTCCATTTAAAAAAAGAATTTTCAGAGACGGATTATGCTCCCCGAATGTAGCCCTGTCATGAAAAGTATAAAAAAAACCAGGGAAAGGGGACCAACAAACACAGATTCGGATATGGAAAGGGAATCATCAATTGAGATTGGACTGATATATGATTAACCCTATAATGCAAAGATCTTAGGCAATCGAGTCCGCAGTCTTTGATCAGCACATTATGGTAAAATAACCGCATACAATAAGTCATGTGAAGTGTTTCCGGACAATACATAATACGATCATTTCTGTAGTCTACAATCTCTTTTCGCTTTATTTTATAATTAAACATAAGATTCATTTAGAAGCTTTTATTCTGTTTTATTGAGTCTCTGAAATACTAGGCATGTGTCTTCCTTGTTGCAGAAGCGATTTCACCTATCATTATGAATGGCTTAGTTCTTAGTTCTTGTATGAAAATTGTACGATTCGTAGAGATTTGTTGCAGCTATTCCACAAATAATACTAAGACAAAACAGCATCTCACACGATTTCCATATTAACAGATTAAATTATGGATACTGTCGTGGGAAAAGAGGTCATCTTAAAAATAAGATAAAATCAATCCTCATCAAACTGCTGCGCATTCTGATCCGAGTTCAAAATTTGCCTTTGTGGGATTTTCATTCTACCCTTCACATGAGTGATTGAATTGGAATTCGACCAATTTCAAACAAAGGGTAGCCGATGACCATTTGCAAAAGAAAATCCCCAAATCATTCGCTATTTATAGAGCAATTAGTCAAGACCCTGGCCACACAGTGTAGATACACAGGTTTATATTATCCACCCATTGGTAAGAGACAAATGCCGGAAAGGATATATGCCGCCGCCGAGGATCGAACCCATGACATCCAATGATTACAAAAAAGTCGAGTAAGCAATGTAAATATTCAAGTATCTCAACTGAAACATCGAAAAAGTACTCTTAATTGATATCTGATATTAATTCAAATGATACTAACACTTTTGTTCCCGATAATTATACGGCAGCGACCATTTTGTCCCGTCACGGATCAACTAGCATTCTTGGTTGTATATCCGATCTCCACACCCATTAAAAATATTCCAGGATAAATATTCCTACTCAGCAGCACTAATATCAGTACAAGGGTAATTCTATTTTAGATGAATATTTCATGTCCAAAGCTTCCTTCGGTTAAATGAGGAATGGAATTTCCCCCGAACAATCTAAAACTCTAGATAACAAACCAAGTTTCTAATATAATATTGTGTTGACCAAAAATATTACGCTCGTTCGACTATTTCCCTTTTCCCTAAGAAATCGTCAACTCCATCACATTTGTTTTTATATTTTGATGTTTTAGGGTTACCAGTGGCTTTCGATGACGGCATTCTTCTTTAAATGTCTCCCACCAATTGCTGGATAACCATAAACCTAAGTGGGATGAGCATCTAGAGCCTCGTAAAAAATGTAGTTGTAGTACCGGTGTGAGAAATACCAGGAATCCGTGGTTACGTGCTCCAGCGGCCACGATATCACTAAAATACTGTTACAAATGGCGTTAAATCTCCATTCAATCATTTATTCAACTTTGTTTTGCATCAAAAGAGTATTTCATAAAGAAATTTAAAAAGGTTATGACATGGACATTTTTCCTTGACCAAGTACATAAATGGGGGGGGGGATATTTTGTGTCAAACCATGTTGCTGATGTTTAATCTTAATTGCATATAAGTTGTATGCAACAACCAAATCATTTTTGAAAACTGGCAAACGAAACGTACGTTTAAAAAGAAATGGCACATAAATGACACCTATATTCTCAGGTGAAGTTTTGAATCTTGGAACACTTATATCGTTCTTGTATCACAAACGCCGAGCCAAACCAAAAATTAATATACATTCGAGCCTATCTATACGGATGTCATTAAAGCGGATTATTCGCAATCCGGAAATATTTGATGGGAACGGATTTTCTGTTCATAACTTGTGCATTATAATCCGGAAATTCTCGTTCCGGAACCGGACAGAAATGATCGGGAACGAAATATTAAAGATCTGAATAAATATGATTCAGTTATCCGGATCAAGGTGTTACTTTCCGAACTTTTTGTTTTGATTGGACCATTGACACGTGTGAATGAACAAAGTTATCGTCTTGTCAAAGTTTATAGCAGACATCCACACCTTTTACCCGGAATGCGTGTCGAGGTGATGACCTGACAATTTATATTCTGTACAAGTCTGTCGATACCTATAGTGCTTTTCATTTAATTTTGATCTTCCAGTGTCACTTTTCTTTCTTTTTTTTCAGAAAATTTAAACCAGCACTCTATCGGGCCGCTCTAGAAGATGTCACCACTTGTTTCCTTACAATTTGTCATTAACAAGTTAATACCCTGTGCTCGAAAGTTCACCCGTTGCGATAAAACGGCTCATTTTTGGGAAAAAAAGCTCGTTACCTGACAACCGAAAATTAATCCAAAGCTTAATCAAACGAACGAGATAAATGAATGTTTTAAGTTATATGATGTTAAGTATATTTGGTGCAGTTTATTTTACTATGGGGAGGAAAAGTGATCAAAGGAGCCGCCGCAAGATGTTTGGCTACTTTTTTTTTGGAGGGGGGGGGTCCGGAGTCGGACTTGACACGTGCCAGACGCGCTCCCTGTGAGATTTTTACCCTTATCATTATTTAGATGAATTAACAACCGTCAGACGAATATAATTTACAAAAAATGATTTTTTTTTCGCACAGTAGGTAGGCAATTTCTTTTGAAATCGAATGCGAAAACGAGCCACGACTTTTAATTCATTGTCCGATTTAGTATAGTGTTCAAGTATCTACCTTTATTCTTATTTCAAGCATCTTTTGGTTGATAATAAGATTATTTTGAAAATAAGATTAATATGGAACAGTCTAAAAATATCATCTGGCTCAATTGAGAGAATTTTCTATGACGAGGATTTCCCAACCTCAAAAAATAACATCGATACCTTTAGACAGTACCATATTAATCTCAATTTCCAGTCATACTAATGCCCCAAAAATGATTCTTACCACGTTTCGATATATTGATGTTATTTTAACATTTCTAGTTCAGTATTTATACTTCAATAATGGGATGTCATGGGTTCTTTCCCCTGCGGCAGCACATATCCTCTACGACATTTGTCTCTCACCAATGGGTGGATAATCGTATACCTAAGCAGCTGGAGTCTAGGAAATGATGTAGTGGTAGAACAGTTGTAGGAAATATTAGGAATCCATTGTTCGGTGCTCCAGCCACCGCGATATGACTGAAATACGTTTAAAAATGTGTTAAACCCCATTCAATCAATAAATCAACATTATCTATGAAACTGCAGGGGCAGCACAAGTCTTAATCGAATTATCCTTTTTCGAATAACAACAAATTCAATTATCTTTTGTAAATAATTGATTGATTGATGATGGATTCCTGGTGTTTTTCACACAAGAACTACCACTACATTCTTTTCTAGCCTCCAGCTGCTATCCCACTTAGGTTTACGATTATTCAACAATTGTTGAGAGACTTAAGTCGGAAAGAATATGTGCCACCGCCGGGGATCAAACCAATGTAAAAGGTTAGTATTCAATAACAAGAACTGAAGGAGCAAATAGTTGCGTTTGTTAAAAGTAATCAATTTTTTATCTGTTCCATCAAAGTTAAAGGTGAGAAAATCTACATAGAAAAAGGTCGGAATAAAACAATGAAGGGTTCTTGAACCTAAAGTTCAAGACCGTTCATTGTCTGTACTGTAGTTAGTTGACTGTAAATGTTCCTGAACTCTGAATCTTGAACACTGGTCCAAGAGCTTTCAGGTTCTTGATATTAATTTGTTTGAACCAGTAAAATGTTCTAGTTTCGTGGTTCTTCAACTAATAAAACTGTTCAAAAATTTTCAAAGTTATTATAGTTATACATAAACTAATAATAATGAGGATCATAATAATGATACAGATATGATTGGTTAGCTCTTATCTTGCCTAATGCCGTGTTAGTTTGGTACCAGATGCGACTGATTTGATCTTAGTTTTGTCTATCAAGATTTTTTTATTCTATGTTTAATACCCAAACAAAAATGACATAAACAGAACAATTGTGTACGCCTGTGCTTTAAACATCCTCCTCAAACACGTTAATTCGTCTCTTATCGGAAGTATGTGTGTCATCAAAAACCACAATCTTCATCCAGGTATGAAACCGAAAACCTAGTCGCCTTTCCGTATTAGTCCGCCTCAAACAGTGTGATTAAGGTTTGGTTTTAAGTGTATTTTTTATCTTCTGCTTTTACGATTTTATGTACTTTTAACTTTATTTCAGTTTTTTTTAAATGTTGTGTAGGAAGGGAATACTCAAGATCTTACCTTCATTCTTGATACATGCGAACTGCATTTTGACGGATCTGTGCACCAGTTCTCGCTCATGTCTGTTGCTTTGTTTATGTTGTTGTCGTATCTCTAGTGAATACAAACATGCTCAATACTTTGGAGTATGATATTTAAATATCTTAGTCGAGACATTCCTGATATATAAGAAATATACTATTATAGTTTTGATACAGCAAGAGAAAAATTGGACGAGATGGAAGGTCAAGTGAAAAATGAAATTTTCCTTAGCGGCTAGGTTATGTATCACTACTACATCATAATATTCATATGTTGATTTTAAGAAATCAACGAATATCTATTTCAAAAAAGAAAATATTCACGAGCAAAAGAATAATAACTCTATGGTTCTCTATGAGTTATTGTCTTTTTTCAGACTTAAATTTTGTCCATAGCTGAAGGTATAATCGGTATGATCAGGATTATTTTATTAGTGGATAGATCTCAATTAGGAGAAGTGCAGTGCACGAGAACAAAAACTCTACCGAACTATTTTTAGCTATTGCTCTTTGTTTATTTTTATCTTTTTTTTATACCTCAATTTTGTTAATTGTAAACAAGTAGCCACGGCCATGGATATATAGTTTAAACCAAGTATAAATTACAAGAGATGTAAAATTTCAAAATTTAATATCAAATGAGCAGAAAATAGACTTAAAGCATAAAAAATTAAACATACATCTTAAACCTCTTATTTAAAAAATTTGTTGACCATGGTTTTTAATGTTGTACTTACGGTACCTGATCCTTTATGACTGGCATAGCCGGACGAATCACTGGTCTCCATTTTCTTCAAATAAAACATGAAATATTCGATTTGTTGAAAGACACAGTAAAAAATAAATAAAACATTAATAGTATTTCAGTCAAATAGCGGCGGCTAGACGCATAACCGTCTATTCCTAGTTTTTCTCATACCAGTACTACCACTACATCCAGCTGCTCATCCCACCGTAAGGGGTAATGGGATTTAAAAGGAACTAAATGAGACAAATAGTTGAAAAGCGATCGGATCCAACAGAAGACAATTGAATATCGAAAAGGAGAGTAAAAACACAAAGTAAGATAGAATTCTAAATTAGGACATTCTGCCAAGAGCAAAACGTTTCGACTCTGGTTAGTATGCGCAAACTAGACAGACTGATCGTGTTAAGTACTTTTTATTCTTCCAAAAAGGCCTTTTTTCGACTCGCAGGTAACGATTATTTTCAATAAATATTAATAAAAAAATGATCAAATCGTATAAGAATACAATTTGAAAAAAAAACTAAATTCAAAAAGATTGCATATCAGTCCTTTTAGTGCATTGTTAACATAATGCAGTAAATGATTGTGAAAACTAAATAGATTTGTATGGGATGTGATGCATGAAATAGAAAATGTAATACGATAACCTTATAACAGCATGATATTGATGGTACTCTTAATGTCGTGCATATCCGTGACTGTTTCAATATTACTTCAACTAACTTTTTCGTGATCTAAAAAGATAATGGAAATAGATACTTACGCTTTCGCAGTCGCCGATTTACTGCAGATCTGAAACAGGTGATATCAGTGATTTATTACAAATAAGGAAGTACTTGATCATAATCCAATCATTAAACTGCATTGGTATGGGAATTGTACATGTCAACATGTCAAATCGATCGTTTTACAGGTTTTCGTTTAATACAGGATCAAATCATATTGGTAAATGGACATGACATATTGATAGTCATATTCCAGGCTGAAATAATTGATGTCACCCGTGCCACAGGCGAAGTTTGACATAGTTTTTTCAAGCCGGGAATAAATTGCTATTTACCCCGACGAAGAAGCCGTGAAACGTGTTTATAATACTACATCGTCTGGAACTAAATTTTCATCGTATTTTCCATACAGGGTTTCGATAGATATCTATTCAAACCCAATACCCATTACCTCTAAGGCACCTTTTATTAAAGAATGTTACATAATATATTCCACGAACTAGGTTGTCAGTTTCGGGTATGCAGGACTCCTCGATTTTATATTGATCATAGATTGTTAATCGAATTAAAGGTGATCATTTCTAATTGTGTTCAAAAGTTAAATGCACTTAAGGATTTATTTAAATTATGTTTGCCAAGGCAAATGTATATTTATAAAATCGATTGAGCTGTGGAGCCACATTGGAGATCATCACTCCCTGAAGTTCATGGGTGAGCACTCACTTAACTATCGAGAAGCTTTGGTCCAAATCCCAGCAGAGAGGGTATTACAAGTGTGACGATCAACAAGATTTACATTACAAAGATGATTTAGATTTAAAGTCAGACAGGCAGAATTTTAAGGCGATCTATGCAAATTGCTATTGTAAACAAAACATGATCTTTGTAACATTTGGGGAAATACGTGTTAACTTACCGTAGTTCAGTGTTTATGATTTTATGTCAGGTGTTTAGTAACCAACCAAATTGCGACATTTTTCTTTGCGGTATAATGATATATATTGTACTTAAGTGAAAACAATTGTTATGAATAAAGTTATCGCGCTTTACTCCCAAACATGAAGCATTAGCTCTAATCCTAGTTTGGCCAACATTCCCTTTCATATTTGACAAACGTTATTGAAACGGCGTTTGTGCCCGATTAATCGGCAAGGGAAAAGTGGTGCGCGTTAGTTTGAAGAGCAGCTGGCATTTTTGATTGGATTCTGTGGTTGTACTAGTGTGGAAATTGGAAGGAAGCCGTGATAAGTTTCACCAGCCATCGATCCCCTGTGAAGCGGTTTGGATAGCGTGATTTGGATGGCGTGATTTGGATGGCGTTCACAAAAACATGAGCCCAAGTCTGGTCTTAATACACTTTATACATTAATCATCTTGTTCCGACACAACTAGCTCCTTAACGATCCTAAAGAAAATACTTTTGAAGAACATTGTGGAAAATTGGGGAAAATACTTATTGTTTGTTCGTTAATAACAGCTTTGTTCCAGCCCAAATACCCGTCTAAACACGTTTCTTCTTGTAATTGGTATAAACAAGAAGCAGTCAATCTCTTTCTTTTTGCATAAACTACCTCTGATTGAACTCTGTTTTTTGAATATTAGATTAATGGAGATCTCTGATTGACATGTAGCTCCTGTCGGTTCACATATAAAGAATGCAAACTTTCACATTAGTCAGATAGCAGACGTCGACCGGGAGAGTTATTTTCTCCACTGGCTTGCATAATTCACTTGTGTGATATGTCAAATAGTGATCTACCGGCAACCAATGCAAAACTATCGCTCATATTTCAAAGTAAAAATGAAGTAAAGTATATGTACAAATCATTGTTTTAATGGGATTTTACACCGTTTTGAACAATATGTCAGTAATATAACGGCGAAGTCCATTTGTTTATATGCATCCTAAGAATTACCAGTGCACGTCTGGGGCTATGAATGCCATGAAGAATAAATATGTCTGGCGCGCCTGGGACTCGAACCTGCAACCCTTCACTTCACCAAGCTCACATTTTAAACGACTGAGTCACACAGGTCACCCTGCTAAGACCAACCGAACGTGTTTAAGACATATTGTCATGTCTTTGTATATTAATAAGACGTACTGTTACATTATTTTGTGATCTCATCGAGGATGAACACGTCGTAAATCAAAGATTATTCCAGTGCTCTTCAGATTTATTTGGCACTCTTTACAGCATTAAATCAACGTTCAAATGATCTCTTTATAGACGTGGGTTGTATTTTAGTGATAATTGTAATATTCAAGTAGAGCATGTTTCATTTTTTTACTTTTCAAAAGCAGTTTGAATAAATATTCTCGATATTTACCTTATCTTGAGCATTGATTGCCATATTTATGACTGAGTTTAAAGCAGAAGAAATATATAGGACCTGTCATGAATTTTTCTGTAAGACAAGCTAGTGCTTCACGTATCTATACAATGTGATTTTTTTTTATTCGATTCAAACCTCCATGAAAACAAAAATATTTTCTTCGTCTCTTAAAGTATATATTCAAAATATAGGTGACTTCTTCGTTGACTCTGAACATATGTCTTGCTAAATTAAACTGTTCCTGAGTGACAACCGTAGACAAACTGACATGTTTGGAGTTCCACGATCTGTCAATTGGCCAATCGCTACTGTTAATCAAAGAAGTAATCGACAAACCAATTAAATCATTATATTGGCCAATATTTTCTTTTGTTTCTATCATTGAAGCTGTAGTCACGACGTTTAGGTCGCTACAAAATATTTCTTACTTTTATTTCATATTAACGGATAATAAATCTTGCAACGCCGCTTAATATCTGAATAAAAGAGCGAACCGTCAATTATTTGTTTATTGCAATAAGATAAAATACTGAACACACACACAAACATACATATATAGATATATATATATATGTGTGTGTGTGCGTGTGTGTATATATATTTATGCGTGAGTGTATTATATGAGTTGAATATATGCGTGGAAAAACGTTCTATATCCATTAATTTTATTTTTTCCAAGGCTCGAAAGTTTCCCCGCACGCAAATTTCGTGGAGTCTAGACAGTCCCTTTTCGTTTGCGGGTCACATTTAATTAAGGATTACGTAGGCTTTGGTCACACTTGTGTCGGGTGATTATGTAAGTACAAATGCAAGGCCTTATATCCTGATTCTAATAAAAACTATCTTTTTCACCAATTGCATATTGCTTTAAGAAATTATTTATAGTGCTGATTAGTATTGTGCTGGTCTAAAAGAAACATAACTATTGTATAGGTAAATGATTTTGAACAAATTGTAGATGATCCAAAATATTTGGAACTCATAGCGAACAATGTTCTGATATTTTCCCCACAGAACTGTACAACTGGAAATTTCAACATTCATGGCAACAGCAACATCCCTCTATTATTCACTGACAAGCTATTACAGTGCTGACATCACTTTGATTCGTATGTACGTTTTTGTTGTTTAATTCAGCCAGATGTCTCTCCGTTAAAAATGGATAAATCCATGTAGCTCCTTCCGTTCATGCCTGTGGGATAATTCGACCCTAGCATATGAAAGATGTTCAGAGTTTGTTAGAAATAGCTTTCAGCTATGAAAGGAATTAAAGTCGTCGTGATATTACAGATAAAGTGTTAATTTGTGAAAATGCAAAAGAATAGTCTTTACGTTTCGTACCAAAGATACAAAACACAAAATCCATATTGCCTATACCAGACGGTGGCTTTAATATTGGAGACAAACCAAGATACAAATAAGGTTGGCATAAGGCGAAGGTTGTTAGTTTAATATCATACTTGTTCATATCCGTTAATTCTGCATCACACAAAAATGTTCATTTTTTACAGAAATCGTATTACATAAAAAAACGATTTATTTAAGTGAACTGGCTACAGAACGTGACGCGTTCGCCCAGGAAAAAATATAGGTAAAAAACTTATCTCTTTTTTGGAGGGGGTGTTATCTGTCAGCCCTAGCATTCTGTCAGTGCTAAAACCCAGCTATACAATTCCTCTGAACCTGTCTCGAGAAACAGTAGCACGGAACAACCACACAAAGCGCAAACATTGTTATCTTAAGACATACGAAATCTCTATAACACCAAGTTTTATTAGATGAATAACCAAAACATATCATATGGAGTCCTGTAAGAACTTTTATATCAGTACAAGCACTGAAAGAGGTATTTAATACAATGTTCTTTTTTTAAATCAATGTGTTTCTCTGTGCGTCTTCTGGTTGAATGACTAATCCAACTATATTCTCAAATCAAAAAATGTTCAGTACTCCTCAAAACCCCATGAAAATCCTGACCAATAACTAATTTTTAACAAGATGACCATGATGGTCCTAAATCGCTCCCCTGAGTATGATGGTTCATGGCTTTATGATATAAACAATATAGCAAAGCCCTCTGTCGAAGATGTTTGTGTATTGATCACCATTAAGCGCTAATTTGCTTCACATGGTAATGCTTTGAAGTATAGACATCAATACATACCAAAGATCAAAGCTCTAGGCCTAATGGTTTAGGAGAATAAGGTTTTCAAATATATCATTCTTTATTCCTATCTAAAATGAGGGATCGCACAGAAAAAGGCTAATTTTAAGAATAAGGTAATTCTTTGAAGCATTTTGGTAGAGGTTCAGTAGCTAATGTAAAGCTGTAAGCCGAACCGTTTGGGAGAAGAAGGTTTTCTAAGATTTCCTTGTTTATTCCTTTGCAATATCAGGGATCGAACGGATCGAACGGAAAAGGACTAATTTTCAGAATACGGTAATTTTTTTATGTATTTTAGTAGAGGGTAAATAGGTTATGGTACAAACCAAATACAAAAGCTCTAGGCCTTATCTTTTGGGAGAAGAAAATTTCCTTCATCTTTTGTTAAATTAGGAATAACACAGAAAAGGCTAATTTTCAGAATACGGTAATTCTTTGTAGTATTTTCGTAGAGGGACAATAGATGATCATACATACCACATATACAAAGCACTATGCCTTATGGTTTTGGAAGAAGATTTTCAAAGATTTCCTTCTTTATTCTTTTGTGAAAACAGGGGTCGCACAGAAAAGAGCTAATATTCAAAATACGGTAATTCTTTGAATTATTTTGGAAGACGATCAGTAAGTGTTGATACATTAAAAATATAAAAGCTCTAGGCCTTATCGTTTGGGAGAAGAGAATTTTCAAAGATTTCCTTCATTATTCTTTTGTTAAATCAGGAATTACACAGAAAAAGGCTAATTTTCAGAATACGGTAATTTTTTGAAGTATTTTCGTAGAGAGTCAGTAGATGATCATACATACCACATATACAAGCACTAGGCCCTATGGTTTGGAAGAAGATTTTCAAAGATTTCCTTCTTATTCTTTTGTGAAAACAGGGACCGCACAGAAAAGTGCTAATATTCAAAATGCGGTAATTCTTTGAATTATTTTGGAAAACGATCAGTAGGTGATGATACATTAAAAATATAAAAGCTCTAGGTCTTATCGTTTGGGAGAAGAGAATTTTCAAAGATTTCCTTCATTATTCTTTTGTTAAATCAGGAATTACACAGAAAAAGGCCAATTTTCAGAGTACGATTTTTTTTTGGAGTATTGCAGTATTGCGGTAGAGGGCAATATGTGATGATATGTACCAAATATCAAAGCTCTTGGCCTATAGGTTTAGGAGGAGAAGATTTTCAAAGATTTCCTCTGTAAAATCAGCGATCGCTTAGAAAAGGGTTAATTTTTAGAGTAGAGTAATTCTTTTATGTATTTTGGTAGAGGGTCAATAGTTGATGATATGTACCAAATATCAAAGTTCTAGGCCTTATGGTTTAGGAGGAGAAGATTTTTTAATAATTGTTTACGGACGGACAAACGGACGGACCGACGGGTTGACAGATAGATAGACGGACGCCGGACAATTACCTAACACAATAGCTCACCTTGATGTACGCGTATAATAATACTAACTCTTTGTAATACGTTACGCTCTAGACAAATATTTCACGCTATACTAACGAAACGCCTGAAATAGATAGTCTTAACTACGCGTCATATCACCAAATCCACACTGCCTATACAGGACGGCGTCTTTAGATAACATAATGAGCGTGCTGGAAGACAAGTGAAACAGAGTGCTTATCTGTAAAGAGCAAGTAATTTTGTTTCACCCAATCTCGTCTCCAAGGAGTCAGCCTCGTAATCCACTTTACTTTTACCTTCCAGCGTCTGTGTCTTTTCCAACAGCTTTCATTTACGTTAGCGTTTGCAGCTATAGTTGCACACAAATCTGTAAGGTCACTTTTCCTGTGTTTCCGATGCCACAATTATTCCATGCATCTTTGAAGAGAATCCGATAAAATTGTGGACTTTATTGTGACAACGAGGATATTTCAATCAATTTTTCATAAGGCATCTTTTCTCGTGATACTTTAGTGACCTTATCAATTTTCAAAAGAATCAGTTCTTAGGACCATATAATCTGTGAGAATTTGAAGTGAATTCGACGAAAACTGAGGACTGCCTTGTTATAACAAAGATTTTGAAATAAGATTTTCATAAGCCCCCTTTTTAGGTGACTGATTGTACCCGATTTCAAAAAGAAACATCTCTATGAAGATACAATAATTCTGTGAAAGTCTGAAGTGAATCCGAAGTCATCGGGGGAAATCATTGTGTTAGCTAGAATATTTAAATAAATTTTTCATAAAGCTCCTTTCATGTGATACTTGAAGGATCTTATCCAATGTCGAAATCAACGATCGTAATAGTGGTAAAATGAATCTGTAGACTTTATTGTTTTAATGAGGATTTTTAATAAGTTTTCATACGTCCCTTTTCCCCGTGATACTTTACAGAAAATCAAATTTCAAAAGGAACAGTTCTTATGTATGTACAATCATTCTGTAACAGTTTAATGATTGAATGGGGTTTAACGCCGCTTTTAACAGTATTTCGGCGGCTGGAGCACCTAACAATGGATTCCTGGTATTTCCCACACCAGTACTACCACTACATCCTTTCCTAGCCTCCAGCTGCTATCTCACTTAGGTTTACGATTATCCACCCATTGGTGAGAGACAATTGTCGGAAAGAATGTTTGCCGCCGCCGGGGATCGAACCCATGACACCCATGATTGAAGATTAGGAGTCTGGCGCGCTACCGACTCTGTAACAGTTTAAAGAGAATCAATGAAAACTGTGGTCTGCATTATATTGACAAGATCTTTTTTTGTAAAAAAAAAAATCATAATGCCCCTTTTCCCGTCCAACTTAAAAGATCAGACCAAATTCAAAGACATAATCCTAATGACAGTACAGCAATTTAAAGAGAATCTGTGTTAATAAGGATTTTGAAATAAACCATACAGTTCCTTTTATCGTGGTACTTGACAGATCATACCCAAAATAATGATGGTTCAAACAATGTGCAAGATTTGGAGGAATCCGATGTAAACTATAGGATTTATTAAGTTAACGAGGATTTTATTAAAATTATTGTAATGTCCCTTTTCCCATGATATTTGAACAGACCCACATTTGTGAAGGAATGAGCCTGCTAATTGTACAATCATCCTATGAATGTTATAGGAGAATCCAATGAAATTTGTGTAACGAGAATTTTTGATTATTTTTATTAGGCCCGCTTTCCCTTGGTACTTGACGGATTAGATCTTAAGTCAAAAACAACGATCGTGATGATAGTACAATCTTTCTGTAAAAGTGTGGAGAAAATCCGATGAAAACTGTTGAATATATTGCATTTACGCGGATATTCAAAAAAAATAATAAGGCCCCTTTTCCCGCGTTTTTTGACGGATCGCGCCCATTTTCGAAAGGAACTATCTTTATGATTGTACAATTATTCTGTGAAAGTCGGGGGAGACTATGACGAACACAGTGCATTCTAGAGTGTTAACGAGGATGTTTTAATTGAAATTTAATTAGGCCCCTTTTCCTACGTTTCTTGAGAGTTTGGACACATTTTCGAAATGAATAATTCTTATGATGGTAAAATCATTCTGTGGAAGTGTGAAGCTAATACGACGAAAACTGTGGACTTAATAGTGTTAACAAGGATAGGTAAACTGACGCATTGACGATTGTGCGGACGGATGGACGCCGCAGGGGCAACATGCCATCACATAGCTCTTCTGGCTTTTGGCAAGAAAAGCTAACAAAACTGGTTCCACAACTCCAATAGCTGGAATCCAGTTTTGCGTCGAGTTACCGCTTTACTTCAACAATATACAAATTATATAAATGGTACATTTGCAAAAGTTCCGGGGGTCTTTTTTCGGTACTGTTGTAGGAAATTAAAGTGTCTGTGTCCGAATGATGTTTATTAGTGTCATTCATAATATTCTTAAGAGATGAAGAAAATTTTTTTTGTTTTCATGGAGGTATGAACCGAAAAACCTAATCACACTGTATGAATACGCGAAGCGGATTCATACATTGTGTGATTAGGTTTTTCGGTTCATACTTCCATGAAAACAAAAAATATTCTCTTCATTTCTTATAATTTAATAGCATCGAGCGAAAAATGCAACAACTTAACAAATTTTGATACCTTTTTGTAGTGAACTATTTTGTGTGGAAGCATTCAAAATGGCTGCGTACTCAAAATTTTGTTCGTGGAGGTATGAATTAAATTTTTCGACCAATCAGATCGCTCGTTTTTGATAGACGAAACTAACAATTAAATTATTATTTGATACTCCGAGGTTCAAAGTCACAAGACCGGCAAATATGCGGCGGGAGACATTCAAATTTGTGACGCATTTGTAATTGTCTGGTAGGTTTGTTTTGTTTGTTCATTGTTTGTTAATTTGTTTGTTTGTTCAAAAAGGAGAACTATCAAACATATTTAACAATTTCGCGAGAAATTCGTTTGGAAAAAGTCAGACAACTTTTACAACCTAGAAAAGTGTTTCCTTTGTCATGAAGAATACTTGAAACATTTTGAAAGATTTGATAACAAGACTTTGACTAATATAGCATACATTTATTTCAACTCTTTTTCTAATTTAGCATACATTTATTTCAACTCTTCTAGTATCAACTTACTTAACACAAATACTTTAAACTGATGTAGGGCATTTTCATAAGGTTAACAACAACGGAACCATGAAGTTTGAAATCTACACATCAATTTCTATTTTTCTTTTAACAACATCTTGTATAACAGGTAAGAATTTTTGTTTGGATTTTATTTTTTCTTTTGCTACCCAACGAGCGAATTCGGGTCACCTGAAATCTTTTGGGAATAGCGAGATGTATCGACAAATGTCCGACTTCACGGATCGCGATTTAATTTTCTAAATCTAAAATCGTCATTGAAACAGAATGACCTCAGCTGGATCTTTTTTGGGGGGGTCTGTGTGTTTTGTTTTGGTTATATTTTAATTGAAAGGAATGATTCTAATTACTAGTTAATAAATGAATGGTCGAAATTTATGGGTATTATAGACGGGGCTTATTGGTACAATATGAAATGTTTCGTATTCTCGTACGCTTCTAATTGACAATCGCGAATGTCAATCAAATAAACGGTCGACCAATTAAATCACCCTTTAAGACCAGACATGAGTTTTGAACTCCAAAGGTGGGCACCATTTTCATTAACCCTTTTTATTGGTTATTCAAGCTGCAGTTATGACTTTAAGGTCATCAACCAACCATTTTACTTTTTGGCTACAAATTTTGTAAAATAACGAATCGGAATTTCCTGTCGGGGTTTATGGGCGGGCCTAGACAGTTATTAGGCGGAGTCAGCGATTGGTTAATTCTAGACACCCCTACTGATCCAGTGATTAAGTTTGCATAAGCTTGAGTTACGGCGCCAAATCAACACAAATGCTGCAAATAATGGTCGATAATTGTTGGAGTTCAATTTTCCTAAACAAATAATTTGATAGGTCTATCGAGTTTTTGATTGACGGTCGCAATCATTCAAAAGCTAAATGTATAAATCTATGTCTCTATTACTGTTTCAATCGTTCAATGCGAGACCTACACCGGTTAAATTCAAAGAATATAATTATATGGTTTATAGTTAGTTTGGTGACTTAAACTTAACTTCATACATGGTGTAGTTACGACGTTAATGTCACATATTTCGTAAAGTCACCCCGTTAAATATGGAAGCAGACTCCTGGTGGGGTCGGTAGGTGTGACAAACGGAGTCAGTGAGCGGGGCCAACAGAGTAAACAGTCATTCTACATTGGGCCTGCCTGTCAGAGAGCGGAAAATAATTATAACGATGCTAAAAGTAAGTACAACAAAAATCGGTGCGAAAACAATAAACTGAGACTACGTCTTGCTAGCCAACAATATAAACGCACAATGAACTTCTATATCAAAAAAGAAAAATCAACGAACGCAAACAAATTAAGACGCCTTAATGATCAAAATCCAAGAAAATACTGGAAATTTCTTAACAACATAAAACCAAGAAGCTCAAAAAATTGTACCCCAAATATTTCCGAATTTTACGATTACTTTAAAAAAATTAACACTAATGACGTACCGAATGAAGCTGCTGAAGGTTACAACTTCGTACAAAATGATAACGTGTCAAATTCTGATACTATATTGAACTCTCAGATTTCAAGTGATGAGATTTTGAAATGTATTGGAAATCTTAGTAATTGTAAAGCTCCAAGCCCTGTTGACGAAATCCGTAATGAATACATAAAAAGTACAAAAGACATATTTTGCCCCCTTTATACAAAATTGTTTAACGCTGTATTAGATACGGGCTATATGCCAAGTTTCTGGTTAGAAGGAGTAATCATTCCAATTTATAAAAACAAGGGAAGCCCCACAGATCCAAGTAACTACAGGCCGATAACCATGCTTAGTTGTCTCGGCAAACCTTTCACTTCTATTTTAAACCAAAGGTTAACTTATTACCTAGAAATTAATAATATTTTGAACGAAAATCAAGCTGGTTTCCGTCGCGGTTATTCTACCTCAGATCATCTGTTTACCCTAAATGCTATTATCGATATTATCCGAAAACGAAAACAAAAAGTTTACTGCGCGTTTGTTGACTTCTCCCAGGCTTTCGATAAAGTCTGGCGTATTGGATTATGGCACAAACTTTTACAAAATGATATATCTGGAAAATTTTATAATGTCGTATATAACATGTATCAAAATATTAAATCAACTATTTCTCATAATGGAGAATTTTCCGATGCACTCATATCCGAAATTGGGGTCCGGCAAGGAGAGAATTTATCGCCTGCCCTATTTTCTATTTTCTTAAATGATTTGCAGTCATTTTTAGAAATCAATGGCTCTGTAGGAGTAGAATTACATAACCCCTATGATAGTACGTTATGGCTTAAGCTGTTAGTTCTACTCTATGCAGATGACACAGTTTTAATTTCGAATTCGCCTGCGGACTTACAAAAAAGCCTCGATTCTTTTAATAGCTATTGTAAAATATGGCACCTCCACGTAAATATCACCAAAACTAAAGTCGTAGTCTTCGGAGCTCGCAAAGTGAATAACCTTACCTTTAATTTAGGTGGATTAAATCTAGAAGTCACAAATACATATCATTACTTAGGCGTCACTTTCTCCAGTAGCTGTTCTTTTATAAACGCTAAAAAACATATTGCACAACAAGCAACGAACGCTTTATACCTTCTTTATACAAAGACCAGTAATTCCGATTTTCCCATAGACTTAATTATCAAACTATTCGACCATACAGTTTTACCCATATTAACATATGGTTCGGAGATATTCGGCTATGACAATATTAACATTTTAGAAAAAATCCATAATGACTTTTTACGTAAAATTACCAAAGCAAGAAAATCTACACCACTCTATATGCTATATGGCGAACTCGGAAGATACCCGATCTCCGTTATTATCAAATCACGCATGATCTCGTATTGGAATCGATTAGTAACTGGAAAAACGTCAAAACTAGCTTATATCATATATACGTATATGAAAAATTTACCAAATACGGAGTTCAGATGGTTACGACAAGTTCAAAATATTTTGAACAATGCAGGCCGATCTGATCTTTGGCTCTCGCAGTCTGAACTTACAAATCGACAACTACACAAATATATAAAGCAAATATACGTTGACCAATATAAACAAGCATGGTCGTCGCAACTTCGAGAATCAGAAAAGGGTAAAACATATAACTTATTTAAGATTTCACATGAACTTGAACCTTATTTCAAAATTCTCTCTAACTCTAACGCTTTAACTCTATTCAAATTTAGAACGGCTAATTTTAAGCTGCCTGTTGAAACCGGGCGATATGAATCTATCCCTTATCAAGATAGAATTTGTCCTTTATGTATGAACGACAAAGTAGGTTCCGAATCACATTATCTGTTTGAATGCGAATCACTCTCTGCAGAAAGAAACCGGTGTTTTACTGCTATAGGATTACCAGTACAACGTGGTAATGATCTTTGTTTGTTTGAATGGGGTTTTACGCCGCTTTCAACAATCTTTCAGTTATATCGCGGCGGCTGGAGCACCTAACAATGGAATCCTGGTATTTCTCACACCAGTACTACCATTACATCCTTTCCTAGCCTCCAGCTGCTATCCCACATAGGTCTACGATTATCGACCCATTGGTGAGAGACAAATAGTCGGAAAGAATGAGTGCCGCCGTCGGGAATCGAACCCGGGACCTCGAGATTGAAAGTCCGACGCGCTACCAACTGCGCTATGACGGCGGCATAGGTAATGATCTAAAATATCTTCTAACTCTAAACAGTACAGACTCTTTGATACACTTATGTACATTTATTAGAGTTATCATGTCGAAATTTAAGTAGTTATAAATGTCCAAAGCCACCAGACTAGCTTTTATTTGTTTATATATTGTGAATACAAATTCTAACAGAATTTGACTTAAAACTTAAAAATCAATTTTACTGGATAAATAATCTTATTAGAAAAAAGGAGGTTTTCGGGGGTCATAGTGTCGAATCCGTTGTTCCGAAGGGGCTATAGATGCGACATTCTGGTCACCTTTTAATTCATTCTCATTCAGAGACATATTTACAATTAACTTTTTGAATATGTACTTTATAGTTGTAACGGAATAACGCGTAAGATGTTGAAACATTAAGTTCAACGATGCGCAGCACGACCTCCGACTACCCTGTGAGAAAGTCAAGTTTGGTATCAAATCGACTGATAATTTAGTATGTTCTAAAAATAAAAAAAAAAAGTTGAGAGACACTGTATGCCAGGACCGGGCTGCATAAACTGTCTATATCCGGTTGTGCGTGCAGTGGCTCTCATCCGCAGCATTTTTCAGTAATAGGTATTTTGGCAAAAGCTAACACCACATCCGTACTTGAAATATACTCAATCTAGAGGTAATTCAATAAATACTGCCTTGACGCATAACGGACTATTTTTCATGTGTACACATGAAGAAAAGCCGTGATGCGGTCAATGTTCACGAACGTATCAAGGTCATATTTACGTCTCAACCCCATGTTAAACTCGTTCTTTCTCTTGCTTTCTCTTTCACCCATACACGAACTCCCTCACTCTTTATCATTTTTTTCAACCCTTCGCTCTATATCTGGTCCTCTATCCTGTTTCACTCACTCACCAGCCTATACTCCATATCTTCTTTGCTCATTCTGTCTTTCCCTCATTCAATCTTTCTTCTTTCCCCCCTTCACTGAAACCGTAAATTACTATATGAAATATTATATTATGTATGTATGTCATAACCCCATGTTGTACACTACAGGTGCCTGGGTGAATAAAGAATAGTTCAGTTCAGTTCAGTACATTAATATGTATTATTTTCAGCACCTTTACTAATTAATTCGATACATTAAATATCATTATGAATTGGCTTTCCACTGACTACATTTGTATTAATATTCCATTCGGACTTTGAAAAAATGAGATCTCAATGTCAAAAGGCGTGGGTAGCGGAGTAAAATCGGCGTGGTTATCGATCCGTCAATTGCATTGTCACAGGAGGATTAATTCATAGCGTTGTATAGAGTAAAACTCCCTATAATGGTTTGTAATTATAGATGTTTAAATATTCCGGAAGCCATTTCTATGGCTTACCAAAATTTCCCAAAAATACCCAAATAAACAATTTATGTATGACTAGTGAGAGGAATACAATCGAATTAAATGAACTATTAGATTTAAAATGTAAGCCTATTGTGTGCGGTGCAAATTGTGAAATGCACGGACTAAGAAGCTTGATTGGGATACTAAACCATTCATTTGAAATGTCAGAAGCCATGTTTGGGAAGATCTGGACTTCTTAAATATTATTCCTGAAAGTGTCCATGAACTAGAACTTTTAGTTTCATTTGATGTCACTAGCCTATAATTTAATTGTTAGTTTCGTCTATCAAAAACGAGCGTTCTGATTGGTCGAAAAATTTAATTCATACCTCCATGAACAAAATTTTGAGCACGCAGCCATTTTGAATGCTTCCGCATAAAATAATTCACTACAAAAAGGTATCAAAATTTGTTAAGTTGTTGCATTTTTCGCTCGATTCGATTAAATTATAAGAAATGAAGATAATATTTTTTGTTTTCATGGAGGTATGATGCGTATTCATACAGTGTGATTAGGTTTTTCGGTTCATACCTCCATGAAAACAAAAAATATTATCTTCATCTCTTAACTATACAAATAGTTCACATGATCTACGTATAAAGGCAATTTTATATTGGTAAGATGAATATCCAAATTTAATTATCCAACAACAACTTTTCATTTGCCGATAAATATAAAAGGAACAACTATGGGATCTAAATTTGCTCCAAAGTGTGCAACTCTGGATTTGGATTATCTCAAGGAAAAACTTTACTTAAAATCCGAGGAAGTATATAGAAAAAATTCAGTAGAATTAATAAAAAGTTGGAAAAGGGTTTGGACGACCACTTTATTTTTTGGAAATTCAGCCGACTTGAACTTGATTAACTTCACAATAGTTTAAATAATCTATACAGGTATAAAATATACCTTAGCAGCTAACGGACATATTCTGGTATTTTTAGATAAACTGGTTATCAAACAAAACTCAGCCATTCATACTAATATCAATTTCAAAGACACAGACACAAAGCAGTCACTTAATTATTATTAATGTCATTCTACCCACACTAAAAACAGTATCCCATATAGTCTAATCGGAAGAATATGCAAAAAAGTATCGAGCCCGGAAACACGGAATACTCGCTTAAAAGATTTAAAAAAAAACTTCTACCAAGAAGATATCCCACCAATATAATAAATAATGGAATAGTGAAAGCAACTAACATTCCAAGAGAAAGTGATAACAAATAAATCCCGTATGTCTCCACATTCAACCAAAATAACACTGAAATGTTTAGGGTTATAAGAATAATTTATATATTTTGAATTCTGGCAAAACAATGAATTCATCTTAAATGACATAACTATAATAAAAAGTAAAAGACAAGCACCAAATCTTAAAATTACCACTAAAGAAAGCACAATTCAGAAAAGGAAATAAAAGCGAATTTTCTGTAAAAACTTGTGGGTATTAAAAAGAACAGAAAAGGGGGGCTTTCAGATTATGATTCAAAACATTCTTGTATATGTGATGAGGTTCACAATTATTATCGTACTATCTTTAAAAATTCACAGGACGATTGTAGGGTCGTAAGAAAATTCCTTTTGGGAATAAAGTGGATCTATAAGAAAAATTAGAAAAATTAGAAAAAGACAGTAAAAGGGACCTTATAGATTTTCACTCAAAACAATCATGTTTATGTGTTAAAGTCCACAAAAATTATCGGTTTCTGTTGAAAATTTCACAGGGTCATAAGTCGTTGATCCATATAAACAATACATTCCTTCGTAAAACATCGGTGACATTGTATTATTTGAACGGACATGGTTTGCTTTAACCTTATAATTTAAAGAGGTTTTTGCACAGATATTAAAAAAAGGTTTTGTCTTTCAATTTTCTTATTTCTGTAATGCTTTCAGACATTAATTAGAAGGTGACTTAGCTGATTTTGTATTAAAATGCCTGAAAAACATCAAACAATTTACGAGACGCCAAAAAAGTCATTGACGTATAACCCAAATGGAACCGAAATTCATCGTGGAAAAACGTTATATGTCGACTGCACCGAAAATGCCTAGTTTTTTAAGGTTCTATAATGTATCAATTACGTCATTGGCTTCCGCTAGAAGTAGAGTCGTTATCGACACCACCCGAAGACAATCTATCTCACACTATGAAATAGGATGTTTTAACGTAGGGCATATATCCAATTAAATTTATATAGAATTTAGAAAATTTAACACGAGGAAAATATATCAGGCGTAAAATTTATATTAATAACTATCGGAAAAGCAGATAATTTTACAATATCAAAGTTTTCATGTTATCACTTTTTTATGTTTTATCCCCTATGCAGCTGTATAAAGTTATGTCCGACTAACGAACATTACCTTGATTAGCCCGACAATCAATTGCGTCTATCGGTTGCTCAAAGATGGATTATTTTCGTGAGCTTTATCTACATGTTTACAAGTTAACAACCTTGTCTATTTTATGTATCTAGCAAATTCTATTATGACAAGTCCTTGTGCTCCAATGTATTAGGTGGTAATTTATCAAAAAATAAAACAGAGGATAATATGGTGCTAAGAGTATACCTCTCGAGAGTTGTACAGCCTCAGATAGAGTTTCTCCTACCCTTAATCCGCCAAACGAGCCCAAAAAGCATCACCCTATGGTTCCGTGTAGATTTAGTTTATATAGAATCAAATACTGCAATGCAAGATCTAAAACGGCTTCCAGGTACAGAAATATAGAGTTTACTTCCGGAATCAACGAATTAGTTGGTTGATTCATTTTTAGACTGGCAGCTGCGATCGGTCAGTTTTAGAAAAAGGTAGACCTTCTTCAGGTGATTTTGTTTGAAGTCTTAACAAAAGTATTTCAAGACAAAAGGTATTCAAACAAAAGTGACCATTTCTTGGATGCTGTATCAATCTGGATGACAATGAACTAGATGTATAATTATATTCAATATATGTGATATCACAGAAGATGCTTTCATGTTTTCATGTCACTCACTTAATTATACTTACAAAAGATATTGCAAATAAAAGTTTATTCAAACTTAAAAAATATATTAACTGTATAGAATTGAAATATTTTATATGAAATATTGTGAATATAAAAATGTATTATGGATGAATAAAAAAAGGGGAAATTATATTCGAAACAAACAGATAAACCCCAGGACTTACTTCCAACTAGCTGGCGACCTAGACATTGTTGGAGGAGCAACCCTTACAGCCTAGCCCTTCGGATTCGTAGAATCTGTACACAAGAAAGATCCTTTGAGCAACGCTAAAAAAGAGTTATCATAACTCTCGAAAACAGAGTTTACCAGACACACATTGTATCCGCTGCGATCTCAAGAGGTGCTACTGCAAAGCGAGGTGACCTCTTGTTAAATAAAAAGTTGCAAAGTAACCGAAGAAGAATCCTTTTTGTTTTAACATTCCATCATGACTTGCCAAATATAAACTGAATCACATATAAACACTGGCCCAAAATTGATTCATACAGTAAACTAAGCGAATTGTTTCCTGAGAAACAAGATGTCCCATACAGAAACTAAAATCACTTCGACATACTTTTGTTAGAGCCATATAAAGCAGCGAGATACCAAGCGTGCAATATCATGCAAGACACATAGACTTTTGGCGCTATTTTCACAGCCAGAGGGACGCACAAATTTAAAACTGCAAATGCAGTGCATCTCATGACATGTACGTTATGCCACAAGCAATATGTTTCCGAAAACAATCTGCGAATCCAATCAAAGCCTTAAGGCCTGAAATATAGATACGCGAGTTTTATAATCATAACCTGGGTAGAAAGTTTGATGTTCGGATTATATAAGGTGCTAATTTCTGCCCAGATCTACTGATTTCTTACCAAACTTTTATTTAATTTTATACTGCATACTATGTTTTGTTTATTTTAATTTTTTGAATCTTTGATGACTTTATCGCTGCAATATAACAACAAAATATAAGAATTATGGAAATTTTGATTATTAGCTCCACAGTTTGACAGCCACTGAACTACTGCTATGTCGTTGTCTCCGTAGAGCGACCGTCCGTGTGTACGAGCGTCCGTCTGGCTGCAAACTTAACAGAGTACGGATCTGATTTTTCAACCAAATTTCACAGGATTGATCCTTAAATGGCCCTTCATCAGAATTTTCCAAAGGATTTTGATTGGATGAAAAAATACAAAATATATATCTCGTTACAATACCTGCAAAGCGGAAACAAAAGTCGATTCTGTAGGTAGCAGACAAATTATTAGAACTACCATAATCGACCCTACGTAGATCTGAGTAGAACTTGACACCTCCGATAATCCGGACATCAAACTTTTCTGCCCAAGAAATAAATATCGTGTGAATATATTTCAGACCTTTAACGCTTTAAACGCTTTGTTTACTTTATGTAGTGTGCATGGCGTCCCCTTACAACATCAAGGTGCTATGTTCATTTTTCAAGTTTTCGAGAAAAGTGTTTTGAAAGTTCTGCAGGTTATATATCTGATATTTTCAAAAAACATTCACTTATTCAAGGTGTGTACTAGCATGCTTTTTAATATTATATTTTTTATACATTGAAAAGTCCATGCATTAATCAGTATTCGCCACCTTAATGCATAAATATTTTCTACCATATCTAAACAATTTTTAAACACTGAAAGGGATATCCTCTATGCATAAATATTTTGGAAATGTTCGTAACATACCAATCATATAAATCATATTGGCATCAAAAAAATAATCAACTCTGATTTTCTTTGTTTCAATATTTATTAATCTAATTCGATAAACTAGTTTTTTTTTCTTTTTTTTTAAAGTAAATGAGAATAAAATGGAGTCTACAATAAACCTTATGGGTTTTATACACATTTTCTATTTAGAAACACATTTGATTATGTATATATATTAGTTTTTGTCCGTACGTTTCAGTCCTCATCTGACTCGTCTTTAGCCATAGCGCAGTGGTAGCGCACATGACTTTCTAGTTATAGGGTCCCATGATCGGTCCCCGCCTGTGGTGAATATCCTTCCGATGGCGGCATTCTTCTTTAAAATGTCTCACACCAATGTGTGGATAATCGTTAACCTAAGTGGGATGAATAGCTGGAAACTCGGAAACGATGTTGTGGTAGTACTGGTGTAAGAAATACTAGGAATCCATGGTTAGGTAATCAAGCCGCGATATGACTGAAATACTGTTGAAAGTGGCGTAAATCCTCATTCAATTAACCTCACCAGACTCAGTTGTACATAAAATGTCTGAAACACCTTGGTCTGGTACCGTAAGATAGTCCCCTTAGCTTTAAGATGAAGATTATCCTTTATGGAAGGGGAGAAAAGGTCTTGTTTCTTACCATGTGAAATTGGAGGCTTTTCTTTGTTGCAGGGTTCAAAATGAGTAGGAATATTTGGAACCTTATTTTAGTGCGCACTAGATGATACCCGTATTTCAATCAAGTCATTTTCATCAAATGTCTTAAGAACAGACACTCTTCGGAGAATATTTTCACTCCTTTCATACACACGATTTTTAGCTGTCCGCGTGTACATTGTGAGTGGTAACTTTCATGTTTAGGTAATATATTTAACAAACCTAGTCAATTTAAGAAACCAGTATGTCTTATGAGAACGACTGTATATGGTTTCCTTCGGGAAATTACAGTGCTCCACTGGGACGGAGCTTAAAAATATAGTTTCTTTTTTTGCAATGGCATGTTGGTCATAGCCTGACGACAAGTCTGGTTTCATGACACATACATGATGAGAGATGTCACTTGAAAAGATTTTTATATGTTTTTGTAGTAGACAAGCTGCAAATATGAAACGCGATGCTTGCTTTCCATTGTTCCTTGACCTGCCCAGTTTCAATAACAAATATTATTGGCCCCTTCTCATAACAGGCTTCATTACCAGGGATATAATGCTCAGTGTTCTTATCAGATGGTACACTATTTGCTGACGAACACAACTGACCAGTTCTCTTGAATTTGAAGTAAAGGGTTGCATAGAAGCAGTCTCAATCAGCACTAACAGGACTTCGCCGGAATCCATTGCAAGAAAGCAAGGTATTAAGATGTAATATAATGGTTTCTTGGAATCTATTTTAGACAGTATAGTATCGGGAGTTTCTTTTCGTAACCTTCTAGATCTATTTACGTAAAAGGCCTGGTGTCTCATTTACAAAAAAGATCTGGTGTCTCTTTTTTATCGTTTCTTGAAGAAGTTGCGACTGTATAAGTGTGCATTTAGATTCGAACAATTTCCTTTTTATATTCTTCCCCTTTTTCTTCCACGCTGACTTCCTTTTTACTTTTTTTTTTATTTTTGTTCAGACCAATATCTCAGAATTTGACAAATCAATGTCATCTTTTGAGAGCTGGTAATCATTTTCAGCATTAGAATAATCATTTTTATCTATAATGGGAACTATTTGAATTAAGATGCTTATGATTATCACAGAGAACAGGACAGATTAAGTAATGCATAAAGGTGCTTTGTGACAAATAGAACCTGGATGCATGCAAATACTGTACACAACATCTTTATACATAGAACTTTTGTGCTATATGCACATATCACTTAAATGATCTAAATATTAAATATATTTAATGATAGAATATAGTTTCAAATTTTTTTCAAGCAAGAAATGATGTTTTAGAAGTAGATTTTTCCAAAAAGCTAAATTTGACCAAAAGTGCACATAGCACCTTGATGCTGTAAGGGGTCGATGTGTGAAATTTAAAAGAAAGGGGTGTAGGAGATTACATGTCTTCATAAGTCCATTTCGATACTAAACTTACTTTCATAAAACATTGAAATTACAGTATCTTAACCAGATAGTACCTTGTGAAATCATGCATTTCGATACGCGTTTCAATAAGTTACCTATAAGCTCCACTGGCTGAAACCCAGCGATCTATCATATTGGCGTTGTGTTTGTCGTGCGACCGTCCGTCCGTGAATTCTTACTTTAAAAATCTTCTCTTCTGAATGTACTGAACATAATCCAATCAAATTTCACAGAGATACCTGGGTGACATTTTATCAGATCCCTTCAAAGAATTTTGGTTTGATTAAAAACGTGGGCGGAGCAAATTAACATATATGTTTAAAACTTTACTGCAGAGAAACCAGTTGATGGACTTTTTAACAAATTTTACAGAAATAATCATCACGTCAAAACACGGCTTTAATAGGCGAGGCTCATTACTATATATTTTGAAAGTTTTGAAAATGCTTTTTTCAGAAGCCAGTAGATTGATTTCAATCAAATATCACAGGAATTATCCTTGGTGACTTTTATCAGAACATTCAAAATAATCAGATGAAAAACATAGCTGAAAAGGGCTGGGCTTATTTCCATATATATGTAAAAGTAAAAACTATAAAAATATTTTTTTCCAGAAACTAGTTGACTGGTTTCAACCCAATTTCACAAGAAATATCCTTTGTGATCCTTTATCACATTTCTTAATGAATTTGATTAGACGAAAAACATGACTTTTTGGTGGGTGGTGACTAATTCCCATATATGGTATATATTCTGAGAACTTTGAATATCTTCTCAGAATACTATTGATGTATTTCAAGCAAAATTTCGAAGGAAAGATCCTCATGTTATTGTCTTATTCCTTCATATAATTTTGATCAGTTGAAAAGTTTGATCTTGTTGTGGGCAATGTCTATATATGGTATACTGTGAAAATTTTGAAAATTCTCTGAATACCTTTTCATCTAACTCAGTAAATGAATTTTACATATCTCAACTTGACTTGCAAACAGAGAAAAGTTTGGAATGCTTCTCTAGAACTAATTTAGTGACTAGATTTATTTGCTAGATATGCCAAAGGTGGTTCAGTTTATATTCAATTTCGAAAAACAGCAATTCTTTAATCAGTACATTCAGGCCTGTGGATTGATAAAGGCGCTCAAGCGCCTCTAGATATATATATATATATATATATATATATATATATATATATGATTTTGTTTTGGTTGGTTGTTTATAATGAATTTGGATTCTGTTTCCAAGTACATTGATTTGTGTCAATGTCTGATACATTACTTTTTACCGTCCTACAATGACCTTTTACGAGATACCATGATTGATATCTCCTGGCAAGAGATGTCTTTTATCAAATACAACAATTCTTATCATACATCGTCGTCGCTTTATCACCAATCTTTTCATTCAAAAATATGTAATATATATAAGAAAGTCATCGAAACACAAGCCTCTGAATAGAAGGCCAGGGTTGGTTTGGTTGGTTTAACGCCACCTTTAACAGTACCATCATATCGCGGCGGCTGGAGCACCTAAAAAGGGTTCCTAGTATTTCTTACACCAGTACTATCACTACATCCTTTCCTAGCTTCCAGCTGCTATCCCACTTATGTTAAAGATCATCCACCTATTGGTGGGAGACAAATGACGGAAAGGATATGTGCTGCCGCGGGGGATCTAACCCATGACATCCCATGATTTAAGATTAGGAGTCTGACTGCGCTATGATGGCGGCTTAGAAGTACAGGGAATATAAATGGCTCCACTAAAGATCAGGAGACTACATGGCCAAAGATCTACAGCATATTGAATGAGTGGCCATTACTGAACAGGTCATCTATTACCAGATAAAAACGGTGTGTTTACATGACCTTGAATTATGATATGATGTTTAAACAGCAAACAATGAAACTCCCTTATTTTGTCGATTAAAAGATAGTCTTCGAATCATAAAATGCTGTTTTCAAATAACCTCATCGAATGCATTAAGTGACGTAATTTTCGTTGTACCAAAAACGCATTTACCTTAGGCTTCAGTTCATTTACATAGTTCTTACACCAGTGTAATTATTTTGATATCATAGAAACGGATATGAATGAAATTAGGAAATGGACTAGATCTTCCCTTTAATCTTATGATCAAAGTTTAAATAAGTTGGAAGTGTAAGAATCCAGATAATCCTACACGTAGTGTGTCAGAGTTAAGGAGAGCTGATTTAAACTGTACCACAACAACAGTCCTCTGTAGATAAGAGTATGGCTTGTTGTTATTTTGTATGAACAGTATGCCATAGGTCTGATTAAGCTTGTAGGAATAGTATGCCCTAGGTCTGATTAAGCAATGTGTAACGGCTATGTTGTAGCACGTGACAGTGTGTGAATTTACAAGTCGAGGCTTTCAATCAATCGACTAATGAAATCATTCAGTAAGACTTGAAGTAAAACCGAAGTTTTTTAACAGTTTGTTATTTTTTTTATTTGATTGTTTTTTCCTTTCTTTTGCGTGTCCATTTTTTGTTTTGTGTTCAAAGATGCTATTATATTTACTTTGTTTAATGATTAAGGTACGACCAGTTATTTAAAAAAGTGTTGGCAAAGCGATATAGAAGACATTGACAAGCTCACCGAAGTATATTGTGAGGGGTCTTGTATGACAACAGAGAAAGAATGTATGTATGAACATATTTTTTCTTTTGTTCTTTTGAGTATTTGTTTTGAACATATCGAGGGTTAATTGCGATACTGTGCGAAGTGACTATACATTGTACAGGCACTTAAAACAGTATCCCAACTAACATTCAATATGTGTGTTAGTTATATGTAGTTTATAATTTTGAAATACTATCTATTATATACCCATTTATTAAATGAACGCGAACAAAATCTGACACGACAGAAAACATATATGTACTGAACTGATACGATATTGTTAGTTGACAATCTATTTTATGCTCCACGCAAAGATTAGCGTTAAAATGATTTTAAAAAGGCAACCGTTTTGGTCACATTTCATTAACTTCATTATATCTTTCATAGTTGGAATTATTTTGTATGAACTTAATGTAATATTATGATAAAGTAGCGATCCAAAAAAAATAATTCTCGTCACGGGAAAATTTGATACTAATATCCAAATTGTTCATACGTTGCTCTTACCCAATACATTATGTATTAGACCGGGTTGATTTGTTTTGCACTGTGACACTTCATAGGCACGAGAATTCATACAGTGTGGTTAGTTTTTACGGCTCAAACCTCCATGAAAACAAAAAGTATTCTATTTATCTCTTAAATGTTCCCGAAGGAATTTCCCAAACATGGACAAGTTAAAGACTTCCATCCTTTTTTACCACGTGACACAACTCTTTCTGAGATAATATTCCTGCAAATTTACAAATTTTCGGGAAAATCTATGCAATAGCCGCTTTAAAACACGCAATAAAAATTTAGTAGCACAATTCAAGTAAAGATTAGTTTTCTGAAAAATTATAGATTGTAAAATCTATGCGTACGCTGGAGTAGAGGTTCCACCTTACTTTTGATCTTTAAGACGCTGATTTTTTCATGATCCTAAACAAACAGGTTAGTGCAAAATTTACAGACGCTTGTAAAAATCGAAAAACCTGAATTTTCTGAATATAAGTAAAGAGTTAAATATCCACAGACCTCCAACCGGAAGCACGACTAAGATACCAAACCGTGAGATTTTATAAAATTTATGGTCAGTAGAATGCAACAATATAATGATTATAAAGAAGCGACAATGAAAGTGTTGGCTGTCGACATAAACGGCATAACTACAGCTTGAATAAGCTGTAGGTACGGCGTCTAAGTCGCGAAACCAGCAGAAAGGTTTGCATATATGTTAGAGTTCGAAGTTTACTACCGATCGGCAGCGGCGATCCGGTCTTTCTACACAGGACATATAAAATGAGCCTATGCGTGACATTTCCAACAATTTCACATGTGCGTGACTCGCACACATTGAGCACCCTGGACAGCCATTCGGGACAATTAGAATATTCGCTGATTGTTAAAAGATGCTTTGCGTCAGTATCTATCTACAGAGCGCAGAGTGAAGACTCTGATCAGACTGTGCACAGGCTGATCTGAGTCTTTACTTGGCGCACATGTGTAATGGTTGGAATGTCACGCACACACTCAAATGTGAAATAATTCAATTAATCCATTAACAGACGGCAGAATTTAAGACCGGTCCAAGTTTAAGACGACAATTTAAAGATTACGAAATTATAGATTTTTTCAAATTTTTTGGTAGAAAACATTGTGGAAAATGAAGATTTTTTTTGGTTCAAGCAATTTCTTCATTTTACACAATGTTTTTCCAATATTTTTCTAGAGAGGCGTCAAAAAACGTTATTGACTGGAAAAGGGTTAATAGATTTGTGATATGCATTTCCACAATTAAATCGGTAGGGGAATAAAACTAGGTAGAAAAAAATCGATTTAAGGCATTCTGATAGTAAGATTTTAGAAGAATAATCGACATAAGACATACTCATGATATGAATAGTCTCTAGTGTATAAAAATCGTTTCGTTTTGAAATAAAATGTGTGATTTACAATTTCAACCCTTATATTTTTTAGATGGTATCGTCGACAGGAAATGCTATCACAAGCATCGCAGTGCTGGTTGTAAATTAAGGAAAGATAGTGGAATAAATTGCTACTGTAATTTCGATTTATGTAACGGCCCCTCAGTAACAAAGATGGATCGCAACTCGGATGATGATCAGACTAGACAGTCAGAGAAGAAGTTGAATGCGCTTTTCTGGAGAAAGTTTGAACAGATTGCCAACATTAACAATATTTTCGTTGCTAAAGTAGGTAGAACTAGAAGAATACAAGGAAAGGATTTCATATCTATCGCCGAAGAAATTGACGCTTAATCTGAAGTCCTGAATATGAGATGTGTCAAGGAATAAGTTATTCAAAGGCCTAAAGAAATGCTGATGAAAAAAAGGTTTTACAAGTTTAATCTAGCTAATAGTTTTCATACGTCTCAATTGCACGAAAACTGTGTTTTGATGCATTTCCAATCAATTATCACCACAAAAAATGTTTCTGTAAACTTAAGATTGGACAGATTGCACACAATTAAGATTAACCCTTGTCACGCCGAATAAATCTTTTCAGAATGTCATTAAAATCGAATGGCTGAGAGCACTTGTTGCACTTGTTCAATGGTCAGTTGATCTTTTGAAAAATAATTTCATTGACAATTCTGGTTTGGAAATTAAACGCAGGAGGAGTATACTTATGTACAGGCTTATCGTGTTTACACCTCCTGCCCAAACCGGAATATTCTGGGTTTCATTATGATAAGGGTTAACTAAAATAAATGGTGTACACTGACACTGATACACCTTTAGGGAATCAAGTCATTCAGTTACACAGATTTAAAACAAAGAACTGAAAGTCCTAAGAGCGAAGTTGCTTGCTTATCACTAACCACGTTTGATAATAATTTTACATGCCACCCATGTATCACCATTATAAGAGTCGGTAGGGACACATCCCTTCATGATAAAATAAATAAAAGCCCTGAACTGATTCATTAAAAATGTTTTCTCATATGTTATTCGAGGTTAACTGTTCAAACCGTATTCGCTAAGTTGCTTTTATCACTGATATTTCCTGATCTTTATTTTACCAGTTGGTGAAAAATTGGGGTCGTTTGGCGAAAGGTGAAAAGATAAAAAGGCAAGAAAATCGAAACAAATATTCGATTCTTTTGCAATGAGCATATCATTATTATTAGAAATTAAGTGCAGCATGTAAGTTTCTGAGATATAGTTCGAATTAGACAGGTGAAAGGATGTTTTGATTCGATGTAATTGATAGGCCAGAATCACGAATATGGCGGGACTGCAACCTATTGTAATCACACGGATATTCACCACCGCTCGTTAATTTGTTCCGCCCTGTCCGATCAAAAATAATCAAAGCACTGGATGTATTGATGATGGACGTCCATGTCGGCATAGTAGAGTGATATGCCCTTCTCTGTGTATACAAGTGGCATTTCAAATAGATAATCTCTTTCAAGCACAACCTCTCGCCTAGCCTGGTTTGTTTAATAGGTAAATGTAATACAGGATTTTTCTATTCTGGAGTCCTAACTACGACCACAAGTTCGGGGAAAACGCCATTTTTACACACGTCATTTGTATACTGATGGCATATGAAAAGCAATCTGCCTATTAACTTGACTGAGCAGCCGAACATGTAATGGCAAAAATTTATTTGAAAAATGACAGGAAGCAATGATTATGTACCTACCAAACGCGGATTTACTGAAATACTACTGATGACCATGTTAAACAAAATTCAATTTATCGCAGTATAACTAGCTTTTACGATCAATACTTTTTTGTTCTTTTCCGAGATTATCCTTTGCCGAAGACATTCTAAACAATTTCAGACATTATTTAAGAAACTTGGATAAATTTAGATTAGCAATATACATTGCGAATTAGTACCTGTAAGAAACGAATGAGAGGGTTTTGATATATATGTTTTATACACTCTTTGATCCATTCCCACACAATTACGCTTTTTTAAGCCCCTGAAGAATTGCATTAAAGAAACCATTGTGAAAACGGATAAATTGCTATCACAATATTTTCTACCCTACCTGGTCGTTATTTTTAAATCGCAAAGCGATTTGAATTGTCGTCTGTAACTTGTCTTTTTTTCCGTTAGGTAATGGACTGAAAAGAATATTTAGAAAAATATAAACTTCTTTAAATATATGAAACTGCATAGCTTATCACTCCCGCGGTATACAAATGGTATGCTGAGTTCTAAAAATAGAAGGCAGATTACTCACTATATAGTTACGTGACCGCATGTACGCTAGGCGGGTTATTGGTAAATGTTTTCATATTTAAGAGAAGTCTTAACGCGTTCTACGAATTATATAGAATCCTCGTATTACGCCATTTTCGAATAATCAGTTAATTTTCGGAGACAGGTTTTGAAAAATAATCGAACCTTACTGGACACTACTTCTCTTCTAACATAGTAACATGTTACTGTATTTTTCAAACTGGGTAACACTGATGGACGCCTACGGAGTCCATCAACAAGCTCTGTTCAGAGTTTGTTGACATGTATTCGATTGGCTCCAATGACCACTAACCTAGATTCTGTCTTGAAAAGCGAGTACTTTTTCTCTAATTTACTCAATGCAGTAGACAATTCATCATGAATACACTACGGTACTGCATTCTCGAACCTTTAAATGACTTGGTAGGCTTGCTTCTTACGGGGTAGACCACCAGTTTGAACGTGTGATTGGTTGTTCCTGAGATTATATGGGATCTTATAAGAGCGGACTATTTCTATATTTAGACATCGAGCCGGACAAGATGTACATGTATTGATTGGGATCTAACTCGGTATCAATAAAACTACATTGTACTCGTGAAGGGAACAGCCAATTTATTTTAAGCGCATCTGCTATAGCGAACGGATGCCTTTGCTCGAGCATTTTAGTTGCGTTTTACTAACACAGTGGCATTTCATTCATCTAACCCTGTGTAAATTTCGTAGCCTTTCGTGACTGTGAACTAATCCGATCTGCTGGATCATCGTTACCTATCCATTTATCTAGGCTATATACACTCACCAATCTGTCTGATTAAATCATTTAATGAGATCAATCTCTTTGTCCGTTAACTACCACTATATAGATATACCGTGAACCGATTGTTCATCGACCGGCCGGCAATTAAGTTCACACTACCGTCCTATAGAATCTTCCCCTGTTGCTGTCACCTTGTCGTTCGTCGGTGAACAGGGTCGTTACACTACCGCGGCGGCTGGAGCACCTAATAATGGATCCTGGTATTTCTCACACCAGTACTGCCACTACATCCTTTCCTAGCCTCCAGCTGCTATCCCACTTAGGTTAACGATTATCCACCCATTGGTGAGAGACAAAGTACGGAAAGTATATGTGCCACCGCCGGGGATCGAACCCATGACATCCCATGTTTGGGAGTCTGATGCGCTACTAACCGCTCTATGACGATGGCCGACGGGGAGGCGAACATATAGATTTTCACTTCAATTTTATGAGCATGCGTGGAAGGAGTGGAAATTTACATCGATTTGAATCGATTTTAAAGAGCGATTTTAAATATGCAAAATCGCTAAAAGAACTCTCTTGTTTTAAATTTTTTGTCGTGTGTGTGTGTGTGTGATTGTGTGTTGTTGTTTTTTGTGGGTTTTTTGTTGTGTGTGTGTTTTGTTGTTTTGTTTTTTGTGTCGTTGTTGTTTTGTTTTGTTTTGTTGTTGTTGTTATTTTCAAAAAAATGCCCTACGACGTAGAACGATCGAAATTAGAGGTAGCTTTTGGTTTGTTTGTTTTTTTGTGTGTGTGTGTCACAGTTTTTGATTATTCCTATTCACTCTCAGAAAAAAAGTAATGCGAGAATAAGGGGTGTTTATCAGAATAAACCAGGGGATTTTCCTAATAGCCTACGTAGACTGTTAATCTATCTTTAGAAACAGTTGCAAAGAACAGTGGATAATACACGCGGTGCGTATAACCGTTGGAATCCCGCATTCAGTTTGAATTCGCTCAAACAAACGTCATCATTACGTCATCAGGAGTTATCTCCGCTAGCCGGTCTTCAAATTCTGCAAAGATCAGCCCAAACAGACGCTAAAAACTTAGATATTGTCTTCGCAGTAATCTGATAGGCTTAAAGTAGCAAAGGTAGGAAAGGTTCAGCGGAATTCAAGATTTTTTTCAATATTACAGAATTTGGTTGTAAAAAACGACATGACCTCATTTGTATATGACCCAAAGTCAACGCAAGCTAACAAATTGACAAGCAAAACAACCAACTCCCTGAATCATATCAGACCAAATAGTTATCGCAAAACTACGGTAAGTGTCTACATTTGTTTCATTCTGGGAAAAGAAGTAATTGCTTATAACAAGCAATTTCTTCTTTTTCCACAATGTTTCTACCCAATAGGTTGGTTACTTTTCAAATTGCACTCAATTTCATTTGTCGTATGCAACTTCTTACAAGTTGGACAATACTAAAATTTTGAAAAATAGGAAAATGTTAAGGTAATTTAGACGCGAGAAACCGGTCCTGGTCTAACAGTCTGACAGCACGAGTTTTTTGTTTTATCACAACGTCAATTCCACGTAATTTCTTCATCAGCGATTCCTGTTGAACCTGTTTCGGCGACTGACTCCAGTCTTATTTAATGTGAGGTGAAATCAAGAGCCGTCCGAGGCACAGATTGTGCTCCCTGATTAGTGATTGTCACAAAAAAAATTATTCAAATTAATTCACGCTAAAAGGACGAAACAGGTATGAAGCAGATTTTACCTCCATTTTTAGCTGGCAAAGCGTCAGCTTTCATAGCTTAAGTTAACAGTTAAAATTTTATGGTCTTCCCAGAGTTCAATGAGTGCAAACCGCCACTGGAGGCGTAACCACTAAATTCACACAATTTCTACGCAATAAAAAAGCAGTTCTTCAAAAGCGTGCTATAAAACCGATTCCGACTAAATCCCGCTTTTTAAAGAATCTCAAGGCCAGCAATTTCTTCAATGTCCACAATGTTTTCTACCCCACAAAACCCAAGGAAGATTACTTAACAAAACCATGCTTTGCTTGCATACAGTTCTTTATGTACTTTGATTCTCTTAAAATACAGTACTTCTCCTCGCTGTGCTCTATATACCCTTGAGCTAACATAAAGATATAAACCTTATTAAATCAAAGGACTGAAAGTCCTGAGAGCGGTTTTTCTGGCTTATCAGTAGCCGCGCTCAATAATGCCAGCATGTATCATCAATATGAGTAAGTAAATCGTATACCTAATTAAGAGGAGTAGCTGTAGGCTCGATAAGGATGTAGTGGTAGTACTGGTATGTGAACTACCAGGAATCCATGGTTAAAAGCTTCATACGCACCGATATAACTGAAATACTATTAAAAGTTGCGTTTAACCCTATTCAATTAATCATGACCCCTGACTGTTTACCGAAGTCGCTATTTTGATTTAATCACAACGTTTTCTTTAATATCATTTCATCAGTGCGTGAAAGTTGGTGGTTGTGTGGTAAAAGGTTTGATGATAAAAGGTAAAGAAATCAAAGCTAACATTCAATTCTTTTTCGTTGAACATATTATTATAACATTTGAAGTACTACATGTTCGTTTTCAAAGATTAAGTCGAATTTGAGGTAAAAGGTGTTTATTCGATGGGGTTAAATACCCGCTTGAGTCGCGACTATAACATGTTATTACTTGTAACATGTACTGCGTATACGGGGTGTAAATTCGCTCAGCCCTGCAAGGTAAAAACACTAACAGACAGTATACACGTATTCGCTAACTCCACTAGATTTTATCTTGAAACGCGACGAAATTATTTCTCTCATTTTGACAGTTCATTAGACAATTTACCAAGGATATATTTAGTCAAAGTTTTAAACCATTTTTCCGGATATTCATGACTAAAAGGAGGCTGTTGGCATTCAGCAAGTAAGTTATTTTCTTCATCAGCGATGAAACAAGATGGAGGCGATCACAGATTTTCACTTCAAATTTATGAACATGCGTCGAAATGAGCGGAAATGCGTGAAAACTTGTTTCCTGTTGATCGATTTGAAATACCGTTTTTTTCCTTAAAAAAAACGCTAAAAAGTAATGAAAATGCCCAACTTCGGATTTGAGATATACAAGCATAATAGTAATCATTGCAGAATCTATTTAAAAATGAAAATAGTATAGGGCTTTATTTAAACACTTTCGCTGAGGATTTTCTAGAACTTTTGTGGGAGATATTTGGAAGTAATGATATCTTTTCAGAAAATCCCTTTCCGTGGGAAGGCTTCAAATTACACAAACGCTGGATAACAATACATAATGTAATATCAAAAGAATACGATATGTATGAAAATGAACATTTTAACTTGAATAGTCTATTGAAACAAAAGAAAATGTTATTTCAAAATGCACAATCATAAGGTTATTAGGCATAAAGCCCCTTTAACGTTACATGGCTTCAAGAGTTTAAATATTAAAAAATCATTGTCTAGGAACTTTTGACAACACATAAGGGAGATATTATTGAAAGTTCGTTCGTGACAGATTGAAATGTTTTAAAAAATCTGTATTTCTACAACTTCCCTTCACCTTTACCATTCTGATTACGTTTATTTGCATTGTGACCTCGTATACAGAATGAAAATGACGTCATATTCGACTATCTTATATGGAACCGCATTTGACACGGTAATATACAGTTATTGTTGTTTTTTTAGTGCGTGTGTGTTTTTGTTTTGTTTTGTTTTCTTACGTGTCCGATTTTGACTACGATGGAATGTATATATCTTACTAAAAATATTTAAAAGAGTATAATAATACATGATATCGGCTTATGATGTGAAAAAATTAAAATAAGATATAGAAATAGGAAAGTATCATAATTTCTTCCGACCCCATCCTAAGCGACTATAAAAGATCGTACAAATTTAATAAATAAAGATGTAATAAATCAATCGCTGGCCTCGCCAACTGACTCCCTAGGCCCCACCCATATACTCGGACAAGGAGTTCCGCTTCGATTTTTATTTTTTTTCCAAATTCACGACAAGTAGCTATAACAAAAAAGTAAAATGGTTGGTTGGTAACCTAAACGTCGTAGCTACAGCTTGACTAAGCTGTACTTACGACGTTTAAGTCGCCAAACCAACAATTAAGGTTAACAAAAATTGCGGCCAATGTAGGAGTGGATAAGCTCAGATCCGGGATGAATAAATCATTTGGTTTATTCCTTGATTGACAGCCGCGATTGGTCATTTTCTCTTACATATTTAACCTAAAGTTTACCATGCTGTAACATTTTTACTGATGCCATGTAGCAAGGAGTCTTGCAATAGAATTTTGCTAAATTCGTTGCCATAAAAAATCATTATTACTATTCAGTGTACAACGAGATTTGCAATAAAATAGAGAACTGCAATAAATTGTTTCCAGGTATATAGTTATCAGTCAAGATACATTAAAATTCAAGAAAGGTGCTTTTTCTTCTAAAGACGAGTCCAACGATTTATAACCAATTTCATTAATTGCTGTACAAGTCATTTGCGATGCGTTGGACGAGTATTCTTATATTATCAAATAAATTGGAAATTGTTTTATATACCTTTAACTGTTGTTCAACATGTTTCACCAAAAAGATGAATATTTTGTCATCAGCAAAACAAATTACAGAACACGTTGCGGTGACATTAAGCTTATTACAATTTAGTGCACAGTGAGATTTGCAATAAAATCAAGAAATGCAATAAAATTCTATCCAGGAATAGTTATCTGTCAGCATACATTAAAATTTTAGAAAATGTTAAGGACGAGTCCAATGGTTTAAAACCTTTATAGTTAATTGCTAAATAAGTCGTTAGAGATGCGTGGCCAAGTATTCTTATATAATTATGATAGATTGGAAAATGCATAATGTACTTTAAATCGTTCCTAACCATGTTTCACCTTACAGATGAATTTTCGGAAAATAAGAACACATTCATTGCAAAACACGACATAAGCTTAATACAATACAGTGCACAACGAAATTTGCAATAAAATCGAGAAGAGAAATAAAAGATTACCAGGTAGAGTTATCGTTCAGGATACATTAAAATTGTATTTTTATTATTATTATTCATTTATTGACTGAGTCAAACAATTAAGAACCTTATTCATCAATTGCTATATTAGTCGTTTGTAATGCGTGGGCCAAGTATTCTTATTGTTAGAATAATTGGAAAATGTTAAATGTACTTTAAACCGTTGTTCATTACGTTTCACCTAAAAGTGAATCTTTACTTATCAGCTCAAATTTATTGCAAAACACGTTTCGGTGAAATTTAGCTTATTACAATTCAGTTCACAGCGAGATTTGCAATAAAATCGAGAAATTCAATAAATTGATTCCAGGTACAATTATCAATCAGGATACATTAAATCTCAACAAAGATGCTTACTTTTTAAGCTCTCCTAGCCAAAGGTAAAAAGGCGATAGCGGTGGCGTTTTCCCTTCCGGCGTCCGTACGTCCGTCCGTCTGTCATGTCGTCCGTCTGTTAACTTACCCTTGTAAATCTCTAGAATCCAGATCGGATTCTCTTCAAACTTTCTCAGAATGATTGTACAGTCGTTAGAAATTCGGTCCGATCCGTCATTAAACACAGGAAAGGGGGCCTAATTAAAATTTAATTTGAAATATTCTCGTTAACACTCTAGAGTCCACAGCTTTCATCGGATAATCTTCAAACGATTGCACCATTGTAAGGATAGTTCTTTTGGAAATCGGGTCAGATCCGTCAAGAAACACGTGAAAAGGGGGCATTATGAAAATGTTATTAACAGATCTATTAAAAATCATCGTTAACACTCTAGAGTCCACAGTTTTCAACAAATTCTTCTCAAACTTTCACACATCGATTGCACTATCAAAATAATTGATTCTTTCGTAATTCGGTATGGTGCGTCAAGAAACACCGGTGATGGGGCCTTATGGAAATTTGATAATAAAAAAAACATATTAACACTCTAGACTCCATAGTTTTTATCGGATTCTCTTCAAACTCTCACAGAATGATTGTACCACCATAAAGATTTTTCCTTTGGAAATTTGGTATGATCCATCAAGAAATACAGGAAATGGGGCCTTATGAAAATTTAATTGAAAAATCTATTTAAAATCGTCCTTAACACTCTAGAGTCGACAATGTTTATCACATGCTCTCCAAAGTTTAACAGAATGATTATACCAACATACGGATCGTTCAATTAATGCAATGAAAATCCTTGTTACCAAGTCCAGAGCTTTCGTCGGGTTTTCTTCAAACTTTCACATAATGATTGTAAAGTAATTACGATTGTTGACATTCACGTTAGACATAATCCGTCAAGTATCACAGGAAAAGGAGATTATGAAAGTTTCATTTTAAAATCCGTGGGCCACAATAAAGTCCACATTATTGATCAAATTCTGAACAAACTTTCACAGAATGTTTGAACCATCATTAGGACTGTTTGTTTCAAAATTAGGTCTGTCCTATCTAGTATCACAGGAAAAGGGCTGTATGTAAATGTTATTACAAAATCCTCGTTAACGCAAGAATGTCCTCAGTCTTTATAAGATTCTTATCAAAATTTATTAGAATGATTTTACAATCATTTGGATTTTTCCTTTGTAAATTGGGTATGATATTTTAAGTTTCATGCGAAAAGGGGCCTTATGAAAATTTTACTAAAAAAATCCTTGACACAATTTAATCCACTGTTTCTATTGATTCTCTCTAAACCTTAACAGAATGATTGCACCTTTAATAGAATTGTACCTGTTGTAATTCGGCTTGTTCCTTAAAGTATCTCGTGAAAAGGTGCCCCTTGACAATTTCTCTATGGGATACAATTCGTCAAGTGTCATGTAAAAAAGGGCCGTATGAAAATTTTATTTAAATATTCTAGTTAACATAATGAAGTCCCAATATGTCATCTTATTCACTTTCAACGTTCACAGAATGATTAGAAAATCATTAGGTTGCTTCTTTTTTAAATTGGATCAGATCTGCCAAGAATCATGGAAAGGGGACTATATTAAACTTCTAGTATAAATTTGTCCATTTTTCATCAAATTCTCTTAAAACTTTCACAAAATGATTAAGTGTATAATTGGTTAGAATTGATTGTTTTTAAAATGGGTAAGGTCAATAAAGAATCACGGGAAAGGGGGTCTAATTAGGATGTGATAGAAATATCCTCGTTAACACAAATCTTATCGCATTCTCTTCAAAGATGCATGGAATAATTGTGGTATTGGAAACACAGGAAAAATGGCCTTATAGATTAGCATTCAAAACATTCTTGTTTATGTGATAAAATTCACAATTGTTATCATTTATAGCTCACCTGAACACGAAGTGCTCTGGGGGAGCTATTGTGATTGGTCATCGTCCGGCGTCCGTCATAGAATTTCAGAACTTCATAGAATTACTTTATTCTGAAAAAAGACCTTTTCTGTGCAATCTCAGAAAGGAATAAAGAAGGACATCATAGAAACTGTGCTACTTCTAAACCTTTAGGCCTAGAGCTTTGATATTTGGTATGTATTAATGCCTATTGACCCTCTACTTCATACTTCAAAGAATAACAGTACTCTTGAAATTAGCTCAACATCGTTGGGTTTTCACTATACCTAGGATTAAAGGAGAAAACTTTTTAAAAAATCTTCTTCTCAAAAATGATTAGGTGTAGGGCTTTGATATTTTGAATATTATATCATAAAGCCTTGAGCAATCATACTCAGGGGAGCGATATAGGACCATCATGGTCCTCTTTTTTTTTAAATTTCTCAGGATGATTGCAGGGTCGTAAAGAAAGCTCCTTTCGGAAATGGAGTTGATTATCGGAAAACACGGGAAAAGGAGCCTTATAGATTTTCACTAAAAACAATCCTGTTTACGTGATAAAGTCAACAATTATTATCGGATTCTTTGAAATTTCACAGGATGGTTGTATTGTCATATGGAAACTCTCTTTTGGAAATAGAGTTGATCCGTAATGAAACACGAGAAAATGAGCCCTAAGGCTCAGTACAATAAAGGGGATAAAGTCCAATTTGTTATTTTCATTTTGTGCATTCTTCTTTAAGTAATCGTCTTCCTTAAGTATAAAATTCTTTAACGAGAAACTTGATAGCCAGTAGAACGTCTCAGGCCCTCATGGCCTCTTGTGTTTTTGAAGTTTATTGATTTTTTTCTAAAGCCTGGCTCAAACGGCTTAGAACCTTATTCATTAAGTGCCATACAAGTAATTTGCTATGCGTGGGACAAATATTCTTATATTATTAGAATAAATTAGAAAATGTTTATGTACTCTAAACCGTTGTTCAACACGTTGCACCCAAAAGACGAATCTCTGGTCATACGCACAAAACACATTGCGGAGACATTAAGCTTAAGCTAGTGCACGACGGGGTTTGCAATAAAATCGAGAAATACAATAAATTGTTTCTGGGTACAGTTCTAAGTCAGTAAACTAATTGATATCGCTAAACATCACTAAAGACTGAAAATTAATTTGATAGATACAAGATGTCTTTTAATATAATCTTAAAGTCTGTGTCAAACGTTTTAGAACTATGTTCGTCAATTGCTTTATAAGTCATTTGAAAGACGTTAGGTCAAGTATTCATGTATTGTTAGTATAAAATGGCGTGTACTTTAATCCGTTGATCAAAAGGCTGTCCATGAAATGTAATTCTTTAGTCACAAGCATTGTTTTAATGCAAAACTCGTTGTAGTGAAATTAAGCTTACTACAGTTCAATGCACAACGAGATTTGCAATAAAACCGTGAAATGCAATGACTTGTTTTTTTGGTAAAATTATCAGCCAGGATACCTAATTAGAATCTCTAATTTAGGATTGGACTTAAATACAACTTGATACTTTTAGAGAGATGTTTAATTTTTTTCTAAAAACTGATCGTCAAGGTTCAGAACCTTAATGATAAATTGCTATGTAAGTCATTTCATATACACGAGGCCAAGTATTCTTATATTGTTAGTATAAATTGGAAATGTTTAATCTACTTTAAACCGTTGCTCAATAGGCTGTACCTCAAAGATAAATCTTTAGTCATGAGCACAATTTTGTTGCAAATCTGGTTGCGGTGACATTAAGTTTATTACAATTCAGTGCGTAACGAGACTGCAATTAAATCGAGAAATGCACAAAAGTGTTTCTAGGTACAGTTATCGATCAGGATATATAATAAATATCTTCTAGCATGACTACAGACTGAAAATAACTTAGTGCATGAAAAATGAACAGCATTCATTCAAATTTCACATCTACTAATGATAGAGATAAATTGCAAAAAGCCATCTATATAGGATCTTTATTTAAATCCATCCATAATTGAAGGAACTATGCTCTGGACAAGCTCAATTTCAATGTTAGACCATGACCTTAGGGCTATCAAAAAACCTAGAAAAAATCCTCAATGTAATGTCATTACGAATCACCTGTGAAGTTTCAACCATTTTGGTCTGATGAATGCGGAGAAATTGGAGCTGACAGAAGGGAGGCGAAATGACGGGAGGATGGACGAATGGACAGGCGAAGCGACGTCTATTTGCTCACCCTTCTTGCAACATAAGAACAGAGTATATTTTTAGCGGTTTGTTTAGGAAAAACCGGTATTTCATATCGATCAACCGGAAACAAGTTCTCACACATTTCCGCTCATTTCCACGCATGCTCATAAACCTGAAGTGAAAATCAATGTGATCGCCTCCATCTTGTTTCATCGCTGATGAAGAAAATAACTTACTTGCTGAATGCCAACAGCCTCCTTTTAATCATGAATATCCAGGAAAGTGGTTTAAAACTTAATATATCCTTGTTAAATTGTCTGATGAATTGTCAAAATTAAAGAAATAATTTCCTCGCGTTTCAAGATAGAATCTAGGTCAGTGGTTAGTGGAGTTAGCGAATACATGTAAACTGTCTGCTGGTGTATTGACCTGGCAGGGCTGAGCAAAATTACACCCCGCATACACAGTATATGTAATACGTTACAACCCTGTTATAGGCGCCTATTTAACCCCATCGAATAAAACACCTTTTACCTCTCGAATTCGGCTAAATCTTTGAAACGGTCATGTAACTACTTCAGTTGTGATAATAATATACTCAACGAAAATAAATTGAATGTTAGCTTTGATATCTCTACCTTTTATCATTTAACCTTTTACCACAAATTTTCACGCACTTAAGAAGAAAACGTTGCGATTTATTCAAAATAGCGATTTCGTTAAACAGTAATAGGTTATGATTGATTGAAAAGAGTTTAACGCAACTTTTAATATTAGTTCAATTATATTGAGGCGGCTGGAGCACCTAACCATGGATTCCTGGTAGTTCACACACCAATACTACCACTACATCCTTATCGAGCAACCTGCTGCTCCTCCTACTTAGGTGTACGATTTACTCATTCATATTGATGAAAAATGTTCGCATTATTGAGCGCGGTTACTGATAAACCAGCAAAACCGCTCTCGGGACTTTCAGTCCTTTGATTTCTACAGGCAATATCTTACGTGCATAAGTTTTAAATTTCTCTCTGTAAACAATATAAATAGGGTAATCAAGTAGTTTCAAAATGTGATGAATGGATCTTAATTTCAATTTGTTCAGAGCAAAGTGCAAAACTATGTAGTTTATCTAGATCAAGATTCCATTATATTAGGTAAATAAATTATATGCTTGTCGGAATATCATTAAAACAACAATCTTATGAAGTAACAAAACAAACGAACACAGCAACAAAATCTGTCTTACGGCGACTTTGTTAGTTCCGTTGGACATTTCTATTCCAGAACATTGTGCAGATTTCTCGAATTCATATTTAACCTATTGTTTTATAACACAAACAGAAAGAAATAAAGAAAGATAGCTAGATAGAAGAATGCGGAATGTTGAATTCTAAGAAGAAGATTTTAAAACGTTTCAGCATATATTGAAATGAGCACCGCCCATTAAAGCAATGTTTTTCATGCGATCAAAATTGTTTTAAGGAAACTTATAAAGGGTCATCCAAGGAGCATTCATTTAGAAATTGGTTGAAATCCTTTCTCTGATTTCTGAGAAGAAGATTTTTAAACGTTTAACCATAAAAACAAATTAGCCCCGCCAGTTTAAACCATGTTTTTCATCCGATCAAAATTCCTTGAAGGAATTTGATGAATGGTCACCTACGGATCTTTCTTGTAAAATTCGGTTGAAATCCATCAATTGTATTCTGAGAAGATTTTTAAACGTTTCACCAAATATGGAAATAAGCCTCGAACATTTAAGCCATGTTTTTTATAAGAAGGAATATGATAAAGGGTCACCCGAGATCATTTCTGTGAAATTTGGATGAATTCTGTTCAGTACTTTCTGAGGAGAAGATTTTTAAAGTAAAATTTAACGGATGCACGTATGCACGGACGGACGCACGACCGACAAAACGCCATAATATATCAAGCTGGCTTTCAGTCGGTGGAGTTAAATTCAGCCAATTAAAACGCTTGAATCTTTAAAGACAAAACTAAAATTAATTTACTTTAGCATGTATTCCATGGAACCCGACTGTTGAATAGGAAAGATGGCTGTTAACAAAAGAAAGTGTCTTTTAGCTTGTCCTTACCCAATTGAATGCGTCAATGTCCGAGTGGTATAGGTACCTGTCATTCGATCGAAAGTTCACGGGTTCAAGGCCAACCGTCACAAGAGTGTCTTCATAGGCAAGATACTTAGTAGCCACCCACAGTCGACACAGCTCTTCAATTGGGTAGCAGTGGAATAATGCCACTGCCGCTCTAATGGGGATGTGAATCCTTCTGGAATGAGTGTTCGAGAGCGAGTCTATAAGCTAAACGCTTTCGACCCAAAATTCGTTGATACGCATGATACGTCGTACTAACTTGTAAATGAATAGATATCTCGTAACCTTCTTTAATAGCCAGGCACAGGTTGCCATAATTCGCTGAGTGAAATAAATTATCTAAGAATGAAACGTAAAGGTGGACAAACAGTTCAAACTGACTGATCGCGTGCCGTTTAAAAATTAATCGAACAATCAAATCATTCATTGAGTCAAAAGAGAACTTTAGACTTCAATATTGGCATACACTTTTGTGAAGCATTTTAGTTGATTTTGGCGACTTAAACGCTTATTCAAATTACAACGTTAAACTTGCTTACCATACTAATTACGTTATTGTTGCTTGTTGCTCACCGTAAATTGGGCGGGGGCGCCGTTTAACCCTTTCCCGTACAATCCCTGAGTTTTATGTCCCTGTCATATACTTGAAAGCATTTTGAAAAATGAAGAAATTGCTTGTGACAAGCAATTTCTTCTTTCCTACAATTTCTTTTTATCATAGTTTATGTATCTGCTACCCTTTTGAATTAGGACAAGTCCAAAATTTTTAAAAAAGGAAAGGGTTGATATCGAAATTGAACTTCCTAAAGGAGATCAGAAGGTGTGCCCGGCGATCTCTCGGTGCGAGTACTTTTATAGAGGGATTTTGTTATATACGATTTCATGAGGATTATCCAGTTTATGTGAACCCGTCTTACCTACCTTCCTCAAGTTATCATGGCTGTTAAAGTCAATTTCTTCTTTTATTCAATGTTTTCTCTTTTACAATTAAGAGATGAAGATAATACTTTTTTTTTCATGGAGGTATGAACCGAAAAAAAAACAATCACACTGTATGAATACGCGAAGCGGATTCATACATGAGTGTGGCTAGTTTTTTCGGTTCATGCCTCCATGAAAACAAAAAATTCTCTTCATTTCTTATAATCTAATAGCATTGAGCGAAAAAAGTAAAAGCTTTACAATTCTTAATACTTTTTTGTATGGGGATATTTTATGCGGAAGCAAACAAAATAGCTGCGTGCTCAAAATTTGTTCATGGAGTAATGAATATTTTTTCGACCAATCAGAACGCCCGTTTTTGATAGACGAAATTAAATATTAAATTTTAAAAAAAGGGACGTAAAACCAGGTATTGAACAGAGAAGGGTTAATAACGTTCTCGTACATATATCAGTATGTGGTAAGGATACTTCACAATTTTAAGCATACTGTCATAAAATCATTATTAATTCAAAGTTCATCAGTGGATCATTACTTAGGTACTATGGATTCACAAGTCTATTCGACGATTTTTATTTTACTTTTGACTGCGCCTTGTATAGCAGGTAAGCTAGCATTCCAATTGAAGGAAACTTATAATATGATAGTATGATGTCGAGTGAAATGAACCCATTGAATATTTTTATACTACATGAGTGATGCTACACTAGTGTAATACCTATTTGAATCAGCCACAGTCTAAGGTAACGCCTTTTCGCTATGGTGAGATGACTTCATGAACAAAGGATGTTCTAACCACAACATTTAAATCAATTTTAGTTCCGTCTTTCAAAATTCAAGCGTCTTAATTGGCTGATCATACTTTTTTCTTCGTCATACTTCCATAGATAAAGCTTAAACTGTCAACTATTTTGTACGCTTGATACCTTAGTAACGGCCTACTCGCGGTCAAATATAGATGCTTGTGATTCTGGAGAAGATTTTATAAGATTAACTCCACATTCTTTGGCACCATGGCTATAGGCATGAGCGTAGAGTTCAACTGAGTGAACAATTTTTAGAACTTCACCCAAGGGAATACCCCATCCAGATTTAACAAATACCGACCGACTGGTTTTGGAGGAGAAGAAACTTGAAGATTTTTTATAATACGCACGGCATGACATGCGATATATGACGCCGGATGTCAGAGTTAAACCGCTGCGATCATCCGCTAAAATCAACGGACGAAGGACACAAAGCTATGAAATAAATCAAACTCATTTAATAAAGTGCATGATATTAAGTGAAAGGGGATAGAAAGCCACGCGCGGTTATTGTTTCAGTTAAGTTATATATAATTGCAATACTTCAAAATAGAGTATTTTCATTGGCCCAAATCGTATCACGTGATCAAATCAATTGCACTTTATACCTCGATAAAAGATAGATCTATTTTCGACAAAAATAGAAACAAAACAAGGTCAGGGATTTCCGATATTGGTAATTCACTTCCAAGAAATACCCAACTTGTTTTGTTACTATTTATAGTCATCACCCTTTGAATTTCGATTTCCTCGAATTCCTATATACTTCCATGGATTTTCAATAAATAGATAAACAAATAGTGTCCTTATAACAATTTTAATGTTCATTTTAAACATGAAGATTTCGATAAATCACCTTTATTAGCCGTAAACCCGAGATGTCGAATCGGCTTCACCACATCAGCATGCATCGTGTCCATGTGATAGGTTTATATTTCTTGTCTATTACAAAGCATCTATTCATAATTCTAACTGTTATCGACCCAGATATCATAATTTACAGAGTCCAAAGTAAGTATTTGCTCATAATAATTCCAAATAAATCCAACTAATGTTCGAATTTCCATCTCAAAAAACCCAAGCGACAAAATAAAATGTCCGCCGTTACAATGACTCGAGCGATAAACTGCGTCAATGTATCCATACGCCTGTCAAAGAAGTAACTCCGCCCACAGTTCGTTTATATGTTTTTATTTTCATCTCTCTATCCGTTTCGGATTTGAAAATAGACGTATTGCAATTATATGGGCTGGGTGTATTTTTCACTGCGTTTATTGGAGTATAAAGTGCAATTGCCTTAGCACATGGCTTAAACATAACGCCCTACGGGCGTTATTTGCCATGTGCTAAGGCAATTGCACTTTATACTCCAATAAACGCAGTGAAAAATACACTCATCCCTATAATAAAAAGGTCATTTAATCTACATAGTTTTCCAAAGTTTGTTTAGAAAAGGCAAAATATGTATCATTCAATTTCAAAAAGTAAGTCATATCGGATGTAATCAATAATTAATCCTTTATTAATCATATTCAGACAAACAATTTCCTTCTGATCTTTGCGCTAAACGTAGGCAATATGTAGGGACCCAGGTAAGAGACCAATCTAGATCAAACCCTCTACTTTTAGCAGATCAAACCCTAGTACTTGCACCGTACCAATAAAAACAAAGGTAACAACCTTCGTCATAACCTGCGTCATATTTTTTCTAGCATATTTTCATCTTCTTGAAATCAAATTTTTCAGCTCTTACTAAAATATTGTTGAAGACCAATGCGAAAAAATTCTCTATCTGGTTCCTAAAACCTTTCACTGTCAGGGTAAATTATCATTTCGTGTAAAGTTCCTTTTCTTTGCAATTATCCACACACGATTTTCGAATCAGTTGATCTGGTAACGGTGATAATCGAAATGATCGTTTTGAACATTTTTGTTGAAGAATTTAGAGCT